>CM069142.1:18693399-19293399 GCA_035221665.1 Okamejei kenojei | reverse complement strand
TGAAGACATATTTAGACATCACAAGTCATTTTAAATGATAAATGTGAACAGAGAAACCATGTTCCACAAACATCCATGTTTCACATCGTTCCACATTTTCATTAAGTTAATCATTTTATGCTCCAACGGAATTAACAACCAAACCTTCAACACTTAGTTGGTAGAATCCCAACTGTGATCACAAGCTTTACAACTTGCAAATAAAAGCTGGCCAAGTTGTAAACAAAACATGAGCATCGCTTGATGCACAAGCAAAAAAAAGAGCTGAATACGCTTTTATAAACTTCAATACCACAGTCCTCTTCTGATACTTTCTCTGCCCTTTTTGTGTAATATTTACATGCACACTTACTAGATGTAAAGTTTAATGTGTGTCAAACATGCCACATTAAGCAGTCTGTAACCCAGCTATTTAATTTCCTTGCATTTGTGCATAACTACCGAAGCTGAGTTGTTATCTTATAGAATTTGGCTTCAAGTACATCCACTTCAATCTAAACTGACATTTGCAACATGTTTTAACTCAAAGGTGAAAGAAGAAAAATTATTAGAACAAGAAAGCAGGACTCAAAATCTTGGGTGCCATAGCGAACATGTTAAACTCTTCCTAAGGTTGTCCATTATGAATGACAAGATTTCCGTGACATTCATTTTCCTTCAACTACTATTCAGTACAACTTTTACATGTGACAGTCAATAAGATTGACTTTGAAAAGTAGGTATAGGATGTAGTTTTGTGTTAGCATCAAAGCAAACTCAAGCAAACAGTTCCATCTCAGTGTTCCCCTACCCATCCCTAACCACACTGGCTCTATCCCACACATCTTGGTGGCAGAACTGGACCTGCTTTCACAAGAGTAAACTCTAAGAAAGTGGCCAGCCCAGATGGAGTCTTTGGACAGATTCCGAAATTGTGCGCCAATCAACTGGACGGAGACTTTGCCAACATCTTCAACCTCTCACTTCAACGGTCTTCTGTTCCCATCTGCTTCAAGGAACCCTCCATCATTCCACTCCCCAGGAAAAAGTGACCCGTCTCAAAGACTAACGCACAGCAACTTTAACATTGACCGCAATGAAGTGCTTGGAAAGATTGGTAATACCCCACATTTATGCCAGTCTTTCAGGAAGCATTGAGCCATTTGCAAATTGGAACAATTGATCTGTGGGAGGCACATCTCTTGCACTACATTCAGGGTCACTTTGACAATAAGAATACCCATGTCAGGATAATCTTTGTTGACTACACGTCAGTCTTCAACATCATAACACTAAACAAAGTCATCCCTAAACGTCTGGACCTGGTCCTTGCAGCCTTCATTTGAAACTGGCAGACTTTAGTCGGCTGGAAGTGATCATAATGTTTCCTCCATGCTGACCCTTAGCACTGGTGCTTCTCAGGGCTGAGAGCTCAGTACCCTGCTCTATTCCCATTACACCCATGACTGCAAGACCAAGAACAAAGGCAACTCAAGCTTGGATAGAGAACTGGCTGGCAAACAGGAAGCAAAGAGTAAGAGTAAACGGGTCCTTTTCACAATGGCAGGCAGTAACTAGTGGGGTACCGCAGGGCTCAGTGCTGGGACCCCAGCTATTTACAATATATATTAATGATCTGGATGAGGGAATTGAAGGCAATATCTCCAAGTTTGCGGATGACACTAAGCTGGGGGGCAGTGTTCGCTGTGAGGAGGATGCTAGGAGACTGCAAGGTGACTTGGATAGGCTGGGTGAGTGGGCAAATGTTTGGCAGATGCAGTATAATGTGGATAAATGTGAGGTTATCCACTTTGGTGGCAAAAACAGGAAAGCAGACTATTATTTAAATGGTGGCCGATTAGGAAAAGGGGAGATGCAGCGAGACCTGGGTCTCATGGTACACCAGTCATTGAAAGTAGGCATGCAGGTGCAGCAGGCAGTGAAAAAAGCGAATGGTATGTTAGCTTTCATAGCAAAAGGATTTGAGTACAGGAGCAGGGAGGTTCTACTTCAGTTGTACAGGGTCTTGGTGAGACCACACCTGGAGTATTGCGTACAGTTTTTGGTCTCCAAATCTGAGGAAGGACATTATTGCCATAGAGGGAGTGCAGAGAAGGTTCACCAGATGATTCCTGGGATGTCAGGACTGTCTTATGAAGAAAGACTGGATAGACTCGGTTTATACTCTCTGGAATTTAGGAGATTGAGAGGGATCTTTATAGAAACTTACAAAATTCTTAAGGGGTTGGACAGGCTAGATGCAGGAAGATTGTTCCCGATGTTGGGGAAGTCCAGGACAAGGGGTCACAGCTTAAGGATAAGGGGAATCCTTTAAGACCGAGATGAGAAAGACTTTTTTCACACAGAGAGTGGTGAGTCTCTGGAACTCTCTGCCACAGAGGGTAGTTGAGGCCAGTTCATTGGCTATATTTAAGAGTGAGTTGGATGTGGCCCTTGTGGCTAAGGGGATCAGAGGGTATGGAGAGAAGGCAGGTACGGGATACTGAGTTGGATGATCAGCCATGATCATATTGAATGGCGGTGCAGGCTCGAAGGGCTGAATGGCCTACTCCTGCACCTAATTTCTATGTTTCTATGTTTCTATGTTTAAGATAACCTTAGTTGCTGGCCAGCTCAACAACAAGGATGATGAGACAGAGTACAGGAAAGAGATCGGGAACCTTGTATCATGATGTCAGGAGAATAACCTAGCCCTTAATGTCAGCAAGATGAAACAGTTGGTTGCTAACCTAAGGAAGGAAGGAAGGGGGTGAACACAACCCCATCCTCATCAATGGAGCTGCTGTGGAGAAGGTGAACAGCTTCAAGTTCCGAGCGATCCATATCACCAGCAATCTAACCCGGTCCCTTCACACCGACATGATGATTAAGAAAGCGCATTAACCTATTTATTTTCTTAGGCATCTGAGTAGATTTGGCATGTCCACCAGGATTCCCTCGAACTTCTACAGCTGCGTTTTAGGAAGCATTCTGACAGGATGCATCTCAGCCTGGTGTGGCAACTGCTCTGCTCCTGACCTGCAAAGAATGGTGTTCACAGCCCAGTCCATCACAGGCTCGTCACTTCCTTCCATTCAGTACAGTGTATTACATAAGGAAGACTGGAAGTATTGTCAAGGGTGCCTGCCACCCCTACCATTCTCTTTTCTCTCTTCTGGGAGATAATACACGAGCTTGAAAGCTCACATGTACAAATGTATCACAGTCCTGAACCAATCCCCTTTCACATCCTATTCCCAAAGTACTCTTGGGCTTAACTCTATCTCATTGGTTATTCTGTAATTGTACTTCAATATATTTTCACACTGCTTAGTGTTTGCACTACAATCTTGCATGCTGCTTTTCACTCGTTGTTGTATTTATCTTTACCACTGTTCGCTGTGAGCTTCGTGTGACCAAGGAATTGTATTGCACCCTGGTATATATGACAACTAATCTGTATTCTGTAATAGTGTGACTGATAGCAAAGTGGAATGATTCATTCTCAACTTCTTTATCAAAACAAGCAGCCGAGGCCAGAACATGATACGGTGCTCCCTGCAAAGCACTATGCAGTGCCCTCCATAAAGTTTGGGACAAAGACCTCATTTATTTGCCTCTGTACTCCACAATTTAAGATTTGTAATAGAAAAAAAATCATGTGGTTAAAGTGCACATTGTCAGATTTTAATAAAGGCCATTTTTATACATTTTGGTTTCACCATGTAGAAATTACAGCTGTGTTTATACATAGTTCACCCCCATTTCAAGGCACCATAATGTTTGGGACACATGGCTTCACAGGTGTTTGTAATTGCTCAGGTGTGTTTAATTGCCTCTTTAATGCAGGTATAAGAGAGCTCTCAGCACCTAGTCTTCCCTCCTGTCTTTCCATCACCCTTGGAAACTTTTATTGCTGTTTATTAAAATCAGGACCAAAGTTGTGCTATTGAAAGTCAAAGAAACCATTGTGAGACTGAGAAGCAAGAATAAAACTATTAGAAATATCAGCCAAACTTTAGGTTTACCAAAACAAAATGTTTAGAACATCATTAAGAAGAATGAGAGCACTGATGAGCTTACTAATCGCAAAGGGACTGGCAGGCCAAGGAAGACCTCCATAGCTGATGACAGAAGAATTCTCTCTATACTAAAGAAAAATCCCCAAACACCTCTCTGCAGATCAGTAGCACTCTTCGGGAGTGGATTTGTCAATAACCACTGTCTGCAGAAGACTTCATGAACAGAAGTACAGAGGCTACACTGCAAGATGCAAACCATTGGTTAGCCGCAAAAATAGGCTGGCCAGGTTACAGTTTGCCAAGAAGTACTTAAAAGAGCAACCACAGTTCTGGAAAAAGGACGTGGACAAATGAGACAAAGATTAACTTATATCAGAGTGATGGCAAGAACAAAGTATGGATGAGAGAAGGAACTGCCCAAGATCCAAAGCATACCATCTCATCTGTGAAACACAGTGGTGGGGGTGTTATGGCCTGGGCATGTATGGCTGCTGAAGGTACTGGCTCACTTATCTTAATTGATGATACAACTGCTAATGGTCGTAGCATAATGAATTCTGATAGCACATCCTATCTGCTCAAGTTCAAACAAATGCCTCAAAACTCATTGGCCGGCGGTTCATTCTACAGCATGACAATGATCCCAAACATACTGCTAAAGCAACAAAGGAGATTTTCAAAGCTAAAAAATGGTCAATTCTTGAATGGCCAAGTCAATCACCCGATCTGAACCCAATTGAGGATGCCTTTTATATGTTGAAGAGAAAACTGAAAGGGACTAGCCCCCAAAACAAGCATAAGCTAAAGATGGCTGCAAAACAGGCCTGGCAGAGCATCACCAGAGAAGACACCCAGCAACTGGTGATGTCCTGAAACTGCAGAAGACTTCAAGCAGTCAATTGCATGCAAAGGATTATGCAACAAATTACTAAACATGACTACTTTCGATTTACAAAACATTGGCGGTGAGTCCCTAAACATTATTGTTGCCCTGAAATTGGTGTGAACTATGTAATAAACATGCCTGTTAAATTTCTACATGGTGAAAAACAAAAATGTATAAAAAATTGCCTATTTATTAAAACTCTGACAATATGGCACATGTGAAAATTTTATTCTAAAACAAATTCTCAAATTGTGGAGTACAGTTGGCAAAATAAATAAAATGATGGGGTCCTTGTTGTCCCAAACATTATGGAGGTCACGGTATCATGGATGCATTGATCAGTGGGCTGAATCAGGGCAGAATATTTATCTCAAATGGAACTATTGATCATCTATGAAAGTGTATATGATGATACAGAAGGTCAATTTATTTTGATAATACCAACTTCGAACAATGTCTTCATTAAGAATGAAGAGAAAGACATTTGTTATTATTAAACAGATGGATTACATGCAATAAACAGAATCACTAATGTGTGACTAATGAGGGTTATATATGAACACATCTTGCAACCATCCCAAAGCTTGTGACATTCATTTTATAGGTTTGTCGAGCAAGGCTCTTACCCCCATTATGATTGTCCCAAAAGCTTATATCTTTCATCTTGTTGCACATTATTACACAAATAAAATTGGACAACTAACATCCAAATCTTTACTTTAAACCTTGACAAGATCTCCATTAAACCGTTGGTATTGCCTGCAGCAACTTGTAAAAAAAAAAAAAACAAGAACCAGCTAAACCAACACAACAGATTATCATAACTAACTTTATAATTGAAACACTTTCGATTCTTTCTTTTATGTACATTTGTAAAATTTACCGAAGTTCACAAAGCAAATAATCATATCATACTCAAGGGTTTTGTAAAACTAAAACATCACATTGCATGGCGAGGAAGTTGGGGAGGTGAAATTGGCAGTAGGGAAACGATGTTTGGGGGGCAATCAGGAAAGGATAAGTTGGGGGGTGGGGGGTGGGGGGGGGGGGGGGTCGGGGGGGGGGGGGGGGTGGTGGGGGGGGGGGGGTTGGGAGCTGTTTGGTGGGGGAGGGAGATGTGGGTGTAGGGGTGGGGGACAAGGTGGGGGGTGGTTATCATGAGGACAGTGGGCCAGGTGTCATCAAGGAGAGAAGGAAAAGATCAGGAAGGAGGTGGAGAGATGTAATCAGCGAGGGAGAGAATGGAGGCAATTATAGTCAGAGAGAGGTATGGGGTGATCAAAAGGTACAGTGGGGCTAACGGGGACAGAGGAGGGTCAAGGGTATCAGGAGGAGTGTGGTGATTAAGGGAAGGGAGATAGGGTGGAAGGGGAGTGACCAGGGAAGAGAAGTGGTGGGTGATCAGGGAGAGAGAGAGGTGGGAGTGATCAGGGTGGGAGGGAGAGGGGGAGGTGGGGGTGATAAGGAGAGCGGGTGCAGGGTGATCGCGGGGGAGAAAGAGGTGGGAGGCGTGATCAGGAGGGAGAGGTGAGGGCTGGGGTTACAGAGAGGAGGTGCTCAGAGAAGGGAGAGATGGGGGTGATCGTGGAAAGAGCGGTGGGGGTGGAAGGTTGGACCAGGAGAGAAAGCGCTGTGGGGGGGGGGATGGTTGTTATAGGAAGGGTAGCGTGAGGGGAAATTGGTCAGGAATAGAGGTGGGGAAGATCTTAGACAGATGTAGAGGGAGTGATCAGCGGAGGAAGGTGGGAAGATCTTGCAGAGGGAGGAGGTGATCAGGGAGAGAGGGGGCAGGAGGTGATCAGGGAAGAGTGGGGGGCAGGAGGGTGTGATCAAGGGAGGAGGGGGCAGGATGGAGGTTGATCTGGGGAGAGAGGGGGGCAGGGAGGTGATCAGGGAGTTAGCGGACCAGGAGCGTGTATCAAGAGGAGAGAGAGAGAGAGGGCAGGAGATATCTGGAGAGTGTGGATGGGATAGCGATGGGTATGCAGGCAGGGCGAGGAGGTGGGCAGTGGGCAGTGGCCCATTCAGAAGGTGAGATAGTGGGGACGGGTATCAGGCAGGGCAAGGTGGCACAGGGGCAGGGGCAGAGGTCGGGCAGGGGATGGGTCATCAGGACGGGATGAAGTGTGGTGGGGGTGGGGATGGGGCATCGGGGGGAGGAGTGATCAGGGAATTAGATCAGGTGGGGGTTCAGGAGAGGGGTTAGAGGATGGGGACATGGGCAACAGAGTGGGAGGGCGGCTGACAGGAGGGAAGGGGCAATCTATATTAGGGAGGGCAGAGGTGGGTGGGGGACCAGTGGATCAGGGAGGTACAGGTGGGGACATGGATCAGGGAGAGGTGGTGGGTGGGGGATGGGGGAATCAGGGCATATCCGGGAGAGTGGAAAAAGGGGATGGGGACATGGCGTGGGCACAAGGGGGGGAGAGGAGTGGGGTGTGGGGGGCATCAGGGGGGGAGAGGATGGGTGGGGACAGGGGGCATCAGAGTGGGCTCAGGGGGGTGACAGATCAAGGTGCGGAGAGAGGTGTTGGTGGGGACAGTGGCAGGGAGGGAAAAGGTGGGGGACAAGTCATCAGGGGGGAGGAGTGGGTGGAAAAAAGGGATGAACAGGGGCATCAGAGGGGGAGAGGTGGGTGGGGACAGGGGCATCAGGGAGGGGATTAGGGGACAGGGCATCAAGGGGGGAGAGGTGGATGGGACAGGGGCAATCAGGCGGGAAAAGGTGGATGGGACAGGGGCATGGGGAGGGGGGAGAGGTTGGGTGGGGGACGAGTGGGTTGTGGGCATTCAGGGAGGGAAAAGGGTGGGATGGGGGACAGGGGGCATTCAAGGGGGGGAGGGAAGAGGGGAGAGGTGTGGGTGGGGACAGGGAGCATCAGGGGGGGGAGAGTAGGTTGGGTGGGGGACAGGGGCATCAGGGGGGGGGGTGGGGACAGGGGCACAGGTGGAGGGGGGCATCAGGGGCCATCAGGGAGGAGAGAGAGGTGTGGGGTGGGGATGATGGGGCACAGGTGGGGCATCAGGTGGAGTGGAGAGAGAGGTGGGAGTGGGGACAGGGGCAACAGGGGGGGGAGAGGAGAGATGGGCGCATCCGGGGGGGGGAGAGAGAGGTGGGTGGTGACAGGAGGGCATCAGGGGGGGGGAGAGGTGGGGGGGAGGTGGTGGGTTGGGACATGGGGCATCAGGGTGCGAGAGAAGTGGGATTGGGGCAGGGCATAGGGGGGGGCGGCAGGAGGCATCAGGGGAGGAGAGGACGAGTGGGTGGGCAGGGGCAGTGGCAGGGGAGAAGGGAGTGAGTGTGAGAGGGAGGAGGACAGGCAGCATTGGAGAGGTGGGTTGGGATCATCCGGGAGAGAGAGCAGTGGGGCAGGACAGGGGCATCAGCACAGGGGCATTCATGAGGGCGTGTGGGTGTGGGCGGGGCATCAGAGAGGGTAGGCCCGGGGGGCATTCAGGGGGAGAGTTGGTGGGGGCATGGGAGAGAGACGTGGAGGACAGGGCGCATGAGGAGGGAGGGGCATAGGAGAGAGACGGTGGGGGAGGGGAGGAAAGGGCATTAAGGGAGGGAGTGATAGAGAGGGGTCTTCGGGGGGCACAGGGGGGAGAGAGGAGGTGGGGACGAGGCATGGGTGGGGGCATCGTAGAGAGATAGGGTGGGGGACAGGCGGGCATGGAGGAGAGGTGGGAGGTGGGGACAGGCGAGATGAGAGAGTGGTGGGGCTACAGGGGCATCAGGGGGGAGGAAGAGAGGATCACAGGTGGAGGGAGGCGTAGAGGTGGGGACAGGGCCTCAGGCGTTTCATCATGTGGATCAGAGGAGAGAAAGTGAGGGTGGGGACAGGGGCACATCAGGTGAGGTGGAGCAGTAGGGATCAGGGCAGTGCAGAGAGAGGTGGGGATTGCAGTGCAGAGGGGGGAGGGACCAAGTGGGTGCTGTGTTGGCATCTAGTTTACCCAGTTGCACACGGAGAGTTTGGGTGGGGCAGATAGGGTGGTTGAGGGCATGTTTGATGGGGGAGAGAGGGGTGGGGACAGGGGCCTCAGGGCGGGCAGAGAGAGGTTGTTACCTCAGGGGGGGAGGCGAGGAGAGAGGGGTGGAGGTGGGGACAGCCAGGTCACATCAGGGGAGAGGAGGGGCATGGGAGAGTGGGGAGGTTGGGACAGGGCGGACGGGGCATCAGGGGGGAGAGGTGGCGTGGTGAGAGGTGTGGGACAGGGGCATCAGGGGGGGACAGGTTGTGCATCTGGGGAGGGCAATCAGGTGGGAGGGTAGTGGGTGACGACAGGGGGCATCAGGGAGGGGAGAGAGGTGGGTGGGGGTACAGGGCGGGGGAATCAGGGGTGGTATTGAGGTGGGGGGACCGTGGAGGCACATCAGAAGGAGGAGGGAGAGTGGGGTATGGGATCAGCGAGCAGAGGAGGCATCAGGGGAGGGAGGTAGAGTCAGTGGAGGAGAGTTGTCAGTCAGGGAGGGAGAGGTGAGGTGGGAGTGGGGGTGGGGACGTGTACAGGGGCTGCATCAGGGGGGGGAGAGGTGTTGGGGTGGGTGGGGGTGCGGCATCATGGAGGTGGTGGGGGGGAGTGGGGGCATCAGGGAGAGGAGGTGAGATTGAGGGGAGAGCGGTGGGTGGTATGGACGGGGGCCTACCATCAGGGCAAGGTGGGTGGTTGGCAGAGGGAGAGGTTAGTGGTTGTGGGGGACATCAGGAGGGTGGAGACTGGGGGCAGAAGGGTGGAACGGGACGGGAAGAGGATGGTGTGGTGAGGACAGGACAGGTTGGGAGATGTGTGGGTGGGGGGGGCAGGCATCAGGGGGGGAGGGGTTTGTGGTGGCCATCTGAGGGGGAGGGTGGACTCTGAGGTTTAGGGGGGAGGGGAGGAGTGTGGGTGGGGGACAGGTTGCATAGGCGCCGGCATCAGGCGGGGATTGGGAGAAGGACAAGGGGCACAGCCGGTGGGAGAGGCTGGGTTGGCAGAGTGGAGGAACAGGGGCATCAAGGGGGAGGGTGGAGTGGGGAGGTGGGGGGGGGGGGGTGGAGGGGGGAGAGGGGAGCGAGGGTCGGAGGGAGGGAAGGATGAGGGAGGAGGGAGGGGGGGGGGCATGGAGGGGGATGGGTAGAGGTGGGGGAGGAATGGTGGGTGAGAGTGGTGGGGACATCAGGCGGGAGGGAGTGGGTGCGGGGACGGGGGGGGGGGGGAGCGGACGGGGGGGGGGGGGGGGGAGGGAGGGTGGGAGAGCAGGAGGGGGGAGCCATCAGGGAGGGAAGGGAGAGGAGGGGACAGTGGCGGGAGGGAGGGGGTGGGTGGGGGCAGGGGCATCGGGGGGGGAGGGGTGGGGGGGACAGGGAGGGAGGGGGGGAGGGGGTGGTGGGGAGGGGGGGAGGTGAGGTGGGCGGGCTGGGGGGAGGAGGGTGGGGGGGGGGAGGGGAGTGGGGGGGGGCATCAGGGAGGGAGAGGTGGGGTGGGGGCAGGGGATCAGGGGGGAGAGAGAGGGTGGGGGCTGGGGCGGCAGGGGCATCAGGTGGAGGGAGGTGGAGGGAGAGCGCGAGGGAGGGAGAGGAGAGGTGGGGACAGTTGGGAGGGAGCAGGGGGGATCAGGGGGGGAAAGGAAAGGTTTGGGGGAGTGAGGGTCAGGGACGGGAAGAGGTGGGTGAGGTTTGGGGAGAGTGGAGGGCAGGGGGGGAGTAAGTGGGGGGGCTGACGGAGTGGGGCAGCATGGGGGATGGGTAGGAGGGGACAGGGCGCCATTTCTGGCTGAATCAGGGGGGAGTTCGTGGGAACTGGGGCTTTGGGGGTGAGGGAGAAGGTGTTGAGGTGGCATCAGGGGGGGAGAGGTCATGGAGGGATGGTGGGAGGGGGCAGGGGCATGAGGGAGAGGGAGAGAGGTGTGGTGGGGGGAAGGGGCATGGCCATTCAGGGGGGAGGGGTGGGTGGGGACAGACAGGGGCATGTCAGGTGATCAGGGCGGGAGAGGGTGGGTGGGGGACAGAGGGCATCAGGGAGGACTGAGCGGGTGTGGGAGGGCCAGGTGTGTGGGGGACGTTTGGAGGGAGAGGTTTGGGGCGGAGAGGTGGTCAGGGGGACACCAGGGGCCTCAGGGAGGGAGAGTGAATCAGGAGGGAGAGAGGTGGGTGAGGATCAGGGGCATCAGGGGGGGAGAGTGGGGGTTCTGATGGAGCTGCCCTATTGCCACGGTGTGTGTTGTGTTGTGTGTGTGTGTGGTGATGTGTTGTGTTGTGGGGGCGGGGGGGGGAGAAGTGTCACGCCTCCACTGCGACCCCCTTCCCCCCTCCTCCTACTCCCCCACTCCCTGACTCACCCTCACCGCCGTTCATTGCACTGTAGGGGCTTCCATTGCTGTATGCGGTTTGCCGGTGCAGAGTGACGGTGCCGGTGCCGCCTGTGGGCCACCCTCCACCGCCCCAGGCCTGACCCTGCCGAGCCCGAGCAGCCGATGCCCCGCAACACCGCCCTTCTTCCTCCCTCCCACTCCATCACTCCACCCCCCCTCATCACTCACCCCCTCACTCCCCCCCCTTTCCCTCTCTCTCTCTTCTCCCCCCCTCTCTCTCTCTCTATCAACTTATTAAAAGGCCGGAGCCAGAACACAACATGGCGGCGTCGGGCGGCGCTGGCGATACGTTGCCGCTCACCGCGCCGGCCCCGCCCCCCCAGCCCCGGCTCAGTGCTGCCGCCCCCAGGCCGCCCGCGGTACCGCGCCGCGCCGCCCGCCCACAGTACCCGGGACGCCAGCGCTTCATCACCCCACTTGCTTCTCAATCAAACTTTAGCCGCAGAGTGAATAATGCCGGACACAAAAAGCTGGAGTTGCAGCCTGTCGAAAGCCACTCCGAACACCAATAACGCAGTTATTTCTATTTAACTTTGAGCTGCTTTAGAAGTTAAAAATCCATGCACATCATACAGCGTGTGCACAAATACATGCATTATGGAGCAATGTTACAACATTTTGAGATTTTAAAAATCAAGTCTGCAATTTATCCCATCAGATAAAGCATAAAAAAAAAGTTTAATTTGACACCTAATTCACTTTCATTTTCATTCACAAAGTTATGGCCATTTTCATACACTGAAATTAGCATCTTGTTCCCTATTGCTTTTCCATTGACTTAGAGGACAGTCAAAAGCCCATAACTTTCTTAAAAACTAAGAGAACTGAATAACATTTTCAGTTATTATAGATTGAAGCATTCTGAAACAAATATGACACAACCTTACTTGGATGACCTAAAATTAAAGTATATAATTAGTTAGTGACCTAATTGTAGCTATTTACAAAACTCAATTACTAGATCTAAACATCTATCCATTTCTTACGAAAAGGTTAACATTTTAAATAGCCTAAGTGTCCAAATAACATTCACACAAGAATTCACAATATAACATGATTTTTAAATCTCATTGTCATGAATTTATAGACCAAATAGAAGGAATTTAGTGCTTAATTCCCATAAATTAATGGCCATTTAAATCATCTTGCGAGTGGGATTTTGTGGAACGCGATCGATTAAAACGGTGCATTTGCAGTGAATTTAAACCCCATATAGGCAGGAAAAATACTGTTGGTTCGTATGGGGCCTAAATCACCTTTTCGCAACGTGAAATTTTGATTAAAGGCATCCTAAGAAGCACGTTTATATGTAAAAATAAACGTCTTACCTTGTTTTGTCCTGTACATGAGATCCGTCCCGTTGTTGGCGTTGACGGCTTTAGAAGACGATTTTTATTTTACTCCTGCTGTTAAATAATCCAGCGCTGTTTTTAAAAAACTTGATAAAACTCGATTTTTCTTCAGCATCTAAACAGCCTGACAAAGATCAACTTCAACAGGCTGTTGAAAAACTGCATTTTAAACCCACCCCCCACCCCTCAAAGGCGCCAAAGTCGCGCACACGACCAGTGGCAGAACTGCAGCTGAAGGTAAGTTTTGTAACATACCTACATTATGACAGACAAGAATTTATAAGTTAAAATACATTCAGATCAATCCACTTGCGATATGCATCACGTGAATAAATGCATTATAACAGACAAGAATTTGAAAAAATAAATATAATAACAGTACCACTTGTTGATTTGATAGCCTTGCATTTTCCCCAAAAATTTTCAAAATGTAGTTTCAAAGTTAATTTAGCTTATAAAATGAGCTTGTGTTCACGACGAAGTGGAAAGCTATGACAATATAGATCTTTAGTTATAAAAATGCTTTTAATTGCAGTTTAAAATGTGCAGTCAAGTTTATGATGGTATCATAAATTGCAAAACATGAATCACTTACATGAAGGTAGACAGAAGTGCTGGAGAAACTCAGCGGGTGCGGCCGCACCCGCTGAGTTTCTCCAGCACTTTTGCAGTGACTCCAACTCTCCCGCTTTCGGCAGGAGATCGCCCGCTGAAAGGGCATTTTCGCAAAATCTCCCGCTCTCCCGCTTGAGATATAATTTCTCCCGCCCGTACGCAATACTCCAGGTGTGGTCTCACCAAGACCCTGTACAACTGAAGTAGAACCTCCCTGCTCCTATACTCAAATCCTTTTGCTATGAAAGCCAACATACCATTCGCTTTCTTTACTGCCTGCTGCACCTGCATGCCTACTTTCAATAACTGGTGTACCAGGACACCCAGGTCTTGATCAACACTTTTGGGCCATTATGGCAGAGTGGTTGCACTGGATTTTGTAAGTGTAAGTGCGTTTATTGCACAACGTATTCACCACACTACAAGATTTGCAGGAAGTTATTTCTCTTATTGCAGAATGATCAAAATGCACCAAAGCTGCAACGGAGTCAATCTAACAGTGCAACCAATCCAACTGAGTAACTTGCTCTAATCAATCAAACTGTCCCTGCACCCATATTCCCTTTTCATCATTTTGTTCTTGGACATAGTGAATATAATTCCGATATGACATCATTAGCATCACCAGTTGCCCATTAAATTGACAGGACATATTAGATCACCAATCTATAACTGGATCTGGATGATTCTCATCCATTTTCTGTTGACATGCTGTATCTATAAACAAAACCAAATTCTAATGGAATCAAGGGATATGGGGAGAAAGCAGGAACGGGGTACTGATTTTGCATGATCAATCATGATCATATTGAATGGCGGTGCTGGCTCGAAGGGCCAAATGGTCTACTCCTGCACCTATTTTCTATGTTTTTTTCTATGTTTGCTGGATTCCTTCAAGTGTTGTCAATTTGCATGCGAAGACCCAATTCTCACTCCTAACTCCTTGTGCGATTCCTTCAAGGATTCCTGCATATAGGATCCCTAATAATTGAAACATTTATTGTGACCATCTGTATCAAAACATTTCATAGTTTGAAAGATTTGAAAGATGTTAATTCAATCCCAGGTTGTAAAGCCCTAACATTTCTAGTTTTACCTCACAGGTAATTATTTTAATCTCTGGTAATACTCTAATTAGTTACTGCTGATAACAATAACATCCCGTAAAATACAAATTATGTTCCAGCATTGGAAAAATCATTGCCTTGTACAAACATTCATTGGACTATCGAAACCTTATGAATTCGTTGAAAGTCAACTAACAAAAGCAAAACCATGCAAGTTTACAGTGCCAAAGTTAATCACCTAGAATCAAAGATTATAATATCGGATCGGTGAATATTCAGGGCATTGGACAAAAAGGGAGTGGACAGACACTCTGTCAACAATTTCACACAAAAGGTGGTATGTGTAGGGAACGAGCTGATAGATGAAGCGATTGAGGTACAATAATAACATTTAAAGATATTTGGTACATGGAAAGGAAAGATTTAGAGAGATAGTGCCCAAACACGAGTAAATGGGACTAGTTTAGATGGGGCATCTTGAACGGCACGATATGTTGAGCCGAAGGGTCTGTTTCTATGCTCGATGACTCTATGACTCTCTGACTTTAATTTTCACTTTAACTTTCACTTACTGTTCTATTGCAATGAATGCCGAAACCTAAAATAAAACGTTTGAATTAATTCCATTAGCATTCATCATTCATTCATCATCGTTGAAAACATTAGCGATGCAGTGGTGCTAGTTTCCAATGGGAACGGTGACGGACGCACCAGACATCTCTGTCCTTCAGTTCCTGCGGACTTCCGCCGCTGGAAGTATAGGGTTTTGGTGCGTGTGCTTTATCACCATTCCTTACAATGCTATGTACAACAGTGATCGCAACTTCCACTGAAGTGTGGATGGCCGTTGGCTCGCTAGAAGCTCATCCGCCCTTTGACAGGTCTTGTTTTTGGTCCTGCTGGGGGTCCGCAGCCCCCTCCTCACCTGGCAAACCAGGTGGGGGAGACGGTTTAGTCGCCGACTATCCGACCATGGAGCAGGTAGCACGGGATTACATGGTACCTGTGGCGGGGGGAACTCCCCCTGACCTGACCTGAACATTAGCGGTAATAACATTAGCTTGCAGTGCAGTTAGTTGATACAATTTAGAAATGCAGAAAGTTAAATGTTCCTTTCATATGTTTCATCTCATAAAACTTGACCAAATTTCTGCTTTTGTTCATAGTATGGAACCAATATTTAACAAAAAACAAATCATTTTCAGTTCATTTACTTTTATCCTTTTGAAAGAGTCAACCAAATATGGACATTGTATTAAAGTGGTTCCTAAAGTTCCTCCAAAATAAAATCTCACTCTGGTTTTCCTGGTGCGGTGGATTGCAATGGTAACCATGACAGCAAAGGGAGATGGGCTGAAGAGATCAGCTAATGAAGTCATGTCACCGAAGAGAAAGACTTTCTTCACACAGAGAGTGGTGAGTCTCTGGAACTCTCTGCCACAGAGGGTAGTTGAGGCCAGTTCATTGGCTATATTTAAGAGTGAGTTGGATGTGGCCCTTGTGGCTAAGGGGATCAGAGGGTATGGAGAGAAGGCAGGTACGGGATACTGAGTTGGATGATCAGCCATGATCATATTGAATGGCGGTGCAGGCTCGAAGGGCTGAATGGCCTACTCCTGCACCTAATTTCTATGTTTCTATGTTTCTAAGTCATGTCACCGAATACATTTTCCTGATAGCCCTCAGTTTCCAATGGATGGAAGTGAAGGGGGAAGTCAGGAAAATTACAATCATCTACAAAGTGGTTTTCAGCAAGTGTTGGAGCTACAAGTTTACAAGTCCCCAGGGTTATCCTTGGGCTAGAGAAAAAGCAGCTTGCGAGGTAGTTGAGGTATTAGATTTTAATTTTCTAAAATTCATGAGATTTGGGAAAGATTGTGTCAGATTGGAACTCAATGAATGTAACCACTCAAAAAAGGGAGAGAAAAGCGAGAGAAAAATTCTATAGTGCCAGTTAATTCAACATCTATCAAAGGGAAGATTTTTGAAGTTATTAATAAAGGCTATATCACAGAAACAGATGATGCCTCAAAAGTTATTGTAGAAAACAAAGGCTCCCGGTGCAACAATGAGCTGCTGCCTCACAGCGCCAGAGACCCGAGTTTGATCCAGCCTACACATTCTGGCTGTACAGAGTTTGCACATTCTCTGTGACCACATGGGTTTCCTGCGGCTGCTCTGGTTTTCTCACATTCCAAAGACCTGCAGGTTTGTAGGTTAATGGCTTCTGTAAATTGTTCCTACGGTGTGGGATAGAACCAGCGTAGGGGGTGATTGTTGGTCAGTGCGGACTCATTGGGCCGAAGGGCCTGTTTCCATGCTGCATTTCTAAACTAAACCAATAGCATATTTAATGGGATGGAAGAGTAGCTGGCCATAACCGTATCTCACAACTTGATCTCAGCACTAAACCACTACAGTCTATGTACTTTAGTTATTGCACTATCATGGTCTGCTGTCAGAATAACTGATCAGTTATGTTTGGTATTGTTGTGTTTAACGTACTGATCCTTGTGCAGCATGTAAGAACTTCATTTTTCCGGTTCACATCCAGGGTGTATGACAAATATCTTGACCCATGAGCAGTCAAACAAGAAGCTGAGGGTATGACATAACAAGCAGTGTGCTAAAGGGATGTATGCTAAGGCCTCAGCTGTTTACAGTTTATGTAGATGAAGGATGGGGTCATTGAAGGCACTAGTTTTGATGATACAAAGGTAGGTGGAAAAAGAAGCCATGAAGCAAACCTAAGGAGTCTCCACAATAGATTACTAGATAATTTAAATGAGTCAGCAATGATCCGTTTTGACAGAAATAATATATAGCAGTTAATCCATATGGTGGGGTGGAAGATTGCAACCTTCACGTGGTCCGCCCTGTTTCGACTAATGCAATCAACTCGATGTGCACAAACGGAAGATCAAATAGAACAAGTTGTCCTACAACTTTTGGCTGTGCACGCCACACGACAGAAAGAAGAACCCATATGGTGACAGATGCAGAGCTCTGAGTGATGGCCTAGTACATGATTCACAAAAAGCTAGTAAATGGTGCGGCAAAGATTGCAGGGAGAAGACAAGAGAATGGGGTTGAGAAGGAAAAATAAAAAAAAAAAAAAAAACAGATCGAATGATGGAGTAAACCTAATGAGCCCAAAGCCCCAATTCTGCTTAGCGACTTATGGTCGTATGCAGCTACAACGGGGTGACACAGTTGTAGCTGCTGGTGGAGCTGCTGCCTCACAGCGCCGCAAACCCAGGTTCAATCCTGACCTCGAGTGCTGTCAGTGTGTAGTTTGCACATTCCCCCTGTGACTGCATGGGTTTCATCTGCATGCTCTGGTCTCATCCCAAAGACAGGAGCGTTTGTAGGTTAATTGGGATTTGTAAATTGCCCCTTGTATGTAGGGAGTAGGTGAGAAAGTGACAAACATAGAACCAGGGGGAACGGGTAATTGACGGTCGGCATGGTCTCGGGCCTGTTTCCATGCTGTATCCCCAAACATAAGCAAGGTATGATCAGAACCTTCTTTCTCAAAGAGTGATGGAAGCAGAAACAATAAAGATATTTAAGGCAGAGGTAGATAGACACTTGGTAAAGGGCGGGGGGTGGGGAAGTGGGAAGATTGCAGTGGGGGATGGGAATGTGAAGTTGTGGTTTCAATCACACTGATCACGATTTTGGAGTCATAAAATCACAGAGTCGTACGAGACAGAACCAATCTCTCCGGTCAATTAGTCTGTGCCAAGATATAATCCCATTTTATACTCTCCTTGTTCGCAGATTCCCCCACTTGCCTACATATTAGGGGCAATGTTGTAGCAGCCAATCTGTATACTATTGAACAGGAAGGTGCTGCAGAAGCTGGTTTACACTGAAGATAGACACAAAATGCTGGAGTAACTCAACCGGTCAGGCAGCTTCTCTGGAGAAAAGGAATAGGTGACATTTTGGGTCGAGACGTCTGAAGAAGGGCCCAGACCCAAAATCCCTATTCCTTTTCTCCAGAGATGCTGCCTGGCCTGCTGAGCTACTGCAGTATTTTATGTTTGTATACTATTGAGATGTGGCAAGAAAACCACAGCAGCTGCAGTAAATCCATGCTCTAACAGGAACGACTTGCAAACGCTGCACAAACAACACAAGAGATCAGGTTTGACTGGAGCTGGGAGACGACAACTCCGCTAGTTATCCGATTGTGTCACCCCATCTTAATGACTGGTGGAAAAGGCTGGGGCGGTTACGTTGCCGATTCCTGCTCCAAATTCACATCTTCACCCTCTACATCTTCACATGATATGCCAGTAAGACAATCAGATAGCTTCCTTTGTCATTCCATCCTCAACTTCAATACCTCTGATCCAAAACGGTGCAACTTTATGGCAATTGTAACTGTAGGATCGTGAAAACTGCAGGCTTACCCAGATTTTTACAGACAATTTTAGTCAAAATGAAAATGACACTGACAATGTGTCAGTACAAAGTTTGAAAATGTTGATTACTCCAAATTATCCTACAATAATATTTTGAGTTGATAGCATCTCATATGGTAACATTCTCACTTAAGTCATTAAATACTGCATTCAAGGCCTACTCTACTGTCATGAGCACAAGTATCCAAACTCTCACTCCAAGACAGGAATGTCAAATGATCATAAAACATAGGCTATTTGGCCCATTGAGTCTGGTCCTCCATTCGATCGTGACCGATCTATTTTTTCCTCTCAGCCCCATTCTCCTGCCTACTCCCTGCAAACTTTGGCAACCCTACAAGTCAAGTACCCATCTTTTGTTTAGTTCAGAGATAAAGCGCGGAAACAGGCCTTTTGGCCCACCAAATCTGCGACGACCAGCAATCCCTGCACACTAACACTATCCTACATACACTAGGGACAAATTACAATTTTACGGAAGCCAATTAACCTACAAACCTGTTTGGAGTGTGGGAGGAAACTGGAGCACCCGAAGAAAACCCACGTGGTCACAGGAAGAACGTAGAAACTCCGTACAGTCAGCACCTGTGGTCAGGATTGAACCCGGGTCTCCGGCGCTGTAAGGCAGTAACTCTACCGCTGTGCCTATTCAAGGACTTCGCCACCACCATCTGTGGTAATGAATTCCATAGATCCACCACTTTCTGGCTAAATAAATTCCTCCTCATCTCCCTTCTAAAGATACTGTACATCCTTTTATTCTGAAACTGTGCCCTCTGGTGCTAGATTCTCCCATTACTGGAAAAACCTTCTCCACATCCACTCTGTCTACGGCTTTCATTATTCGTTAGGTTTCAATGAGATCCCCTCTCATCCTTCTAAACTCCAGCGAGTACAGGCCCAGAACCATCAAACACTCCTAATTCATTAAGCCAACATCCCTGGGATCATTCTCGTAAATCTCCTCTGGACCCTCTCGAATGCCAACACATCCTTCCTCAGATATGGAGCCCAAAACTGCTCAAATATATGTTCCATATATTCCAGATAACCAGTTACAGAATTGGCTTCATGGTAGGGTGGTGGAAGAAGGTTGTTTATCAGACTGGAGGCCTTTGACGACTGTTGTATCTCAGGGATCAGTGTTGGCGCATTGTTGCTTGTCATCTATGTGAATGATTTGAACGAAAATGTGCAAGGTATGATTAGTTATCTTGTAGATTACACTAATAGGTGGCACTGTAGATGGTTATCAAGAATTACAGTTGGATCTTGATCAGCTGGCCAAGTGGGCTGAAGAATGGCTAATTATGTTTAATTCAGATAAGTGTGAGGTATTGCGTTTTGGGAAGTCAAACTAGTGCAGGATCATCACAGTGCCCTGTGGAATGTTGTAGAGCAGAGGAATCTAGGAGTACAAATACATTGTTCCCTGTAAGTGATGTTGAGCTAGATAGGGTGGTGAAGAATGCTTTTGGCACATTGGCCTTCATGGGCCCGGCAATTCAGTATAGAAGTTGGGACATTATTTTACAGTTGCACAGGACATTGGTGTCGTTGCACTTGCAGTACTGTGTTCAGGTTTGGCCACCTTGCTACAGGAAAGATGCCATTAAGCTGGAATGAGTGCAGACAAGATTTACCAGGAAGTGGCCAGGACTCGAGGGCCTGAGGTAACAGAGAGAGGTAGGGACGGCTCGGACTTTATTCCTTGGAGGGCAAGAGGATGAGGGGTGATCTCATGGAGGTGTATGAGATCATGAGGGGAATAAATAGGATGAATGCACAGTATTTTTCCCCCAGCACAAGGGAATCAAGAATTAGAGGATATGGGTTTAAGGTAATGAGAACCTGAGGGGCAACTTTTTCACCCAGAACGCAGTGGATATATGAAATGAGCTGCCGGAGGAAGTAATTGAAGTAGGTACAATAACATTTAAAAGACAATTGGACAAGTATGAGGACAGGAAAGGTTTAGAGGGATTATGGACCAGATGTGGGTAAAAGGCACCAGCTTAGATGGTCAGCATGGGCAAGTTGGTCCCAAGGGATTGTTGGCCCAAAGGGACTGTTTCTGTGCTGTCTGACTCAAAGACTCAACAACTCTGTCTTATATCTGCAGTATTTGAAAGATACATTGAGTTATCCCCAGATGCCTGACCCACGTATAACCCTCAGAAAACATTACAAAAATGGATCCTGATTCCATTACAGGTTTTAAAAAATTGCAAACTCTTTTACTTCTTTCTATTTCATCTTTAGTCCTTTATTACATTGCTTTTTGCAAATTGGTAACTTTGCTTCCAGGCTTACAATAGTGACTGTAGCAATCCCTGCTAGGAAGACCGGCCAGCTCTACCTATAGTGACCGTGCTTGATCACTGTACTGTTGAGTTACTCTAGCACTTTGTGTCTATATGTGTTTTTTTTAGTTTAGTTTAGTTTAGTTTAGTTTAGAGATACAGTGGGGAAGCAGGCCCTCCTAGTCCATGCCAATCATTGATCACCCGAACACTAGTCCGGTGTTTTCCCATTTTCGCATCCTACCCACTTGGGGCAATTTACTGAACCAAATTAACCTCCTGGATCTCTGACTCTGTGAGATATAAAAGCTTTTACATTTTCCCTGCTTTTTGTTTTGTTTGTTGACAAAATTAAACTGGTGCTCTGAGTGAGAAAGCTATTCTGGCATGTCAGGATTTCTAAAGGCTTCTGAGAACAAAATTCTATTTCGTGACAGTATTGTGCAGGCCAGCTCTTTGGATAAACAAACACCACAGGTGGCCAGACTGGTTGCCTCCTTGCTGTCACGTAGCTGTTGTGTTTCTCACAGTCCCCAGCCATGCTCTGAACCTTCTGAAGCGTGTTTCTCTCAAGGCACGGCAGAAAACTGTAATTTCTGGTCAGTTTTTAGACTGTGCCTGCGAATTCTCTTTTACCACACAGTTGCATTTTGATCTCCTGAAGTTCAAAGACCTGATGAAGTCTCTTGGCATTTTCTCAGACATGAGCAAGAAACTTCTTCCTGACGGTTCTCCGTCAGTGACGAATCTGCCCCTTCATGTTAAACAACACTTGGACGAAGCACTGAAAGTGCCGCACAAAATGTACTCTGGGTTGTGGAAACCAGTGATTGTTATCTAACGTTGCTTGGCAGCATCACTACAGAATAAGCTGCTCAAAGGTCCTGAAGAACATATCTGCCAGATAATGAGTGTCCCAACATGACGAATAATCTATTTAATTTCATCTTCACCAGTCCCCGTGTGGCAGATGGTGCTCTAGTCAGTCATATAACACAGAAACAAGCCAAATGCAGATAAGGCAGCTTGGTTCAGCTTGCCCATGCCAACCAAGGTGCCCCATCTACATCAGTCCCACCTGCCCAAATTTGGCCCATATCCCTCTAAACCTCTCCTATCCATGCACCTGTCCAAATGCTTTTAAAATGTTGCTATAGTTTCTGCCACAACTACCTCCTCCAGCAGCTCATTCTATACACCCACCACCTTCTGTGTGAAAAGGTTGCCCCTCAGATTTCTATTAAACCTTTCCCCTCTCGTCCTTGGGTTCTTGATTCCCCTATTCTGGGTAAAAGACACTGTGCATCTACCCTATCTGGTCCCCTCATGATAGACATATCTATAAGATCACCTCTCATCCTCCTGCAATCTCCAAGGAATACAGTCCTAGGCTGCCCAACCTCTCCCTATAGCTCATGCTGTTCTGCCACCAGGCTCGTAAATCTACTCTGCACTCTTTCCAGCTTAGCAACATCTTTTCTATATCAGGGTGACCAAAACTGAACACAATACTCCAACTGTGGCTTATGTACATCTGTAATGTAACATCTCAACTTCTATACTCAAAACCCTGACAGCTGAAGGACAATGTGCCGAAAGCCTTCTTGATCACCTTATCTACCTGTGGTGCCACTTTCAAGACCTGCCTGCGCTCATAGATCCCACTGCTCTACAACACTCCCCAGAGCCCTGCCTGGATAGACTTCCCAAAATGCAACACCTCACATTTAAGTGCATAACGGAGGCAAAGCGGTTGGGTTGTTGCCTGAGATCCGGGTTTGATCCCGACTACGGGTGCGGTCTGTACGGAGTTTGTACATTCTCCCCATGACCGCGTGGGTTTTCTCCAAGATCTTTGGTTTCCTCCCGCACTCCAAAGACATACAGGTTTGTTGGTTAATTGGCTTGGTGTAAGTGTAAATTGTCCCTAGTGTGTGTAGGATAGTATTAATGTGCTGGGATTGCTGGTCGGTGCGGACCTCTAAACTAAACTAAAATGTATCTGTATTAACCATTCCCACTTGCCCAACTGATCAAGATCCTGCTGTAACCTACGATAAACATCTTCGCTATCCACAATTAGACTTTAGACCTTTAGAGATGCAGTGTGGAAACAGGCCCTTCAGCCCACCAAGTCCTCGCTGACCAGCAATCACCTGTGCACCAACACCATCCTACACGCTAGATACAATTTACAGAAGCCAATTAACCTACAAACCTGCCTGTCTTTGGAGTGTGTGAGGAAACCAGAGCACCCAGAAAAATAACTCATGCGGTCACAGGGAGAATGTACAAACTCCGTACAGACAGCACCCATAGTCAGGATTGAACCAGAGTCTCTGGTACTGTAAGGCAGCAACTATACCACTGCGACACTGTGCCGCACTTGAATCTAGTCATGTACAGTAATGATTTGACAGGACATCATGCAAACAACAGCTTTTCTCTGTATCTCGGTACATTTACAACAATAAACCAATGCTAACACTAATACCAATCTTGACAACAAGAGACTCCGATGTATCTACATTTTTAATGATCGGCCTCTTATCTTGCAACTCTGCTCCTAATGCACATTTTAGAGTTTGAAAGTGTTCTGCCCGAGTACCTGAGACCCAGAATGTCATGAGCCTACAGATTGCTTGCGGGTACAAAGAGAGGCATTGGAGCTGTCACAGAACCAGGCACTGAATGAAAGTGGGGTCATAAGGTCATAAGTGATAGGTGCAGAATTGGGCCATTCAGCCCATCAAGTCTACTCCGCCATTCAATCATGGCTGAACTATCTCTCCCACCTAACCCCATTCTCTTGCCTATTCCTCATAACCTCTGACACCCATACTAATCAATAATCTATCTATCTCTGCCTTAAAAATAGGAGCAGCACAATTATTGTGCGTTATAGTTTAGAGTGATAGTGGCACATTATGCGTTGCCTTTCCAGCTTTCTGCACTTTTTAATGTTGAGCAATGACCACAGAGTGGTGTAACTGAGCACTCTCAAGATATCTGCCCATTCTGGAGTTTAGAAGGATGAGAGAGGATCTCATTGAAACATATAAGATCGTTAAGGGCTTGGACATGCTAGAGGCAGGAAACATGTTCCCGATGTTGGGGGGAGTCCAGAACCAGGGGCCACAGTTTGAGAATAAGGAGTAGGCCATTTAGAACAGAGACGAGGAAACATTTTTTCTCACAGAGAATGGTGAGTCTGTGGAATTATCTGCCTCAGAGGGCGGTGGAGGCAGGTTCTCTGGATGCTTTCAAGAGAGAGCTAGATAGGGCTCTTAAAGATAGCGGAGTCAGGGGATATGGGGAGAAGGCATGAACGGGGTACTGATTGTGGATGATCAGCCATGATCACATTGAATGGCGGTGCTGGCTCGAAGGGCCAAATGGCCTACTCCTGCACCTATTGTCTATTGTCTATTATTGTCTTCCTCCATTCATGAAAGGCAATTATGTGTGCTCTATATCCGACATGTCACCACAGTTCAAGCCTCATTAATGTTTAACATTTTCATTTTCTTCTGATTTCATGTTTATGTACCAGATGAGCACCTTACCAATTTTAAATTTCCATTTAACACTTTTTCTACGTTAGAGCACATTCTGGTGTACATTTGCTCATCCCCTTTTATAGATAACCTCCTGTCCTTCATGCTGAGCCACAGCACCATCCAATGGCAATGATTGAGTGGGACCTCAGCAGTCCAACCATAGTTTCAGTTGGACAGCATAGTGGCACAGCAGTAGAGTTGCTGTCGAACAGCACCAGGGACCTGAATTTGATCCTGACTACGGGTGCTGTCTGTATGGAGTTTGTATGTTCTTCCTGGGACTGCATGGGTTTTATCCGAGCTCTCCGGTTTCCTCCCATGCTCCAAAGACCTACACGTTTGTGGATAGACACAAAATACTGGAGTAATTCAGCAGGACAGGCAGCATCTCTGGATAGAAGGGCCTGTTCTGCACTGTATCTCCAAAGTCTAAAACTCTAAAGTCTCGTTCAGAATCATATTAATTCAGATAAATGCGAAGTGTTACATTTTGGTAGGACAACGGTGTTTTATCATTAATGTCTTATTATTAATGTTTAGTGTTTTCTGAGTTATTCGTAACTGTCACTGTATGTCATGTTACTACTTGTGGGCGGAGCACCAAGCCAAATTCCTTGTACGTGAATACTTGGCCAATAAACTTACTTACTTGCAAACTGGCCCATAATTCACCCAGTAAATAGTAGGTCCTTGGGAGCATTATAGAAAAGAGGGACATAGGGGTGTGGATACACAGTTATATGAAAGTGACGACACAGGTAGACAGGGTGGTGAAGATAGTAGTTGGTACAAGGTATTGAGTACAGGAGTTGGGACGTGTTAGGGTATTGAGTACAAGAGTTGGGACGTCATGTTGCAGTTGTACAAGACTACGGTAAGGACACATCTGGAGTACTGTGTACAGTTCTGGTCATCCTGCTTTAGGAAGGAGTATAATTAAACAGGAAAGCATGCAAAAAAGGTTTACAACAATGTTAGTGTGGTTGGATGGTTCGAGGTAAGGAGAGGCTGGAAGTGCTGGTCTTTTTTCCCCTGGAGCATAGGAGACTGAGAGGCGATGATATAAGATTTATAAAATCACGAGGAGTGTAGATAAATTAAATATCAAGTCTTTAACCCAGGGTAGGCGAGTATAAAATAGAAGGCATAGGTTTAAAGTTAGAGGGGAATGATTTAAAATGGATCCAAGGGAAATCTTGTTGGTACAGAGGAAGTGATGGAAGGTGGCGTAATTATGACATTTAAAAGACACTTGGACCGGTGCATGGATATAAAAGGTATGGAGGGATACGGGTCAGATGCAGGCAGGTGGGACTAGCTCTGCTAGGCACCTTGGTCGGCATGGATGAGTTGGGCTAAAGGCCTGTTTCAGTGCTCTACCGCTCTATGACTCCATGATATCAGCTGGTGGGAAATTAGATAATAAACTGGAGGAGAAAGGTCCAAATGCTTTCTCATCCTAAATGAAGTCAGGGCTCAAGCATGTAAAAGAAAAGGCTGAAGTATACACATTCAGCTAGAAGTGCCAAAGAGAAGATCCAACTCGGCTTTCTCTTGCGATCTCCATCATTGGAGAGGCATGTCTTCAGCCAATTCAATTAATGACGTGATATCTGGTTGGATATCTGGTAGGACAGTGAACCAGGGTAATGTATCCAGTGCCTTCAGGCAGGCTGCAGGCGGCGTTTCTGGGACACAATGATGGCCGGGCGAGGAGAGTAGAGGGACGTCGGTTCACGGGAACTGCTCCAGTACAACGAGCACGTGTGCTAACTGGACTTTGGACTTTGCATGATGGCTCACAAAATAGCGGCGCCCGCATGTGTAATATATGAAAAAAGAGTTTCACTGTGCATTTGCACATGTTACAAGTAAAGCACTATTGACTATTGACTAATTCAAGAAGGCAATTCACCAGCATCTCCTCAGAGAAAATGCCGGCGGGGCAATAAATGTCGGGGTGACACCCAGATCCGGAAAATGAATAAAAACAAACTGTGGAGTTCTCCAGAGATGATCATTAATACTTTTTGTAGCACAGCATAAAGGTTCCTTCCTTCCCCGAGAAACAAAAATGAACTACGCCTTGCAGGCCTGCCTCAGGAACTGGAGCTTTTGCCTGCTGTGCTGAATCACAATCAGGGTGTAAGCTGCTGTCCATTCAATGGAGTTGGCCCAGCAATCAAAAATATGGCAACATAAAAATGAGAAGGTGCATGTAATAGTAAGATTAAATGAGAACTTACCAGTTCGAAGTTTGATCTTTATTTTATGAGGAGTAACGATGAGGGATTACGTGAAGAAGCCCCGCCTGGCGCTGGAACGGCATACTTCAAAGCAGCGGCATGAAAAACACAGAACACAATAGCCGGAGTAAGATAGTAAGGCTCATCATAGATTTAGAACTACCAGATGATCATTTATTTTATGAGGGTGTGGAGTGGAGGGCACGTAATCCCTCATCATAAAATAAAGATCAAACTTCGAACTGGTAAGTTCTCGTTTAATCTTACTATTTTACTTCGGAGTCACGTGAGTGACTACGTGAAGATTTTGAAGCTTCTGTGTCTTTCATGTCGTAGAATTCTTCCATACGACAGTCCGGCTAGGTCAACACATACATGAGAAAACCAGACTAGTTTTAGTTCTTTCCATAAAACTTTTAATGATAAAAGAACATATAATAACCCTCTTTTTACACCTGAGGAAACCATTACAAAGTGATAAAAGATATAAGTGATAACATAATTGATAATATCAATCAATAGTGAAACAAAGCAGGTGATTATAGTGAACCCAACACCGCGTGTCCATAGCCTGTCATTGTGTGAACAGGGTTATTGTAGAACTTTGAAAAAGTTTCTTCTTTACACCACCCTGTGGTTTCTAAAATATGTTCGAGTGGTATGTCCTGTAACTTCGCCGCGGATGTAGCTGCTGCTCTGGTGAGTGAGATTTGAACACATCAGTGTCTACTCCTGCTAAAAGTAACACCTGTTTTAACCACCTTGAGATTGTTTGCACTGCAGCTTTTGTGTGTGGTTTCTTATGCGTGATCATTAATGTTTTTTCATCACCTCGAAGAGTTCTGGTAACTTTTACATAATGATTCAAATGTTTAACTACACACAACGTTGGATCAATGGGATAAGCTTGAAACATTACCTTCGCTCCAGTTCTCCCTGGTCTGCTTTGTTTGATCAAATCGTAAACATAGAACACAATGTTATCTGCAGTCACATGCATACAGTCTAAACATAACATTTGTAATGTTTTGCACTCTTTGAGCTGAAACCAATGCCATTAACATTACTAATTTAAATGTTAACTTTTCCAATGACAAAACTTCGATTGGAGTCCATTGCCTAAGTAAAGTAAGTATAATGCTAACATCACAAATTTCTGTATATCTTGGTTTGGGTGGATTTTTGTTAAAGATTCCTTTCATAAATCTGGATAGAAACATAGAAACATAGAAATTAGGTGCAGGAGTAGGCCATTCAGCCCTTCGAGCCTGCACCGCCATTCAATATGATCATGGCTGATCATCCAACTCAGTATCCCGTACCTGCCTTCTCTCCATACCTCTGATCCCCTTAGCCACAAGGGCCACATCCAACTCACTCTTAAATATAGCATGGATATTAATGGATGTGATCCAATTGATTTCTGGTCAGAGATTTTGTCCTAAATAAGATGATAAGGCATTACGTGCACTATTAATGGCACTGTAACTTAAGTGTTGTTCAAAATTCAACTCGGCAAGGAACTCCAATATGTTTGCAATGTTCACAGTATGATAGGATATATTTGACTGTATGCAAAATTTTTCCCATTTCTTTATATGTGTCATATATTGTCTCTGAGTGCTATCTCGCCATGATGCGACTATAATATCCATAGTTTCTATCCGACAATCCAAGCTCCTGTAGTGGTCTGGTCAAAACCTGCAGATTAACAAATTCATATAAGCATGTAATGGATGAATTTCTTTGGTTACTGGTTTTATCAATAAATCACTGCTGCTAGGAATTGACATATATGGTTCTTTAATCATGTTTAACATCAATGGGAACCATGGTTGTGTCGGCCAATTTGGAATTACCATAATCCTGTGGCAGAATCTTGTTCTATTTTCTTCAGACATTGCTGAACCAGAGCAAATGGCGGAAAAGCATAAAATAACATATTCCCCCAGTTTAGTGAAAAAGCATCTACTGCTACTGCGTCTGGATCTGGTTCCAAGACACATATTTAGGCAATTGATGATTTAGTCTTGATGCAAACAGATCAATGTCTGGTAACCCATATTGAGTCACAATTTTACTGAAAATTACTGGGTTCAACATCCATTCTGTGTTATCTTTAAACATCCTTGATCTATTGTCTGCCACCACATTGTCTTTACCTGGGATGTAATTTGCCGAAATCCAAATTTGGTGGTTAATACACCATTGCCATATCTGATTGACCAAACAATCACATGATACCGATCTGACTCCACCCATGTGATTAATATATTGCAACAGCTGTTTTATTGTATAATTGTATCAGTACATGCAGATTCTTTTTTGTAGAACAATATGCCTTCAACCCATAAAATGCACCCAATAATTCTAAATAGTTAATACCATATGTTTGGAGAAACATTTCCTCTTGGACACTCCATCTGCCCCCACAGCTGGTGAATGCATCTGTCGCCCCCCCATCCGAGAGCACTAGCAGCTGTTGTATCAGAATGTTTTTAGCAGCTTGTGGGACATTTTCAATCCACCATTGTAATTCCAATAAAGCTTCTTTTGTTAATTGCATAGGCCTATCAAAATGCATGCTCTCTTTTTTAGAGCTCTTATTTTGTCCCTTTGAAGGTTTTGGTAATGTAATGGACCAAATTCTACTGCAGGAAATGCTGCTACTAGTTTACCAATAACCATTGCTACTTCTCGGATGGAGGGATAAGGTTTGTGAATGAGACCCGTACAGGTCACCAAAATATCATCAATCTTATCTGTTGGCAAAGTTACTAACATAGTAACTGAGTTAATTACAAATCCCAAATAGTTAATTGACTGTGCTGGCTGCAGCTGGGACTTAATTGGATGAATCAAGAAACCTAACTTCTCAAATAAAGTTTTAGTTGCTGAAACTGATTTTTCAGCTGATTCCTGATTACTATTGATGATTAAAATGTCATCCAGATAAGCCATAATGATGTGCTTTTGTGCTCTTAATTGTGCTAAAGCTGGTTTCAACAGTTTTGTAAAGAGCCTGGGAGCTGAACTTAACCCATTTGGTAAAGCCTTGAATTGCAACAGCTGTCCCAGCCAATTAATTTTAAATACCTTCGAAAGAACTGATGTATTGGTACTGAATAGTACGCATCCATTTAAATCAATTGTAGCCATATAACAACCTGCTGATATCAAAAAGTCTTGCAGTGTTAAATGTTTCCATTTTAAAATGTTTATATTCGACAAATTTGTAAGGTCCAGAATAATTCTGCAACCACCATCTTTTTTATTTCTTGGAAATATATTTGACACAAATTGATGCTCATGTTCAACAGTTTTTTTCAATAACACCTTTTTTAAACAACTTGTCAATTTCCACATTTATTTCTGCCTCTTCAATTGCAGAAAACATGAAACCATAAGCAGGTTTATTTTGTACCGGAGAATTAACACCTTCTTTAAATGTAATAGTAGCTCCGGAAACTGTTTGTAAAATAAACCGATCAGATGTGATGGCAAGCCATTCATCATAAAACATTTGTAATCTCTCCAACTGGAGATTTGTCCACGGTTTCTTTAAGCATAGAATAAATTTTTTTGTACCTCTCCATATGAACGTGGTGGTCTCCTTCTCCCCGTATATGGGTGAACATTAGGCTGTGTCGGATGATAATATTTTTTTATCATACTCCTGTTTCCAAAATCAAATCCCCTTCTTGACGAAAAATACCTTTTTTGTCCAAAGACGAAAGGTCTCATGTGGCTAATAGATTTAGCCTCTTCATCATTTCTCTATTTGTTTAGGCAGGTTTTCTCCAAATAGATAACCAGGAGCTTGAACACCACTTGATCGACACAGATCTGCAAACCTTGGATGAAATATGGGCCGAATCGCAATTTTCCTCATACAATTAATTTCATAGAAGGAATTGCATAATAACCCAAAGTATCTTTTTGGATTTTATCCATCTCCAACCCCTCCATTTGCCTTCCAAAAGCAGTAATGGCAGCAGAAATCAATTTGAGGATTCTTTGAAATCTTATTTCTTGTCATCTCATGCCTGAGTCATAGGCGTCCATATAGACGGATTAACCGTAGGTACCTTCAATGAGGTGCAATTTTCCGGTGTTTTTATATAATTCTGCTGTTTCAATCATCACAGAATCTTGAAGTTGGTGAGATACCATATAATTAATACTGGCAGCTAGGTTTTCTTCCATAGCCTCACCACTTCCTTCAGGTATAGCAAAATCTTTTGCCATCTCAGGCACATCTGGCCTTCTCTTTTTATTCGTGGTGTGCATTCATAATCCACATCACCACTTGCAGGGTCTGTCTTTTGCAGCCCTGATACACTTGGAATTATATCCAATGAGACTTCCTCCGCCCTTAATCCTGGGTCCGGAGTTTCAAATTCCCAATTTGGCACATAGCCATATTCTGTATATTCAAACCCCTCAGGGTCATTTTGGGAAACTTCTGGGTACTGTGACCCTTGTCTCATTATATTTTGGAGCACTTTCTCCATATGTTCCATTTTTAGCCATATAGCTTTATTATCCGGAGGACTTTCATTATCAGAGTCATTATCAGAAACCACGGGCCTCACGGATTTCTTTTTACATTTTCTAGGAACATTTTCCTCCGTGGTTTGTATTTCTGGAGAAATTATAGTCTCACTAACGGGTGAATCAGCGGCCACTGCGAGGAGCTGCGCTCTGCAACTCTTGCTTCTGCCGTCAGCGTCGACGTAATGCCGTTCCAGCGCCAGGCGGGGCTTCTTCACGTAGTCACTCACGTGACTCCGAAGTAAAATAAGAAGTAAACACAAACTTTGCTGGCATTGCCACTTTTGCAATGACTGAATATTTAGCTCAGGCATCCACCACTCACAGTGAAGCAATGTGAACTTTGTTTTTACCTTAGTTTAGTGTATTATTGTCACGTGTACCGAGGTACAGTGAAATGCTTTTTGTTGCACGCTACCCAGTCAGCAGAAGACTATACATAACTACAATCAAGCCGTCCGCAGTGTACAGATACAGGATAAGGGTGTTTAGAACAAGATAAAGGCCAATTAAGTCTGATTAGAGATAGTTCAAAGGTCAATGAGGTAGATGGGCGGTCAGGACTGCTTGTTGACTTTTAGTCAAGTTTCTTTGCAATCTTGTCATTGGAGAATATAAAAACCGTACCAAAGTCACACTCATCAGATCAGCTGGTCTCTTAGTATGCACCAGTTTTTAATAAATTGCTTGTTGGTTCGAACACCATCTTCTCTTGACCTTTTCATTTTGCTCCTACTGTGAGTCACTCAACAAGTTCAATAAACCTGCATAATGAATGCTCACAAGAATGGGGTTAGGAGGGAGAGATAGATCAGCCATGATTGAATGGCGGAGTAGACTAGATGGGCTGAATGCTATCACTTATGACGATATGACCTTATAATCTCAGCTAAGGGGTGGAAATATTAATTTAGCTTGTTCAAATGTGCCCCTGCATTATATGCACTATCTAACCATGGTAGAGCTCTGCACGCCAACCAATGAATGGTACCTTTTACATCTGACCCTTGAAAAGTAAACTCACATCTTATAAAAACTTTGAATAAATAAACTAGGAAGCAAACTGCAGAAATATTCAATCTGCCGCATTCAGAAGGACACTGTTTGTAACTTGGATGATACAGATTTCTTGTCATGGAGGTGCAGCATGATTAAAGCCCCTGTCCCATTTAGTAGATTTTTTCGGCGACCACAAGCGACTAGGCTGTCGCCACATGGTCGCGGGTGGCATCTGTGCGGCAAGAGTGATCAAACAATGAACAAGATATGTTTGCAAGTCAAAGCAGGGAACACCATATACACTGGATGGGCAGTAGGGGGCATTGAAAGAAGATACTGTTCAACATAAACTACAAATGTTCACACAAAGGGAAAAGGGGCTACTTAAAACTGAGTAAAACTCCTCAATAAATCAAGATAAAGAGATTTATAAATGAGGCAGTAAAAGGTGGATAATGATTAATATCAGATTCATCATTTGTTCTTCAACCACGCTCAAAACAGTGACTGCAGACAGAACGTGCGAAGATAAAAGTGGCATAGGGAGTGTGTAAAAGTAGATGAGGGGATAAAATAGTCGATGGTGAGAGGATGCAAAATTAAGCTGAGATGAAGAGCTATTTCCTAATGCACCAACTGATTGAGATGCAAAGTGCATGGGCTGAAAGCGTGGTGGCAGCAAGTTTCACGGCAACGATCAAACAGAGGGACAATGTTTATCAGGAGAAAAAGAGTGAGGGCCCTGGGAAACCCAGAGGAGCATGGGCATAATCGGCTGGTTCTCACTCAGATCTGGAGCTCGCATACTGGGCAGAATTACCTCCTTTGCTGAATTATAAAATTCCATGACCTCAGTATTTACCAATATATACACACACCACACACATACATTCACATCAAACAAACAAACAAATAATAATAGTGCAAAAAGACAAAACCAATGCCTCCATGTAGTTCAGTCCTTATAGGGAGGTTGCAGTTTTTAATGGTCTGATGTCTGCAGGGAAGAAGCTGTACAATAAGCGAGTTCCGTATTCCGACTGTGCATGCCCAGGTCATAGGTCACAAGCGAAAAAAACTCTCGGCAGCCATGCTGCGGCGTGGACACAAACCTGCGCCTCATCCGCAGTAGGATCGATCCCGGGTCTCCGGCGCCGCAATCGCTGCCGAAACGTCACTGGACCATCCCCGTCCCCTCCCGAGTGCTCCCCCCCCCCCCCGATGGCCAGAGACATCGGGAGTCAGACGGAAGTCACACAGGAGCGGCGCCCCGAGGCCCACAGCCAGCGCGGAGAAGCAACGCTAAATCCAGCTGAACTCCGCCTGTCTCGCTGGGTTAACCTACAGCCCTGCCTGGACTTACGACGGCCCAGGCTTACAGCCAGCGTGGAGAAGCAACGCTAACTCCACGTCTCCAGGCTGGAGTCTCGTCAGTCCAGGCAGGGCTGTAGGTTAACCCAGCGAGACAGGCAGAGTTGAGCTGGATTTAACGCTGCTTCTCCGCGTTGGCTGTGGGCCTGGGGGCGCTGCTCCCGTCTGACTCCCGATGTCTCTGCCCGCCCCTGGACGGGGAGAGGGGCACCCCTGAGTGGACAGGGATGGTCCAGTGGCTGTTCGGCAGTGCTTTTTGTTGCTTGTGACCTTTGACAAATCCCTTGCGTTTTTCGGAATACTGAACTCGCTTATACTAACTGTGCTCCTAGAATACCAAACTCGCTTATACTACCTGTGCTCCTAGACTTGCGTTATGTGTTGCACGCTGTATTACATTGCTGCAGTGTGGATTCAGCCCTGGTCATCAGCTGGGCAGAATTAAGACCATGAGCTGTAGGAACAAAAGAAGACATCTGGCTCCTCAAGTTTGATCCACCATCTAATAAGATCCTGGACGTTCATCGTTCCTCACTTACTTTCCAGTCCTTGATTCCCTTCCTGATTTAACAATTATCTGTCTCTGGTTTGAATATGTTCAAAGATTCAGCCTCCTGTGGCGGCACCTGGTGGCAAGCCACGGGCACAACGAACCCTCAGCTCTGGAGGGAGGCCTCGGTGTGGGAAGGCGCTAGTCACGGGGTTTTTACCTGACTGGGTATTTAAGGCCGGGCAACGCCCGTGACCAGTGAGGAGTAGGGAGCTGTATTGTACAGAATAAAATACGTCTCGTGCACACAACTTGTGTTCTGCTTGGTTCTTGCTGGACTCCTGTGAGTCCCCACTACACTCCACAGCTTCCTGCAGATATAAAGTTAAAATAGTCACCTCACTTCCAGATAATAACTTCCTCTTCATTTCAGTCTTACATAGGCATCTTGTTTTCAAACTAAGTATAAAATCATGAGAGGAATAGATCAGGTAGATGCAAGGAGTCTCTTGCCCAGAGTAGGGGAATCTAAAACCAAAGGACATAGGTTTAAGGTGAAGGAGTAAAGATTGAGTAGGAATTGAAGGGGTAACTTTTTCACACAAAGGGTGGTGGGTGTATGGACGAGCTGGCAGAGGAAGTAGTTGAGGAAGAGACTATTTTTATGTTTAAAAAACATTTAGACAGGAACATGAAAAGGACAGGTTTAGAGGGTTATGGGCCAAATGCAGGCAGGTGGGACTAATGTAGATGGAACATGTTGGTTGGTGTGAGCAAGGGACTGAAGGACCTGTTTCCACTCTGTTTGACTACGTCGTTATAACTGTGACTATGTCCTTTGCTCCCAGAATCTCCTCATGGTGCTTACTTTTTCATGCCTTCTATAAGATTCAATAAGTTAGCTTCTCATTGTTTGTTTCCAAACTTCATTGAGTACAGACCTAACCTAGCCAATTCTTTATATACCCTTGCGGCTATCAGCAATGTGTTCAACAATGAAGACTGATGGAAAGAAAATCATTCAACATACTGCCATTACTTTGTTTATGGTTATTAATTCATCAGCCTCATTCTGTAAAAGCCTCACATTTACCTTATCCATCTTTTTCCTATTGGTATAATTATAGAAACATTTACCGTTTGTGTTTCTACTGCATGTATATTTTCTCTCAAAATATATTTTCTTGCTTGTTCTGAGCTTTTTATTCTTCTGCTGCTGGATGCTAAAGCCTCCCCAGTCCTTGGTTCCATCACTTACCATTACTACATTGTGCACCCGAATTCTTCACCTATGATGGACACAAAATGCTCGAGCAACTCATCGGGTCAGGCAGCACCCTGGAGAACATGGATAGGTGATGTTTCGTGTCAGGACCCTTCTTCAGACGTGATACTGACCTGAAATGTCTCCTCTCCATGTTCTCCAGGGATGCTGCCTGATCCGCTGAGTTACTCCAGCACTTTGTGTCTATCTTTGGTATAAATCAGGATCTGCTGTTCCTTGTTATTACATTTATTCTTCACCTTCCCTGTAAAACATTGAGTGTGCCTTTGTCTCATGGAATTCCTCGTTTTGATTTGGATAAACACGCAGCCCATTAGAAACATGCTGTTTGAATATCTGCCGATATTCCTCCACTGACGTGTCTTTTAACTTGTTTATCCAGTCCACCATGGACAACTCCCGCACACCATTATCAGTCTGAAGAAGGGGCCTGAACTGAAACATGTTCAATGTTCACCTATCCATTTTCCATAGAGATGCTGCCTGACCCGCTGAGGTACTCCAGATTACGGAGAAGATTACGGAGATTCGGCATGTCGAAGAGGATTCTCCTAAACCTCTACAGGTGCACGGTAGAGAGCATTCTGACTGGTTGCATCGTGGCCTGGTTCGGCAACTTGAACGTCCAGGTGCGAAAAAGACTACAAAAAGTTGTGACCACTGCCCAGTCCATCGCCGGCTTTGACCTCCCCACCGTTGAAGGGATCTGTCGTAGTCACTGCCTCAAAAAGGCAGCCAAAATCATCAAGGACCCACACCATCCTGGCCACACACTCATCTCACCACTGCAATCAGGAAGAGGTACTGGAGCCTGAAGACTGTAACGTCCAGGTTCAGGAACAGCTTCTTCCCCACATCAGGCTATTAAACACAATGCATAAGCTAGGGGCTCTGAATTGCAAAAGACTATTATTATTTGTTATTCGCACTATATCTGTTACTTATTGAACTTTTTCCTTTTCCCCCCCGTTATATACAATGTTTACATATTCACATATTCTGTTGTATAAGAATTTCATTTCCCCGTCCGGGACATATGACAATAAAACACCCTTGACTCTTGACACTTTGTGTCTTTTTTTGTGAACCAGATCGATTAGTAGGATTGGATGTTACAATCCCTAAGGTTTTTCACTACAATTGACATTTGATATTCTTGGGGATGACCACTAGGTGATGTTGCTACTAATCAGACACATCTTCAGTTGCGTACCTCAACGTCACTGGGTGTTTCAGCCTTTTATCACAAGACACCCGCAGTCGAGGCAGGCCCACCGCAGGGTGATCAGACCTGGGTGTGTGTCTTATGGTTAGCCTCTAGATGGTCACGTGGCAGCCCTGACAGCATCTTTCCTCTTCAGCCACAGCCAGTGACTGCTCCGTTCAGCAGCATTGGCAAGTTCTATTATTGCCCTCCTTTGTGCCTGCCCTCTGACTCCTACTTCCCTCAGGAGCCTTGCGGTGGAACTGGCTACAAAGCCCCTGCACCCCACCTCCACTGGACACACCCTTACACTCCAACCTCTCTCCTCTGCCTCTGCTGCAAGGTTTGAACATCAAAGCTTTTTCCTTTCATAAGCCTTGTCCACAGCCTCCTCCCAGGGGACCGTCAGCTCAATGATGAAAACACGCCGACAGGAGTTGGACCAGAGAACGAGGTCTGGTTGCAGGTTGGTAGCTGCGATTTCAACTGGGAATGAAAGCCTCTGGCCTAGGTCAACACGCATTTCCCAGTCCCTGGCTGCATTCAGTGGGCATGAATTGAGAGGCGAGGGGTTAGTCCTCCGTTTCTCTCCTTCCCGGATGAAGGATGGTATTTGTGGGAATGTTATCTGGGCATTGATAGGCATGGCGTTGGTGGTAACTCTCTTGCACTCGAGTTCAGCTGCCAAACACCTCAGCACCTGGTTGTGTCACCAGGTGTATCTGCCTTGTGTTAGGCTGGTCTTACAACCGACCAGGATGTGCTTGAGGTTTGCTGGAACTGCACACAGGGAGGCTGGATCCTCTCCCAGCCAAAGATTTAGGTTTGTGGGAGAGGGAAGGACATCATATGTGGCTCTGATAATGAAGCTCAACTTATTTGACTCCATGGTCCACAGCTCTCTCCATGTGATCTTCCTCCTCTCAACGCCATCCCACGTCATCCAGCGGCCTTGTTTGGCTTGGGATATGGCTTTGGCACACCTGGCTGCTTCTTCCTGGTGGCGCACCTCCTCCACCACCAGGTGCCGACGTTCAGCTGGAGTCGCCTTTTGCCAGGTAGGTTTCATTGCTCCCAGGCCAAAGCCCCCTCGGCCTTGTTGGACAAGGCCCACTATGTCCCGGTGTTGGAGGGCGGATTTTGCATCCAGTACCACTGTTGCTGGAGTCCATTTCCGACCTGTTGCTAGGGTTGGAGCGACACCTCTTATTATTGGGTCCCGGGATTCTGTTAGTGTCATGTCCAGCCTCACTTTGGCACATTTGTACTCCTCCACCAGGCTTGAGACTGGCAGTGAGAGGGCTCCATTCCCATAGAGCCCTATGCTGCTGAGGCATCTCGGTAGCCCAAGCCACTTCCTCACTTGTGAGTTCACCACTCTCTCCAGCTGGTTGGCATGGGACAAAGTGACCTCGTAATTGGCCACATGAGACGGGGCAGTAGACCGAATATGAAGGCACCAAAGCTTCAGCTTCCCTGGGAGAGCAGTATTGTTGATTTGCTTGAGGCCACTGATTGTATCCTGCCTGAGCTGTTCCACCTGCTCTGCATCCTTGAGGTATGCGGTGTACCATCGCCCGAGGCTTTTGACAGGCTTCTCCAGGACAGTTGGTATTGTCTCGTTATTGATGCGGAACCTTTTGTCAGTGAGCTGGCCTTTGTACTTCCTTGTTTCTATCATTATCGTTGCCTTTATTTAATTGAAACGCTTTGGATATGGACCAAATATGCCTTGGTCATAAACTGGTTATGATTTCTGAGCTGGTTCTTCCTTCGACAGGTTTGCATGTTGTCTCACCTTTGAAAATGCTGGGGCTTTTGATCCCCAAGTAGCACAGTAGGAGGCCTTGATGTGTTCAAAAAAACAGAATGAAAGAGAGTAAAAACCATCGAGATGAGAGTAGAATAAAGAAAAACTCTGATAATGCACTCACTGGTTTTTCAAAAGCATTGATGGTTCAGTACTCCATACAACCATTAAACCCACCGGGGCTCCGTATGCTGTTCCTTTTAAATCCACCAGAAACTCAATCCCATGCTCCTTTTAAACTCACATCCCATCATCCTATTAAACTCAACAGAAATCGGGTTTTGTTTAATTCAACAGAAATCCATTCGCAAACTCCTTTTAAACTCAACAGGGCCTAGAACCAATGCCCCTTTTAATCTCAACAGGGCCTAGTTCCAATGCCCTTTTTAAACTCACCAGGGCCTAATTTCCATGCTCCTTTTAAACTCAATAGAGCCTGTTCACAGGGTCCTTTTGGTGTGCATCTTTTAAGCTCATCAGAAACTCATTCCCATGCCTCTATTAAACTCACCAGGACCCAGTCTCATGCCCCTTTTACTCACCGGGGCTCCAATGCCCGCTCTCCCTTCAAATTCACACCGGCTCTTTTTCTCCACACTCCCTTGATACAACTCAGCAGTGTGAAAGTTAATTTCTCTAATCTCAAGTAACTGCTGCATTCTCTTCCCACTCTCTTTCTCCCCCTCCCCCATCCTAGTCATCCAATCAGTTCCACTGTTCATATCTTTATATCCTTCTCGTTAGCACATCTTCCCCAGCAAACTATGGGCCATTATGGATTCCACCTTTTGGGAGGCAATCTGCTGCCGGCCCTGGTTTGCTCTGCCTTGTCTCGCCTCCAGTCCCCCCCCCCCTCCATCTTTTAGTCTGAAGAAGGGTTCCGATGTAAAGGCGGATGCTGCCTTGAGTTACTCCAACATTTTGTGTCTATCTTCAATATAAACCAGCACCTGCAATTCCTTCCTACACCCTTTATATGCACCCGGTTCAGGGGAATATACTGTATAACTTTCTACCATATAGCATCGGGTGGCATGGTGGCACAGTGGTAGAGTTGCTGCCTTAAACCCCTGTCTCACTGTGCGAGTTGGCCCACGAGTGACCCCGAGTTTTCACTCGTGGTGATCACGTAGCGGGAACGTCGGAACTCGCACGAGCAACTTAGCGACTCGTGGGGCTAACGGCAGGTACTCGGGAAACTTGTTAACTCGTGAAAAAAATCAAACATGTTTGATTTTTTCCACGAGTCAAATTAACTGTTCACGTTAAAAATGGAAACATTTAAACTCGTTGTAATAACGCAGTGGCCCGTGCGTTTACCTTAGTGACTCGTGAGTCTACCGTGGCACCGTCAATGGAAACTTTTCATTTCCCAGGTGGGAATGGAGTTACCCGAGGCCAGACTCCAATAGTAGTGGCATTGAAAGTGACAGCAGAAGGCGGGAGCAGGAACCTTCATTTGAATTTGCACTGAGGTGAAATGGATTGTCATCCATGATCATAAAAAGTCGCATATTGGATGTAGTGGGTTTATTTACGGGTGACTGTGGCTACCGATGACTGTGACTGTGATCTGGAAAGGGGGGGGGGGGGGGGGGGGGGGGGGGGGGACACTATTCACTTCCCCACAAGCATTTACGAAGATTGTGTAATATTTTGTTGACCTCATGGACATGCTTTCAATATTCATTTTACACCACGTATTGCGACTTTGTCAAGACCCTTCTGGAAGTCCGTATTCAGGTTGTTAAGGTTTGCCCTCAGCATTCATTGCTTTCAGAAAGATGCTTGCTGCCGACAAACTCGCCCCGACGATGCACAACTACCCGATACAAAGAACATTCGGTTTAGATTTATTACTTTCATGTGTAAAGTTATGTTTAGCATGCTATGCAGTCAAATCAGATCATACTATACATAAATAGAAGTAAACTAAATTCAAGTACATAGATCGGGACAGAGACAAAATGCAGATCTTGTCGTTCTCAATATTTTAGCGCTGAATTTCAGAGACAAAGTCCAATGGACACAATGAGGTAGAGAGAATCGGATGGTCCCCCAACTTATGGAAGGACCATTCAGAAGCCTGATAACAGAGGGAAAGAATGCATTCCTGATTCTACTGATGCGCGGTTTTAAGCTTCTGTTTCTTCTTCCGATGGGAGCGAACGAATGGCCCGGGTAGGAAAGGTCTTTACTTAAGTTGGCTGCTTTCCCCGAAGCATGAAATGCAGTTGTAGTCAATGGTGGGGAGTTTGGTCTGTGTGGTGAGAGATGTAGTTGGGGGCGTACCACTAGTTCCCCACACATACAGCCTCTGCCTCCTGTCCCTCTGCCCTGTTCTGCCTGAGCTTCCTACACACCCTGGCTCTTCTGTACTGTTCTGTTTCACCCCTTCAAGTTGGGACTACTGTCGTCAAAGTCACCCGAGCTGCTTCCTTCCTCTGAAGTGGTGGCCAGCTGCTGTCTGTGTGTATCTCTCTCTCTATGTGTGTGTGTGTGTGTGTGTGTGTGTGTGTGTGTGTGTGTGTGTGTGTGTGTGTGTGTGTGTGTGTGTGTGTGTGTGTGTGTGTGTCTCTCTCTCTCTCTCCCTCTCTGTCTATCTGTTTGTATCTGTGTGTGTCTGCTGTCGGGTCCCGGCGGCCGCTCAATGTCAATGTCACCCGAGCTGCTTCCTTTTTTAAAATTATTTAAAATAGAGATCCATTGCAAAAAAGTATTTAAAAACATAAAACAACAAGAAATGCTTGGTTACTGGAGGATGCGCATTTTCCCATTGTAGGTCATATCAATAGATGCCGCCGCGCTGAAATAACTCAAAACCACAGGATGGAGATGTATTTTAACATTGTTGCTTTATTAAAACATACCTTCATTCACGGTTGGCTCAAGAGTAACGGGAGAGGAACTTGCTAACTCGAGAGGAACTTGGAACATCGCAGCAATTACATACCCGTGGGAACTCGGTTACACACTTGATCATAAACTTGCAGTCTCGTGCACAGCCACGAGTCTGTCACTCGGTACCTCGTGGGTCAACTCGCACAGTGAGACAGGGCTTTTACAGCGCCAGAGACCTGGCTTCGCTCTTGACTACGGGTGCTGTCTGTATGGAGTTTGTACATTCTCCCCGTCACCTGCATGGGTTTTCCCCAGGAGCTCCCGTTTCCTCCCACGCTCCAAAGATGTACAGGTTTGTAGGTTAATTCGTCTTGGTAAAATTGTAAAGTGCCCCTAGTTGTAGAATAATGTTAATGAATCACGAAGGGCCAGATTCCATGCTATAACTCAAGCTAAAGTCTGCTGCACTCACCACAAGCATGACCAGAACCTTGCCATCAATATCCTCAGGATGGCCACACTCTGCTTCCTCCAGCCAGTTGTCAATGACTTCTAGATGATAAAGGGAAGAGCATTGTTGCAACCTTTGGAACTATTTTGAGAATGTTCCTCAAAGGTTGAATAATAGTTATCTGTGTATCATGAGATAAGGGGAAGTGAAGGTTGAAATGCAGACAAGTATAGAATATTCAGTGACCAATTAAGGGTGTGGTGACGCACTGATTGTGGCCTAGCTGTTATCAGGCAACTGAACCATAAACCACAACTAGAGAGCAGTCCTGAACAACTATCTACCTCATTGGAAACCCTGGACTATCTTGTATCAGACTTTACTGGCTTTATCAGGCAGTGAATGTTATTCACTTTATTCCCTTTATCATGTATCTGTACACTGTGAATGGCTCAATTATAATCATGTCTTGCCTTTCCACGACTGGTTAGCACACAACAAAAGCTTTTCACTGTACCTCGGTATATGTGACAATAAACTAAACAAACTATTGAATGGGGTGAGGCGGGGAGGAATGCAGTGAATAGCGAGTCTGTAGGAATGAAGCAAAAATAACTAAACTGGGATGTTAAATGCTTATTGACCAATTCTGGTTCGGCTATTAAACTTTTTCAGGGCTCGTTGTGTCAGATGTGTCTGCTTGGATGTTCCCTCTAAGTCTTTTTCCTTACTTTTTTCTTGAAGTGTTAAATGATTTAAGCTTTTGATTCACCTTGTTTTACTGTAATAAAAAGCAGCATGCATTAAATGATCAGACTCTTTCTTTAATTTTAAGAAGGAACTGCTGATGCTGGAAAATCGAAGGTAGACAAAAATGCTGGAGAAACTCAGCGGGTGAGGCAGCATCGATGGAGTGAAGGAAATAGGCAACGTTTCGGGTCGAGACCCTTCTTCAGACTGATTTCTTTTACGGGATTCTTTCTTTACGTGATTCCCGCATCTCCGACTGGAACGCCACAACAACACGCCAGTTTCAACCAAGGTCCGAGAAGAACTGTAGTTAATTGGCAAAAAGTGCTGGCGTAACTCAGCGGGTCAGGCAGCATCTCTGGAGAAAACGGATTGGTGACATTTCAGGCCAGGACCCTTATTCAGCATCTGAGAAAAACTGTGTGGTTTATAGATTACAACCCTTGAACAAAAAAGCCAAGGAAGGTTGAAAGCAAAATTGAAAACAATTGGTGTCTGAAAATTCTTGTGATGATTTAATCTCCCAAACGAGACAAGTAGTACTTGGGTTAATACTTAGCTTCAAATTGCATTTCACATTTAGCCACCTTCACTGAAAGTGGGCCTCCCAAGGCAGATAACACCTGCATTCCTGGCATACTTTAGACCCTCAGAGTGACCAGACTTAATTGAAACATTTTCTGGAGATTTCAGGGAAAGGAAGATAAGGAGCAATGGAAAAAGTACAAAACAAGATACATTCCAGTTTGCTCATCCACATCCACTATCTTAGTACTCTCCAGCTTGTGGATGCAAAATGTGGACATGAAAAAGACTGACCAAGTCAAGCTCAGCATATCTACCGTAAAAGAATATTGATAAAGGGACCAAGCAGCATTGGAATTCTGAAGAATTCTGAAGAATGGTCATGAGCCAAAACGTCGCCCCTTCTTTTTCTCCAGAGATGCTGCCTGACCCGCTGAGTTACTCCAGCACTTTGTGTTTATTTTTGATATATACCAGCATCTGCAGTTCCTTGTTTCTTGCATTTAAATTATAATTGGTATCTGGAATTGAAGGTCATGCCACGTAAATATTGAGCTCAGAATTCAATGTGTTGGATCACTGTATATAACAATTATAAATGCATGTTAACAACCCAGCATGTATAATACACAACATAAACCTTGGAAAGTTCAATTTTAATGCTTCAAAATCATATCATATGTCAAAAAATGAAAAAAAAACACATTGATTTGTTGCTAATTAAATATAATTTGCATGTAGTTACTCTATTTTATGAAATGTGGTCTTTTGTAAATGTGGTCTTTTGTAATTCCAATGCTCAAATTAATTGTATAGGAAGGAACTGCAGATGCTGGTTTACACTGAAGAATAACACAAAATGCTGGAGTAACTCAGGCAGCATCTCTGGGAAGATGACGTTTTGGGTCGAGACCCTTCTTCAGAGTCAGGGGAAACACAGAGATATGGAATGATAAGGTGTGAAAACAAGACATCAGAGGGGAAGTTCAATGAAAATGGAGAATAGATCATTGTTAGCCAGGGGAAGCTGACAATGAAGCATACAAAGATAAATTTTAAATGAGGAAGACAGTCAGACTGGTCGGAGATCTAGGATGGGAAAGGGATGGAGAGAGAGGGAAAATAAGTGGTGCTTGAAGTTAATGTAGATCAGTCAATTGCCACTGGGGCGCCGCATTGACGGCACCCTCTGCCTACAGCCTGTTTGTCTTTTCAATCTTTGTTTAAATTTTTAGTTAGTTTAAAGTCTGTTTTGGGGGGAAACTTTAACTTTTCTAGGTGGGGGGAGGGGGGCAGGGTAAGGGGGAGACTGTTTCCCAGTTGCTTCCTGGCGGGGACGCGACTATTTCTCCGCGTTGCGTCCTCACCCCCTCCTCGCGGCCTACCGCCTGAAACATAGCGGCCTTTACTGCTGGGGACTGGGAACCGGACCAGAGCTGCAACAGTGGCGGCGCAGCGCTGAATTCACCGCGGAGCGGGTGATGCCCACCTGGGTCGCCGTTTGGAGCTCCGGAGCGTTGGGCCGCCGCTCCAACATCGTGGAGCTGCGGTTTGGGAGAGCTTTCAACGCGAGCGGCGCTGACCGTCATCGTGGAGTCCTGGGGCCCTTTGCCGAGGGCCGCCAGCGCTGCATCTCCACCCAGTGCGGCCTACGGACTTTGGGAGCCACGGACTCCGGTAGGAGGTGGCCAACTCTGAAGTCCAGGCCGCTGAGGATGTCCCCGCAGCCCCGACGTCGGACTTACATCACCCCGGCGAGCGGGCCTGAACATCGGGCCGCCCATAGCAGCGACTGCGGAGGGCTCGGGGAGGCCCCGACCACGGGGAACATTGGGGAACATTAGAGGAAGATGACTGACTTTGGTGCCTTCCCTCAGTGGGAAACTTTGATTCTGCTGTGTGGGGATGTTTTATGTTGAACTCTATCGTGTGTTGTGTACTTTATTTTTATTGTATGGCTGTATGGTGATCACACATTTCACTGTGCCAACTGGCACATGTGACAAATAAATGTATCTTGTATCTTGCATCTTGTATCATTACTAGTTGACCTGATCCATGTCATGTTTTGCTGCATACCACTGTACACTCAAACAGCTATCTGGTTGAGTGTCTCAAATTATCTAGCCTGCTAGTCCAGCCTCTTGTTAGATTTGTGGTTGAGCTTGAGCTTACATACCTATGTATTTGAGCTCTGTGTGCTTTCTAAAAAAAAACAAGTTATACTTATGTATGGATTCTGAGTTATTACACATTCCTATAGTTAGAGAAGTCCATATTCACATTGCTGGGTTGAAGGCTGCCCAGGCATTTTTGCTTGGGTTATTTGTGTCTTCTACATGGAGTTTCCCAGTATTGGGGACTGCAAGGCCATGCCTGGTCTACTCAAGAGAGTGAACAGGTGAGATGAAGGAAAGACTTCCTTTATTTCATAGTTTTGATGAAAATAAGTATACTCTGATGGTACTAATCAAGATACATCAACCAGGAACTTCAAAGGTGACACAATTTAATACAAGCAAACAAATACGGGAACTACTCATCATGTCAGGGAAATGGATGACCTTTTGAGAGAACTAGGAATAGTTAGAAATGTTTTAAAGAAGGAACTGCAGAGTGCTGGAGCATTACACAAAAAGCTGGAGAAACTAGCGGGTGCAGCAATCTAAGGCGAAGGAGATAGGCGACCGTTTCGGCCGAGACCCTTCTTCAGAAATGAAATGTGTTTCCAAGCAGCAATGAAATTAGGGTGGGAGGTGGGGGGGGGGGGGCAATCAAGAGAATATCTCTGAAGACCTTTCCTGGTCTGAGAACACAGATGCAATTATAAAGAATGCACATCAGCGCCTCTACTTCCTGAGAAGATTATGAAGAGTCAGTATGTCAAGGAGGACTCTCTCGAACTTCTACAGGTGCACAGTAGAGAGCATGCTGACCGGTTGCATCGTGGCTTGGTTCGGCAACTTGAGCGCCCAGGAGCGGAAAAGACTGCAAAAAGTTGTAAACACTGCCCAGTCCATCATCGGCTCTGACCTCCCTACCATCGAGGGGATCTATCACAGTCGTTGCACAAAAGGGCTGCCAGCATCATCAAATACCCACACCATCCTGGCCACACACTCATCTCCCCACTGCCTTCAGGTAGAAGGTACAGAAGCCTGAAATCTGCAACATCCAGGTTCAGGAATAGCTGCTTCCCCGCAGCCATCAGGCTATTAAACTCAACTCAAACAAAACTCTGATCGTTAAATAGCCCATTGCACTTTATCTGTTTATTTATGTGTGTATATATATATATTCATTGGTATATGGTCACACTGATCTGTTCTGTATTTATCTATGCCTACTATATTCTGTTGTGCTGAAGCAAAGCAAGAATTTCATTGTCCTATCTGGGACACATGACAATAAACTCTCTTGAATCTTGAATCTAAAGTTTCACGTCTTAAGTTGGACATAACAAGTGAGGCCGCATGATAGAAAAAGTGATGGTGCCAGCTGAGAGGGGGTGGTAAAGACTTGTTAATTGCAACTGTTACTCTGGAATTGTTGAATTCAGCGTGGAGTCCTTGTACTGATGAAAAGTCGTCAAGCTATAACATTTACTCTGCATCACTCCCTTGCTTACACTGCAGAGTATTTCCAGCAAGTTGTTATCGGTACAGATTCACTACATCCACAATATATTCCTCTGCAGCAAACCATTCAATTTTACTTCGGAGTCACGTGAGTGATTCCGTGAAGAAGACCCGCCAGGCCGCATGCGCACCAGTACGTCAGCCGCATTGACGCACGGAGGCTGCGAGGAACAGAGCTCCTCCAGCGGTAAGTATTCAGACTCCAGGCAAGTGACAAAACTTTCACTGGAGTTCGAGTCCGTGCTGGCCGGTACGCTATCTACCGATCGCTAGCATGGACAAAACAGGGAAGGGAAAGCGGCGAGTCGCAAACAGCCGCGGCAGCTCAGGCATGGAAGCACTGCCTCATACCCCTGTACAGTCGCTAGCTACAGAGTTAGTGGCTGCAGACTTAGTGCTACACAGCACAGAGCCAGCGCCATTAGGGCGCAAGGCACCTGAAAAGCCTGCTAAGCCCACGGAGTCGGGGGATGATTCCTCACCGGGGCTGGATAGAGTGTGTTCACGCCTATCCCAAGTAGAGGAGCTGTTGCACACAGTCCTCCAGAGAACTTTACTCCAAGAGAAGGAGTGTCAGCGCCTCTCAGAGACAGAGGCGCCAGCAGCAACAGTGCTGCCAGATATCCCTTTCACTTTTGAAGGGGGTGCAATGGGTCAGATCAGTCCTGATCCCGAATCTGATGGGAAGTTCAGCCAGGAGAAACAGTGGTTACCAGATGTTCCACCACTGGCAGTACCATTTGCTGTCCCATCGGGAGGAGGGGAGCCGCTAGGTGAACAGCTGGCTACCACAATAAATTATATGGTTTCTCATCAGCTCCAGGAGCTTACGATGGATGAGACAGCCAAAAAACATGAGCCTCCAAGCAACTGTGAGTTGTTAAAAGTACCAACTGTGAATCACGTTATATGGAGTCAGATGGGACCCGGCATGCAAAGTCAAGAGATTAAAATGCAGAGGATCCTAAAATTATTGGCTTCTGGCATTACGGCGTTCGCAAGAACAATGGATGGTGGTTATGTGACCAGAACACATCAAGAGGCTCTAGGGTTGCTATGTAACACCCATTTTGAGATCAATTGTCTCAGGAAAAGGGCTATTAAACCCACTATTAATCCCAGATATGCTGCGCTTTGTAAGCCAACAAATATCCAACCACCTGATCTGCTGATCTTACCAAGCAGGTCAAAGAAATAAATGAAGACGCAAAAACAATGAGCCTGATGAGACCGGCAGACCGCTGAAGAGGAAGTATCCTTACAGAACCACCTCAGCGACCGGGGCTACACCAGGGACAAGCCGGTCCTCAGCGCAGGGGCGCGGAAGGTACCCTTCGGCTGGAGCACGAGCAACCATGGGGGCCACTGCCCGAGGCTGGAGTCAGCAGGGTGCACCTGTTACCAGAGAGGTAGGTGGACCTGGTTCTCATAAAAACATATTAAATGTAACACAGAAAAAAGTTGGTGATAGATTACGGCTTTTTTATGATGAATGGAAGCAGCTTACTTCAGATCTGTTTATCAGGAGTGTGATTCAAGGGTTTCGGATTGAATTCATTCCAAATGGTGATTTACCTCTCCAACATGTTCCTAGCAGAACACTTTATTTTTCACAAACAGAGGTAATAGAGGTTCAAGCTGAACTCGTAAAGTTATGTAACAAAGGTGTAATTGAGAAGACGGTTCATCAAGTCCATCAATTTGTGTCAAATATGTTTTCCCGTCCCAAAAAGGACAAGTATGCAAAATTAAATCACACTTCAAAATGAAAAGCTGGGACTTCGGATCTTTTTGGTGGTGGTGGTAGATAGGGTGGTAAGGAAAGCCTTTGGTGTACTGGCCTTTATAAATCAGAGCATTGAATATAGGAGTAGGGAAGTAATTTTAAATTGTACAAGGCATTGGTAAGACCAATTCTGGAGTATGGTGTACAATTTTGGTCACCTAATTATAGGAAGGATGTCAACAAAATAGAGAGAGTACAGAGGAGGTTTACTAGAATGTTGCCTGGGTTCCAGCAACTATGTTACAGAGAAAGGTTGAACAAGTTAGGTCTTTATTCTTTGGAGCACAGAAGGTTAAGGGGGGACTTGATTGAGGTCTTTAAAATGATGAAAGGGATAGACAGAGTTGACGTGGATAAGCTTTTCCCATTGAGGGTAGGGAAGATTCAAACAAGATGGCATGACATGAGAATTAAAGGACAGAAGTTTAGGGGTAACGTGAGGGGGAATTTCTTTACTCAGAGGGTGGTGGCTGTGTGGAATGAGCTTCCAGCAGAAGTGGTGGAGGCAGGATCGATTTTAACATTTAAAAGTAAAGTGGATAGGTATATGGACGGGAAGGGAATGGAGGGGTATGGTCTGAGTGCCGGTAGATGGGACTAGGGGAAAACAAATGGTCGGCACGGACTGGAAGGGCCGAGAGGGCCTGTTTCCGTGCTGCAATTGTTATATGTTATATGGTATATGGTTATTTTCAGGATATAGAATAAATTGGAATAAAAGTGAAATCATGTCAATAAAACTGAAAGATTCTACACATCTTTTACAGTTTCCTTTTAAACTAACTACGGAAAAATGTAAATACTTGGGTATTGAAATCATTAGAAGATATCAAGACATGTTTAACACAAATTATAACCCTCTACTTAAGAAACTATATAACTTAATTAAATAACTTAACTATATAACGCTTCCGATGTCCTTACACATCTGATGCAATACATTGCAGCTACAGAGGGTTTACGTAACATGGAGACAGGATTGTTTATCAGTTATAGAAAACCACATAAGAGAGTGTCAGTTAATACTATTTCGAGATGGCTGAAACAAGTCTTGATTGATGCAGGTATTAACACTGATGTGTTTACATCTCATTCCACTAGGGCAGCAGCTACGTCAGCGGCCAAGGCGAGGGACGTGCCCATCGACTATATTTTGGCGGCCGCTGGATGGGCAAATGAGCTGATGTTTCAGAATTTCTATCATCGGCCGTTTGTCGATCCAGGGCTGTTTGCCAATGCCATTTTAAGTTATGTTTAAGTGCCCTGGGATTAAGGGATACTGTTGTTTGTTTATATTTTTAAATAAACTTTATTACTGCATTAAATGCAATGTTACTACTAATGCATTAATTTCTCATTTGAGTCAATCAATGCAGTGGGATGCCGAGATTTGTAATCTGCGGCATGAAATCACAAAGCTTTGAACTCTTCACGGAATCACTCACGTGACTCCGAAGTAAAATAGTAAGATTAAACGAGAACTTACCAGTTTGAAGTTTGATCTTGAATTCATGAGGAGTTATGTTGGTGATTACGTGCCCACCACGCCCGGATCATCTGGTAAGTCACGTATCTTACTGTCACTTCGGTGCTGTTATTTGTGATTCTACCGCTGCTTAAAGATTGGTGCGCATACTAATCACTAATTGTAACTCTAAAATCAAGATGGTAAGTTCTCATTTAATCTTACTATTCTCTCCTGCATAGTGAGATCACTCATTCTCTGTGATCTGATGGCTGGAGCTACAGTCTAGCATCTTATTTGAACAATGCAGTCCAGGGGTGGAAGATTGCAACCTTCACGTGGTCCGCCCTGTTTCTACTAATGCAATCAACTCGACGTGCACAAACGGAAGATCAAATAGAACAAGTTGTCCAACAACTTTAGGCTGTGCACGCCACACGAAAGAAGAATGCAGTCCACATCTCTGTACTAGTTTCGTTTAGTGATACAGTGCTGAAACAGGCCCTTCGGCCCACCAAGTCCGCACCAACCAGCGAACCCCACACATTAACACTACCCTACACACATTAGGGACAATTTTACATTTATACCAAGCCAATCAACCAACAAACCTGCATGTCTATGGAATGTGGGAGAAAACCGGAGCACCCAGAGAAAACCCACAAAGTCACAAGGAGGACGTACAAACTCCGTACCCATAGGTAGGATTGAACCCAGGTCTCTGGCGCTGTAAGGCAGCAATTCTACCTCTGCACCACCTTGCCGCCCTTCGCCTGACAAAACCTACTATTTCTGCTGTTGCCTGAGAGGGATGGCTTGTTCTCCTCTCGGTCAGGTCAATTCCATTTCAGGTCAAGGAGAAAAGGCCACTTTTTTCTTCATTTTAGATGTTTTTTTTGTGAAACAGGAAGAGCAAGAAACAGTAGCCATTAACATATCAGAGGTCTCCACCTTGTGCAATTGATTTAGCCTATCTCCCCCCCCCCCCCCCCCCCCCCCCCCACCCAACCAACAGACAAAATCCACGCGTCACGAGCTGCAACCTCTTGCCTTTGGTTCTCCACCCCTGACTGATAGCCGTGTAAAGTTCTGGCTTGGGTTAAAGTAGAATTCCAAAGGAAGTCATGGTGCCAGATTGTGGTCATTCACATCCTTCAGTGACCCAGCTCCCAGGATTCTACAGGAACAGCATCAATCCAGAACATAGAACAGTACAGTGCAGGAACAGGCCCTTGGGTCCACAATGTCCGTGATAAACATGATGCCAAGTTAAACTGATCTCCCCTGTCTGCAGGTGATCCATATTGCCCGTGCCCATCTAAAAACTGCCTAAATGCCACACTCGTATCTGCATCCACTATCATCCCTGCAAGTTCATTTCAGCAACCCACTACTCTCTGTATATCTCTTTTAAACTTTGTCCCACTCATCTTAAACCTATGCCTTCAAGTCTTTGACATTTCCATCCTGGGAGAAACTTCAGGATTTCTGAACTTGTTTCCACTTTTAAACTGGTAGCCTGAATAACCAATTTCATTTAATAATTGAAAACATATACCAAGTGATAGGAAAGGTCGAGAGGGATATGGACTAAACACGGGCAAATGAGAGTAGCTTAAATGGGGCACCTTGGCAGCATAGGCAAGTTGGGGTTATAGTAAATTGTCCCTAGTGTGTAGGATAGTGTTTGAGTGCAGGGTGATCGTTGGTCAACATGGATGGCCGTCGGGCCTGTTTCCACACCGAATCTCTAAAGTCTAAATTCTTACTCTCTAATCATAGAAACTAGGTGCAGGAGGAGGCCATTCGGCCCTTCGAGCCAACACCGCCATTCATTATGATCATGGCTGATCGTCCCCAATCAATAACCCGTGCCGGCCTTCTCCCCATATCCCTTGATTCCACTAGCCCCCAGAGCTCTATCTAACTCTCTCTTAAATCCATCTAGTGACTTGGCCTCCACTGCCATCTGTGGCAGGGAATTCCACAAATTCACAACTCTCTGGGTGAAAAGGTTTTTTCTCACCTCAGTCTTAAATAGCTTCCTCAAAAGACTATGACCCCTGGTTCTGGACTCGCTCAACATTGGGAATATTTTTTGTGCATCTAGTTTGTCCAGTCCTTTTATAATTTTATATGTTTTTGTAAGATCCCCCTCATCCTTCTAAACTCCAGTGAATACAAGCTTGTCCTTTCAATCTTTCCTCATATGACAGTCCTGCCATCCCAGGGATCAATCTCGTGAACCTACGCTGCACTGCCTCAATCACAAGGATGTGCTTCCTCAAATTAGGAGATCAAAACTGTACGCAACACTCCAGATGTGGTCTCACCAGAGCCCTATACAACTGCAGAAGAACCTCTTTACTCGTATACTGAAATCCTCTTGTTATGAAGGCCAACATTCCATTAGCTTTCTTCACTGCTTGCTGGACCTGCACGCCAACTTTCAGTGACTGGTGTACAAGGATGCCCAGGTCTCGCTGCACCTCCCCCTTACCTAACCTAATCCTATTGAGATAATAATCTGCCCCCATGGTTTTTCCAATAAAGTGGATAACCTCACATTTATCTATATTATACTGCATCTGCCACGCATCAGCCCACTCACTCAACCTGTCCAGGTCACCCTGCAACCTCCTAACATCCTCTTCACGGTTCACACTGCCACCCACCTTTGTGTCATCTGCAAACTTGCTAGTGTTGCTCCTAATTCCCTCTTCCAAATCATTAATATATATGGTAAACAGTTGCGGACCCAACACCGAGCCTTGCGGCACTCCACTGCCATTCTGAAAAGGACCCGTTCACTCCTACTCTTTGCTTCCGGTCTGCCAACCAATTTTCTATCCATGTCAACACCCTACCCCCAATACCATGTGCTCTAATTTTAGACACCAGTCTCCCATGCGGGACCTTATCAAAGGCTTTCTGAAAGTCTAGATACACTACATCCACTGGCACCCCTTCATCCATTTTACTTGTCACATCCTCAAAAAATTTCCAGAAGATTAGTCAAGCATGATTTCCCTTTCATAAATCCATGTTGACTTGGACTAATCCTTTTATTGCTATCCAAATGCTCCATTATTATGTCTTTAATAATTGACTCCAGCATCTATCCCACCATCGAAGTCAGGCTAACTGGTCTGTAATTCTCTGTTTTCTCTCTCGCTCGTTTCTTGAAAAGTGGGATAACATTAGCTATCCTCCAATCCACAGGAACTGATCCTGAATCTATTGAACATTGGAAAATGCTCACCTATGCGTCCACTATTTCTAGAGCCACCTCCCTGAGGACCCTAGGATGCAGACCATCCAGCCCAGAGGATTTATCATCCTTCAGTCCCATTAGCCTAACCAATACTATTTCTACTATGCCTAATGAAAATTTAATTCAGTTCCTCCAACCCCTTAGATCCTCTGTGCTCCAGTACATCTGGGAGATTGTTTGTGTCTTCCTTAGTGAAGACAGATCCAAAGTACCTGTTCAACTCTTCTGCCATTTCCTTGATACCCATAATAATTTCACCTGGGTCTGCCTTCAAGGGACCCACATTTGACTTTGCTCCTCTTTTTCCCTTAAAATATCTAAAGCAGCTTCTACTGTCCTTCTTTATATTCCTGGCCAGCTTCCCTTCATACTTCATCTTTTCAGCCCGTATTGCCCGTTTTGTTTCCTTCCGTTGTCCTATGAAAGTTTCCCAATCCTCTGGCTCCCGGCTACTCTTTGCTGTGTTATACATCTTAGTGAATAATCATAATTCATTATGATAACGAATAATTCACAATAATGAATAATAGTAAGATTAAATGAGAACTTACCAGTTTGAAGTTTGATCTTTATTTTATGAGGAGTTACGATGAGGGATTACGTAAAGAACCCATCAGCTGCGCATGCACGTTAACAATAACAAAACTACAACAGTTCCCCCTCTACCCGCAAACTTAAAAATGAGTTGGCAAACATGCTCGTTCCGGCTAAAGGTTTGTTATAAAACGTCTGAAACGTGCGTGCTGAGGACCACCCTGCAGCCGATAAAATCCGGTCTAGCACGACGTCCATGACCCTTGCCGCCGATATAGCTGCAGCCCTGGTGGAATGTGATTTAAACATTTTAGTATCAATCCTAGTCTCTGTTAAAACTTGCTTTAACCACCTGGAAATGGTCTGAGTTGATACCTGCTTATGTGGTTTCTTGTGGCTAATCAGTAATGCTAAATCAGACCCCCAAACCCACTTGGTGAGGGTAATGTATTGCTGGAGGTGAGCAACTACACACAAATTGGGATCCAAAGGATATGCCATGAACTGTAATTTCAACCCCGAGGTACCTGGTCTACTGCGTTTTACAGGGTCGTACACAAAAAAGGTGAAACTACCGACAGAGGTGAGCATCCTGTCCAATCGAAGCTTTTGCAAGGACTGGACTCTTTGCGCTGAAAATAACGCCATCAGCATTGCCACCTTGTGCATGAGTCGGAATAGAGACAGGGAGGTTGGCGGAGACCAAGACCGGAGTAAAGTTAACACCACCCCTACATCCCAAATTTCAGAATATCTGGGCCTAGGAGGGTTCGAATTGAAGACTCCCCTCATGAATCCCAAGTTCAAGTTCAAGTGAGTTTATTGTCATGTGTCCCTGATAGGACAATGAAATTCTTGCTTTGCTTGTGCACACAGAACATAGAAGGCATTTACTACAAACCAGATCAGTATGTCCATATACCATATATAAATATATACACACATGAATAAATAAACGAATAAAGTGCAAATAACAGATAATGGGTTATTAGTTATCAGAGTTTTGTCCGAGCCAGGTTTAATAGCCTGATGGCTGTGGGGAAGTAGCTATTCCTGAACCTGGTCGTTGCAGTCTTCAGGCTCCTGTACCTTCTACCTGAAGGTGGCAGGGAGATGAGTGTGTGGCCAGGATGGTGTGGGTCTTTGATGATACTGCCAGCCTTTTTGAGGCAGCGACTGCGGTAAATCCCCTCGATGGAAGGAAGGTCAGAGCCAATGATGGACTGGGCAGTGCTTACTACTTTTTGTAGTCTTTTCCTCTCCAGGGCGCTCGTTGCCGAACCAAGCCATGATGCAACCGGTCAGCAAGCTCTCTACTGTGCACCTGTAGAAGTTAGAGAGAGTCCTCCTTGACAAACCGACTCTCTGTAATCTTCTCAGGAAGTAGAGGCGCTGGTGAGCTTTCTTGATAATTGCATCAGTGTTCTCAGACTAGGAAAGATCTTCAGAGATGTGCAGGAATTTGAAGCTCTTGACCCTTTCAACCATCGACCCGTTGATATAAACGGGACTATGGGTCCCCATCCTACTCCTTCCAAAGTCCACAATCAGTTCCTTGGTTTTGCTGGTGTTGAGGGCCAGGTTATTGTGCTGGCACCATATGGACAGTCGCTCGATCTCTCTTCTATACTCTGACTCATCCCCATCAGTGATACGTCCCACAACAGTGGTGTCGTCAGCGAACTTGATGATGGAGTTCGCACTATGACCGGCTATGCAGTCATGAGTATAGAGAGAGTACAGCAGGGGGCTGAGCACGCAGCCTTGAGGTGCTCCCGTGCTGATTGTTATCGAGTCTGACACATTTCCACCAATACGAACAGACTGTGGTCTGTGAGTTAGGAAGTCGAGGATCCAATTGCAGAGGGATGCGCAGAGACCCAGTTCTGCGAGTTTGGTAACCAGCTTGGAGGGGATGATAGTATTAAATGCCGAGCTGTAATCGATGAATAACAGCCTGACATATGAGTTTTTGTTGTCCAAGTGGTCCAGAGCGGAGTGGAGAGCCAGCGAGATCGCATCCACCGTTGATCTGTTGTGGCGGTAAGCGAACTGCAGTGGGTCCAGGTTTATGTCGAGGTAGGAGTTGATTTGCGCCATGATCAACCTCTCAAAGCACTTCATCACCACCGGCGTTAGTGCCACAGGTCGATAGTCATTGAGGCACGTCACCCTGCTCTTCTTGGGCACCAGTATTGTTGATGCCCTTTTACACCAGGTGGGAACCTCAGACCTCAGAAGTGACAGGTTGAAAATGTCCGCGCCAGTTGGTCCGCACAGGTTTTTAGAACACGACCAGGTATACCATCAGGTCCAGGCGCTTTTCGAGGGTTCACCCCTCTGAAGGATTTCCTGACGTCAGCCTCTGTGACTGAGACTGAAATACCATCACAGCGAATGGGGGCTCGGGAAGGCACATCGGTGTTCTCCCTATCAAAGCGTGCGTAAAACGCATTGAGCTCATCAGGGAGTGATGTATCGCCGACATCCGCGCTGCCTCCTGGTTTTGCCTTGTAGGAGGTGATTGCATTCAGTCCCTGCCACAGCTGCCGAACATCTGTCTCATCCTCCAGTTTGGAGCAGAATTCCCTTTTGGCCTTTTTGATGGCCTTACCAAGGTCGTATCTGGACTTCTTATAGACCACTGTATCATCAGAGACGAATGCCCGGTGTCTGGTCTTCAGAAGAGTGCGGATCTCACATTTCATCCAAGGTTTCTGATTGAGAAACACTCGGAAGCTTTTTGTAGGGATGCAGTCCTCCACACATTTCTTGAAGACATTAATGAAGTCTGTAACGACTGTGGCGTATTCGTTCAAGTCCGTTGCCGAGTCCTTGAACATTGCCCAGTCTACAGACTCCAAACAGTCCTGTAGTTGTTCCTCTGTCCCCCCCCCCCCCCCCCCCCCCCCCCCCCCCCCGACCAGCTCTGTACTGTCCTCACCTCTGGGGGTGCGCTCTTTAATTGCTGCCTGTAGGCAGGGAGAAGCAGCACCGCAGTATGGTCAGATTTACTGAAGTGAGGGCGAGGGATAGAGCGGTAGGCATTCTTGATGGTGGTGTAGCAGTGGTCGAGGGTGTTTGGTCCCCTGGTGCAGCAGGAGACATGTTGGTGGAAGTTAGGGAGCGATTTCTTTAGGTTTGCCTTATTGAAGTCCCCAGCAATGGTGGTAAATGCCTCGGGGTAAGACGTCTGGTGTTTGTTGACCACGGCGTGCAGCTCCTCCAGTGCCAGACGGACGTCTGCCTGGGGTGGGATGTAGACCGCGGTCAGGATGATGGAGGTGAATTCCCTCGGAAGGCAGAAGGGGCGGCACTTCACTGTCAGATGTTCGAGGTGTGGAGAGCAGGAATTGGACAGGACTGCCACGTCTGAGCACCACGCAGAGTTGACCATGAGGCAGACGCCCCCCTCCTCTCCCTTTCCCAGATGTCAGTGCACAGTCCATGCGGTGGATGGAGAACCCTTCAGGCTGGACCGCTGAGTCTGGGGAGCTGGGGGTGAGCCATGTCTCTGTGAAACAGAACACAGAGCATTCCCTCAGCTCCCTTTGATAGAGCAGCCTTGCCCTTAAGTCCTCCACTTTATTTTTAAGGGACTGTACATTGGCCAGTAGGATAGTAGGGAGAGAGGGGTCGTAGTTCCCTGCGCTTCAGTCTGACCTGAAGTCCTGCCCGCCGGCCACGTTTCCGGACACAATGGAGGCTTCCCCTTTGTTTCCTGGTACTGAGTTTACTGTACCTGCTGTTTCTGCGGACCTGCGCTGGAACGGGGATTCCTTCACAGACAGCAGCTCCAGCTCCTTCAAAGTCGGCAGCTGCAGCTCCAGCTTCAGTGTTCCTGGGAGATCCAGCCCGTTAGCTCTGGAGGTCATCCCGGGGTTCCGAGGTACTGTACATGGGTTCCTCAGTCGGGTCGGGTGATTTTGAGCGACCGTGGCAACATTTTAAGTCCTGGGCTCCCGCGGCTGCGGGAGATCACGATATTGTGAGAGCCTTGAGGTGCTCAAGCAGCTTGTCTGAAACGGCACACTTTTCTGCCGTTTTCCTGATCCAGGTGAGTTGATTGAAGTTGTATTTAAGCCTTCTAGGTTCTGGAGCTCCGCAAAAGTCGCCGCAGGCAGGCGCCATGTTAGCTCTAGACACTAAAGGGTGAGACCCCACTGATTGGTGTCCTGAAAGTGGCAGCAGGTAAGACGACAGCGCACCCTTTAATCTAGACACTAAAGGGTGTGACCCCACTGATTGATGTTCTGAAAGTGGCAGCAGGTAAGATGACAGCGCACTTCTGGCACAATTGAGAGCACTGTACCTTAATTAGTCATCGAAGTGCAATTTCAAGTGGAACTCCAGAACATTTGTAATCTGCACTGCCTCATAAGAAATGTCGGCCTGTGCACAGAACGCTTCCCATTTCCTAATGTATGAGGCATATTGTTTTTGAGTACTGCCTCTATAAGCCGTAGTTAGCACATCCACCTAGATCAGCTAGTCCCAGTCCAAGGAACGGTCTTCTTAAAACCTGTAAATCAATAAATTGAGCCGATCATGCAGAGGATGTACTTCACCAGGCACCGGGTTTGTCAACAAAGACATGCCTTTAGGAACCTTCCACACCGGTTCTACAACCATGCTCAGAACGAGAGGATACCAGGGCTGAGTCAGCCAGTCAGGGACAACCAGAATGCCGGAGGCAGAGTCCTGCTGAATTTTTTGCAGACAGCGACTGACAAGGCAAAATGGGGGAAATGCATAGAAAAACATTGCACCCCAATGTAGCAAGAACGCGCCTATCGCTACTGCCCCTGGGTCTGGTTCCCATGCAACATACTTGGGTAATTGATGATTTAATCTTGAAGTGAACAAATCCATATCTGGCGTTCCATACCTAGAAATAATATCCTTAGACACTCTATGATTCAACACCCATTATGTGTTGTCATTGAATTTACGTGACCTGGTGTCCCCCACCGTGTTGAATCTACCTGGGAAGTATATAGCTGAAACCCAAATATGTCGAATAATACACCATTTCCAAATGAGGCATGCCAATTTATCACAGGATACTGACTTGATATCACCCATGTGATTTATGTATGCCACTACTGTGGTGTTATCTATCTGTAATTGAACATGCATGTGGTGCATGTGTGCACAATAAGCTTTCAGACCGTAAAGGGCTGCGAGCAATTCCAAATAGTTAACACCATGCAACTGCAGGAAAGATATCTCATGCATGTTCCATCTGTCACCACAGCTAGTAACGGTGTCAGTGGCGCCCCATCCCAGAGAACTGGCATCAATCTGTAATACAACAGAATTGAAATATTGCCAGAACAATGGACAATATTGGCTTTCCACCACTGTAGCTCATCAATGGCTTTGGCCGTTAATTGCGTCATTCTGTCAAAGTGGCCGAAATTATGTTTGAGTACCTGCACCTTTGCTCTTTGTAATTGCCGATAGTGCAAAGGCCCATATTTGGCAGCTGGAAATGCAGCCACCAATTTCCCAATCAAGCTTGCTACTTGTCGAATTGAAGGCAGCTGCTGTGTGATAAGATGATTGCAGGCTTCTATTAACTTCAATTTCTTGCCCTCAGGCAAAGTGACTAACAGGTGATTGGAGTTAATAGTAAATCCCAAATAATCCATAGCCCTGGATGGAGTCAACCTGGATTTTACAGGGTGAATTAGGAACCCCAACTGTTCAAACACGTTTGGCGGCTGAAACTGCCAAAATAGGCAATTCCATAGTTTTCCCTATATTGAGGATATCATCCAAATAAGCCACTACTATGTGTTTCTGCTCTCTCAATAGAGCCAGAACAGGTTTCAATATTTTTGTGAATAACCTGGGAGCTGAGGTTAACCCTTTCGGCAACACTTTAAACTGCCGTAGCTGCCTCACCCATTTAAATTTCAAGTATTTTCTGTGATTCTTGTGGACAGGTGCAGAATAATAAGCATCTTTAAGATCAATGCATGCCATGCAACCTCACCTGGAAATTAACTGTTTTGCAGTCACAAATCTTTCCATTTTGAAATGTTTGTACTGCACAAAGGTGTTAAGTTGGGTTAAGTTCAAAATGATGCGGTAGCCCCCATCCTTCTTTTCCCTGGTGAAAATATTGGATACAAATTCATGAGGTTCATGACTGTTTTTTTTCAATCACTCTTTTAGCACTTAACGTTTCAATTTCAGCCTGAACTTCCAAACCATCCCGTTTTGAATGAGCAAAGGTATGGTTTGGAGCATGCTGCGTGGGTCAGAGAGAGAGCCCGCAAATTCAAATTTGAACCCGTCAAAACTGTGCAGTATGAACAAGTCAGAAGTTAACCACCGTCACTCATGCACAAAGAAACGTAAACCTACCACCAACATGCAATGAACCCACACTCGGTATGTTACATTGAGACCCAGACCCACCTACCTTCGTATTAGTCGGTGGATTCTGGACATTTATTTCCTTCCCCGATGTTTGGGGAGTTGAGGTGCTGGTGTGCACCAGCTGCGCACCATGGCAGTCGGCCGGTTCGGGCCATGTCCTAAAAAAGACCTCCGGCCGGTTCTTTGGTTCGTCAAGCTGGAAGTGGTCTCCGCAGCTAGTGGACCCACAGCCCGAAGTAGCCCCACAGCCTTCGACTCGTCGTCCAAGTCCTTCACCTACCTGGACAGGTCTTCTCCAAACAGTAAATTGGGCGGCTGCACATTACTGGCCTTACACAACCCCGCAAACTCGGGGTTGAGAACAGGACGAATGGCGTCCTTACGGAGGCAATTAATTTCGAATTGTGCATTGCACAACAATGCCATTGCGTCCTGTTGAGCCTCCGATAATGCGCAGCCGTCTACCGACCTGGCGAATGCTATCAACCCCGATGCCAGCAGGTTTAAAATTCTTTGCAGCTTGACCTCTTGGGTCTTAATGCCGCTGCCAATGTAGCTCCAGATGGAACTATTCACCATGGGTACCTTGAGGGCAGCACAGTTGCTGGGAGCGTGGTACCTCATGGCTGTCTCCATCATAACTTGTTCCTGAAGCTGGTGGGAAGCCAGGTAGTTAATGCTGGCTGCGAGCTCTTCTTCCAGCGGCTCTCCAACCAGTGACGGCACTGCAAACCTGGTGACCATGGTTGGCACCTCCACTTCCCGCGGGTCTCGCACCGAGCGGTCCTCCGCCCAGGACTGGTGGTCTGTGCTCCCATCCTCAGATGGGGACACATAATGCAGCCCTGCACCAGATATGATATGACTCCTGACCAGAACATCATGTTGGAGCATCTTCCGCCGACGCTTCCAGCTCGAGGGGGCGAACCCTCATCGGAGTCCACTGGCCTGTTGGCTTGCACTTGGCCTTCCCGACCCACGGGGTAGCCAAAGTGCTGTCCATGGGCACCGAGCCCGGGGTCGCTGGCTGTGGTGTCAGCGACCGCGATGGTGAAATGGACCGCCGCCCGCTGACTGAACCGCCACGGTCTTCGGAAGCGGTTCTCCCTGCAGCCCGTCGAGACTTCACCTTATCCATAATGTTCTTGCTGTAAGCCAGAAGAAAAATGACCGCAGACTAAGTTCAAGACTTACCTGGAGGCCTATTAAAACTTACCGGTGGTGGAGCAACGCGCCACCAGCCAATCGGAGTGCCATGCGTTTGACGTAATGACGCGCATTAGCGGTTGACAGGTTCTTCACGTAGTCACTCATGTGACTCCGAAGTAAAATCATTATTCACTTCTAAATAACATTACATATGAGGGTTCCCTAGGATACATAGCCCGAGCCAAGAACATTACCCAGTGGGTTTGCTCAGCTGTAGCAGAGGCGAGGAGAAAGGTCAACACAGCAATTGTTAGGAGGGTTTCTATTGTTGAAGGACCAGACCATTTGATTCCAGCATAGTTTGATGTCGGCCTGGTGGAACGATTGGACAGCTACAAAGTACCATGTGCTGGGAGGTCAATAACAAGAGGTCGTGATTATATTGGGGAGTGAAGGGTATGGGATTCTGCAGGCAAGGAATTAAGAAGGAACAGTGGTTTGCTAAGTGTAGAAATAGGAGTTAAATGCATGGCCGATGAATTGGTGCAGAGAAGGCAAGTGAGGCAGTTTTAAGTAAGAATATGTGATTGAACTAATGCACATTTTTAACCACTTTCAAATTCACTCTCTTCTCCTTTCAAATTAGATGTTTAGAATATCGCAGTAAATACAGGAGTTGAAATTACTCCTGATATAAACATAACATCTGACACATACTGCTGCTGTCTATTCAGGAAACAGTATCATTGGATAATAAAGCAGTTGGCTTTTGAGTTTCTTATGAAAAATTCAAAGATCGCATCCTTAGCATCAGTCACTCAAACTCTAATTCTTTAGGTCTTTGTTATCCTGCGGTTTATATTGAGCACAGCTTGTATTTCCCGAGAATGTGCACATGAAAGGAATGAAATGTTTCAACCAAATAGATCTTTTTGAACTTTAGTCGAACACTTGTTTTCAGTCTATAATGGTTCCCTGACCGTGCATATCTGAAATCTGGATTACCTAGCAATCTTCAAAGGGTCTCACATTGGGTTCAATGTGATTGTAAAGAATACAACAGATATCAATATTGCAAGAGCAAATCTAAATAAGTGCTGTGCAAAAACACTTCTAGGTCAGGTGAACTATGAACTGATGCAAGCAGAGGAAGGAAATTGATTCTCAGAATGCAGTTTTGTATTTCTTGAACAATATGTACTTTGACTTCACCAGCAAATCGTTTATTCTTCCACATATTAGGGGTGACGTTCAGCTATTTCGATTAGATGTGGTTCTCAGGTTCAATTTCACAGCTGCAAAACGGAATTGAGTGCTTTTAAAATCAACTTAGGAACGAAGGCATTAAATGCTCTCACTGTGTTCAGTCTACTTACCACGTTGAAGCGTGTCGGGATCTGTTGATCAAGTCTGCAAGTCTGAAATGAGGGGAATGCGGAGGTTGCAGAGTATGGAATCCTTGTGCATTGGCATTTCCAAGATGAAAATTATTTAAAAGGCATTATTGTTCTATTGATGACTGCCATAGATTGTGAGCTGCCCTCACAAGGTCATCGCACCAAGTCCCTTGATTCAAATTCCCCAAATACCCCTCCGACTGGCCACCCCAGCCAAACATCGGCCAAACTTCACTCCTCGATGTTTCGAGACCATCATCTAATTTAGTCAGCACAAAATGAATGGAACTTTACCAGGACCCAAATCTGCTGGAAATATGCGAGTAAGCAGGATATTTTAATGTACTATGTTTGCTATGTACTCATAATCACTTAACTCAGTCTGAATGTTGTGCTTCCCCTGGATCAGCCAAACTAGAATGTAATTTGGTGTAGGATGGAACCGCAGCTGCTGGATTAAACCAAAGTAAGACACAAAAAGCTGGAGTACCTCAGTGAAACAGGCAGCATCTCTGGAGAGAAGGAATGGGTGACGATTCGGGTCGAGACCCTTCTTCAGACTGATCCTTCTTCGGGCGCTATAGAATGTAATTCTGCTCAACTTCTGGAAATAGTGTGTAAAGGGCCTGTCCCACTTTCACAACTTCATGCAAAACCTCTGCCGAGTTTAATGGACCTAAAAAAAAATCAAGATTGTGGTAGTCTACGAACTCCTCTGACCATCCACAACTATGTTCACAAACTCCTACGAACTCCTACGAGTATGTCTACGAATTCCCACGACTATTTTGATACCCTCCTTACGAGTAAAGAGTTGCAATTTCTTTCATCCTGACCATATTGTTACTCGTGGACATTTTTTATCGGGCTGGAAAAAAACGTCCCGACTTACCTGATTCCACGAGTACCTACAGCTGGCATAATGAGCCGCTACGATATATCTACGAAATCCTACAACCTCCTACGGACTAGCTACGATCATTCTGTGAGTTTGAATCAAGGGGAAAACTCGGGAGAATTCGTGAATTACCTCGTGAAAGTGGGACAGGCCCTTTAAGGGTTCGGTAAAGCAGTTGCCGAGCACACAAAATCAAAGTATACCGACTAGGTGCCACATTAAACAGGATTCAAGGCCAAGAAGGATTATTCAATGTATCATTGAATTGTAGATGGTATTGCACAAGAAATAAACTCATTGAAATATAACATTGAAGAATAAAATAATCAGACAGGCTTTTGATTGATTGAATGAAAGATACAACAGGGAAATGTCAGACAAGCAATTTTGGTCCATCTTTCCCAGCAGAAACACCACTGCAGAATCCCATCCCGATACGTTTTACGGATGGCTGTTGACAACGGCACCAGAGAAGCAGGACTGAGCCGCTGCCAGCCAGCATGGGATCATGGCAGAGGCTGTCTGTCACCAGGACACCCAGCGCAAACAGGCCGAACAACAGGGGGACATCTGTACGGACTCCAGCTATGACTTCGGGGTGGCCCCGTGACGTTGGACAGCTGTGGAGGAAAATTGGGTTTCTTGCTGCCACTGCTGCCCTCAATTTGAACTGGAAAAAAACCTGTACCAAGAGCGAACAAAAGTAGATTTTGTCACTTGAAAGTAGCTATTGATATCTAAATTATCCAAAATGTTAAAGGTTGCATGGCCAGGCTGGAACTGTGTTCTCGGATCTAGTGGTGCGTGCCAATCAGCTTGGCAGAGATATGGGGGTGATACTACATGCAGTGAGAGCGGGATGGAGACCATGGAACCCTGGAATGAAGGAATGAACCCTCCTGTCAAATGTCCGAGAAAGTGCCGCTAATGTGGAGAGGAGGGGCATTGAGCCAAGATATTTGTAACAAAGCCCGCAATTTATGAACTTATGAAGCAAAACCCCAAGGGTCTCTGTGGTGGGCCACCCGCTAGAGAATCTCCCCTTTTCTCAGCTCCCCCCACCAATGTAGTCCAGGAATGGAAAAGATTCATGTAATTCCACACTAAACAAAGGAAAGAACTCCTCCATGCTGCAAAAAACTAACAGAGAACACCCACATACTTCCGGATCCTCTCGTGGCATTTCTAGGACAACGTGGAGTAATTGTAAATTGTACAAAAGGATCATGTTAGGGTTCTGCAGGTGTGTTTCTGCTGGGAAAGACGACAGAAATTGCTTGTACGACTAAACAAGGTTGATTCAGTTAGAAAATTGCAAATTGGTGATGTGGGTTAAGTTAGTTACCATCTGGGTGATCTTGTTAGAAGAGATCTTGTTAGGTATATATTGCCTGATGCAATATATACCTAAAGACATTCAACATGAACACTAAGTGGTATCTGCCATACAAACAAAGTTACCATTGCAACATAAACCAAAAAGCCTGAAGCTTGGATCTTGCCAAATGTTGACTACTGTTACCAGAGAACGAAAAATTAACCAATTATCCTGTGTGTGGTAATGACTTTTAAGGATCTTTCACAAAACAAGGTTAACACATTTGTTGTATTGGTAGAGACACTTCAAGGATAAATTTTCCAGCTTTTGTTATATTTCATTTCAATTGACTATGTTTTCTATTATTGGGGCCTGATAGTCATGAAGAGATTGTACATAATTTAGAATATATGTAACAGCGAAGGTAGGCGGCATGTTGGAGTAACTCGGTGGGTCAGGCAGCATCTCTGGAGAGAAGGAATGGGTGACGTTTCGGGTCGAGAGCTTTTTCAGACTGAGAGTCAGGGGAAAGGGAAACAGGAGATATAGCCAGTGACGTAGAGAGATGCAGAACAAATGAATGAAAGAATTGCAAAATAGTAATGGTGATAAAGGAAACAGGCCATTGTTAGGTGTTTGCTAGGTGAGAACGGAAACCTGGTGTGACTTGAGTGGGGAGGGGGTGATGGAGAGAGAGAGAGAGAGGGATGGAGGGGTTACTTGAAGTTAGAGAAATCAATATTCAGCACCCAAAACTGACTCTGGTCAAACCCAGATTTGCACCCATGTTTCCACTGATAACACTGACTTGCGTCAATACGTCCAAACTATGTGGACCCAACACCTGTAGTCAGGATCGAACCCGGGTCTCTGGCGCTATAAAGGGCCTGTCCCACTTAGGCGATTTTTCAGCAGACTGCCGGTGAGTGTCAAGTTCGCGGCACTCGCCTGAAAACCGGGAGCTGGAACACGAGTGTCAGAATGGAGCGCGCACACACGCACACACACATCGCAAAGGCGGGGGCCAAGGAAAGCGGCGGGAGCGCTGTCTGAAATTCACACGGTGCGAAGCCAAGGTGATACACACACACCGTGATGAACAGGAAGGTTAAGACACGCAAGCACAGTGTACGGTAAGTCCTTTAAAAGAGGGGGGAGGGTAGAAGGGGGGGAGAAGGAGAAGGACACTTTTAAGAAGCCAGACAACTTTTAATAAGCCAGAGATACACAGCTGTGAAGATTGGCGGCCATTTAACATTACCGGTCGTTTATCCTTGGTTCTGAAAACTCGTGCTTACGGTTTTTTTCACCCAATGAGCCAATGAAAACGCCCGGTCAGCAAAGACGATTAACTTAAACTACCTACAACTAGCGCGACTACGTACAACTACATGGCGACCCCACTACCATTGCACCTACGACTACAAAAGTATCAATTTTCTCCATGGCGACCAATTTTTGGTCGCAGAAAATGTTTCAACATGTTGAAAAATTTGTGGTGATCATACTGAGGCCACGACTAGTTTCCAGAAAATTTGGAAACTCCACGCGACCATGAAGGAGACTCACCTTAGACCCCCAGCGTACATGTGGCGACCATGTGGCGGGCGCAGAGTCTCCTGCACTCGCCTAAAACGTCGCCCAAGTGGGACAGCCCCTTAAGGGAGCAACTCTACCTCTGCATCACCGTGCCGTCCTTCTGTAGGTACAGGCTCCTGATTTTTCTGTCTGGCTTTTAGTTTTTGAATGCTCTCCTCTGCATTTGTAAATTATAACAATTTTGTACAAAATCTATACAATTGAAGTTAATAGTATAAAGCTATCTTAGTGGAAAAGAGCAATAAGATATTGGGGGAGTTTGAGCTGCTTTTCCATCATTCCTTGTGTAATACCAGACAAAATGATTTTTGGTACTGGAAAAAGGATTTCTTCAGGTTAATTGTCCTAACGTGAACCCCATAAAATTATTCTTTGCTTTCTGGCCTTTACCAACATCAACCAGCTTGAAATACCCGCATTTCAACAAATTGTATCGAGAACTGTGTCCGAGATTCCATCTCGATGCACTTAAGCTAAGTTAGGCTCGGAATCAGAAGACACAGCTGTTGCAGGAATCTGCTGACGCGGGGAAAAGGGTGGAAGGATTCTGGGGCCGAAAGGTGAAGATGAATTCATTCACAGTTTCAGAGAGCATCAGCCGAGTGCGGTTGTGTGCAGGTTTGCTGTCAGTGCAAGGTGGGGGAAAATGAGCCATGAGGAAGATGCAAAGAGATATCGGCAAGTTAAGCAAAGAAGTAAGAGGATGACGGCTGGGACCCTTTACAGGAGAAACAAGGATGCCTGGAATCTGAAATAAATCAGGGAATGGTGTCAATATTCAGCGTCAGATCGCCACTGTGCGGAGAGAAAAGCACACATTTGAAGCTGAAAAACATTTTCTTAAATGAAAACAAACCAGCAAATGTTATAGAAACAGCTTCTTCCACACAGCAATCAGGCTATTGAACTCCTCAAACAAAATTCTGAACATTAATAGCCCATTAACTGTTTATTTGCACTTTATTTGTTTTATTTATTCATGTGTGTATATATTTATACAGTGGTATATGGACACACTTATCTAATCCGTATTCATGCCTTCTATAATTCTGTTGTGCTGAAGCAAAGCAAGAACTTCATTGTCCTATTTGGGACACATGACAATAGACTCTCTTGAATCTCAATAGACAATAGGTGCAGGAGTAGGCCATTTGGCCATTCGAGCCAGTACCGCCATTCAATATGATCATGGCTGATCATCTACAATCAGTACCCCGTTCCTGCCTTCTCACCATATCCCTTGACTCCGCTGTCTTTAAGAGCTCTATCTAACTCTCTCTTGAAAGCATCCAGAGAATTGGCCTCCACTGCCTTCTGAGGCAGAGAATTCCACAGATTCACAATTCTCTGGGTGAAAAAGTGTTTCCTCATCTCCGTTCTAAATGGCCTCCCCCTTATTCTTAAACTGCGGCCCCTGGTTCTGGACTCCCCCAACATCGGGAATATGTTTCCTGCCTCTAGCGTGTCCAATCCCTTAATAATCTTATATGTTTCAATAAGATCCCCTCTCATCCTTTGGTATAGAGAGAGGTCCAGGAGCACTTGTACAAGAGAAGTAGGAAGAAACGCACATGCACAGCAGGTAAATGGGAAGACAAGCAGGTATTGACATAATGCCCTTGGTGACACCGTACCTGTCTAACTTTTACCATTGTCATCTTTGAAGGATAACATTCTTCCCTCTTCACCACACTGGCCCTGCATCATTGCCCTCTGGATCACTCATGTGAGATCAGTGACAAAATCTGACCCCATATGCCCGAAGGGTGGCATCACAGTTCAGACGCCAAGAATTACAACTATATTCTTCTTTACTTATATAGTCACAGCATTCTGCCATTCTTCAATAGTGTCAAGAAAAAGACCCTTGAGATAGGCACATGAATATGTAGTTTAGTTTCGTTATACAGCGTGGAAACATGCCCTTCGGTCCGTGTCAACCAACCATTACTAGTTCTATTCCACACACTGGGGGCGATTTACAGAAGCCAATTAACCTACAAACCTACACGTCTTTGGAATGTGGGAGGAAACTGGAGCACTCAGAGAAAATCTATGTGATCGCAGGGAGAACGTACAAACTCCACACAGACAGCACCCATCATCAGGATCGACCACAGATATTTGACGTGGTAAGGCAACAACTCTGCCACTGTGCCTGCTGCCCATATGTAGGGTTTGGTGGGATACAGATCATATGCAGGCAGAGGAGTTAGTTTAACTTGGGCATTATGTTTGGCACAGACATTGTGGGACAAAGAGCATCTTCCTGTGTTGTACTGTTCAATGTTCTGAGACTGATGAAAACTGCAGCAGAGATTTCTTCATCTGTCAGAGTATTGAGTGCAGACGTTAGAAGGTCATGCTAGAGTTATATACACGATGTTGGTGAGGCCACATTCAGAGTCTTGTGTTCAGTTTTGATCACCGTGTTATGGGAAATATGTTGTCAACTGGACAGGGCGCAGAGAAGATTTACGAGGATGGTGCCAGGACTTGAGGGCCTGAGCTACAGGGAGTTGAGCAGGCTGGGACTTTATGCCTTGGAGGTCAGGAGGATGAGGTGTCTTATAGAGGTGTATAAAAACTTGAGAGGAATAGATCGGGTAAACGCAGAGTCTTTTGTTCCAAGTAAGGGAATTTATAATCAGAGGACATAGGTTTAAGGAGAGAGCAGAATGATATAATAGAAACCTCCAGGGTAACGTTTTTTTACAGAAATTGTGGTGGGTTTATGGAATGAACTGCCAGAGGAGGTATTTTTGACGAGTTGGTCTCCATTTGTTGAGGAGGTAGTTGAGGCAGGTACTTTTGCAAAGTTGAAGAAGCATTTATATAGGTACATGGATATGACAGGTTTGGAAGGGAATGAGCCAAATGCAGGCAGGTTGGACAAGTGTAGATGGGGTGTGTTGGTTGGTGTGGGAAAGTCGGACAGAAGGTCCTGTTTCCACACTTTAGGATTCTCTATGAGTTGTTAAAGTGAAGAGGACAAAGCTTGTCAACTGCTCCCTTAGATGCCCTTTATTGTAGTCATCCACAACCATCTATTGTCTTTGTATCCCAGTGAATAACAATTTACACCAGTCACTACTCCAACCAATAAGTAAAGGAACTTCTGTTATCATTCCAACCATTACAATTAAAATTTAAACTGAAAAATAACCAATATTTTAAATATCTTCAGATCTGTGACTTCATGAAGAAATACATACAAAGATATCAAAACATAACTTCAGAGCCACTGGAAGAAGCAATGAACATTAAGGCTGACTCACAGAAATTAATATCATATTTATATAATAGTATTTTAAATATATATTTACCATTGACAGAGACACTTAGAGAAGAGTGGGAACGAGAATTAATGATAAAAATTACAACGGAAACATGGGAAAAGTATTTGATATATATACACAAATGTTTGATTAAGACATAATTTAATTCAATTTAAAATTTTACATAATTATATTACTCAAAAACTAGACTGAATAAATTCTATCCAAATACTTCCCCCATTTGTGATAAATGTCTATCCCAGAATGCAACTATAACACACTCTTTTGTCTCCTGCATAAAACGTTATAAATTCTGGAGTGATATTTTTGAAATATTTACAAAATTATTTAGGATAAATGGAACCTAATACTGAAATGATTATATTTTGAGTAATGGAAGATGGGAATAAATTGAACTCATCTCAAAACTTCTTTTTTAATTATGGGTTAATAATGGCAAAAAAAACGTATACTTAACTTTTGGAAAAATACAACCATACCGACGATTAAAATGTGGACTTCAAACATGTTGGACACTGCACATCTTGAGGAAATGCGATTCCTCCTAATAGATAAATCAGACCAATTTTTAACGAGTTGGTCTCCATTTGTTGATTTTTTGGAAGCATATTGTGCAACAAACCCGTAGAAGCTAACTGTTTCAGGATTGGGTGAGGGATGGTCAAGAATATAGATAACGATCTCCTTAATCTCTTACTTTCTACTCTTCTTTTCTTTCTTTCTTTCTTTTTTCTTTTTCATTCTCAACTTTCTTTTTTCGCACTTTTTTCTTTCTCACACACTATATCACGTTTCTCTATCTTTTCTTATCTATTCTCTCATTTTCCTTTTCATTATAAAAAATATAAAAATAAGAAGCTGTACATAAAATGTAATATGTCAACATATTTTAGACACCTTGGTGCCATATTCCTGTACTTATTTTATTAAGTACTTACGTACTTAATAAAATAAAAAAAACAAGTAAAGGAACTGATCCAGGAAACTCTCACATTAGTCAGAGGAGGACCTCTTCAAACCCATGAGAGATGCAAATCTTCAATTGCATAAAAAACGAGTTACTCATTGAACAGCGGTTCCGAGCTTTTGTAATTATCATGCATTCAGGCTTTTAAATGTGCAAGCTACTGCAACATACAAAATAAAACCTCAAGGTATTTTTGTAATAGCCACATTTATTTGATAGTTTTAACTGCTTGAACTGCAGCATTTAGATAATAGCCGATAGCCAAGGACAGATGATATGATGATCACAATTCACTCATTAATGTGCTAATTACACTTAAACTGTGAGGAGATTTTTCTTTTATTTTCAATGTTTGCTCTTACCAGCTGAAAACTAAAGCAGCTTGCCAAAGCAGTCCCAACACCGGCAGAATAACAATGGTTGCAGCCATCAGCAGCAACATCATTATGTGCCCCCATTATCTGAGGAAACAGCACTTTAGGCTTCATAATAATGCTAAGCAGAACAAAAACTCATCCCGTTATCACTTCAGTCGCTCCGAGTGGGCATGTTTAGAAAAAATCAAATAGCTTAAATAATGCCATCTACAATCACCAATAAGCAACACCATATCAATTTACTGCTAACCCCGAGCATCAGATATTACTGGGAATCCAGCTGTCTTCTATCATGTAAAGCTAGAGGATAATTGTTGTTTGAAATTTCTTTCCGTCTGCTTCTCTCCATGTTGATCACTGAATGGATGTGCTAGGAAAGAATAGACAAAAACAATGGCTCAGAATCTGTGGGAATGGAGTATCTATTTGTTTTTTTGTTTTTGTTAAATATTTTTATTAGACATAAGTACATATTAAAAGAAGAATATACTTGTCACATACATTCTTAATATTATTAATATTAACAATTATGTCTTGTTTGTACTTCTATACATTTTTTAGTTTTTAACGCAGATTGGAAAAAATAGAGAGAAATAAAGTAAAAATAGAAAATCAAAAAGATGAGTGGAATGTTAAACAGGTTATCCATCATTGGAGATATATCCATGATTTGCAATGTATGATTCTTCATCTATTCCTTTATTCAGGCTTCAGTCAGGCTCTCGCACCGAGCCATTTTGACCCTTTAAATATTCAATAAATGGAGACCATATCCCTCTGAAAAGATCCCACTTGTCCAGTAGGACAAGCCTTAATCTTTCCAGATGAAGTGTCTCCGACATTCCTGTAATCCACATTTTGGTTGTGGGGGATGTAGGATCTTTCCAGAATTTCAATATTAATTTTTTCCCAATTATTAAACTGTAATCAATAAAAATTATTTGATTCATTGTTATTAATTGATCTGTTTCTAATATTCCCAATATTATTAATTTTGAGTCAGGAATTAGATTCATATTAACAACTTTCGAAATTATCTTAAATATTTAATTTGTAAATGAGTGCGTTAAGTTAGCTTCTAAGTGCTGACATTTATCACATATGGCAGATACATTTGAAAAAATACTATGTAATTTGGATTTTGAATAATGTAATCTATGTAATATTTTAAATTGTATAAGAGAGTGTCTAGCATTTAACAAGCAATGGTGTATATGTTGCAAATTTTCATCCCATACTTCTGGTCTGATTATTTGACCTAATTCGTTTTCCCATGATTGCCTATATATTTTTGTCATTGGGACATCGTTTTCCAATAAAATGTTATAAATATATGATATCAATTTTTCTGTGTTCGGGTATTTATTTAGACATTCATCTGAAATTTCTGTCTTTCTATTTCTAATTTCCTGTGTATTTGATTTTACATAGTCTCTAATTTGTAAATATCTAAAGTAATCTTTTGAATGTAATCCATAAATTTGTTGTAATTCTTGAAATGAAAGGAAGGAGTTTTCCCTGTAGAGATCGCCCATCTTATTAATTCCATAGTTTTTCCATTGTAAAAAACCTTTGTCCATCATTGAGGGTTCAAATGCAACGTTATTTACGATGGTAAGGGCTAGTGGTATACATTCCGATTTTAATGTTTTCTTTATTTGTTTCCAGATACGTATCCCACTTTCTATTATAGGGTTTTCACTATAGGTTTTCTTACCTAGTTTAATATTGGCGAATAAAATCGAGCTAATTTCAAAAGGCGAACAATCTTCTTTTTCCATTTTTAACCAGATTGGTTGTTTATCTGTCTCTACTAACCAAAAATTCATATTTTTAATATTAACTGCCCAGTAATAAAACATAAAGTTTGGCAGTGCTAGACCTCTATTTATTTTTGATTTACATAAATGTTTTTTATTTATTCTATGGCTCTTATAATCCCAGATAAAGTTGGTGACTATAGAATCAACCTTCTTAAAAAAAAATTTAGGAAGATATATCGGAATCAATTGGTTGATTTTTATTTTTATTGCATTAATTCTACCTGGCTTTGAAATAGGTAATGTTTTACAATATAAAATATTCTTATTTAATTTATTCAGTAAAAGTGGAAAAATGGATTTAAATAAAGAATCAAATCTTTTTGTAACATAAATTCCAAGATATTAGATTTTTTCGTTTGCTATCTTGAAAGGAAATTGTTGTAATATATGTAAGTTATTTACCATTATTGACACTTTTATTCCAATTAATACTATATCCTGAAAATAAGCCAAATTCAGTTATTAAATTTAATAAATTTGGAATACTAATTTCCGGCTTTGTAATATAAAGTAATACATCATCCGCATACAAGGAAATTTTATTTTCAGTATCTCTGGTTTCATACCCATATATTTCAGGATGTAATCTCACGCGTTGAGCTAATGGTTCAATTGCAAGTGCAAACAATAGCGGGGATAAAGGACAACCTTGTCTGCAGCCTCGGAATAAATTAAATTTAGTTGATAGCATTTGATTTGTTATTATTCTGGCTGTTGGATTAGTGTATAATAATTTAACCCATGTAATAAACTTCTCTCCCAACTTAAAAGTTTCCATGACTGAAAACAAGTAAGACCATTCCACCTGGTCAAAGGCTTTCTCCGCATCTAACGATATAATTACTAGGTCTTTATTAATACCTCTTTTCGAATATATAATATTGTATAATCGTCTCAGGTTATATGAGGAATATCGTTTTGGTATAAATCATGTTTGATCCAGGTGAATTAATTTATTGATAACTGTGCTTAGTCTTTGTGCTAATATTTTGGTTAGTATCTTTTGATCAGTATTTAAAAGAGCTATAGCTCTATATGATCCTGGGTCATCCAGATCTTTGTCTATTTTAGGTATAAGTGTTATAATAGATTCATTTAACGTTTCTGGTAGTTTCTGGTGGGTATAGATGTATTCATAGAGTATCTTCAAACGTGGTGCAATCAGATCATAAAATGTTTTATAAAATTCCGAACCGATACCATCTGGTCCCGGTGTTTTACCATTTTTTAATGATCTGATAGATTCTTCGATTTCTTTTACTGATATTTCAGCATTTAGTGATTCTCTATTTTCTGAATCCAACCCATTTAGATTACATTTAAAAAAAAAATGCTTCTATTCCTATCCGGTTTTCTGTCGTTTTGGCTGAATATAAATTTTTATAATATTGCAAAAATCTCTCATTAATATCTTTGGGTTGTACTAATGGTTCGCCATTATATGATTTAATCCTATGGATTATCTTTTCTCCCTCCATTTTCCGTAAAGAGCCAATAATTTTTGGGGTTTATCTCCGAATTCAAATTGTAATTGTTTAGTGTATTGATAGAGTTTTACAACTTGATCTGAGTATATTTTATTTAATTTATATTTCAGTGCAGCGATGTTGTTATGTTTTGTCATGGATGGATTAGCAGCATTCTCTGTGTCTAATTGTTTAATCTCCTTTTCCAATTCCTGTTGTTCCCTCCGATTCTCTTTATTATAAAATGTTTGGGAAGAAATCATAATTCCACGGGCATATGCTTTAAAAGTTTCCCATAATAGGGAAGAAGATATTTCCGGTTTATCATTTATTTCAAAGAAAATCTTGATCTGTTCTATAATATATTCCTGAGTTACTTTGTCTTTTAAAATTTGTGGGTTAAATCTCCATTGTCCCTGTTTTTCCGTTTTACCATTTATTTTAATCATAAATGTTAAAGATGCGTGATCTGAGATTGTAATATTATGGTATTTTGAATTGTAAGTATGTGAGATAAGTTTAGAATCTACCAAAAAATTATCTATTCTTGAATACGTTTTATGTACTGGAGAATAAAATGAATATTCTCGTCCAGTTGGATTTTCTACTCTCAAACATCTTTAATATTACTAGTATCCATGTATGCATTTAATAAGTCACTGGAATGGGATTTGATTTTCCTTTGTCTTGCGGATCTATCTAAATAAGTGTCTAGTGTACAATTTAAATCTCCTCCAATTATTAAGTTATGTTGTGCTATTTCCGGGATGTTATTAAATATTTTCTTAAAGAACAGTGGCCTATCAAAGTTTTGTCCTTAAACATTAACAAAAATCATTTTTTGTGCATTTAATTCTCCTATTACAATAATGTATCTACCATCACTGTCAGTTATAGTTGATGTATGTTTAAATAAAGCGCCTTTACGAAATAATATTGCTACGCCTCTGGATTTGTGTGTAAAAGAAGAATGATACGTTTTATCTATCCATTTAGCTTTCAGCCTATGCTCGGCATCTTTTTTTAAGTGTATTTCTTGGATAAAAATTACATCAGCTTTAATTGCTTTTAAATGTGCTAGTACTTTACCTCTCTTAATTGGTTCATTAATACCTTTGACATTCCAGCTACAAAATGTTATTCCTTCATTCCCCATATTCATTTTTAAATCTTGCATCTTTTGTCTATGGAGGTCAATAATAGAGCCAATGGTTCAGTTCAACAGACCCAACCTTACACCCGAACTCCGAATAGACGAATTTCAAGACCCTTATATGTCTCTCATGTGTATATCTCCTTTGATCCAATTTGTAACTCCATTCAAACTGAAAATAATAATGATAGATTATAATATAAGAGAAAAGAGGATAGATTAAGAAATTAATAATGTGCACAAAGAAGGAAAAAACTACATCTAGTATTAGTGTAGTTAGTGCTAGCCATACTAGCATGGCTAACCATCTACCGACTTCCGTAGTTGATGTTACCAACTTAACCTGCTCCCTGGTTTCTTGGAATTTTTATTCCATAGCAGTATTTTACCAGGGATATTGGATTTTAAAATATTTGGGTTCCAATAGTCGGGAATGTGAGGATACATGTATTTAAAACTTTTTAAGAATATAATAAAAAACAAAAAAAGGAAGAAAAAAATAAAAATAAAAATTAATTGAAAAACAAAGTTTCCAAGGAGGGCAAATGAAATCAAATCAAAATAATTACTAATTATCTGATTCTAAACATTTAATTATAAGTAAGTATTAGTCATTAGTGATAGTTATTAACTCTGATTAGTAATGATACCACGCTATAGTTTTAGTATTTATTAGTTATTTGTATTAGTAGTGCAGTTATTCTAATTATTAGTATCCATGGGAGAGTTTCTGATCCACATCTTTCTCCAGCTTCCTTAGACACGTCTTTAGTTCCATCCAATCCTGCAAAGTCAGTTTATTCAATGATGAAGTTCAGTTTTAAAAATATTATTCAAGCTTCCTCTCGAACCTTAGTCTTCTGGGCAAAGTCCAGTGCCTCCACAGGGTTGGTGAAAAAGTGTTCATTCTGATTGTAGGTGACTCTTAGGGTAGCTGGATACCTCAGACCATATTTCAAGTTCTTCACTTCCCTCAAGATTCTTTTGGTCTCATTAAACGCTTTTCGTTTCCTGGAGACCTCTGCTGGGTAGTCAGGATAGATACTGATCCCGTATCCTTCAAATGTAAGATTTCTGTTTCTTGCAATTTTTTTCAGTCCAGTTTCAAGTCCAGTACGACTATGTCCTCCAGGACATAGTCGTACTGGACTTTTATTATCATTTGTCTTGGGGGAGCACCATGTCTTGTCTGGCGTCTCATCACTCTGTGTGCTCAAGCAAGTAAAGACTTTTGATCCTGAGATAAAACCTTTTGCAGTAGATTTGCAGTGAATTCTCGAGGATCTTGATCCGCCTCTTTCCCTTCTGGAATACCCGCAATTCTTAGGTTCTGTCTTCTCTGGCGACCTTCCAATTCAGTACATTTCTCAGTTATTTTGCCCAGTAGTTCAGTTAGACGTTGGTTTTCTCAGATAAGTTTTTCCGTAGTCTGAGCACTTGTTTCAGCTAGTTCTTCAAGGTCTCAAGGAGTATCTATTTGCGAAGGCCTTTAGTATGTGTGTTGTTGCAATGTCCTTTTCAGCTCATAATACCGATGCACCAAATGTCCCTGAAGGTGTGACGTGGGCAACTGCATGCTCAGGTCGGAACCTGGGGCTCGAGTAAATGAAGGTACAAACAACTGTGGAGGAGAAAAAGCTGGGGAATGATAGAGAAAAGTGTGAGATGGAGAAGGAACATACCATCGAGTCGTAGAGTCAGAGTGTTACAGTGTGGAAACAGGCCCTTCAGCCGAACTTGCCCAACATGTCCCAGCTACACTAGTCCTATCTGCCTGCGTTTGGCCTATATCCCTCCATGTACCTGTCTAACTGTTTCCTAAACATTGGGATAGTCGCTGCCTCAACTATTTCCTCTGGCAGATCGTTTTATGCACCCACCACCTTTTGTGTGAAAAAGTTACCCGTCAGATTCCTATTAAATCATTTCCCCTTCATCTCAAATCCTCTGGTCCTCGATTCACCTACTCTGGGCAAGAGCATAACAAATTAGATGTTGAATGAAATAATGGGATGAAAGGTGCAATGATGAAAGATGGAAAAAAATAAATAAAAACGTAACCCTTTTAACGTCACCATTGAAAGAAATAAAAGTACATTGTTTCAAGTATTGACTTTCCAGAGATATTGACTAGTAGCCATAAGTGATTATTAGTAGCAATGTTACAAAATTTTGAAATTTAAAAAATCAAGTCTACAATTTATCCCATCAGATAAAGCATAAAAAGAAGTTTAATTTGACACCCAATTCACTTTCATATCTTCAGTATTAAAAAAGTTATGGCCATTTTCATACTCAGAAATTAGCATCTTGTTCCCTATTGCTTTTCCATTGACTTAACACAAAAGTTGTGATCGAGGACAGTCAAAAGCCCATAACTTTCTTCAAAATTAAGAGAACTGAAATAAATTTTCAGTTATTATGAATTGAAGCATTCCGAAACAAATATGAAACAATCATAATTGGATGACCTGAAATTAAAGCATATAATTAGTTAGTTACCCAATTGTAGCTAATTATAAAATTCAATTTCTAGATCTAAACATCTATCCATTTCTTAAGAAAATATTATTTTTGTTTAAAACCTTAGTGTCCAAATAACATTCACACAATAATTCACAATATAACATGATTTTTAAATCTAATTGTAATTAATTTATAGGCCAAATTGAAGGAATTTAGTGTTTACTGCCTGTAAATTAATGGCCATCTTGCGAGTGGGATTTTCTGGAACGCGATGCATTGGAATATTGCGGTTGCAGTGAATTTAAACCCCGTATCGGCAGGAAAAATACTGCCGATTCGTATGGGGAATAAATCACCGTTTTGCAACATGAAATATTGATTAAGGTCATCTTAACAAACAAGTTTATATGAAAAAATAAACAGCTTTCATTTACCTGTCCCCTACGTAAAATCCGTCCCCGTTGTCGGCGTTCATGGCATTAGGAGCTAATTTTTTATTTTACTGCAGCGCTGAAATAGTCGGGCGATTTAAAAAAAAAATTTCACTTACTGGCAGTTGGAATGAATCTTTAGCAAAAGCTCGCACTCCGAGAACATAGAATTCCGGATGGCAAGGGAAAACTGCATTTTAACCGCGCGCCCCCCCCACAAAGGCGCCAAAGTCGCGCACACGGCCAGTGACAGAACTGCAGCACCGCTGAAGGTAAGTTTTGTAACATACCTATTATTAGATATTAAACACTAAAAGTTCTTATCCCAATAATTACCGCACAGGATTTAAATTCTCATTTTTGTATTTAATGCGCAATTGTGCAAAAGCAGCATATCTTGAAAGCAAAAATGATATTTATGTTCTCAGGTGTCTGACAAGGATTGCCTTGAACTCCTGCACATGCACTACAGACAGGATGAAAGGTAACCTGCTCTTGACTGCCTGAACCTGCAGAGAGTGGTGAAAACAACAGCCCAGTCCATCTCAGGCTGGTCACTTCCTTTCATCTCGTCCATCTTCACAGTGCACTCCATCAGGAAGGCTGGAGGTGCCATCAGGGATGCCTATTTCTGCTGTTTTCTTGATTCTGGGAGAAGTGGTAAGAGCTTGTAAACTTTGACATCCAGACTTCAGAGCAGTTTCTTCCTCACTGTTATCAGATTCATGAATCCATCACCTCTTTTACAATCGGTTCCCAGAGGCAGTCACCTTCTGTATTTAGTTAGTGCACTTTTGGTTTTGTTTGTACTACTACAGTTTGTTCTACAATCTTTGCACCATTCTGCTCTTCTTGCATTTGTAATTGTATTTATCGTGTGTCTCCTGTATTTATTGTTTACTCTGTGAGATTCCTGCGAACCAAGAATTTTATTGTGCCTTTGAGTTGAATCTGAACCATTACATTAATGGTGACATCTAACCGCAATGTTCTATTTACAAACATCGATGCTACTCATGTGGCTTCTTTGGGCAATAAACCATCACAGAAAAGGACACAATGTACTGGAGTAACTCAGCGGGTGAGGCAGCATCTTTGGAGAACATGAATAGATGATACATTCCCTCTATCTCTATCTCCCTCCCCCACCCCAGTCGCACCAGCTTCTCATTTTCACATCACAAACAGCTTACAATGGCTTGTTCCCTTTATCACCGATACTTTTTTGCATATCTTTCACTCATTGTTCCTTATCTCTCCACATCACCGTCTATATCTCTCGTTTCCCTGATCCCTGACCAGTCTGAAGAAGGGTCTCGACCCGAAACGTCGCCTATCTCCTTCGCTCCTTAGATGCTGCTGCACCCGCTGAGTTTCTCCAGCTTTTTGTGTACCCTCGATTCTCCAGCATCTGCAGTTCCTTCTTTAAAACTTTGGAGAACATGAATAGATGATGTTTCGGGTTAGGTCCCTGAAGAAGGGTCCCGACCCAAATCGTCACATATCCATGTTCTCCAAAGATGCTGCGTAAACTGCTGTGTTAGTCCAGCACTCAGTCTTTTTTTTTTTTCTGCAGACCCTTGTTTCTCAAACCATTCCAGAACACAGCTCGTCAGTATCCCAAGGCGGCAGTATCTAGGATTGCAGTTCTTCTCCACAAATCTTTTACACTGGCTGCAGCTTCAGTAAATCCTTTAACACATACTCTAGCTGCCAGGAATGCACCACACCCAAAACCTTCGCCATTCCATGTCCACCAAAGATGCTGGCTGACCCTTGAATTGCTCCAGCACTTTGTGTCTGAAGATACAGTAATGCCCAGACCATTTCCAGTGTTCTTTCTTTGGAAATGAAATGTACTGCACAAAAAGATATTAGATATTCTCCACAAATATTGGGAGGAGGGGGGGGGGGGTCAACCCACTGGTATATAATTGATGTAAAAGCAATATGCATCATCTGCCAGAATGCATTGAAATGAAAGCAAAACCTTCAGTAAATTATTTCTGCTGAAAGTTGCAGTCGGAAAAGGGTAAGCTGCAGTAAAGTGTTGTGGGCCTAACTCAACAAAACAGTGAAGGGAGGTAACTTGATAATTCCAATGATATACTTGCATCACATTAGATTTTTTTTAAAGAGCTAGTTAATATGTAGGTAGCTGTTTTTTGCATACAGAGTTATTTATTGTAAGTTTGTATATTTAGTTAGATAGTTAGATAATACTTTAGCTTTGTGCTTGGCTTTCTTAGTTGAGTGCTTTTCCTGGAGTTATAGCACAAGCACTGTTTGATAATAGGGAAAAAATTAATATTGAAATTTTGGAAGGGAACATTATCCCCCACAATTAAAATGTGGACAGTGGAAATGTTGGAGACGTTGCATTTGGAAAGAATCAGATTTGTCCTAATGGACGAATACGAACTCTTTGAACAGATATGGTCTCCATATACAGAATATTTGAAGGGATAGCTGTTCTTGGCATCACAACTCAATGGGTACCTGGCAGGATCAGATGAAAATAACTTTCTGTTTTTCTTTTTGATTTGTATACACGTCTCTATTGATATTGCTATTTGAAATTGTGTTATTCACTATTAAGATGTATACTATAATCTCTCTTTTTTTAATATATATATAATACTTTGTTTTAAGTAAATACATATAACAAGAATATATACATTTTTTTTTTCTTCTCTCTCTTCTCTTTCTATATAATCAAAATTATTATTTAATCACTATTCTTATTGATTAAAATCTATTCTTTTCTTTTTCTACTTTCTAAAAAAAATAGAAGTTTATAAGAATTACTTGTAACTTTCGTATACTTATTGAAATAAGTTGGCTGTGTATTTGAAAAGTTGTTATACCGTTGTTATGATGGATTACTTCTAATAAAAATATTATTACACAAGTACTTTGTGTTTTAGTTTTAATTTTTCAGAATTTGTACTTTCCTATTATCTTTTGCAGCTTCAGGTTTGCAAAGAGGTGGACGATTGTTTGTTGGGTGGCGCATGTTGGAGGTGGATGCTGCCTGACCCTCTAAGCTGCTGCAGCAGGCACGGAAACCACTGTCAAAACATGGGGGGACACACAATTTCGTGGCGGCTGCACGCGGCGCGCATGCAAGGCTTCGGCCGTGGGGCCCTGTGGACGGTAACATCAGAAGCTGACCTGGTTGGTGACCGACTCCGAACTCCAGCAACAGCAGCTTCGTCCGCCTCGAATCGTGGGGCTTGCATCGGCCCGTTCATGGGGCCTTTCATCGGCCGGCAGAGGCTTCAACATCGGGAGCCTCGATCGCCTCGATGCAGCAGTTTGATCTTAAGCCGCGCCGGGCACACAAGGGACATTTTTACACTTATACCAAGCCAATTAACCTACAAACCAGTACATTTGTGGAGTGTGGGAGAAATCCGAAGATCTCGGGGAAAACTCACACGGTCACGGGGAGAACGTACAAATTCCGTACAGACAGCACCCGTAGTCGGGATCGAACCCGGGTCTCCGGTGCTGTCAGTGCCGTAAGGCAGCAACTCTACCGCTGCGCCACCATGCCGCCCTTAAGGGTATAAAAACTTTGAGATTGAGAGATTCAATTCCTTAAGAGGGAGGGATCTTCAAGAGAAAGTCTCTTTAACGTGACAAATACAGATCTTTATATCAACATCTGCCTCAGTTTAAAACGTCGCAACAATGCCGAAGGGATAAATGTTAGTCAGAACATGTTTGGGCTGCCCGATAGCGCAGTGCTACTGCTCCTGTTTCCTCCCAAACTCCAAAGACATGGAGGTTTGTTGGTTAATTGGCTTTTGTAAAAAATAGTAAATTATCCCATGTGTGTAGTGTGTACTAGTGTAACGTGGACTGCTGGTCGGCGCAGACTCGGTGGGCCGAAGGGCCTGTTTCTGCGCTGTATCTCTACACTAAACTAAACCAAACATCAGAAGAAGCTCTTGAGCTCCGTTACAAACAGCATCACGGAATCCCTTACTTCCATCAGAAAGAGGGCCAGAGGTAAATATCCCTTACGGCAGGTTGGATAGTGGAACATAATTAGAGTGGTAAAATGGAGCATCAGCATATTTGTCTGTTCAGATTACTGGATCTAATCTTGATTTAACAACATTCTGGCTCCAACGCAAATGCTCTGATTGCAAAAAAAAAAATTGAAACAAAACAAAAATGCTGCAAACATCATTCTCAGGCAGAAGCGGACAAATATAAAATTATGAAAGGATTTCTGCAAGCACAGGGAAAAGTGAAGGTTGAGTGTGTTGGGGGTGGGTAGAGATTAGTGGTAAAACAAAGGAAGTCTTACTCCTCTCTGCACCATATGAAATTGTTTTGCATAACATTGACCACTAGATTACATCTTTTTGCCCCTTGTTTTCTGTTCTGGAAATAATTATATTCTAGTTTTAGTCTATATATATACATATATATAGTATAAATCATCTATTTTTACCCCCAGATGCTCCCAATAAAATATTTAAACAGACCAAGTTGATCCTTTGATCAAAGATCCAAAGGGATATTAATATAAATACATTTACAACACTAAATCCTCTTGAGGTGCGTCAGAAAACACCTGGCACATCATTGTGATGGTCTGCATTTTCATCAGATTAATTCATGGCTGTTGCTGAAGAAACTGTAATCTTGTTTTCTGAAAGCAGAGGAAAGTTCACAACAAATTTGCGTCTGAACCCAATAATTTTCACTGTTTGAAACAAATTCAGCTGCAAAGACTCATTTCTCACATAGCATCAATGAAAATCTCCCTGTACACAACGAGTCCTTCTTCACCGAAGCCCTGGGTATTAAGTGCTATAAGTTTAGAAATAGATATTGCCAATGGTTTGCTGCATTGAATTCAATGATTTAATGTGCAAAGATTAGGCATGTGTTTTTAACAAACAAAATTGAAAGAATGAAATCCCAAACAGATAATTCCAAATCAAAAGCAGAATTAAAATTATACATGCAAAATCACTACTGATAAAATGCTGGAATCAGGACGCTCCTCTTCCTCTGTTGTTCTCATCTGCCACCATACTTCTTTATTTGGTTCCACCTTCCTTTCTTATTAGATTCCAGAATATGAGGATTGTTGTCCTCCACTTATCACCGCCCCCCACATCCCGTCACTACCTCCATCCACCCTTCCTCACTTGCTCCATCTCTCTTTCCTAGCTACTTCCCCTCTTCTCCTGCAGTACAGAAGAATATCTCAACACAAAATGCTGACTGTCCATATTCTTCTTCAGATGCTGTCTGGCCTGCTGAGTTTCTCCAGCAGCTCTCCTTATTTTGCCCAGAAATCTATGTGGCAGCCGATTGCTTCTTGACAATTAAAGCTAGAAAGAAAACATTTTCTCAATGTTGCCACACAACTGACTGTCAATACTCTCAAACACATAATGGCTCTACATCTCACCCTTCTCCTCTCCATATCCCACATCCTTATGCCTCCTTTTCACCTCTATCCTTGGTCCACCCATCTGCCTCTGAACCCCCCCTCACCTGTGTCAACCTATCACTTGCCAGGCTGTCCCATCTACAACTCTTTTCCAGCTTCCCCCGACTAAAATCAGCCTGAAGAAGGGTCCCGACCCAAAACACCATCAGTCCATGTTCTCCAGAGATGCTGTTTAATCTGCTGAGTTGAGGGCCTGTCCCACTTTCATGACCTAATTCATGACCTCTGCCGAGCTTGCCCTTGACTCACACTCATAGTATGGTTGTCACAAGGTCGTAGACAGGTCATGATGCTAGTCGTAGGTACCCATGGCATCAAGTAGTCGGGGTGTTTTTTCAACATGATGAAAAATGTCCACGAGTAAAAAAGGTTGTGAATTAGGTCATGAAAGTGGGACAGGCCCTTTACTCCAGCACTTGGCAAGTAGTGGTGCTTTGCTCAAGATTCCAGCATCAGTAGTGAACCAAATAAGGAAGTATGGTGGCAGATGAGAACAGCAGAGGGAGCGGAGTGGTGAGCAGATGGGGTAAGTACTGGAAGAGAAATAAACAGGGTGATGGGGATTACAGAATCTGCAGTGTTAAAATGTTCATCAGAAGAGCTGTAATGAATGATGATGAAGATAGGAAATAGACAATATTCTTCCAACCTCCTCACAATGAGCTGTACCAGAAAATCAATAAACAAGCCTTGGATTTTACAGTTTCAATGGATAATAAAGAACAAAAAAAACCCTCATGATTTATTTTTCATTTATTTACAATGTCAACTATGCATTTAGTCTTAAAATTGATTTTCAAATACATATATTACATCCATAATACTGACTAATCACAATATAGACACAAAATGCTGGGGTAACTCAGCAAGACAGACTCCATATAGACGGCACCCGCAGTTGCGATCGAACCCAACTATCTGGCATGTTTAGACAGCAACATTATTGCTGCCCCGAGGTGACCGTTCGCTAAACTCTCGTGCTCGATCTCCTGGTTGCTAACCATTTAAATTCCCCTTCAAATTCCCATACTTACCTCTCTGCCCTCTGTCTCCTTCATTGATATAGTGTGGACACACACTAACTGGAGGAACAGCAACTCAAATTCCACTTGGGTAGCTTACAACCAAACCGTATGAACCTTGAATTCTCCAGCTTTAAGTAACTAAGCTGCAATCATTCCCCACCCTTTATTCCCCCTCTCTTTGTCCTCAATTCCTTTGTTTCCTCATTAAACGTAGATGAAATGTGTTCATTTTGCACCTGGCCCATCTCTTGTGGCTGAACACATAGACAATTTTGACCCTTAAGGAAACCTATTCTTCTCCATTACGCTTTTGCTCTCAACTTACCTGTGGAATTTAAGATTTTCCTTTATCTTGTCTGTCAAAGCAATCTTGTATCTTCCTGATTCGCCTCTTAAGTGTACTCCTTAAGAGTACATATTTCTTAGATTTAAAAAAGAGATACAGCGCAGAAACAAGCCCTTCAGTCCATCGAGTCTGCACATTAACATTATCCCCCACACTAGGGACAATTTACACTAATACCAAGCCAATTTACCAACATACCAGTACATATTTGGAGTGTGGGAGCAAACCAAAGATCTCAGAGAAAACCCACGGGGCCACGGGGAGAATGTACAAACTCCATACAGACAACATCCGTAGTCGGGATCGAACCTGGGTCTCCGGCGTTGCAAGCGCTGCAAGGCAACAATTCTATTGCTGTACCATCCAAGGGATTGGCTTGATGTGAGCTGCCCATGCCCTACGTATGTCTCCTTTTTTTCTGACTGGAGGCTCAAAATTATTCATTATCCAGGGTTCCTCAAACCTGCCAGCCTTGCCCTTCATTTGAACAGGAACATGCTGAATTCATCCAATCTGCTCTTTAAAAGCCTCCCACTTGACTTCCCATTTTTAGTAAACAGTAAATTGTAGGATCTGAGGAAGGCTCTCGGCTCAAAACAGTCACCTATTCCTTTTCTCCAGAAATGCTGCCTGACCCGTTAAGTTACTCCAGCATTTTGTGTCTATCTTCGGTATAAAGCAGCATCTGCAGTAACTCACGTGTGTTCCTGTCTAATACCTTCAAAATTGGCCCAGCTCCAATTTAGGACTTTAATTTGTGCACCAGTCCTATGTTTTTCCGTAATTATTTAAAAAATAAACAAATTGTACTCAGTGGTCCCAAAAATGTTTCCGTTCTGATGTTTCGTCAGCTGCCAGGCCTCGTTCCCTGGTAGGAGGCCCAATATTGGGATTGGTACTGATTAACTGTGGGCTGTGTGTTTGGAGAGGTTCTCCACTCCAGGACAGGTGTGATGTCCTATTTGCTTCAGTAAATGTGGCTTCCCTCCTGCTGTTGCTGATGGAGCCCTCACTCCTGTCCACCCTGTGTCCCGCAGATCCACTCTCACTCTCCGCAGACAGAACAAGGATAGAGTTCCCTTGGTCCTCACCTTTCACCCTACCAGCCTCCGCATCCAACACATCATTCGCCAACATTTCCACCACTTTCAATGTGATCTATCACGTGCCACATCTTCCCATCCCCATTGCTTTCTGCTCAGACCACCTCCTCCGCAACTCCTTGGTTTGCTCATCCCTTCCCACCTGTACCACCCCCTCCTCACGCATTTTCCCCAGCAATCACAGGAGATGTAACACAAATCTCTACATCACTTCACTCACCTCCAACCAGGGACCACAACAGCCCTTCCAGGGTGACAGAGGTCTCCTTTGCACTTTTTCCAACCATCTATTTCATTCTGTGCTCTCGATGTGGCCTTCTCTAGGCGAGACCTTGTGCAGACCAGGCGACTGTTATGTCAAAACACTTGCAATCTGTCTGCCAAGGATTGCTGGATCATTTTAAATATTTGAACTCCCTCTTCGCACACCAACCTTTCTGTCGTTGGCTTTCAATGGGGCAAATCACCTCTATGTGGATCACCTGCACTTTGGAAAATAAAAACCCCAGGCACCTGATACCCAAATCTTCCTTGATCTCTCGTGTTGGTCAAATCTGCGAGACCCAGTTAACTGAAGATAAGACACAAAATGCTTGAGTAACTCAGCAGGACAGTCAGTATCTCTGGAGAGAAGGAATGCAATAGCACACACCCAGTTAACTGTTTGTTGTCTTCCCTTGACCCTCACGGACCAGCTAGAAAGTTGTGATTTTGCTTCGACAAGCACTTTAACTTTCTACAGATCAAATGGACAGCACAGTGGCACAGCTGGAGAAGCTACTGCCTCACAGTGCGAGAGACTAATCAAACCTGACCTCAGGGTGGGGAGTTTGCACGTTCTCCCGTGACAGCGTGGGTTTCCTCCGGGTGCTCCGATTTCTTCCCACAAACGTGCAGGTTTGCAGGATAATTGGCCTCTGCAAATTGCACACAAGGTGCAGGGAGTGGATGGGGAAGTCAGGCAACACAGAATATTGTCAATAGGTGATCAATGGTCAGCATGGATTCAATGCCAGAGGGCCTGCTTCAAGCTGCTTCACTAAACTAAATACTCTCAACCCATTGATCAAATACTGAGCACAATCTTTGAATGGAAGCTCAAGGCTGTTAGGATGTTTCTTTAAACAATATTGATAAAGATCATTTTGAAAGTAAGGACACTAGCTGCGATCTATTCCTATGCTGTTGGCAATGTTCAGGTTTCGCTACAGAAAAGAAGCAAAATGTTGTTTGCTCATCACAAACATTGGTAAATATGGTAGGCAGGAAGAATTGCTAATTGCAGAAATTGATGCCTTGCAAAGTATAACTAATGCCCACAATCTAATCAATAAACAGTAATACTTGAATGTGTAGCGAGGAACTGCAGATGCTGGTTATGACTGAAGATAAGGCACAAAATGCTGGATTAACTAAGCGGGACAAGATGCATCTTGGGAGAGAAGGAATAGGTGACATTTTGGGTCGAGACTCTTCTTTAGACCAGTTGAATGCTTGGCAGTAGCAATTAAAATTGAATTCAAGTAGCCTATTTTGCACAACAGGATAAAAATAAAGAGCCAATATAAGTAATATAACTGCGTGCTTTAATTGTATACACAGTAAAGCAATATATAATACAATAGTAAGGCATATATTGTGTGGAATTTGATATGTGGTGATTATGAAGGAAAATATACTTTACAAAACAATTAGTATTGTATTGAAGATGTTAATGTAATGTATAATGCAATATATTATGATGATATTTGAATAACAAACAATACTGGTTAAAATGACATAACATGCCATAGTGATATTTATGCACCAAGTTATGCTGATTACTTCCATTGTCAAATACATTCAGGTCATACAAAGTGAACTCAAACGCTTCATGATATTTATTTTAAGTAATTCAGATTTTGCATCTGGTTTTTTTTTTGACTCACCCCAAAAACTAATATTCTATTTAATGAAATCACAACTGAGAGCACAGTTGCTGCAAGCAAATACCTATTTTAGCAGCAACATCTGTGGTAAACTAACCTTTAATTTGTACCTTATTTAAATGGATTAGAAAACGGATGACACCTTAAAAAAGTCGATTCGAGGGTGCATTAGAAAGATAATGTAACTCCAAACAGCCACAAATGGTATTGAAAATTACTGCCAATGTGGAAGAGGCTTTGTATGTGATTGATTTCAGAAATCCATTGGCAAATTCTATGCATCTAACTCAGGAGTCGAAGAATCCCTGTTTCAAACGACAACTAAAATGGTGGTAAAATTTAGCCAAGACAAAACAATGAGGTAGAATTAACATGATTGTTATAGACTTTTTTTTTGTAGATAAAGATATCTAATGCCAAACAAAGAAGATCTCTCCAATATATGATGAGTGTACTCGAATGATGGAGATTTCTTGGGAGATGCAGCAATTCATTCCTGGCATTTCATTCAAAAGATGGAGACGTCAGGTAAAGAGTTTTGGTTCTGCTATGTGCTACAATATTTTCATTGATTGAGAAGAAAAATAAAGATTAACACTGATCGTGAACATCTTTTCTTATTTGATTATAGCTGAAATGTTGCAAAGACAAACGCATTACCTCCTACCATTTCAAAATTGTCTTGTTCTGGGGGTTGGGGGTTTATAAACAATAAAATTATGTATTATTCGTTAGAAAGCACCCTTTTAGTGAACAATCTTCATTATTGTTACAAATTTAACAATCCGAAACACGTTCCATACAAAGAAATGGCAAGGTATGTAGCTACCAAGATTTTATATGTTTTCACTCTTTTTTTTTTTGTACAATTGCATAGAACTGTAAAACCTGCCATTGTTAACAAAACAATAACAGACTTAGGAAACTACTGAAATCTACAGTATATTACCACTACCTTTCACAAAAAAATAGATGTTTTCTTTTTTTTTTAACTTGTAAACCTGTACGGTTCGATCCATTTATATTTTGTATGAACATATAAAAATCATGCTCGACATCTGAAGTCAATGTTGTTATAAAGCACATCTGGTTACTCTGCTGCCTCGTCGTCTGTCATGACCGTCACCAAGGTTTCCATTGCACGGCCAAGATCGTCCACCATATGGAAGAGGCTGCCTACATTGTTACCTGCAGAGGATTAAGAAAGCAGAGATGATTACCAGCGTCATTGTCCAAGACCCTTGGTGTATGGGGAGTGTGGGGAAGTTACAAGGTTGAGCAGATTATGGTTTTGCCACGCCAGCAGGCAAGCAGATGAATGCAATTTTTTTAAATAACTATGCAAGAAATCATGATGTATTTTGCAAAGATGTGAACTGATGTGATGAACAATGGTAATTAGTTTGCCAATACCTTTCAGTTTGGCTGAACGCGCATGGAATAAAGTAACATTTAATTTCTAGAAGCAGTAACAAGGAACTGCAGATGCTGGTTTACTAAAAAAAAAAGACACAAAGTGCTGGAGTAAATGAGCGGGTGAGGCAGCATCGCCAGGGAACCTGGATGGGTGACGTTTCAAGTCGGGATCCTTCTTCAGACTGAAGAAGTCTGATCAAGGGTCCCGACCCGATAAAACATCACCTGTCCATGTTCTCCAGGGATGCTGCTTGACCCGCTGAGGTACTCCAGCACTTTCTCTCTTTTGAACATTTAATTTCACCAGGTTTGGTTTATCACATGATCTGAATTGAAATATTTTCAAAGAGCTGCAATAATAGTGAACTGCAAGGGATAACATCATGATTTTTAAATCTTAAAAAGTTTAAGAAAAGAATATTAATAAAATACATTATCTCACAGGCTTTCAAACATTGCTTATCGCTTTTGGAAATATTATGGTTATGAGTATATTGATCAAACATCAAAGCTGTGCATTCAAACACGTGTTGGTAGTGCAGTTCTAGTAACCTTATTAGGACTCAATTAAGTCGCACTTTTGTGGGCTCTGTGATGGTTGTTGAAAATTCATTCTTGGGCATTGTTGCCAAGGCCAACATTAATCTCCAATTATTCCTTGAAGAGGTTTCCCATGTTATATCATGCGGTCAATGTGAAAAAACATTCAGGCTAGTTACGGAGTCACAGAATAACCTAACAAGCCATGGATAGCTTCAGAACATAGGCGCATCAAATAAGATTTTTACAAAAAGAATTGGCTACTATTACTGATACGAGCTTATTTTTCCAAAATTATTTAACTACCTGAATTTCAATACTTCAGCAGCCATGGTGTAATTCATCCCTATCCTCTGGATCAAAGCCCAGGCCTCCAGTTATCAGTTCAATAACTTAATAGCCAGCACCCAGTGAGATGGCTAATCCTGCCTCTGACATAGGGACTCCACCCCAAGTAATACCAACTACAATTCCCTGAGGTTATATCATCAGTCTCCATTGACTCCATTTACACTTCACATTGCCTCGGCAAGGCCATCAGCATAATCAGGGGCATGCTGTCATTCCCTCTCCCATCAGGCAAGCGGTACAATAGTGTAAAAACGCACACCTCCAGATATATGGACAGTTTCTTCCCAGCTGTTATCAAGCAACTCAACCATCTCATCAACAACTAGAGAGTGGTCCTCAGGTACCATCTACCCCATCAGGGACCCTCAGATTACCTTTAATTGGACTTTATCTTGCACTAAATATTATTCTCTTTATCATGGATCTGTACACTGTGGACGGCTCGATTGTGAGCATTTATAGACTTTCCACTGGCTGGTTAGCACGCACCCAAATATTTTCACTGTACCTCAGCACACATGACAATAAACTAAACGATTGTTGCACCCACTGAACGAATCATATCTGTTGTCAGTGTCATGGAACCAGGAAACATATCCTGCATCTGCTGCCCAGTAATCTACCCACTGACCCTCAGGTGCAAGAGGATGTCCCTGTGCAAATTATCTTTTATGATTTGCTCCATTTTTTTATATTGTAACATAACTAGTTACATTTTTGAAACAAATGACACTTAATTAAACTGCTAACTCAAAGCTATTTGTGCTGAGAGTGTTTTATACAATACCCTTACATCAACCAAAATGTTTCTGAAAATGGAATAGATTTGATTGTTAAGGCTGCCTGTGTCGTCAAATAATCTGTCCATTGCCACATTGCATGTGATGATCAGGGCAATCCGAATGCTGCAATGAATCGCAAAGGCAGCAATCACAAGAAATGAGAATAAAACGCCTGTAGAATAAAAGTCAGCAATTCAACACTAATGCCTGAACAATTTCAGCTTTGCCAGTTATTGTTTGGTTCAATTTTTGCATCCCTCGATTTAGACATTTATCTTTAATAATAGAACACAAACCTTGCCTTCAAACTGGTATTTCATTACTCTGAGGAAATCTACCTGAAGCTAAGCAGTTCATACATAACAGTAAGGACGGGTTAATATTAAAAGCATGACAATCAGATTTTTTAAAGAGCATTCCCGTTGTTAAAGATTTTACTCAAAATATTTTATACTCACACCAACCTTTCTACAATAATTGAACAAAAGAAACTCACACTTTAGAAAATAAAAATTGTTCAATACAATAAAAACTGGAGCCAGCGATTATTTTTTTAAATAAATTGAACGGTTATTTTTTTTGATAAAATAAATATGTTCACAAAAAAAGTTTCTCATTTAAAACACAAAACGGTTAACTAGCATTTAGTATACAACTATAGCACTGCAAATAATACAATTTTAAATAGTTAATAATAAAGGCAGAAATTTGTTTTGTTGATGCTGTATGGTATTCCATACTGCACACAGGAAACTAGGCTACTGAAGAGACTTGTGTCGGAAGGAACTGGATGACATTTCGAGTTGAGACCCTTCTTCAGAAGTCTGAGATGCCACCCATTCCTTCTATCCAGGGATGCTGCCTGTCCCACTGAGTTACTCCAGCATTTTGTGTCTATCTACAGATGGGACGTTGGGGACAGATAACTACCTCATGAGGCATCCTACAAAATGACGTCAAGCAGTAAAATATTTGGATGGGTGATGACTCATAATTAAAAAGTACAATCACCCTATTTTGCAGTGTAGGAAGGAACTGCAGATGATGGTTTACACCAAAGATAAACACAAGAAGCTGGAGTAACTCAGTGGGCCAGGCAGCATCTCTGGAGAACAGGAATAGGTGACGTTTTGGGTCAAGGCCAACTTTGTGTCGAACTTCTTCTGCAGTCTGACTTCCCAACATGGCAAATAAACTTCAAATATCTTAACAGGATGCATATATATCCCTCCCAGAAGCTAATTTTGGTTACTATTGATCTTTGCCTCACATTAATTAAAAAATAAATGAACAAAATAAGCTGCACACAGTCACAAAACCTGAGCCATCACTAAGATATAATTACTTTTATAATTATTAAGTATTAAAAAAAAGCATGTTAGGACAACCAGTGATTTGTTGCTATCATGTAGCCATTTTTAAAAGCTGAATCACTGCATCAGCAAACTCATAACACAGTCCAGTACTTATTAGTAGTAATATCAGACAGCAAGTGTGAAATGCACATCAAAATATATCTGCTGCAGATGCCAGAAACAAATGGAAGAAGCAAACATGCCCAAGCAGCATTACTGTGCCAGTGAGTTTGTCTCACCAACCTCTTTCACTTTCTTTCCAGGGGCATCCCTCCCTTTAGGTGATGAGATGAAAGGAAAGGGAGAAAAGAAGAAACAACACAGTCGATGAATGTCGACACTGAGTAAAACATCTTCATGCAAACAACTGAGTATGAAAATGAAGACGCACAGTTTGAAACTGTCTCAGGACGAGTATCATTACGTGCTAAATAAATATTTTGTACAGTAATTCCTGTATAAACACATTGAAATTAAATTGCATTGGATGTCAACCAATATTCAGAAAGTGCAGATCTCAGCTGAAGGTTAGTGTTTCTCAATGTTTTAATCCTACCTTTGTATTGCAATCAGATGCTGGCATGAAGCATGAAGACCTATTAGCCGTTTGAGCCTACAGGTTTTCCACAAAGATAATTAACACTTAAGATTACCCCGACTGTGGAATACCCAATATACTTACCAGAACCTACCATTTTATGAGTACTCTTTTCACCATAATCTGATTTCTAGTCCTATAAACTTCGCATTCTTTGGTGAGATAATTTTGCAAATTGAACATGGACAAAACTGGCAACAATATAATTTCACTGCCCCACCAAGAGTCATATTTGAATATTTACGTTGGTGTTGCAATTTGCAACTAAAAATGGTGCTCATTCTGCCGTGATTAATGACTGCTAATTATTTTACCAAAGCTCATATTTTAAATGGCTGCTCACACATTGCAGTATCCAAGTTCCTCACTTAGTTTAGTTTGGTTTAGAGATACAGCATGAACACAGACCCTTTGGCCCATCGTGTCCGCTCCGACCAGCGATCCCCGCACACCAACACCATCCTATACACTCTAGGGACAACTTATTTTACAATTATACCAAGCCAATCAGCCTACAAACCTGTATGTCTTTGGAATGTGGGGACAAATGTGTATCTGGATACCCCGGAGAAAACCTACGCAGGTCACAGGGAGAACGTACAAACTCCATACAGACAGCATCCAGTGTCAGGATTAAATTCGGGTTTCCGGTGCTGTAAGGCAGCAACTCTACTGCCGCACCACCGTGGCTCCCTTGGCATTTATACAAAACTATTTACTTGATCTCAGATACTAGTTGCATGCAACTTGCTTTGATTTAGAATCAAGCATTAATTAAAGTAATCAAATCTATTAAAATAATATTCAAATGTAATTTTTTGAAGGAAGTTGATCTATTATGCCATAATCTAATCATTATTGTGGTTGGCTATCTCACTTATATCATAGCTACATAACGCTTGAGTTGCAATTTCACCATCTAGTTAAAAAAAAAAGTTAATAATTTAAAACAGGTCTAATCCAATAAATAATAGGAACAATTAGTTGTAGCTCTTGATCAATGATAGATCATGATGACATCAGATCGTTGCAGTCTCAAGACCAGGAGACAATACTTGTGAAGCAAACGTCACAGGACTACATCTCACATGTCTCCAAGTTTGACTAAACTAATACCAGTTCTTGCCATCACATCCTCAAGTCTTGATAGCCATTTGATTGTAACACATTGTGACAACAAATGATTTAATCTACAATACGAAGAGAAGTAATCTTCATGGTAGCACAATCCCAAATATCTTCAGTTCCTGAAGCACAAATTAGTGATTTACTTTTATTCTGTTACTGCTTTCAGACTCAAGTAATATAGTTAGATCTCATTCTCAAAAAAATTGATTGCCATCACGGAAAGAATTCTCCTTCGGATATATTTACAAAGGTCATTAATCCCAGCAAAAGAATTTAAGGGAGGATCCTGGAAAGGAGGTACACGTAGGTACACGTAGGTAATTCCATTTTCCAGACCCAAAGTCTGAACCTCTATGATTGTGGATGTGAAATGGGAAGCACGGAATGTACTTTGTCAGCATAAAACATTTGCCAATGATAAGAATGGGGCCCTCCAGAATAGCGACAATTGGAATTAGAGGATCCTTCTTCAAACCTCATTGCTAATCGTTGGGGTAATAATTGGACCAGCCTGTTTGTCATTCTTCAGGTTCGGTGAAAGGCAAGGTTAATGAAAGGTAAGGTTGAAAGTTAAAATCTTGTCCCTGTAGCAGAAGCAGTTTCGTTTTTTAGTTTAAAGATCAAGCGAGGAAACATGCCCTTTGTCCCACCGAGTTCTCACCGACCAGCGATCTCTGCACATTAACACACACTAGGGACAATTTACAATTATACCAAGTATACAAACCCAAGCCACTTAACCTACAAACCTGTACATTTTTGGAGTGTGGGAGGAAACCCACGCAGTCACAGGGAGCACATACAAACTCCATTCAGGCAGCACCTGTAGTCGGGATCAAACCTGGGTCATCTACCGCTGTGACGCCCAAATACAACTCAATTCTGTCGGCATTGTAATTGCAATCACCCTGTAATTTCCAGCAGCCAATTTGAATACTTTCCTCCCACTGAAAGCTGCAGTCTTGAGGCAGGTGACCTGCCAATGGATAAGCATGCTGATGATGAACATGCAATCAGTGTTGACAACTGACTATGATTATTCAGGGCAGGTCCTGGAGCCAATTCCTATCTATCGTTTGGCACTTGCTTTGCACAAGTGAACACTCTATAAACCCAAATTTCTAGTTTCTATCGCATTACTTTATCATAGCGAACAATTCTGCACCTTTCAATCAGCGAACAGGTACTTTTTCACCTGCTTACCTACATATTTATCTCCTTTGCAGCATTCTCAGTAATCCCATTTTAATTTAACAACCAAGGATATTTAATCTAGAAATCTAGTCACCAAAGAGATCAATTTTAATCGTCATTAATTTTCTTAGTGATTTTACAAATCCAGTTCTGAAATCAAATTGATCAAACCAATCTAAAACATATTTGTAAATTCTGGTTGTTCAAGCAAAATTTTACATTTGCAAAATAAATAGAGAAAAAGCAAAATATACCAATATCCTTTCAAAGAAAAATCACGTATTTAAGAAGCAATTTCTCATTTTTGATCAGTGAAAATGTGTGTATTTCCATTTGTCTGAACAATTTTTCTAACATCCAAAAAATTATCATGTAGGCACACAATTCACCAACCCGCATGATTATTTTCTCAAAATTCAAACTAAATGACTTATTCAGACAAATGCAGATGTGCATCCCGCTGCCATTCATGAAGAGAGTGCCAGTTAATGGAAGGGAAATTGGATCGCAACTGCTTTAATCAAATATGGACCTATACAGTAGATAAAACATGCACCTAACTGGTCCCTCTGTGAAACAAGTTTACTTTCATGAAAGAAGACATACTAAACCTTTTGCGGGAAATATTCCATCCCCTGCAGCAAAACCACTCACCACCTCATAAATCATTTTGCAGGAGGTAGCCTGCAATGTGGTGTCAGCTCTTTTGCATGGAGTGAACAGCTGCCCTAATTCATTACACAACGCAAGAGGCAGCAGGGAACAACAGTAGAGCAGCTCTCTGGGGAAACCGTACAGAATTACCTTTGGGAGTATTATTGGTATCTAGTTATTTCAGATACTCAGTCCCCTGCACCCATCATCTCAATGAATGATATTAAAATGATTGACAATACCAAGAATAACAATCGAATAAAGCCACTGCTGCCGCTAACAGTTTTATATTTATATGGAGGTCGACATTTTAATGATCAATTTAAAAAACATCTGGTTCCATTTCCTCTGCAGGTGTTCTTGGTTAATGTACACATCTAAAATTCCTTTTATGTTCTCTTAATGATGGTTTTCATTCCATATATCATTAATTGTATGGAAGAAATATCGACCAGTGTGCAACAAGGGGAGATCAATGTTTTCAGTGTTATATTTTATTGGCCAAAGTACCATTTCATTTTTTTTTTTCTGCTGGTAAGTTCACAAATTAACAAACTATCCTTGATGCTCTTTGTTGAGGGAAAGCAGCAAAAGCTAGAATCACAGCTTCTGATTGCCATTCAACAACTCCTGTTGGGAAGGGGGGGGTATTTATTTGTGGTTGGAAATCAAATTTATAGTTAGGTAGCCCAGTGACCTTCATGCAAATAATTGCTCATGGATGCTCAATACATATCTCATTGAATCCTGAGATCCTTGCTTTTCGCCATGCATTGACATATACTGCTCTCGACCCCTTGCTCCAACTGCACTGGCTCACTCTCATCTCAAAGCTGCCGTCGTCCACAGCTCCAATTCATTCTCTGCCACCTTCAATGCTGCACAAGATGACTTTTTGTTCTTTTTATGTCAAAGATGGCATATGCCAACAGCTCCATGTTAATCCCCAACCCCACCGTTTCTTCTAACCCCACCTCTCCCCCCAGTCTTGCCCTTGGCCATAGTTTTACCATCACTTCTGAATGATCAGTACTCAACTTCATCAGTACCTTAGCTTCATTCCCCCTATATCCTCCTCCAAATTAATGCTGAGCATGACCTGACATTGAGCACTTATTTTGATTCCATCTTTGTGCCTATTTCTTGGGACAGGAGTCTTCACTTCAGACTGCAGACCTTCCTCGTGTCTCCAAAATCCTCAATCTCCCTGGATCAATCCCTCCAGTCTCACTCTGTTGCCAACTGCTGGCAGGAGACTGACTGCATTGATTTTTACAATCCTCTCATGCACTCTAATCTACCACCCTGAGAACATGCAACGCTTCATTCACCCCGAGCCAACTTGGACATCCACCACCAAAACCTGCCGACAAGGGTGATAATCTGGCCACATGACCTCCATCTTGTAGAGACCAAGCACCAGCTGCCAGATTCATGTTCATACGTTCAACTGCACCATGGCCCCACCAATGAGCATCAGGCCACTGGCGCCCAGCAGTCATAGACTTTATTCTGTCGGGAGATCTGCCCACCACAGCTTCCAACACCGCACTGCTGGTTTTTATCTTTGCCCACAATCTGAACTGACCAGGCAGACTTGCTGCTCCACCCTGATCGGTCCCACTGAACTTTTCTCCTCCAACATTGACTCCATTCTTTCTTACCAGGTCCAGTCCCTGCCCACTTACATTTACGACCCTTCGGATGCCCACTGCCACCTTAAACAATGACAGAACCCTGATCCTAATCTGGCTCACCTTCACCGTGTAATTTATTTGCACCGTTATCGCATATCAGGTGGGTCACGTGGGCCCTTCTTCTCCATACTAGAAGAGAGACCTAATCAGCCGCTGTCCACCATCGCACTTGCCTGGGTGAATGTGTCCACACATTGAACAATGTCTTCAAAGGTGTAGCGATAAGCACTTTCACGGAGCTATATGCAGAAATATCTTTGCTTCATTCCTAATCAGGATCACTGTGCCAATATTTTTCCAAGTCCACAAGTGGCAAGGGTGCCTTCTCCAAAAATGTGTGCACTACTGTGTACGACACTGATAATGTGTGAAGCGTTTGCACAGTTTTTTGGTTTGTATGGATTTTTAATTCTGAATAAAATTATTTTATAAATGATTTTTTTTTTTAACTTTCCAAGTTATCAGGTGAGACCATGCATACTCGGCTCATCTTCATGTCTGTACTCTTTAATTGGATGCAGAACCAGTGGAATAATTGTAATCTCTAACTTTTCCGGCAGCTGCAAAAAAATTGAAGTAACTCAGTGGGTCAGACAGGAAGAGAAAAAGAATAGGTGACGTTTCGGGTTGAGACCCTTCTTCAGACTGAGAGTCAGAGGAAAGGGAAACAAGAGATAGAAATGCTTTAAAGTCCTTCCATTGGAATGGTGTTGATGCAACGGAGAGGTGGGGAAATTGGAGAGGGTCAAGGAGACAACCTTGTTTGGTGGGGAGCAACAGAGAGCCAAACCCTTCCTGAGACTGTGGCCATCTTGACAACATTCACTTGGTTCCCTGCTGCTGACAGGAGCTTGAACCACTGTCAAGGTGAAGAACATGCAAGGATAATCTGCAACCATGTCAACGTCAGAAAATTGACTTACTCCGAGAGCTTGGAAAGGAATTGTTGAGTTGCTCCATTACATCTTCCAATCCAGTGCTGCTACCCTGGGGAGGACTCAACAAATCATCCTCACCTAAAAGAAGATTTGAATTTTTGTTAATGATCCGCTGAGAGGTTTGCACTGTATTTTTTAATAGAATCATTATTATACACTTGCTGCCACCATATGCATTTACAATACGTACAGTAGCAACATAATACTAGGATAGAATCAAAATGCTGGAGTAACTCAGTAAATACTGGAGTCACTCAATAAATGCTCGAGTAACAGGCAGCATCTCTGGAGAGAAGGAATGGGTGATGGTAAGGGTCAAGACCCTTCTTCAGACTGAAGATCCTACACATTAATACTGGATAACTGGAAGTGCAAGAAAATCATCAACAATATATAACCTAAATAACAAGGAGAAAAATAGGATATTTTAATAACAAATATGGGCAGGTGGTTATATTCCATGGATGTTAAAATGGTGGAATCCTGGGTAGACTAAATGATGATAAACTAGTTTCTTTGAGTTTAGATTGACAGCGCGGAAACAGGCCCTTTGGCCCACCGAGTCCGCACCGATCAGCGATCCCCGCACATAAACACTACCCGATACACACAAGGGACAATTTTACATTTATACCAGGCCAATTAACCCACAAAACTGTCCGTCTTTGGAGTGTGGGAGGAAACCGAAGATCTTGGAGAAAACCCACCCGGTCACGGGAGAATGTACAAATTCCGTACAGACAAGCAATTTTAGTCGGGATCGCTTGGGTCTCTGGCAACTACCCTATCGCTGTGCCACCGTAACGACCTGTGTTTTAAAATGTCAGCAACCCGTCTTTTTGTCAACAAAACTAAACTGCTGGAAGTGCTCAATATTTCACAAGCATCTGTGGTGACAAAGCACTGGTTAACATTTCCAGTCAAGATCCTATATCAGGCCCAAGAGAGTACTGGGAAAATAGTCGATGTATTGAAGCGAGAGGGAGGAGTGCATTTGGTTTCACTGTGGTATTGGAGAGGGCCAAGGCCAGATAAGTACGTGTGGGAATGGAAAGGGGAGTTAAAAGTGGCGTGCAACTGGAAGCTGAAGATGGCTGCAGTAATCTGTAAAGCAGTTGCCAGGTCAACACTTGATCTTGCTAAACTAGAGGAGGCACATTCAGGCACCAAATGCAATAGACCAGGCTGTAGCAGGTGCACATGAACCTCTGCCTCTCTTAGCAGGGCTAATGAGCTTCCTGGATCATGGCGAAGGAGGTGATGTAGGTTCACGTGTTGCATCTTGCATTGCTGCAGGAGATAGTGCCACTGGACAGGGATAGTGCCAGAGGTGCGAAGGGATAAATGGACCAGGGAAGTCATGGAGGGAGAATTCCCTGTAGAAAGCAAAAATGTTGGGTTGCAAGCCACCCAAATGATATGAACATTGAATTCACCAATTTTACAACCCAAGCTTACAACTCAACGGCATGAACAAGGAATTCTTCAATTCTTCTCCGCCCCCCCCAATTTTTTTTGTGCCCCCCTCAAATGCAACCATTTCTCCGATTATCCCACCCCCCTTTTCAGCCCTCCTCCTAAGTCCCTTTCCACCTACATCCCTCCCTTTGGCTTCACATTTCCTTTCACTTCTCTTCTTATCTGACATTCTTCTGTCATCATTTTCATCTCTGCCAATAAAATCCCTCACTAGCATCCACTTACCAATTGTGAGGTCTTATCTTGCCCCTACCTGTTATTTAGCTACCCCCACACCCCCCCCCGCCCCCAACTACAATCAGTCTGGAGATGGGTACTGATCTGAAACATCACCTATACATTCCTTCCGCAGATGCCACCTAACCCGCTGAGTTACTTCAACACTTTATATTTCATTTAAGACACAGACATTTGATTGATTGAAAGATACAGTTTGGTAGCGGGCCCATCGAGTCGACTCTGACCACGAGTTCTATGTTATCCCACTCCCTACAGATGGGGGTAGGGGGCAATTAACAGAGCACGATTAACTGAACAACCTGCATGCCTTTGTAATGTGGGAGGAAACCAGAGCACCCAGGGAAAACCCACATTGTCACAGGGAGAACATACAAACTCCGCACTGATAGCACCTAAGCATTGCACTGACAGCACCTGAGCATTGAATATAGGGGTAGGGAAGTAATGTTAAAATTGTACAAGGCATTGGTAAGACCAATTCTGGAGTATGGTGTACAATTTTGGTCGCCTAGTTATAGGAAGGATGTCAACAAAATAGAGAGAGTACAGAGGAGATTTACTAGAATGTTGCCTGGGTTCCAGCAACTATGTTACAGAGAAAGGTTGAACAAGTTAGGTCTTTATTCTTTGGAGCGCAGAAGGTTAAGGGGGGACTTGATTGAGGTCTGTAAAATGATGAAAGGGATAGACAGAGTTGACGTGGATAAGCTTTTCCCATTGAGGGTAGGGAAGATTCAAACAAGAGGGCATGGCATGAGAATTAAGGGACAGAAGTTTAGGGGTAACGTGAGGGGGAACTTCTTTACTCAGAGGGTGGTGGCTGTGTGGAATGAGCTTCCAGCAGAAGTGGTGGAGGCAGGATCGATTTTAACATTTAAAAGTAAATGGATAGGTATATGGACAGGAAGGGAATGGAGGGGTATGGTCTGAGTGCAGGTAGATGGGACTAGGGGAAAACAAATGGTCGGCACGGACTGGAAGGGCCGAGAGGGCCTGTTTCCGTGCTGTAATTGTTATATGTTATATGGTTATAAGGTTAAGGTCAGGATCGTACTCTGGTCTCTGGTGCTGTGAGGCAACAAATTGACTGCTGCGCTGTTGTACTGTGAAAGTGGAGCAAGTTGCACAGTCTGAAGACCTTTGCATTCCTCATTCATAAAATTCTGATCTTTTGCTTGTTTCCCGTTTAAGGACAAACAAACAGCATGTGCGGGAGCATTTGGTCCCACACTGGGTTTTGGCAAGTCCATACGGCAAGGAAAGGCAGCATCCCAACAGGAGGGATTGTTGACACGGAAATCAAGTTGGAAAGAGAAGAATGGAACCAACAGTGGAATAGCAACATCAAAGAACCTGGCCGGCAGATTAGAAATCTCTTACATTTGGATGAAAAGACTGAAGATGGCCATTTTGGTGGCTATCTACTGCATTCCTCATAACTGATGCTGCTGGGATCAGACCCTGGAAATGTCACAAATCCTTTTCCTAGTCCTTAACTCCATGCCCAACAGTGTGTCTGCAACCTTATTACAACATAGTGGTGTGACTAACAAAATGTAATCAAATTAATCTACACAAGCTAATTTTGTACAAATGTCGTGCTATTCAAGCAAAATTTAAAAAATAATACAAATCACCTTGGTCAGAAGTACATAATTTATTGCAACTGAATTAAGAACACTGGATGTTACTGGAAGCTGTTTGAAGGGCCGAACGGCCTCCTCCTGCACCTATTTTCTATGTTTCTTATTTTCTAAGCCATACCAGTTACTGGTTGCACAAAGGACTTTATTTTGTTTGCATAAATACTGTGCTTATTAATTTATTGCATTTTTATTTCTTATATATTGTTTATGTACATTTCAATTTTGGCCGGTTATACTGCTGAAACTAAAAATGTAATTGTTGATATATTTAACAATCACACATTCCTGGCAATATTGCCCTGACTCCTGATGCATTATTCAATCGGATCTTTACTGGGGCAAATCACTATTGCATTTGCGACCAACTGGTTTAGAATGAGTGGGAAGCAACCAAATACCAAGCGATAAGACTAAACCTGCTTGGATTCTATTAGCAAGTCAGTTTGCTTGAATGATTATCAACCTTGCAGAACATGGACAGTTATAACAAGAGATGAGAAGGAATTTATTTAGCCAAGGGTGGCAAATCTGTAGAATTCATAAGTGATAGGAGTAGAATTAGGCCATTTGGCCCATCAAATCTACTCCACCATTCAATCATGGCTGATCTATCTCTCCCTCCCCCATTCTCCTGCCTTTACCCCATAATTTCCGACACTTGTACTAATCAAGAATTTATCTATCTCTGCCTTAAAAATATCCACTGACCTGGCCTCCAGTCTTCTGTGGCAAAGAATTCCACAGATCCACCACCCTCCTACTTAAGAAAATTTGCCTCATCTCCTTACTAAAATAACGTCCTAAGACTAAAGTGGATAGGTATATGGACGTGAAGGGAATGGAGGGGTATGGTCTGAGTGCAGGTAGATGGGACTAGGGGAAAACAAATGGTCGGCACGGACTGGAAGGGCCGAGAGGGCCTGTTTCCGTGCTGTAATTGTTATATGGTCCTTTAATTCTGAGGCTATGACATCTTGTCCTGGACTCTCCCACTAGTGGAAACATCCTCTCCCCATCCACTCCATCCGTGCCTTTCACTATTCAATGTGACAGATGGTGGTGGAGGCTAAGCCGTTGGTATTTTTCAAAGCGGAAGTTGATTGGCTCTTGATTCGTAAGGGTTTCAAAGGTTACAGGGAAAAAGGCAGGAGAATGGGGTTGAGAGGGAAAAATAGATCAGCAATGCTCGACTGGCGAAGCAGACTCGATGGGCTGAATGGCCTGATGCCTAGGACTGGAGTCGGCAACCTATGGCCCACAGTAACCCAGTATGGTCCGTAACCCAAAATCATCCAGCCCGCAGGCGTATTTTTTTTCCAATTAGTTTTTGCAAACTGGGAACTGCAGCCAGTCCCGGGGCACGCAGGCGACCTGGGCGCGACAGCGAGACCTGGGGCAAGCAAACCGACCTGGGAACTACAGCCAAACCTGGGGCAAGCAAGCCGACCTGGGCGCTACAGCCAGTCCCGGGGCAGGTGAGCCTACCGGGGCGTGCAGGTGGACTGGTCCTTTGGCCCATAGTGTCTGCGCCAACTAGCAATCACACCGTACACTAGCACCATCTGACGCACTGGGGACAATTGACCGAAGCACTTAACCTACAAATCGTCACATATTTGGAGTGTGGGGCAGGCGAGCCGACTTGGGCACTACAGCCAGTCCCGGGGCACACAGGCGACCTGGGCGCTACAGCCAGACCTGGGGCAAGCGAACCGACCTGGGAACTAGAGCCAGACCTGGGGCAAGCGAACCGACCTGGTCACAAAACATGGGGGGGTTTGTCCCCCTCCTCTCAAAACATATGGGGGGGTGGGGGGCGTGGGGGAAACAGGCTCCCCCACCCCCCCAGGATGTTCGCCCAGCCGCTCGCTTGCTTGCCACTAGTTGTGTCCTGGAGTTGCAATTGACATGAAGCAACTGATGTGCAGATTGGAGCCACCTCTACAAGGTCTTCATGATGTGCAAAACCACACTCAAACACAACATGTCATCGGGTGACTGAATAAAAGGGGAACGATTCAATTACCAGTGGAAATAACACATGAGCAAAGACTGTTTGATTAATAAAAACAATTTAAATATCAGATTAACTTTAATTAGATTGCTGAAAATTACACTGTCAAATGAAAACTGCATTGAGACCTCAGGGATTATTGAGCTGTAACATTCTGAGGCTTGTTTGCATTTGACAGGATAACAAAAAATCTTTCATTGGCTACCAATAATGATGCCACAATAATGCGTGGGGTATGGGGGAGAAGGAAAGTTATATTGATCGAGTTTAGTTTATTGTCTCGTGTACTGGCGTACATTGAAAAGCTTTTATTGCCTGCTTACTGGTCAGCAGAAAGACACTGCATTACAATAGCTACATTACAAAAGCTGATTACAATAGAGCCGTCCGCAGTGTACAGATTCATGGTAAAGGGAATAATGTAAATCACGTTTATATGATAGACTGGTTGAGATACTACTCCAATCTCAATCAACAATGAACAACTGATGAGCCATATCAAATATAGTGAAACGGTATTGCTCCCCACTTATTCATCTGCCATACATCTTTACAGCATGCGAACGAGCTGGCAAATATTGGGATCTTTAGCACCCAAGGCTCCTAGATAGCAAGCATGTGTTTGCAACTTTACTGTTGCCAATTTAAAATCAATTTACTAGAACACATCTTTCAGGGTGTGTACATTTTTGTGTGTGCGAACTGCAAAGAGTATTCCAGAGCTGGGTTATCTAATCAACACAGTGTCTGATGTTATAAAGGACTGCAGATGCTGGATTTATTCCCTCCTTTCCCCCTTTCTCTGCATCTTAAAAACTTCAAGGTCCGTATTTCCAATTCCAATGATAGGTCACGGATCTGGGACTTTCCCCCTGTAAGTGTAATGCTATAATGCAGTAACACTATATTCTGCACTCTGTTATTTTACTCTTTGTACTACTTGTGTATGGTTTGATTGTACTCATTTGTAGTATGACTTGAGTGGATAGCATGCAAAGCTTTTCACTGAATCTCGATACATGTGACAATAATAAATAACACATGTCAATACAATATCAATGGCATTTACTTCAAAAGAAAATATTCAGCTGGAAACTTTGGAAGTCCAAGGCCAGGTATATTAGTGGCCAGAGCATGGTTCATTACCAGGCCAATTCCGAAGTTAACGGCTGGAGTCAACGGCTAATAGTGAAAACTCAAATAAGCAAGATTGGAGGCCAAGATTTGGGAGTGATCAGAAGAGAAAAGGTTTGGGGTTGTGAGGGTGAAGGTGCCTAATAAAAGGGTCAATAGATGATGCCCAAACATTATGTCCATAAGATTGGTGGAAAGGCAGATTAGGTACGTTTGGATCCAGCAGTCTTCACCACCAAACACCTAGAAAAGTCAACAGGGTTGAAAAAGTGCTGGCACACAGATTTATAATAATAATTAGAAACAAGGAACTGCATATGCTTGTTTACAAAAGAAGACAGAGTGCTGGAGTAACTCTGCGGGTCAGGCAGCATCTCTAGAGAACATTGATAGGTGATGCTTCTGGTCCAGAACGTTCTTCAGACTGACCCTTTTCCAGTTTTTCCTTTATTGAATTTGGGCCCGGACCCGAAATGCCACCTATCCATGTTCTCCTGAGATGACGCCTGACTTGCTGAGTTACTCCAGCACTTTGTGTCTTAAAATATTTAGGTGGTGGAGATAGATATGTATTTGAAAGATCAAGGAATGGAGGGTTCTTGGAAATCAGACATAAAAGAGAAGTTGAGGTCAACATAGATGAGCCATGTTTATATTTAGTGGTGGGACAGGGTACAGTGTTAATGTAGACCACTTCCAAGACTGTTTCCCTGCATTCTAGATTCAATGGTTCAACAACACTTTATTGTCACATGTACTGAGGTACAGTCAAATTCATTTTTGTTAATAGTTCAGTATAAGTATCACTGCACATAAGCACTTGGATACATCTCAGATAAGCCTCTCATATAGAAACATAGAAAATAGGTGCAGGGGGAGGCCATTCTGCTGTTTGAGCCAGCACCGCCATTCATTGTGATCATCCGCTATCAATAACCCGTGCCTGCCTTCTCCCCATATCCCTTGACTCCACTAGCCCCTAGAGCTCTATCCAACTCGCTCTTAAATCCATCCAGTGATTTGGCCCCCACTGCCCTCCGTGGCAGGGAATTCCATACATTCGCAACTCTCTGGGTAAATGTAATATGTAATACAAGTGCATAGTAGTACACTGTGACAGTATACAGAGTTGCCAGATTTAGTGCCATTTTCAATTCCCAGTTGTTGCGAGTGTAGGGCTCTTGGCTTGACCGAGAAGGCCAACATGCCCACCACGAGTGCGTTCATTTGTGTCTCTCCCCGACCCCAACCCAACACAGTTTCTGTCCTGCCCGTGTTAAATCAGAAGGAGCGAGTTGAAGGCACATTGGGGGGGGGGGGGTCAAGCATAGCGTATTGGCATCCCAACTGAATAAAAGCAGCAAACCTTAGGGGTAAGAGTCTCAACCATGTGCCACTGAAAAGATCCAACAAATAAACACCAGAAGGAAGCTGACAAATTTAATCTGGATGCATGACTAAATGAACGGCCTGTTATGCAAGATCTTTTATGGAATCCCAGTAGAAACATTTTTCTGCCTGACCTTTTATGACTAATGATCATCTGAAAGACCTGCACATTTTCAAAACGTTGAGCAACAGTAACACTGAACACATTTTATTTTTTGCAACCTCAGCAGAGCAGCAGCATGCATCTCAGCACCGGCAGCAACTTCAGCATAAGCTGGCATTAGGAATCATTTAATATTGTCAATTTAAAAACATTATTTTTCCACGATCTCCGATTTGTGAAATGCAAATTACATCAGCTGGTCTAGCACTGACCTGCAAGGTCCATGTAAAAGGCGAGTAGGGGTCATGTTTGCAACCTTCTTCGCTTGCTTGGGTTTGCAACACATTCAACAACCCACTGAGGTGGGATACTCACCAACAAAATCCCAAAACTGCGATTTCAGCACGGTAGTTTTCAAAGACTCTTTCTCTACATAAACAAAAGAGGCCTGAGCGTGCGAGATGTCTCTCACTGGGGAGGCCAGAGAAGGAGGCCATGTTCACGAAAAAGAGCGCCTGACTTGGTGAGGAAACTGGGCAAATCCAGTAACAGGCTGTGAGTTGGGAAGCAGGTTTCTTGCTTGTGTTCAGAAGAAGAACTGGATAGGAGATCTGCAGTTACCTTGCACAGTTGATTAGTACCAGCAATATCAGTGGAGCTCAGCACTTTGCATTTAGTCAGTGTGGTGAATCTGTGGAATTCTTTGCCACAGAGGGCTGTGGAGGCCAAGTGAATGGAAGTTTTTAAAGCAGAGATAGATAAGATTCTTGATTTGTACAGGTGTCAGGGGTTATGGGGAGCAGGCAGGAGAATGGGGTTCGGAGGAAGAGATAGATCAGTCATGATTGAATGACTGAGTAATCAAAGGGCCGAATGGCCCAATCCTGCTCCTATCACTAATGATAAGGATCAATTCATGTATCTGAATTTTACTGAAGATCAACACATCAAAATCAAGAGTACGGCTGAGATCAATGTTGTGGCACATCTCTCATTCTGCTGTGACTAATCACAGACTGCAGAGTAATTTGTACTCACCAGATTCTAGCAAGTACGTGTGCAAAGTCGTGTTAGAAATACCATAGATTACTGAATGGCATGGACCCTAGTCTCTGGTCTGCATCCACAGCACACAAGAAAAATCTTGTGTCTTTTACAGGGAAAATCCTCTGGATGGACTTTGTGGTATGCCTTGTAAATCTGCAGTTAACGATTTGTAAAATCATTAATTACAGTAGCAGGAAATCGGCAATGCAGTACAATTTCCTCTGATTGATAACTCCCTCTCCTCTGAAACCTTGAAATTGGTTTCAAGAAGACTCTCCAGTGCTCAGCCCTCCCAGCCTTGCAAGTACTGTGCAAATGCACAGTATTTACGTGATGGGAACACTTGCCTCAAGAGAAAACCATGCACAAAAATCTCAGCAAAATATAAAGCCTTTGGTCCCGTTATTCACCACAAAGATTTGTAATTTTATAGTTAATTTTAAAAAAAAAATCAGGGATGATTCTTAAACAATCATTTATGTCATGTTCCCAGTCAAAATCAATCCTCTTGATCAATTTTCTGCTCTGCGTTGGCCAATTATTCAGCTCAGTCTTAATTATCTTTTGAAGGAAGAGCAATCCTCCTCTTCGTGAAGAAACAGTAGAGATATGCAGGCAGGAGAAGTAGAAAGGATTAATATTGAATTAACCAGCGGTACATTCCTTGCTCGCAAATATGTGGGAGTACAGGAGCATAGCTCCAGAAATAAGAGGATTAAGGAGAGAGTTGCTTTGATTTAATATTTTCTTTCAATCGTACCATTTCCACCCTTCAGGTTAGTTTTCTGTTGGATAGGAGATACAGCGCAGAAACAGGCCCTTTGGCCCACAGAATCCGCGCCAACCAGCGATCACCCCGTATACCAGCACTATCCTCCACACTAGGGACAATATACAATTTTTACCAAAGTCAATTAACCTACAAACCTGTATGTCTTTGGAGTGCGAGGGGAAACCGGAAAACCCGAAGAAAACCAACGTGGTCACGAGGAGAACGTACAAACTCCGTACTGATAGCACCCATAGTCAGGATCGAACACGTATCTATGGCGCTGTGAGGCAGCAACTCTATTTATGTTAATATGCAACTACAACCACAAATGTAGTGAATTGTGACCTCCCAACCCCAGAAGATGCAAAACTCTCCATCAATAGGACGCAGCTGAGAGAGGCCAAATTTGTGGTGACATACAAGATAAAAAAAGGCAACCTACAACAGGTTTGTAATTCTGCTGGCCCAACTAGAAGTGAAAGAAGCTCAACACTAAATGCTGGAGTAACTCAGTGGGACAGGCAGCATCTCTGGAGAGAAGGAATGGGTGACGTTTCGGGTCGAGACCCTTCTTCAAACTCTCTGAACTTCAGACTCAGTGCAAGAAGCTCTCTCCTCTCTGAGTAACTCAACATTGCACGTAATAGTGTTTGCTCAATATGGATGACTGTGTCTCAATACATTTATTCTCTTTCTTAAAAAGTTACAGCACTAACATTTTGGTGTGCCAATGGGGTGGGAAATTGCAACCTTCCTGTGGTCCACACTGTGTCGACGGATGCAATCAACCTGGCGTGCACAAACAGAAGATCAAACAGAACAAGTTGTATTACAACTTTAGGCTGTGCACGCCATACGCAAGAAGAAGGAGGCGTGCTAATAATGGTTTGACTGTTATGGATTATATTAATTTATTTGCAGGATTTTACCCGACACATGAAAGAAAACTTTTGCCTGCAGGTCACTGCTCCCTTGCTGTTTTGCTGAGCCTGCATTGTGAATGCCGAAGCTTTATAATGAAGAATATAATGACAAATAGCCAGTCAGAAATAACTTAAGATCTCATTATGTTAAGAGTCAATGAAAATTAATTTCTATAGATCAGTGAGCTACAAAGCAACTTAAACACTAATTTTTCATAAATTTGTTTCACATCAATGGCACAAAAATGCAAGTATTGAATTTGGATATCACCTTCAGATTCACCTCAGCCAAGTTTTGATATCTGCACTGGACTTTTGTTAGAATAATCAAACAATTTAAGGAAAACCTTAACACTCAAGGAAGCACAACCCCTGATCTTTGAAATTCATGCTGGTCAATGTTGAAGCACGATCAAGGAATACATCTTGAGATTATGAACTATTTGCTGTTGTATCTTATTCAGCCCTCAATATCTCCTGCTATTCTCAAAACAACTCCTGATAATATTTGCAGAGAGATGTGGAGGGAGTCGACGTGAGCAAACCTCCCCCCCCCCCCCCTCCAATTTTTAGTAAGCCAGAAATCTGAATGGACTTGGCCCCTATTATCATTTTCATAATTGTGAGAAAGTGGTGAGGGGCAAAAGCAGGAAGTAACTTGGCAGTCGAGAAGGTACAGCGCAGCTTCTGGATGATGATTGAGGATCGAAAGAAGAAATACCTTCGCAGAAGACTTGTTTGAGAAGCTGGGAGAATGCTCCTCATCCACTTAGTCGAGGAAAACCATCTGTTGGTCACATTATTTCCCAAGCCAGCCCTGGGAAACCAAGATGGTCAACACTGCAATTGACTCATGACTTTATCTGCATTGATCGTAAAGAGGTATCCTGGCTTTTGGTAGAGGAGGGTGAAGGTTGTTTTTGATATAGCTCACGTCGTCTCTGTAATAGTGCCAGCTGGGGCAAACATTTAGGTTAGGTTGCAATAAATGACAGTGGAGATGGCAACATTATATGTGTTCCAAGATGAGACTTCCACTGACTCAATCTGGAGCCAATAATCAGCTGCTACAATTGACACAAAAAATATTTCATTTAAAATTTCACTTCCTCCAGCCACTCTTTAATAAAAAAAGCCTCCATGAAGTCTTGTAGATTTTTGGAACATATCTAAGCGTAATTCAATTGGAGTTCTACTACATATGCACTATTGCACTACATATTTAATTCTATTTCCCTATACAACATCTTGCATTTTTATTTAGAGTCTCAATCAAAGTAAAAGATTCCCTGTAATTCACATAAAAGCTTCCAAACAAAATTAGTCTCAAGCCATATTAAAGACTTTGCAACGGTGACCAAAACATGGCCAGAATAATAGAAAGGTGGAAGTTATCAGGTGAGGTCACCACTAATATCCTGGATAGCTAAAGGAACAATGGGTAATAATGAACGATGAACATTGGAGATATACAGCGTGACTAAATGGAGAAGCCCAGAGATCTCAAGCAGTTTTTGGGCTGGATGAGAGATAAGTGTGGCCACTGGGAGAATTGAAAGCAAGGAAGAGATGTTAACTATCAACTGTGCTGGACCAATGCCCAATGTCAGCCAATGGCCAAAGTCAATAGTGGCTATTGGGGTGCAGGATAAATAGCATTTTGTTTGAGTTGGAAGTCATAAGACAGCAACATTCATCTCATTGTGCTATTTACACAAGGACCAACTTCTTTGAAGCATCTGTAAGAGCCGGAAGAATGGTTACAACCCGAGATGCCACCCATCCTTTTTCTCCAGAGGTGGTGCCTGTCCCGCTGAGTTACGCCAGCATTTTTTTTCTATGTTCAGTGTAAACCCAGCATCTGCAGTTCCTATCGATGCACTTCTTGTAAGCATGCTCTGAGATGAGTAAAACTAAACGGTGGGATTATCCATTCGGAAAGTCATGCTCTATCCTGCAAATCAGAAACCAAACCAGGAAAAGTGCTGGACATGCAGGTCAGGCTGCATCAGTGGGGAGAGACTATAGATGAAGTTTTGGATCAAGGACTCTCCTTTAGAACTGGAAAATCTCACTTTCCCAGTTTTGACGAAGGGTCTTCAATTTAAAAAGGAACCCCGTTTCTCTCTAATGCTGCATGATCTCCTGAACCCCTCCTGCATTTTTTGTTTCTTTTCTGTACGAAGGTAGACCTGACAGCAACATGTATACCCAACAGGGACATTCATGTTACACAGATCTAACATCCGATGATGCAAGTTTCCAATGCGCACATCCTCATCCACAATTAGAGGACGTCCGTGTTCAGGATAAAAGTGATTGATTTTCTGCAGGCAGCCTTATAATTTTTGTAGGGATTTCCCATAACATCACCAACATTAAGTTGCACTTGCAACTACCAACTGCCTGGGCACAACCAATATGGAGAACATGACTTTACCCAAATTAAATAAACACGTTCTTGATACAAATTGACAAAATGGACGTCTCAGTTTATTTTAGGTTAGAGATACAGAGCGGAAATAGGCCCTTCGGTCCACCAAGTCCTTGCCGACCAGCGATCCCCATACACTAGCACTAACCTACACACTAGGTACAAGTTACAATGTTTATTGAAATCAAATTAACTCACAAATCTGCACATTTGTGGAGTGTGGGAGGGAGCAAGAGGACTTGGGGAAAACCCACGCAGTCAGAGGGAGAACATACAAACTCCGTACAGACAGCACCCGTAGTCAGGATCGAACCTGGGTCTCTGGCGCTGTCACTCAGTGATAGAGGCGCTGTAAGGCAGCAACTCTATCACTGCACCAGTGCCACCCCAGGTCGTGCCGAATTTCAACCAAAACATCCCAGAGATGTTTTACTTTTATTAACTTTCCAGTGACCGACTTATCACTCAAACATTCAAGCGGTTCCACCGAAATGTTACTGGAAAACGTGACAAGATGAATGCATCAGCTATGAAAGGCTGGATGATCACGTCACAGTTATTCCCTTCAGTCTTGGTTGGAAGCCAAATTAATTTAATTGGTTCCACGACCTTCATTGAGAATGCGTTGCTCAAACCAGTCTCTTTGTTTATCATAAATCAATTTTTCGTAACTTTCACCCCCAAAACTATGAAAAATCATACAGCCATGCTCATCTTATCTATCCACATGCCCCTCACCCATTCCTGTTTTATCCTTCCACCCACGCTCACGTGACAAACACAAACCTATACAAAGGTATTCCAGCTGTTCAGCACCACCTGACCCTGAAGGCTTTATGCTTCATCCTTGATTGAAGCTGTGACTGCAGATAGAAAGGGGGTGGGGGGGCTCTGGGACCCACGAGGAGATGGTCCGATGGAAAATAAAATGCCATGCACATTAAACTCTGTTTTGCATAACATTTCTTTACGCTCCTGCAAGGATTCATGGCGTCAATGAGAAGACATCTGCGCTCACTATCATGACTTCTGCGCAACTCAACACTGCGTGGCAGTAATGCACCGACAATGCACTCCAACTCGATATTTAGATTTATTTTATTTTAGCTACTCGCCTTCTTTGTTGTCACCTAGAGAGTTGTCTAGCTACAAATCTCCAACACTGGTGGTGCTATTTCTTCCATTAAAACCAATGTCATGGTTCGTGTTGATCTGTGTGCGTGTGGCTATGGATTATTATTGGTACTTCATTTGGTGAATACAAGGTTGTATCACTTTAGCTCAGAGATATGGCCTGGGAGCAGGCCCTTTGGCCCATCAAGTCTACACTGACCATCGATCACCCGTCCACACCAGTTCTACCGTAGCCCACTTTTACATCCTCTCCCTACAAATTTGGGGCAATTTACAGAGGCCAATTAAACTGCAAACCCGCACGTCTTAGGATGTGGGAGGAATCCCACGTGTCACAGGGAGAACGTGCAGACAACACCCGAGGTGAGGATCAAACCTGTGTCACCAGCAGCAGCTCTACCAGCTGTGACACTGTGCTGCAAACAAAGGCAGCCAAAATTCTCAACATGAACATTTCTGCACACGTTATATTTTGTTTGTTTGCTGGAGACAAACTCTTTCTTGGAATGAAAAGGCACTGCCCTGAACCCAAGCTTCAAATGAGTGTACAGGCAAACAAACAAACAACAAAGCAGACATTCAATAAATATCTCCCACACCACAGGCTACTCTGCATTGAAAATATCTCTGCTCATGGTCACCAGCACCTTTCCACTTTCTTAAGGCAGCTGAGCAAGTCAGCTATGTGACAGCGTGTGTTGCTAAGGGTCATTGCCTAAGTTTCTGGCCTTCCGAACAAGAACTCAAATCAGTAACATTTGAACAATAGTCCATTACACAGTGGTTTGTTGTTGTCACTCAACGTTCCTGCATTTTCAAATGCTTACAGGATACTTAAATACACGGACAACATGTTCACCATGACATTTACTCGGCTGTCAACATTGCACTGGCTATTTCTTACCCATTATTCCTGAAGTCTGACTTCCAACCCCATGCAGTAGCACCGGCTGGCTACTGTCTGATCTTTGTGAGGAAGTGGAGGGAGACGAGACTGTCGTACCATTGACTCTGACTTCTGCCTGTGGCTGCAAACAGCAATAGGAAAAAACAGGTTACAACTCATTCCTTCTATCCAAAGAAATTGCACTTCAGAGAGAAGTGCAACAAGGAACTGCAGAGATGCTGGAGTAACTCAGCGGGACAGGCAGCATCTCTGGATAGAGGGCATAGGTGACGTTTCGGGTCGAGACCTTTCTTCAGAAATGTCACCCATTCCTTCTATCCAAAGATGCTGCCTGTACCGCTGAATTACTCCAGCATTCTGTGCCCATCTATGGTGTAAACCAGCATCTGCAGTTCCTTCCCGACACATATCCCTGCAAATTAGAAAATAAGTTCTAATTAGGTCTTTCAGCCCATCACGTCTACTATGCCATTCAATCATGGCTGATCAATCTTTCCCTCTCAACCCAATTCTCTTACCTTCTCCCTGTGACCTTTGACACCCTTCCAAGTCAAGAACTTGGCAAAGCTCTGCTTTAAAAAAAACCTTAGCCTCCACAGCCACCTGTGGCAATGTATTAGATCAACCACCCTCTGATGAAAGAAATCCCTCCTCATCGCCTTTTTGACCATAAGGAAGCAACGATGCCCAGAAAGCTGAAGTCAGTTTTTTTGTGGTTGCAATAGACAGGCCGCACCAGCCTTGGAACTGGATGCAACAATACCTGTTCCAGAAGCTGCCTCAGTCTGTGGAGCTGCGATTCCAACTGCTTGTTGTGATCTTCCAGGATCTGCATCCTGGCCTCGAGGCGACCTTTGTGCTGACGAAGCAGTTTGGCTTCAGCGATGAGCTCGGCATCCCTGGGACTCTGTGGTGAAATGGGCATCATCTCTGGAGGGGATGGCAAAGGAGACAGGCCCTTGTTTTCATGTTGCTGCTTCAGCCTCTCGTACTCAGACTGAAGGTTTCTGAAAAGGAAAAGCGTGCATGTGAAACAAACTTCAAATCGGGGGAAAATTTCAAAGAGAAAAAATGGATTTGGAGCCTCCACACATGAAGTCGGAATTAATTGAAAGATACTTCATGGAAACAGGCCCTTCAGCCCAGACTGACCATCGATCACCCGTTCACACTAGTTCTATGTTAGCCTACTGTCGCATCCACTCCCCACATGCAAAGGCCTGAATAGAGTGGTTGTGGAGAGAATCTTTACATTAGTGGGAGAGGATATAGCCTCAAAATAAAAGGACGTACCTTTATAAAGCTGAAGAGGAATTTCTTTAGTCAGAGGGTGGTGAATCTGTGGAATTCATCGCCACAGAATGCTGTGGAGGCCAAGTCAATGAATATTTTAAAGGCGGAGATTGACAGATTCTTGATTAGTCAGGGGTTACGGCGAAAAGGCAGGAAAAAGGGGTTGAGAAGGAAAGATAGCTCAGCCGTGATTGAATGGCAGAGTAGATTTGATGGGCTGAATGGCATAATTCTTCTCCAACAATTTATTAACTTCTCATGGTCAGGGTCGCATCTGGTGCCGAGTCAGCAGCTCTACCATCTTGAATGTGCCATACTGAATAACCACATATACTGTTACTTAAAATTAAGTCATACTTTTCATTGTGCCCAGATGATAGCGCCGCCAGGAAGGTCCGTCGGTTGGCAGGACCTCGCCAGAAGGCTCAGGACCGGGAACCTGGTCAACGTAACCGGGATGGAGCTGGAGATGTCGGACGTGAGGAGAATGGGCCGGCAGAATGGTGAACCATGTTAATGTCTCCAGCGCCTTCAGGTCGGCTGCAGGAGGCATCCCTGGGACACACAGATGGCCGGGCGAAGAGAGGAGAGGGACGTTGGTTCGCGGGAACAGCTCCAGTACATTGAGCAGTACATCGGGCCGACCAGACTTTGAATAATGGTGCCCGCATGTGTAATACATGCAAAAAGAATTTCACGGTACAGTTGCTTATGAGAGAAATAAAACACCATTGAACATAAAACATAATAATGATCAACATTAGGGTTCTGAAATCGAATCTGCACGTATGCTAACTGTTTTACGTCTACAGAGGACTCGGTCCGTTCTACAAGGATTAATGTTGGAAGAAAGATGCTGCCCAGTAACACTTCCCATAATTGATTCTTTCTCCATCCCATTAAACCAAAGCATGCTTCACCAACTGCAAACATAGAAGTGAACCTAATAATTACAACGCTCAAAGGAAATGCTTATCGTGCCAATATTAGTGACGGATTGGCAGGCTAACGTTCTCTATCAGTAGACGGTCAATGCAGAGAATCATGATAACAAAACAACACTTCGGAAGGAAGTTCAACTTCACCCATTAAGTGCTTTAACCGACTCTCTTAGTATATTCTTTGTTATGTTTGTAAAGGAAACAAGCTCTTTGACCAGTACGTGAAAAACATGGATATTTTCTTTTATTTTGAAGTCAAGCAAGCTGTCAAAACGGGCAATTGTACCGGGATTTTCAACCTCTGATGATGGGTACAAAGGTGGCAATTGAAATGGGTGCAGATAGACACAAATGTTGGATTAACTCAGCAGGACAGGCAGCATTTCTGGATAGAAGGAACGGGTGAGGTTTCGGGTCAAAACCCTTCTTCAGTGAGAAGTTGCCAGTTACTCTAGCATTTAGTGTCTATCCTCTGTGTAAACCAGCATTGGCAGTTCCTTGCTGCACAATGGAAATGGGTGGAGTATTTTCAGCAAGACTGGATCACCTTACACAGCCTTGAAGAGCAATTTATTACAGCCTTCTGCGAACCCATATTAGACACCAAAGATTTGGGATTGGGCAAGAGTAAAGTACAGAGGTGACCAGGTTCGTGTCAGTGTTCTTCCATGCGTGCTCCTGATGCTGATGTTTGCAGGCGTGCGGATCGGCATGTTGAGTGTTCCTTGAATTGAAGGAAGAATCACACAGATCCAGAGGCCCAGGTTCCATCCTGACTACAGGTGTTGTCTGCATGGAGTTGGTACATTCTCCCCGTGACCTCGTGGATTTTCCTCGGGAGCTCCGGTTTCCTCCCTTACTCCAAAGACGTGCAGGTTTGTAAATTAATTGGCTTCAGTAAAAATTGTAAATTGTCCTTAGTATGTAGGATAGTGCTAGTTAGTGTATGGGGATCGCTGGTCGCCGTGGACTAGGTGGGCCTAAACTCAACCAACCTTCATCTCCAGCCTCACAACCTCACAGGTCCTAGTTCCATTGGTAGTCAGGATCGAACCCGGGTCTCTGGCACTGCCAGGTTTAGTTTTAGTTTAGTTTCGAGATACAGCTCAAAAACAGGCCTTTGGCCTACCGAGGACGCACCGACCAGCGAGCCCCACACATTAACACCACCCTACACACACACTAAGACAATTTTACATTCACAATTAACCTACAAACCAGTTTGTCTTTGGAGTGTGGGATGAAACCGAAGATCTCAGAGAAAACCAATGCAGCTCTCGGGGAGAATGCAGAGACTTCGTACAGACAAGCACCTGTAGTCAGGATCGAACCCGGGTCTCTGGCACTGTAAGGAAGTAGCTCTACCGCTGCACTACTGGTGAGAGAAGGGAATGGCTGTAGGGGTCGAGGTTTTCAGGTGGGGACATCTACATCATCCTGCAGTGTGCTGTGCTGGGTTCCTGGAGAACATTCCTCTTTTAACATTTCGACAAGAATTTTCAAAATAATACTCGGCCATCTGTCACCACTCTTGTATCAGCATACGTCCACTCACTGGGACCCAGGGAAAGCTGAAACCTATCATGAGGGTCCAGAGAAAGGAATGCAGTGATGAAGTGGGAGCATTACTGGAAGGTGGATAATGGTGGGGAGAAGATTTACAAGGATGTTGCCAGGACTCGAGGAGACTGAGATTGAGCAGAACTAGGACTCAATTCCTTGGAATGCAGGAGGATGAGGGGTGATCTTATAGAGGTATACAAAATCATGAGAGGATTAGATCGGGTAGACACAGAGTCTCTTGCCCAGAGTAGGGGAATCGAGAACCAGAGGACATGGGTTTATGGTGAGGGGGGATAAATTTAATAGGAACTTGAGGGGTAACTTTTTAATACAAAAAATGGTGGGTGTATGGAACGAGCTGCCACGGAATGGAGGAGGTAGTTGAAGCAGGGACAACCATAACATTTAAGAAACATTTAGACAGGTACATGGATGGGCCAGGTTTAGAGGTACATGGGTCAAACGCAGGTAGGTGGGACTAGTGTGGGTGGGACATGTTGGTTGACAATTATACAAACTTGCAGAGAAGGTGGGTTGAAGCTTGAGCTTGTAACTGATAAACAATGAGGCAAATTTTACAAGTAGAAATGGGACTAGCTTAGATGGGCCACCCGGTCGGCAGGGCTAGTTGGGTCGGAGGGCCCGTTTCTGTACTGCTTGACTCTATGACCCTAGAAGTGGTGCTAACTGGAAGTTGTGTAACTGGGACCCGACTGAATCTGCGGTGCTTGTCTGCCCGTATCCTAACCTGTTTTCATCCTCCAGGTCAGCGAGGATTCTTTCCAGCTCTCCCCTCTCTTCGCTCTCCAAGGAGATGAGGATTTGAGCGGGGCTCCGAGGCTGACTCACTGGCGACTCCTGGTTCAGACTCTGGCAGTAGTGCTGGATCAGCAGATGCTCATCATCTCTGCAACACAACGCAAACAAAGCGCATTCATTAAAACATTGTCGCCCAGCACTGGCGTTCAGAACCCCGGCTTCACACACTCGTTACATTTCTCAAGGTGAGATTCTGTTCAATTTTATTCAAAAGGTTGAAATGAAAGGGAAAATACCTCATTGTATATTTTCTTTTCATAGTCTCTTACATACAATCTTGCAACCTTGCCTTTCTGATTAATGCGTGCATGGCCTTTATAGAGTAAGAAGTGGAGTGGTTCAGTCGCGGTTCCAATCTCTGCTTTATCCATTCTTGCCTTGTCTGAGATACAATAAAAACTTGTCTCCCACCTGACTGAATTCTAAATGGTGCCAAATGACAACAGCTGAATGACAATGGCGCTGAATAACAGGATTAGTCATTCCTCCAGCCACAAAACCTGCACCTGAACACCCATATATGTCCACCTGGACCCCCTGACTGTTCTCCCGGTTGCCAAACACATTAATTCCCCTTCCCACATTGACCTTTGTCCTAGGCCTCCTCCATTGCCAGAGAGAGGCAAAATGCAAATTGAAGGAACAACATCTCATGTTTTCCTTGGGAAGCTTACAACCCAGTTATATCAATATTGGATTTCTCTAACTTCAAGTAACCCTAACTTCAAGTAACTCTCTCCATCCTTCCCCCACCTAAGTCGTATCAGCTTCAAATTCGTCTTGTCTGAACTCATTCTCACCTGCCACAGCTAACAATGGCCTGTTTCCGTTAGCATCGTAACTTTTCTGCCTATCGTTCATTCATTTGTTCTATATCTCTCTACATCGCCATCTATATATCTCGTTTCCCTTTCCCCTGACGCTCAGTCTGAAGAAGGGTCTTGACCCGAAACATCACCTATTCCTTTTCTCCAGTGATGCTGTCTGACCTGCTGAGTTACTCCACCTTTGTGTCTAACCAAAAGGAGAAGTCTTAAAATTCCCAAAAATCGCCACGGTTTTAACATATTTATGGAGTGAACACGCAATGATTTTGAAGTTGCTGAATGTGTCACAGGGCAAGTTAACATAAACCTGCGAGGCACAGAAGGAATGCTATAAATTGACCCCGAATGCCTGCTTCATGCAAACCTTTTGATTTGTTCATGCATTTACTTTGATGGTGGAAAGAAAAACTCATTATGAAAAGCAGACAGCTGATCCACTCACTGGTATCAACTTTGTGTTACCCACAATAGTGAAAGGCCTGGATAGAGTGGATGTGGAGAGGATGTTTCCACAAGTGGGAGAGTCTAGAACTAGAGGTCACAGCCTCATAAATAAAGGACGTTTCTTTAGGAAGGAAATGAGATGGAATTTCTTCAGTCAGAGGGTGGTGAATCTGTGGAATTCTTTGCCACAGAAGGTTGTAGAGGCCAAGTCAATGGATATTTGTTTAAGGCAGAGATAGATTCTTGATTAGTACGAGTGTCAGGGGTCATGGGGAGCAGGCAGGAGAATGGGGTTAGGAGGGAGAGAGATCATCCATGATTGAATGGCAGAGTAGAATTGATGGGCCGAATGGCCTAATTCTGCTCCTTTTACTTTTGACCTTATCCTCTTAAAAATGGTGTTTTGTAAATCGAGAACAACATTTGCTTTGGTCACTTTCGTATCAATTATATTAAAACCGGCGCTGTTCGTGGAAGGTCATACGAGAGCAGGATCAAGATGTGCTCGTGCACATACCCGAGGAACTGCTCCTCATTTTACAATTAGTCTTTTGAGTCAATTCAGAATAGTCAAAATGATTTTAACTGTGGTCTGTAAAATCCCTTTGCGTACACAGCGGCAATCGCTGCAGTTACAAATGTCAGGAACCTCTCCATCTGACTAGTATTCAAATGGTGTACATCTGTTCATTTGTTGAGGCGTTGTATAAATGTATTTTCTTGTTCCATGCAAATTATTCAACATTTGTCAACGTCAATGTTGACAGTCACACCAAAAGAATGAAACAATGCCTGTTGACACAGGATTTTACTTGTTTATCTTGTGCTCTTTTCACACCACTCAGTTCGACCCCCACCACCCTGGTAAAGGCCCTGTCCCACTGCACGAGGTAATTCAAGAGTTCTCCCGAGTTTCCCGATTCGAACTCGGAGAATTACGGTAATAGCCGTTCGTAGGTACACGGGGCTCTCGTGGACATTTTTCACAGTGCTGAAAAAACTTCACGCGTTAAGCGCGTTTCCCCCCCCCACAAGTACCTGCCGTTAGCATTACGAGCCGCTACAAGACATCCACGAGCTCCAACGTAGCCGCTACGTACTTACCACAAGTTTGATTTTTTTTAAACTTGATAGAGCTTTTGAATTACCTCGTACAGTGGGACAGGCCCTTAATAAACAATTACAATTGGCATGAAGATGGACACAAAAAGCTTGAGTAACTCAGCGGGTCAGATAGCATCTCTGGAGAAAAATAATAGGTAATGTTTAGAGGCAGCATTGTGGCACAGTGGTAGAGTTGCTGCCTTACAGTGCCAGGGACCCGGGTTCGATCCTGACTACGGGCGCTGCTGGTATGGAGTTTGTACAGGTTAGGTTAATTGGCTACGGTAAAAATTGTAAATGGTCCCAAGTGTGTAGGATAGTGCTAGTACGCGGGGATTGGTGCAGTGGTTGGCACGGACTTGGTGGGATGAAGGGCCCGTTTCCTCGATGTATCTCCAAACTAAAAAACACATCTCAACACATCTCACAAAGCATGGATATGGCCCAGCAGTCCATTCCAAACCCACATCCTTCCTGTGCAGGCAGGGACTGTGCATACCAAGCACCTCCTGATTACTCAATCATCAATCCCATTTTTAGCTCCAAAATCCTCAGGGTAATTTTTAGAAATGGCTGGATTTGCAGGAAAATCAGCCACAGTTTTGCACATAACTGCTGCCGTTTGTCCGTGGTTGTGGCAGTAAGTTTGAGATGACCATGCAAGGGAGCATGAAGTTCCCTTCATTCCCCGGGAGGGGGGGGGGGTTAGTGCATCCAAATAACTCATGCCATGTTGAACCTGAAGCAGCTTCCCATTCGTTTCGACGTAAAGATTTCCAGTGAATTTATATCTTTTATAATTTCCAGAGTTAATTTAAATAGTGAAAATTACTTTTAAGCATTTTACTTCTAAAATTTAATGAATAATTTCACGGGCGGCACTGTGGCGTAGCGGTAGATTTGCTGCCTTGCACGCCAGAGACCCGGGTTTGATGCTGACTATGGGTGCTGTGTGTACGGAGTTTGTACGTTCTCCCCGTGACCATGTAGGATTTCTCCAGGTGCCCCGGTTTCCCCTCACACTCCAAAGACATATAGATTTGTAGGTTATTTGGCTTCTGTAAATTGTCCCTAGTGTGTACGATAGTGCTAGTGTACGGGGTGATTGCTGGTTAGTGTGGACTCGGTGGGCCTCAGGGCCTGTTTCAACGCTGTATCTCTAAACTAATTTTAATAATCCAATTAGCATTAAAAGTTTTTAAATCTAGGAGCTATTCAGAACAAAGCAACATTTTTCAACAGACTTGACCACTGACTAAACCAGGCTTGTAAACCAACATCTGCAATTCCTTATTTCTACTTTGTCTGGTTTAGACAGACTAAATGTTGCTGTAGTTGTTGGTTAACAAAAAAGGGGCAGTAAATACTGGAGTAACTCAGCGCGTCAGGCAACATCTCTGGAGAACATATCCTTAGATGCTATCTGACCTGCTAAGTTTCTCCAGCACTTTGTGTGTTCTTTTCAGTCAGACTAAAGTCTTTACACTCAGACAAAGTCTAGTCATCTTAGCTCTTTAGAGGGTGGGCCATGTTTCACCCCCGGTGTAATGCCACTCACATTGTGGAGAACACACTGACTGGCTTTGCCAATAAGAATCATATTTGTTTTCTGAAGAAGGGTCCTGACTTGAAACATCACCCATCCTTTTTATTCAGAGGTGCTGCCCGACCCACTGAATTCCTCCAGCACTTTGTGTCTATCTTTGGTATAAACCAGCATCTGCAGTTCCTTTCTACACACCACGCTGACTTTGTTTGATTTGTTCCCAACGTGAAATCCATGCTCAGGAAGTGTTGGCAAGTGGACTAGTGATGTCCGCAGGCAGCTTACCGCTGACTGGAAAATTCAGCCCAGCCGCAAAATCAATTGCTTGCACTTATATAATGCCTTTCATGTACTGCAATCTTTGGCTTGGCCCTGATCTCTTCACAGAATGTCGATGAGATATTCACGTCTGGAACCAAAAGGGGCGTTCCTGAGGTTAAATATTAACTCCAGTAGTCTTCTGCACCATCAGTCACATACTGTCTGAATGAAGGAAAGCATTGCCGAATCTTCCCAATCATGGATTGCCACCTCAGCTGCTCGGACCAGCATGTGTGTAATTCTAATTGCACTGTAATGTCAATTGTGAATGCACAGATGGAGTCAATTTGCACATGACTATTTTCCAGTTAAGGATCCTGAAATCTATCAGCAACAAGCCACTTGTAAATCACAGTCAGTCTCGGCACTGTTACATGGGGGTGGCACAAAAACAGAGGAGGAATAATTAGAGTCAGACAGCGTTGAAAGAAGCTCTGCGGCCCAACTTGCCCATGCTGACCAACATGCCCCATCTACAGTAGTCACACCTGCGTGCGTTTGGCTCATATCCCTCTAAACATATCCTATCCATGTACCCGTCTAAATGTTGTGATAATACCTGTCTCAACAACCTCCTGTAGGAGCTCGTTTCAGCCAGCCACCACCATCTGTGTGAAAAAGATTCCTATTAAATCTTTCCCCCCCCCTCACCATAAATCCAGGTCCTCTGGTTCTCGATTCCCCTAGTCTGAGCAAAACACGATGTGATCTATTCATCTCATGATTTTGTACGCCTCTATAAGATCACCCCTCGTCCTCTTGCGTTCCAAGGAATAGCTGCTCAACCACTCCCTGTGGCTCAGGCCCTCGAATGCTGGCAACATTCTCGTAAATCTTCTCTGCATCCTTTCCAGCTTGGCAACATCTTTCCTGCAACATGGTGACCAAGACTGAATAGAATATTTTAAATGTGGCCTCACCAAACATTCCAGAGGGAAGGTCTATGTCTATAAGTGGAATAAACAATCCACGGTCCACGTTTCAGGAATACAACACGATGGAAGGTAAAAATTCAAAGTCACTGTCAGCATCAATAATCTCTGTACTATTCAAAGAGAGAGGGAAAAAAAAAACTTTATTTGTTATGCACTCAGGATAAAGCAGCAGAGTCTTAGAGCATCAACGACGGGTGTAGAGGAGGACTGAATATTGGAAATTAGGCGGCCAACCATACAGAATTCCTCAACCACTAACGTAAATGGTTACAAGACGGCTTGCAGCACAAAATTCAATTTCAAACTGCATTATCAGCAGCTGAAGCTTCCCCCACCAGGAGTACAAGCACATTACATAGAAACATAGAAAATAGGTGCAGGAGTAGGCCATTCGGCCCTTCGAGCCTGCACCGCCATTCAATATGATCATGCTGATCATCCCTCAGTAAGTACCTGCCTTCTCTCCAGATCCCAGCCACAAGGGCCACATCCAACTCCTCTTAAATGTTTTATACCAATGAACTGGCCTCAGTGGCAGAGAGTTCCAGAGACTCAGTGTGAAAAAGTCTTTCTCATCTCGGTCTTAAAGATTTCCTTATCCTTAAGTGTGACCCCTTGTCCTGGACTTCCCCATCGGGAACAATCTTCCTGCATCTAGCCTGTCCAATTAAGAATTTTGAAAGTTTCTATAAGATCCCCTCTCAATCTCCTAAATTCCAGAGAGTATAAACCGAGTCTCAGTCCTGACATCCCAGGAATCAGTCTGGTGAACCTTCTCTGCACTCCCTCTATGGCAATAATGTCCTTGCAGATTTGGAGACCAAAACTGTACGCAATACTCCAGGTGTGTCTCACCAAACCCTGTACAACTGAAGTAAACCTCCTGCTCCTGTACTCAAATCCTTTTGCTATGAAAGCTAACATACCATTCGCTTTTTTCACTGCCTGCTGCACCTGCATGCCTACTTTCAATGACTGGTGTACCATGACACCCAGGGTCTCGCTGCATCTCCCCTTTTCCTAATCGGCCACCATTTAAAAATAGTCTGCTTTCCTGTTTTGCCACCAAAGTGGATAACCTCACATTTACCCACATTACATAGATACATAGAAAATAGGTGCAGGAGTAGGCCATTCGGCCCTTCGAGCCAGCACCACCATTCAATGTTGCCACCCTTCAAAAGTTGTTCTGGTTTCAATGGGAACTTTCCCAGCCATTTTGGTCACTAGGGGCCCTCCCCTTTAAATGTTTTATGCACGTATAAACATTAATCAGTGGAATAAACTCATCCGGGTTCTTAAATCCTCAGGGTTTAATCTCCTGAAGTGGTTTCTTGGACAGGTTATGTGAAGAAGGTGAATGAATTGTTGAGCATTAAATGGAGCTTGGCACAAGGATTGTGCCAATAGGGTCCACGTCACAGATAAGCTGCAACAGAAATCTGGCAATACCGTGACAACACTCCCATTGGCAAGAGGGTGTCAATGCGCACTTGATGGGTTGAATGATCCCTCTCCATGGCAGAACAATGTTATACTTCAATTCCATGTTCAACTGCACCTTGAGTGATGCAGCTGATATGAAGTGGCCGCAGTCCCTTGGTATGGGGAAACACGCAGGTCTCAGACCTAAAATAAACACTACGGAGCCTGAGAGCAAGTGGCTGTGGTACAACTCAGTGATCTGAATAATGGTGTGCATCCATGATATGAAGCCACCTTTAACAGGTTAAAAACCAAACACTGCCAAGATTCCTGTCTGTCGGTCAAGTGAATCTTTGCCAATGCTGCTCAATTTCCTTGCTCTTCCTTTACCTGCACCGTCCTCTGCTTGCTGCTCCTCTCAAATTCCTGGGCCAACTCACATAAACAATGGGACAGGTAGCATCTCTGGAGGGACTGCAGTCTGAAGCAGGGTTCCAACCCGAATCCTTTTTCCTCAGAGATGCTGCCCGACCCGTTGAGTTACGCCAGCACTTTGCGTCTATTTTCAGTATAAACCAGCATCTGCAGTTTCTGCATACAGGAAATAGAGGCTGAGAGACCAATTACATATCTTTAATTTGGCATCATCTTTGGTGCTGAAATGGTGGGCTGAAAGGCCTGTTCCTATACTGTACTCTTCTATGTTCTTATGCAATTGACTTATTTCAGCGTAAAATAGAAAAACAAATTGCACAATTAAAAACAGACAGGTCCAAATGCCTTATGAAAGTACTGCCTGATGTAATGAAACAATTTGTGAATCAGCAGTAATTAACAACTTTGAATGAATGCAACCAATTAAGCCCCAACTATTAATCAATGCAACATTTTATTGGTTTGTGAATTTGTAAAACGCTCTGAAAATGAAAACCTCTAAATAAAGTCTTATTGTTCACATGTAAGCCTATCAGGCAAGTCTACCAATTCAATGCATATTAAACTTAACCTTAATATTGTAAATTTAAAATATGACATAATCTCCTATCTCCCTAGTCTAGAATAGAATGCCTTTTATTGTCGTTCAAACAGACATGGTTCGAATGAAATTTCATTCCTACGGTCATAACATTACCAAAGAAAAGTCACACACTTAACACAAACATCCATCACATTGAATCTCCAACACCTCCTAGAGCAATGAACTGGCGAAGTTGAAATACTGTTCATTAAAAATCAAATGGAGGACATGTTCTTATAAAATAACTCTGGCTCGAATCATTCATGGTTCCTATGTAAAACATTGGGAGATGTAAATTCTCTCCAACACTATTTTTCTATGACATCCCAAATTATCATTTCACCTGAGAGTTACCCAGTCATACAGCATGGTAACGGCCCTTCCGCCCAACTCACCCATGCTGACCAAGATTCCCTAACTATGCTAGTCCAATTTGCCTGCATTTGGCCCCTATCTCTCTAAGCATTTGTTATCCATCCTTGTTTCAATGTTGTTGGTAGTATCTGCCTCAACTACATCTCTGGCAGTTTGTTCCATCTACCCATTACCCTCTGCATGAAAAAGTTGCCTCTCAGGTTCCCAGTAATTCTTTCTCCTCTCACCTTAAACCTGTGCCCTCTAGTTCTTGATTTTCACTACCCTGGGAAACCTGCATTCACCCCATCTATTTCTATTGTGATTTTATACATCTCTGTAAGATCTCCTCTCAGCCTCCTGTGTTCCAAGGAACAAAGTCCTAGCCTTCTCCCTGTAGCTCAGGTCCTCGAGTACTGGCAACATTCTTGTACATTTTCTCTGCCCTCTCAGTGAGTTAGTCATTAAGTGAAGTGGTTAGACGCGGCACAGTGACACAGCGGTAAAGTTGCTGCCTCTGAGCACCAGAGGCACAGGTTCCATCCTGACTATGGGTGCTGTCTGCACAAAGTTTGTACTTTCTCCCTGTGACTTACTGGGTTTTTCTCCTGCGCTCTGGTTTCTTGTCACATTCCAAAGATGTGCAGGTTTGTAGGTTAATTGGCCTCTGTAAATTGTCCTTTGTTGGTAGGATAGAACTAGTGCATGGGTGCTTGTTGGTCAGTGTGGACTCAGTGGGTCTGTTTCCATGCTGTATCTCTAAACTAAACCCTATTACCTGGGTGAATCACCTGACTTTAAGTGATTAAGGGAAAGCTTGTCATTAAATTCAGACACGATAATCCATACCCTCAAGAGGGACGTTAAGGAAGAGGGCCTCAACATTGCAAAGTCTTTCCTATACTTGAACCCTAATTCATCACCAGGATGTAGCCATTGTGTGTTGCAAGCTTTGAAAATTCTATACACATCTCTGATTTGTGTCATAAGGGATAGGATAGAATTAGGCCATTCGGCCCATCAAGTCTACTCCGCCATTCAATCATGGCTGATCTATCTCGCCCTCCGAACCCCATTCTCCTGCCTTCTTCCCACAAACTCTGAAACTCAAACAAGAATCGGTCTATCGCTGCCTTAAAAATACCCACTGACTTGGCCTCCACAACCTTCTGTGGCAAAGAATTCCACAGATTCACCAACACCTGACTAAATAAATTTCTCCTCATTTCCTTCAAAAAAAAACGTCCTTTAATTCTAAGGTTATGCCTAGTCCTAGACTCTGCCATTAGTGGAAACATCCTCTCCACATCCAATCCTTTCACTATTCTGTATGTTTCAATGTTCCCCCTTGTGTAGACTGAGAGATGGTCCCTGTCCAAACAATATCTGCATTGCTCTGTTGCAGTTCCGTTCAAACCAACAACCTAGTCACACAGGGTTCAAATGTCAACCGTTGTGCAAATTAAGCTCTGTATAAGTGTACAGAGCAAAGGAAGACTGCTTATACAACACAAACATGCTGGCTCAAATTTTAGAAATGAAGGTCGTTTGTGAGCTGAATAAATGGATTGAACCAGCATGATGGATGATGCTAAGAATGGTAAGGATGACATTCCGGAAGAATTTAATTAATGCAGCCTATTGGTTTATATTTAAAGTACAGGTCGTCCCAGTTTACAAATGCCAGAATGTGCAGTTTGTACATATGAAGGAGCATTTGGAAAACCAGCGGGATGGATTCACCAGCTGCTGTGGGCTACAGGTGACTATTCTTGACACTAGCTGGAATTCCGCCACCACGAACCCGTGAAGAATACATTCTAGTTAACACAATGTCCTTTTTGCGAATCCCTTCTAGAGACACGTTTCACCTGGGCTGGCAGTAAGAGTCCTTTTTAGAAGCCTCAACTGCATTTAAAACCTCGTCTGCCGCACAATCTTTTAAAATAATGCAATTTCTAGCCCAAGACAGGCTTGGATTAAATTTAACAGATTTATTATCACACATAGCAACACAGGTTTAAAATACTCTTCCACACTATCTATTTCCGTGGGACTACCCACCTCTACAAACATCTTCTACGAACAGGCTTCTTCTTAGGAAATGAAGCCTGCTGTAAACTTGGGAGGATCTGTAAATCGGTAAAAAGTCTCCTAAAAAGACTATAAATACTAAGGCCTGTACTTGCTGGAGTTTAGAAGAATGAGGGGGGGACCTCATTGAAACGTACCAAATAGTGAAAGGCTTGGTTAGAGTGGATGCGGAGAGGATGTTTCCACTAGTGGGAGATTCTTGGATCAGAGGTCATAGCCTCAGAATTAAAGGACGTTCCTTTAGGAAAGAGATGATGAGGAATTTCTTTAGTCAGAGGGTGGTGAATCTGTGGAATTCTTTGTCACAGAAAGCTGTGAAGGCCAAGTCTATGAACATATTTAAGGCAGAGTTAGAATCTTGATTAGTATGGGTGTCAGAGGTTGTGTGGAGAAGGCAGGAGAATGTGGTTCGGAGGGAGAGATAGATCAGCCATGATTGAATGGCGGAGTAGACTTGATGGGCCGAATGGCCTAATTCTCTCCTAGCCCTTATGACCTTATGTACAAAAAACACAATACACTGGAAGAATTAATTAGGTCAAGACCATATGTGGAAGCAAAAGGAGAAAGGCTCGTTAAGACCCTGCACTACGACTATTATTCCCCCTGATTTCTCAAGGCTAACAGAACTTTCTTGAAATGAACTAAGAAACCAGCATCCAATTTTCTCCTTGTTGAAAAAGGAATGTTGCCAGTTACAGAGAGGGCATGGGGTTCCCACACGACTGCCCAGTCCATCTGTTAACAATGTGGTGAGATTGAGGAAGGCAGATGAACATTTCTCTGTACCCACACCACCCTCTGAATTTATCATGAAGCAGATGGTGCTTCAGCTCATAACAATAGGGAACTGTTGTAAATGTGGCATTTTGAACACTGCGCAAATCCATCACTACAACTCAACAGCGGGGGGCCACACTGGAACAATCTGCAAGGTTTACACAGAGGGTTGCGGTGGGCAAGCTCTTACCTAGGTTTCTAAGTGTCTCCCAATGAGACGGCCAAAGTTTCCAAAGATAACAAAAGTCCGTACTGCACGGCAAACATTTGAGTCAAACTTCAGTCCCGGGTCTACCTTGAGAAGCGGCGAGAGATGAATGGGGAGAGCTTCGAAACCACGCACTGAATATTGGACCAGCTGTCTTACAGCGCTCAGCAAACTGGGGTCAAAGCTATCCACACGGTCGATGCATTCACAATCCAAGAATCAGGTGCGTTTGATAGTCGTATGTCCCAGATAGAACAATTACATTCTTACTTGTAGCAACTTGCGCATCCCTGATCAAATCTGAACATCAGCTTTTGGGGGGAGGGGTCACAGCGGGGGAGTTCCTGCTTTACAGTGCCAGGTTTGATCCTGACCATGGGTGGTCTATTCCCCCTGCGTGGGTTTTCTCTGGGCGCTCCGGTTTCCTCCCACACTCCAACGACGTAAAGGTTTGTAGGTTAATTGGCTTCGGTAAAGTTGTAACGTTTTCTTAGTGCAGGGGTGGGGAACCTTTTCATGTTGGAATGCCGCATTAAGTTAGCTGTAATCTAATAAGGCCACATCCAAGAAACCTCAATTAGATATAAGATTATAATTAAAATAATAAAACAAACAAAAACATATGAATAAAAATAGGATTTGTTCTATTAAATTTGGATTCATTCAAAAGGCCGCACTTAGTGGCCTAGAAGGCCGTAGGTTCCCCACCCCTGCCCTAGTGTGTAGAATAGTGCCAGTGTATGTGGTGATCGCAGGCCAACACAGGCTCGATGGACCTGCTTCTGCGCTGTATCTCTAAAGTCTAAAATCAGCCACAGAATAAGAATACGATTAGAGGGGGTTCTCCCCAGTGGTTTAAACACTGAACAGATAGGCCATGGAGGCGAGAACGATTTGGTCTCTCGTTTGTTCTGACTTGAGCTTTGCCTTAGGTGTCTCAGTGCCCCTTGTTAATGCCGTGCCCGTTTTTTATGTTCAGTAAGCTGAAGCCGCTGTTATACACGAGTATGTGTGGGAATGGTGTTGCAATGTTGCCTGGCTCAGTTGCCATCACTTTTCTGGACTGTTAACCCTCATTGCCTGCATGCAATCAAGAGGAGCAGTTACAAAGAGGACCACCAGAGCCAGGCTACAGCTTGGATGGGATCATAACTTTGGGATGGAAAACAGAGGAATTACTCCCAAAACGGATGGAAATATTTTTTTGTGAGTAGAACAAGGAAATTGGAGATTCTTAGGTGTTTTATACTGAGCACTAAGATAGAGAGACTTGTCTTTGCAATAATCCTCATTGATTACTATGTGTGTACATGTGTGTGTACATGTTTGCGCGTGTACCTCAAAATAAATACGATGGAACGCTGCCTTGTGGCAATCTTTTATCTTTTAAATTCCTGTGTAAGACTCAATTTGCAAACCATATAACCATATAATAATTACAGCACGGAAACAGGCCCTCTCGGCCCTTCCAGTCCGTGCCGACCATTTGTTTTCCCCTAGTCCCATCTACCTGCACTCAGACCATACCCCTCCATTCCCTTCACGTCCATATACCTATCCACTTTACTTTTAAATGTTAAATCGATCCTGCCTCCACCACTTCTGCTGGAAGCTCATTCCACACAGCCACCACCCTCTGAGTAAAGAAGTTCCCCATCACGTTACCCCTAAACTTCTGTCCCTTAATTCTCATGTCATGCCCTCTTGTTTGAATCTTCCCTACCCTCAATGGGAAAAACGTATCCACGTCAACTCTGTCTATCCCTTTCATCATTTTAAAGACCTCAATCAAATTGCGACATATTCTTATAGATGATCATGTCATCTCTCACCTATTATTTTCAATTTCAGAAACACTAGCTGGAATCTCTACTCTACTTTACCAAGACTTTCTTCTGTACATAATACAGCTTTCCTTTATGTGAGAGGAAGGAGATAAAGGCGAATACTTCAAGCAGCACTGTCTCATATCCAGCTCCTTACATTCTACAATACAAAATATATATTTTAAATGAGGTAGATTTCATTCTACCCTTCCACATGACAAAAATGTGATGACAATCTGTGTTAACTGGAGCTAACTATGGAATTGCTGACACTTCCTTCTTCAGTTATAGTGACAGAGACTATGGAGTTAGTAAATGCTGTCTCTGCAAACTTTACAAGTTGCCCCACTTCCTCGATTTCACTGGGACTAGATGGAGAAGGTTATTGATTTCAGTGGCAGGACTGCTGATTAAGAAAACTTTTCCATTCCGGCTGACATTGAGTTAATGAACATACATGCAAGGCGAGATTTTCCCAGGGCTTGCAAATACTGGAGAAGAATGGGAGGCTTCAGGAGGTGATCACATCTTACAATGTTTTATTGAGCCAGTGGTAAACCGAAGAACTTGATGTTTTTGGATTTAGTGATGATTTCAAATCATGGAGAGATTGTGAAATTCCCTTTTGTTCTACCCTCTGGCAGACTTGCTTTGTGAAAGCTACATGCCAGCACAGTCCGACAAGTTGCCCATTTCCTCCAGCATTTAGTTTTAGTTTATTTTAGTTTAGAGATACCACATGGAAACAGGCTCTTCAGCCCACCACGTCTGCGCCGACCTGCGATCCTCGTACACTAGCATTATCGTACACAATAGGAACAACTTGCAATATTTTACCGAAGCCAATTAACCTACACACCTGCATGTCTTTAGAGTGTGGGAGGAAACCGGAACACCCGGGAAAAACCCACGCATCACAGGTAGAACATACACACTCCATGCAGATAGCAGCCGTAGTCAGGATCGAACCCTGGTCTCTGGCTCTGTAAGACAGCAACTGTGCCATGTGCCCACCAGTGGTGGCTGCAGTAATTAAAGCTAAGCAAGTGTTTGCTGAAAAGCTTCGACACTGATTTTAAGATAGATCACTGAAGAAGCAAATGAATGTTGGGATCTGATGGCACAATAATCAAAGTAACACATGTTTACATCTACCTATACATAACTAAAACTCTGATCTTGTTATCTTCCGGTTTGGCGGCCTTTCCATTTGCGCAAAAATGTGCCGTTCACGACAGCGCCACGATTTTTTGCCATTTCACTCGCCGTTCTCCTGTGCTGTTAGTGCACCAAGTTTCGTTCCGATCAGTTAAATGTCGTAAAAGTTAGCGAGGTTTAAAAATCTTTAAAACCGCGTGTGCGCAGATCGATCTCTTCTCCTGCCAGTCAGCGCATAGCGGATTAGTCTCTTCCCATGACACTCCCCGGGACGGTCCGTCACTTCCTGCGCCGTCGCGTCTTTACTGGAGCTGAGGGCGGCCGGCGGAGGTTTCCAACCGGACTTTCGGAGGGACCCAAAGAGGCCCAGCCCCAAGCAGCAGCCCAGCCCCAAGCAGCAACCCAGCCCCAAGCAGCAGCCCAGTGTCGGAAACCCAATCCAGCCCAGCGTAGCATGGGAGTCCCAGCCCAGAGTTGGAGACCCAGCCCAGCCCAGAGTCGGAGATGTTGCCAAACGGAAAGTGGAGACTGACCCCGGCGGAGGAGAACGACCAGCGACCACTGTGAGGCAGGAGAATGGGGTTAGGAGGGAGAGATAGATCAGCCATGGTTGAATTGCGTAGACATGATGGGCCAAATGGCCTAATACTACTACTATCACTTATGATCTTATGAACCTCAAACAGCTGATTCTCTTCTGAAGGAGGATCCTGACCCGAAATAATACCCATCTATGATCTCCTGAGATGCTGCCTGACGTACTGGCTGTGGTGTAGGCAGCATGGTTGACGCATCTCGATAGTTGCCTGCAATGCTTATCAATGCTTTGTTGCTTCACCTTTGTTTGAACAAATGATAAATTTCAGAAGATTTGTCAAAAAGGTGGCCTTTTTGAATTATTTCCTGGAAGGATGGACACAGGGAGAAATGACTAGTTGACAGCATTCACTAAGAAAGTAGAAGAGGAGGAAATGGATGGTAACAGAAGGAAACAAAACTCCCAAAAATTAACTGGAAACTGCCAGGACTCAGTTGTATTTCCGTCTCGTTGCAGTGAACGCATGTGAAATGATACAAGAGTACAAACTAACTAGAAATGACAGAAAATCTTTCCTATGACTTGCTGTCATTTGTACATCATTCACACTTGACTGTTTAAATACAGACAGCACTGCTAGAATCTGGTACATACGATGGAAGAAAATTGGTAGGGATCCTGGAAAACTGATCTTTAAAAAAGAACTGCAGATGTTGGAAAAATCGAAGGCAGACAAAGAAAGTCAGCGGGAGAGGCAGCATCGATGGAGCAAAGGAATAGGTGACGTTTCGGGTCAAGACCCTTCTTCAGACTGATGTGGGGGTGTGGGGGCGGGAAGAAGAAAGGAAGAGGCAGAGACAGTGGGCTGTGGGAGAGCTGGGAAGGGGAGGGGAAGGATGGAGAAAGCAAGGACTACCTGAAAACTGATTCTAATTTGTAAACACGTATATTGACATACTTCCTCTGGCAAATAATAGTCTGAATTGCTCCATGCATAATCTGTTTCCAAAAATCCGTACACGCCCACGATGAAAAATAGTTCTACCCCTTCAAAAATTGAACACGAGTACTAAAATTTACTCCAATACATACATGCTTTCATTGGGTGAGATGCTGTCATTCAAATAAGATCCATTTCTGTTTTCCATTTCTGCTAGCCTGCAATAGAAAAAGCAGCAATAAATCCCAACAGCTCAGTGGAGATCACTTGTCACATCTGAAGTCTTTGTTACAAAACATAACCTTAAAACAATCATGGCAGTGCTCTTAAATTCAGAAGTCACCAAACGTTCCATTAGATGGACACCCAAGATAAATGAGGGGGTGTGGGAGAAATTGGGTTCGATGGCACCCATATCTTGAGTGGTAAATGAGCGCATGGCATCTAAGAATTTGAATATCACGCACCCCAGGAATGGGCTCCAGCTTTTGGGGTCAAGACCCTACTTCGCACTGGCCAGTCTGCAGATGCCCATCTACAAGTTCCACATTGAAGGATTGGAACCCTACCTTGTTGTTGAAGGGAAGATAAGAATACACAAACCTTTCTCTGGATGCAATTTGACCAAAATGTCCTTAAACAATCCGGCCAATCTACAAAATGATTCTGCACCACCTTGCCATCACTTGTGGCCGATTGGCAGTGTAGTGCATGCACAATGAATGGCTGTTGGCAGCGCTCAGGGCAAGAAGATCAATGTCAAACAGCATATAATTCTCATTCAATGCTTGTTCTATCATTCTGGAGGTTAACAGGCAGCAATACATCACCTTCAATCTACACAACAGCAGGATGGACCCATCCGAGTGCAATTTGAAGGGAATGCCCTGTTGCTACAAATCTACAGGTGTTTGCAGTTGTTTCAATGTATTAACATCCAAAGATATGTTGAGCAAGTCTGAAAGCTTCTGGCCACACCAGCTGGTTCCAGACAAGGATGGCATTAGTTGGCATTCATGACAGAACTGAACGTCATTGTGCAAGCAAAGAAGGGCAGTTCTTTGGAGCAAGGGGAGTGTGGAAGGGGGATGAAGCAGGGAAGGCAGCAGAGTGGCATAACTGGCAGGGCTGCTGCATCACAGCGCCAGAGAAACGGGTTCAATCCCGACCTAGGGTACTGCCCGTGTGAAATTTACACATTCTCCCTGTGACCACGTGGGTTTCCTCCGGGTGCTCTGGTTTCCTGCCACATCCCAAAGATGTGCGGGTTTACAGTTTAATTGGCCTCTGTACATTTTCCCAGTATGTAGGGAGTGGCTGAGATAGTGGGATAACATAACATAGTGCCCTCCACAATGTTTGGGACATTACAGCAGTGTTTAAACATAGTTCCCCCATTTCAGGGCACCATAATGTTTGGGACACAGCAATGTCATGTAAATGAAAGCAGTCATGTTTAGTATTTTATTGCATATCCTTTGCATTCAATGACTGCTTGAAGTCTGCAGTTCATGGACATCACCAGTTGCTGGGTGTCTTCTCTGGTGATGCTCTGCCAGGCCTGTATTGCAGCCATCTTTAGCTTATGCTTGTTTTGGGGGCTAGTCCCCTTCAGTTTTCTCTTCAGCATATAAAGAGCATATTGCCTCTTCAGCATGTGTCAAGATGGCGCCTGCCTGCGGTGACTTTTGCGGAGCACCAGAACAGAAAAGATTCACCTACAACTTCAAGCAACTCACCTGCATCAGTGAAACGGCAGTAATCGGTGCCGTTTCAGACAGGCTGCTTGGGCAGCTGAAAGCGCTGGCAATTTTGGGATCTCCCGCAGCTGCGGGAGCCCCGGACTTTAAATCTTCCCACGCTACCTGCCAACTTGTGAGATTGAAAAATCGGAATCCTATTAGTCTGACGTCAGTGAGGGCGGGGCACGTGACGTCAGTAAGGGGCGGGGCAGGTGACGTCAGTAAGGGGCGGGGCACGTGACGCCAGTAAGGGGCGGGGCACGTGACGTCAGTGAGGGCGGGAAAGTGACCTCAGGGGGGTTACACAAAATGCTGGAGAAACTCAGCGGGTGCAGCAGCATCTAAGGAGCGAAGGAGATGGGCGACGTTTCGGGTCGAGACCCTTCTTCAGACTTTCTGCTGCACCCGCTGAGTTTCTCCAGCATTTTGTGTATCTCCTTCGCTCCTTAGATGCTGCTGCACCCGCTGAGTTTCTCCAGCATTTTGTGTAACCCTCGATTCTCCAGCATCTGCAGTTTCTTAGTTAACAAAGTGACCTCAGTGCTACATGCTGATATTTACAACATATATATGCTACGCTGATATTTACAACTGATATATATGCTCTATGCTGATATTTACAACTATATATATGCTGATATTTACAACTGATATATATGCTGATATTTACAACATATATATGCTGATATTTACAACTGATGTACATGCTGATATTTACATCTGATATATGCTATATGCTGATATTTGCAACTGATATATGCATATAGCGTTTATATATTTATGCATTTTCAGGCATATATGATATATAATATATCATATATGCCTGAAGAAGGGTTTCGGCCGAGACGTCGCCTTTCGTCTTCGCTCCATAGATGCTGCTGCTCCCGCTGAGATTTTCCAGGCATTTTTGTCTACCTTCGATTTTCCAGCATCTGCAGTTCCTTCTTAAAAACGATATGCTCTATGGTGATATTTACAAACTGCACGGGAAAGCCCGAAATGACCAAACACACGCACACTGACTGGACACAAAAGACCACGTCGCTCTGGGATCTTTGCTGGACGCGGATCCCGAGCGCGAGTTGACGAAGCGTCGGCTGCAGGGCGGAAACTGGCAGGAGCTGGTTATGTAGCAACAAAATATCCTCTAGCAAAGGATCTCTGGTAGCAACTGAACACACGGGGAAAACATATATATATATATATATATAGTGCTTGTTTCCCGTTCTGATACTCACTTGCAGTCACCATGATTGTGCAAATAAGCACAGATCCTGGTCTGCAGTCTGTGGGCGCGATTAAAGCGTCACTTCCCGAAGCACAGGGCAGGACAACGCAGGACAACACAGGACAACACGGGATCGGGTTGCCCGACTTGCAACGCTGCAGCTCTCCGCGTCGCCACTGTTGCAACATTAGTTCCAGGCAACGAAACCACAGATTGTAGCACTGGCTGTTGTGTTGACGAAGAAACTGCAGATGCTGGAGAATCGAGGGTTACACAAAAGGCTGGAGAAACTCAGCGGGTGCAGCAGCATCTAAGGAGCGAAGGAGATAGGCGACGTTTCGGGTCGAGACCCTTCTTCAGACTGGTCAGGGATCAGTCTGTATCTCTCGTTTCCCTGATCCCTGACCAGTCTGAAGAAGGGTCTCGACCCGAAACGTCGCCTATCTCCTTCGCTCCTTAGATGCTGCTGCACCCGCTGAGTTTCTCCAGCTTTTTGTGTAACCCTCGATTCTCCAGCATCTGCAGTTTCTTCGTTAACAAAGTGACCTCAGTGCGGGGGGGGGGGGGGAAATGACGCCGAACGCCACCGTGGCGGGGCGGGGTCATGCGGCTGCGTGCTGACCCATAAGCGGCGCAGGCGCGGTGCGCTCTCTCGCTGTCTCCTCGCCGCCGCCGCCGCTATGGGTCGCATGCACGCTTCCATCCCAATTCCGAATTCCAATTTTTTTCGGAATATTGAGGAAAAAAATCGGAATTCGGAATTGGGATGGAAAAATCGGAAGAATTCCGCCCAAATCGGAATAGTTGGCAGGTATGTCTTCCCACGCTGGCTGTGAAACTCCCGACCCGACTGAGGTTCCCAGGTACGGAACCTGGAAACCCCGGGATGACCTCCAGAGCTGACGGGCTGGATCTCTCACAAAAAATGAAGCTGGAGCTGCCGACTCTGAGGGAACCCCCGTACGTAACGGAGCTGGAGCTACCGTCTGTGAGGGAATTCCCATTCCAGCACAGGTCCGCAGAAATAGCAGGTACATCAACCCAGTACCTGGAAACAAAGGGGAGGCCTTCATTGTGTCTGGAAATGTGGCCGGCGGGCAGGACTTCAGGTCAGACTGAAGCGCAGGGGACTTCGCCCCCCTCTCCCTACTATCCTACTGGCCAATGTACAGTCTCTTGAAAACAAAGTGGAGGACTTGAGGGCAAGACTGCTTTATCAAAGAGAACTGAGGGAATGCTCTGTGTTCTGTTTCACAGAGATATGGCTCACCCCTAGCTCCCCAGACTCAGCGGTCCAGCCTGAAGGGTTCTCCATCCACCGCATGGACCGTACACTGGCATCCGGGAAAGGGAGAGGAGGGGGCGTCTGCCTCATGGTCAACTCTCCGTGGTGCTCAGACGTGGCAGTCCTGTCCAACTCCTGCTCTCCACATCTCGAACATCTGGCGGTGAAGTGCCGTCCCTTCTACCTCCCAAGAGAATTCACCTCCATCATCCTGACCGCGGTCTACATCCCACCCCAGGCAGACGTCCGTCTGGCACTGGAGGAGCTGCACGCCGTGGTCAACAAACACCAGACGTCTTACCCCGAGGCTTTTACCACCATTGCTGGGGACTTCAATAAGGCAAACCTCAAGAAATCGCTCCCCAACTTCCACCAACACGTCTCCTGCTGCACCAGAGGACCAAACACCCTCGACCACTGCTACACCACCATCAAGAATGCTTACCGCTCTATCCCTCGCCCTCACTTCGGTAAATCCGACCATACTGCGGTGCTGCTTCTCCCTGCCTACAGGCAGCAATTAAAGAGCGCACCCCCAGAGGTGAGGACAGTACAGAGCTGGTCGGGGGGGGGGGGGGGGGGGGGGGGGGGGGGGGGGGGGGGGGGGGGAGAGGAACAACTACAGGACTGTTTGGAGACTGTAGACTGGGCAATGTTCAAGGACTCGGCAATGGACTTGAATGAATACGCCACAGTCGTTACAGACTTCATTAAGAAATGTGTGGAGGACTGCATCCCCACCAAAACCTTCCGAGTGTTTCCCAATCAGAAATCTTGGACGAATTTTGAGATCCGCACTCTTCTGAACTCCAGACACTGACCATTCACATCTGATGATACAGTGGACTACAAGAAGTCCAGATACGACCTTGGTAAGGCCATCAAAAAGGCCAAAAGGGAGTTCTGCTCCAAACAGGAGGATGAGACAGATGTTCGGCAGCTGTGGCAGGGGACTGAATGCAATCACCTCCTCCTACAAGGCGAAACCAGGAGGCAGCTCGGAACATCACTACCTGACGAGCTCAATGCGTTTTACGCACGCTTTGATAGGGAGAATACTGATGTGCCTTCCCGAGCCCCCATTCGCTGTGATGGTATTTCAGTGTCAGTCAAGAGGCCGGTGTCAGGAAATCCTTCAGAGGGGTGAACCCTCGAAAAGCGCTGGGAGCTGATGGAATACCCGGTTGTGTTCTAAAAACCTGTGCGGACCAACTGGCTGGAGTTTTCACGGAGATTTTCAACCTCTCACTTCTGAGGTCTGAGGTCCCCACCTGCTTTAAAAGGACATCAATTATACCAGTGCCCGAGAAGAGCAAGGTGATGTGCCTCAATGACTATCGACCTGTGGCACTAATGCCTCTGGTGATGAAGTGCTTTAAGAGGTTGATCATGGAGCAAATCAACTCCTACCTCGACATAAACCTGGACCCACTGCAGTTCGCTTACCGCCACAACAGATCAACGGTGGATGCGATCTCGCTGGCCCTCCACTCCTCTCTGGACCACTTGGACAACAAAAACTCATATGTCAGGCTGTTAATTATCGATTACAGCTCGGCATATAACACAATCATCTCCTCCAAGCTGGTTACCAAACTCTCAGAACTGGGTCTCTGCGCATCCCTCTGCAATTGGATCCTCGACTTCTTCATTCACAGATCACAGTCCGTTCGTATTGGTGGAAATGTGTCAGCCTCAATAACAATCAGCACGGGAGCACCTCAAGGTTGCGTGCTCAGCCCCCTGCTGTACTCACTCTATACTCATGACTGCGTAGCTGGTCACTGTGCAAACTTCATCATCAAGTTGGCTGACGACACCACTGTTGTGGGACGTATCACTGATGGGGATGAGTCGGAGTACAGAAGAGAGATCGAGCGACTGTCCATATGGTGCCAGCACAACAACCTGGCCCTCAACACCAGCAAAACCAAGAAGCTGATTGTGGACTTTGGAAGGAGTAGGATAGGGACCCACAGTCCCGTTTATATCAATGGGTCGATGGTTGAAAGGGTCAAGAGCTTCAAATTCCTGGGTGTGCACATCTGTGAAGATCTTTCCTGGTCCGAGAACACTAATGCAATTATCAAGAAAGCTCATCAGCGCCTCTACTTCCTGAGAAGATTACGGAGAGTCGGTTTGTTAGAGAGAGTCCTCCTTGACTTCTACAGGTGCACAGTAGAGAGCTTGCGGACTGGTTGGATCGTGGCTTGGTTCGGCAACTTGAGCGCCCTGGAGAGGAAAAGTCTTCAAAAAGTAGTAAACACTGCCCAGTTCATCATCGGCTCTGACCTTCCTTCCATCGAGGGGATTTATCGCAGTCGCTGCCTCAAAAAGGCTGGCAGCATCATCAAGGACCCACACCACCCTGGCCACACACTCATCTCTCTGCTACCTTCAGGTAGAAGGTACAGGAGCCTGAGGACTGCGACAACCAGGTTCAGGAATAGCTACTTCCCCACAGCCATCAGGCTATTAAATCTGGCTCGGACAAAACTATGATCATTAATAACCCATTATCTGCTATCTGCTATTTGCACTTTATAAGTTTATTTAGTCATGTGTGTATGTACTTATATAATGATATATGGACACACTGATCTGTTTTGTAGTAAATACCTACTATGTTCTGTGTGCTGAAGCAAAGCACGAATTTCATTGTCCTATCAGGGACACGTGACAATGAACTTGAACAGGCATGCTCAATTATGTTCAGATCGGGTGATTGATTTGGCCACTCAAGAATTTACCATTTTTTAGCTTTGAAAGACTCCTTTGTTGCTTTAGCAGTATGTTTGGCATCATTGTCTTGCTTTAGAATGAACTGCCGGCCAATGAGTTTTGAGGCATTTGTTTGAACTTGAGTAGGTAGGATGTGTCTATAAACTTCAGAATTCATTATGCTACTACCATCAGCAGTTGTATCATCAATGAAGATAAGTGAGCCATTACCTTCAGCAGCCATACATGCCCAGGCCATAACACCCCCACCACTGTGTTTCACAGATGAGATGGTATGCGTTGGATCTTGGGAAGTTCCTTCTCTCCTCCATACATTGCTCTTGCCATCACTCTGATACAAGTTAATCTTCGCCTCATCTGTCCACAAGACCTTTTTCCAGAACTGTGGTTGCTCTTTTAAGTACTTTTTAGCAAACTGTAACCAGGCCATCCTATTTTTGCGGCTAACCAGTAGTTTGCATCTTGTAGTGTAGCCTCTGTATTTCTGTTCATGAAGTCTTCTGCGGATAGTGGTCATTGACAAATCCATTCCTGAAGAGTGTTTCTGATCCGTTGGACAGGTGTTTGCGGATTTTTCTTTCTTATAGAGATAATTCTTCTGTCATCAGCTGTGGAGGTCTTCCTTGGCCTGCCTGTCCCTTTGTGATTAGTAAGCTCACCAGTGCTCTCTTTCTTCTTAACAATGTTCCAAACAGTTGATTTTGGTAAGCCTAAGTTTTGGCTAGATGACTCTAACAGTTTTATTCTTGTTTCTCAGTCTCATAATGGCTTATTTGACTTTCATTGGCACAACTTTGTTCCTCATGTTAAAAGTCCTCAATAAAAATTTCCAAAGGTGATGGAAAGACTGGAGAAAAGACTAGGTGCTGAGAGCTCTGTATACCTGCATTAAGGAGGCATTTAAACACATCTGTGCAACTACAAACACCTGTGAAGCTATGTGTCCCAAACATTATGGTGCACTGAAATGGGGTGAGGGGAACTATATATAAACACAGCTGTAATTTCTACATGGTGAAACCAAAGTGTATAATAATACCGTTTAATAAAATCTGACAATGTGCACTTTAACCACATGTGATTTTTTCTATTACAAATCTCAAATTGTGGAGTACAGAGGCAAATAAATAAATGATGGTTCTTTGTCTTTGGGCAGAATCCTGGGGGGGGGGGGGGGGAGACGGGGGGCACGTCCCGTCCCCCCTTGTTTTGAGAGGTGAGGACAATCCCCCCCCCCATGTTTTGTAATCCGGACTTTGAAATTCGGCTGGCTTGCAGGTAAGTCCCTCATTCATGGCCACTTACGTTATTTAGCATTTTTTTCCCCATCTCTCTCTCGCCCCCCCCCCCCCCCAATCAGGGACCTTAGGTTGGTTCTTCGGTTTGCCTTTATTTGCTTCCGTTTTATTTGTTTAAGTGTTATTTATCACATTGTAGCTTGTGAAAGATTCAAGTAGGTATCAGACGCTTTCTAAGGGCTGAATCGACCCGTTCGCGGAACCTGCAGCATCGAGGCGATCGAGGCTTTCGATGTTGAAGCCCCCGCCGGCCGATTTTAAGCCGCGCCGGGTGATGAAAGGCCCCGCGATAGGGCCGGTTTAAGCCCCACGATTCGGGGTGGACGAAGCTGCTGGTGCTGGAGTTCGGTCACCAACCAGGTCAGCTCCCGATGTTACCGTCCACAGGGCTCACGGCCGAAGCCGTATGCGTGTGAAGCAACTCCCACATGGAAAGTCACTTCCACCCAGAATGGTTCTTCGACATGGATCGCAGTGAATAACCCTGTGTATGTAGTCAGCTTGCATGATGGAATGTGTATTGTTAAATGCCAAGTTAAAAATATATCTTCATATATCTGCCCCTCTCGAGATCGAGCCAGAGATACCCACAGCACATCCTTTTCCCAACCAAAATTGTGTTGCTCCACTTTAGAGAGCCTGTTCTTTTCCCTCATCTCTCACCAGCGCTAACAGGTGGAGAGAGTCAGCAGCTTTGAGGAAGGCAGGTTTCCCCAGGGTGCAGTTCAGAGCATCCACAGTTCTTGGCAGCTGCCAAAGTGTCAACAGGACAACACAGCAGAAACGAAAGAGTAGACAATCCCTCAACATCCAGCTGTGTGCGTCTGCAGCTCATAATGTGGTGTCTTGGCAACGACTGTGCTGTCCACTGGGCAATCTGCATGGATGAGCAAAGGATGGCCACAGGAGCTGATCCCAGACACGGTGTATCACCTGACCGCCCCCTTAGATACAACGTCTCTGCATCAGCAGAAAGAGGATTGGAAGGGAGGGGGTGGGAGAGAAAGACCCATCTGAGGAAAGTAAAATATGCTGTGTGTGATGAAAGCAAATAAAACAGGGACAGCAAACCAACACTGTTGGATTACACTAGTATTGTTTGTTTGTTTGCCTTTATATGTATGTATTTATGTATACACACATGTACACACATATATTCACAGATGCATGCACATACATACATGCTTATATACACACATCACACACACATAAAAACATGCACATTCACACACATACATATATACACGTGCATACAAACAAGGTTTGAAGGTCAGTTTATTGTCACATATACCATTAAGGTACAGTGAATTTCGATTTACCATACAGCCACACTAAAAAAGCAACACAGCACACAGCTACATAAAAGTTAACAAACATCCCCACATTCCTCACTGTGATGGATGGCAATAAAGTCCAATCTTCGTCCTCTTTATACACACATATACACGTGAACACACACACACACAGGCACACACGCGCATATACACGCATACACATACACGTGCACGCACACACACGCATACACGTGCACACACATATATATAAAATATATATAAATATATATATATACACGCGCATACACGCACCCATTCATACACCTATATGTGGTGGATGGCGTCGTCAGCAATAGCAGCCTCGCCAACAGTCTGTCTGTCTTTTTAGTGTGATTTTTAGTGCATTTTAAAAGTATGTGTTAATGTTTTCCGGTTTGTTTTATGTGGGGGGTGGGGGAATCCTTTATGGAATCTCTTACCTTGCCGGAGATGCGATTGTTTTCCGGTCGCTCTGCGGTCTAAGATCACGGAGCTGGCGGCTTTGCTCAAGACTGACTTGAGCCCCACAGCGGGGCCATGTACTTGCCAACGGAGCCTGCGATCCCTTGCCTGGGATCGATGCTCCAACCGCAGCCTGCGGATTTCAACATCAAGGAGCTTGCAGTCTCGGGTAGAAATGTTGTCAGGAAGCTCCAAGCCACACAAGGTTCGACCAGCCCCGACTTGGGGTCCAATCGCCCGGCGCTGGGGAGCAGAGATCCCCCGATGCGTGAGCCCAGATCGCCCCGACAACAGAAGGTTCGGGTGCCCCGACCGCGGGAGCACAAAGAAAGGAAGAAGATTGAACTTGTTTTGCCTTCCATCGGTGAGGAATGTGGGGGAGTCGCTGTGAAGGATGTTTGTGTAAAAAATTAATTTGGGTGTCTTGTTGCTATATGGCAAATCAAATTCTCTGTATGTTGTAAAACATACTTGGCTAATAAAGTACTATTATTATGATGATCATTATGATATACACACATACATACATCACCTATTTCCTCCACAGATGCTGTTTTGTTGCTTAAGATTCCAACATCTGCAGTCTCTTATCTCCAGTTATAATAATCAGATCATCTTTCCATGAATGGTGACTAAGGGATGAATATGAGCCAAACTAGCGTTGCTAAAGTCCCCATTCTTCTGCAAAATTAATATCATGAGGTCTTTCATGTCCAATATGAGAGAGAACCTCGGTTTAAAGCCTCATTGGGTAGTGGCACCTCCAACAGTGCAGCACTCCCACGCTACTATTCTGCAATGTCAGTTTAGATATTTAAAAATATTTTAAGTGGGAATTGAACCAAAATTCTTCAAACACAAATGTAAGCATTATCAATGGAGAGATGATTGATACCTCCTGTGCAATGCGAGGGGGAAGTACGATGTGCGTAGAGAGTGGTGCAATGGTGGAGTTGCTGCCTTACAGCGCTGGAGACCCGGATTCCATCCCGACTACAGATGCTATCTATACGGAGTTTGTACGTTCTCCATGTGACCGCATGGGTTTTCTCCGAAGACCTTCGGACTCCCCCCACACTCCAAAGACGTACAGGTATATAAGTTAATTGGATTGATACAAGTGTAAATTGTCCCAAATGTGTGTTGGATAGTGTTAATGTGAGTGGATCACTGGTCGGTGCGGACTCGGTGGGTCGAAGGGCCTGTTTCCGCTCTGTATCTCTAAAATTAAAAACTAAAAATAAAAATAAAAAAAGCGACTCTTACTGCTTCACTCTGACACTGGCCAAGGCCTACACTTTGACCATCTGATGCACTGTTGGCCCTGCCTCCACCTTCAGAGACTTAACATGAGGATTAACTTAGCTCCCGACTGCTGCCATTCAGTCCTGTAGTCAGCGACTGCTGTGCCATCTGCCTGGGCAACATACAAAGGCCAGCATTGAGTCCAAGCTGTGAGGTCCGCAAACTACGAGAGGAGATTGTGGAGTTCATAAGTGATAGGAGCAGAATTAGGCCATTTGTCCCTAGTGTACTCTGCCAGTCAATCATGGCTGATCTCTCTCTTCCTCCTACACCCATTCTCCTGCCTTCTTCCCATAACCCCTGACACTCGTACTAATCAAGAATCTATTTATCTCTGCCTTAAATATATCCGCTGACCTGGCCTCCACAGCCATCTGTGGCAAAGAATTCCACAGATTCACCACCCGCTGATTAAATAAATTCCTCCTCATCTCCTTCCTAAAGGAACATCCTTTAATTCTGAGGTTATGGCCTCTGGCCTACTCTCCCACTGGTGGAAACATCCTCTCCACACATCCGCTCTATCCATGCCTTTCACTATTCGGTAAGTTTCAATGAGGTCCCCTGAGACAATGAGTCCAAGCCATGTCGTCTGCTAAATATGAGAGGAGATAGAGGGGCATTTGATTATCCAGTGCAAGTTTGGTGAAGGTCCTAAGTTCCAAAGATTTGCAGGGGTGTAGGTTACTTGGCCTCTGTAAATTGTCCCGCGTGTAGGATAGATCAATGGGTGCTCGTTGGTCAGTGTGGACTCAGTGGGCCTGTTTCCATGCTGTATCTCTAAACTAAACCCTATTACCTGGGTGAATCACCCGACGTTAAGTGATTAAGGAATAGCTTGTCATTAAATTCGGACACGATAATCCATACCCTCAACAGGGGTGTTAAGGAAGAGGGCCTCAACATTGCAAAGTCTTTCCTATACTTGAACTTTAATTCATCACCGGGATGTAGCCACCATGCATAGCAAGCTTTGAAAATTCTATACACATCTCTGATGTGTGTCATACAGCCAAGGAGTAGAATTAGACCATTCGGCCCATCAAGTCTATCTACCTCTCCCTCCTAACCCCATTCTCCTGCCTTCTCCCCATAACCTCTGACACCCGTACTAATCAAGGATTAGTAGATGGGATTTGTGAATAAAAGGGCACGAGCGGGATATTCAGACGAATTCTAAAACTGTAAGAGGGCTAGAATTGTATTCTTGTGTGCAGCTGATTCTCTGACTGTTCTTCATAATTGGTCCTTTGGTTCATCGGCATTTGACCCTGTGATGCAAATCAGCCAAATGATTGAAACCGCCCGTGGACACTGATGCTGTCTGGCCAACCAGCTGGAATGTGGAGGTAGTTATTAGTTATCCCTTTCCTCATCCCAGCCAACAGGAAGGGCTCCAGCCTGTTATTCGCTCTTTAGTGTGGCTTAGACTGGGAATTATATTTTCTATAAAACCAAAACAAAGCACCCTGAAGAAACCCATTTAAACTACTTTTATAATCCTTGTTAATTAACTGATTTGCCAATCATTGATTGAAAGATACAGCATAGAAACAACCCCCTTTGGCCCACCGTATCCATGCCAACGACCGATTACTCATTCACAGTAGTTGAGTTTAGTTTCGAGACACAGCATGGAAACAGCCCCTATGGCCCACTGATTTCACGCTGACCATCGATCGCCTGTTCACACTGGTCCCATGTTACCCTACTTTTTCCATCCTCTGTCCACGCACCAGAGGCAATTTACAGAGGCCAATTGGCCACACAACTTTGGGATGTGGGAGAAACCTCACGGGGTCACAGAGAGAACATGCAAACTCCACACACAGAGTACACCCGAGGTCAGGATCGAACCAGCAGCTCTGTCATCTGCGCCACTGTGCAGTCAATAGTTTTAAGTTACCCTACTCTCGCATCCATTCCCTGCACACTAAGGGGAATTTACAGAGGCCAACTAACCTACAAACCACGTGGACAATATACACTTCCTTGAGCCCACAGTGAACTCATGAATTTTAAATGTAAAATGGAATATGGCAAAAACCTGAGGAACCATGCTACATGTGATGTGTCACACTCTTCCCATTCCCAAATACTGATTAACAACTGAGGTATTCTATTCTTGTAACAATACAATCAAACATAAAAACTGGTGATGCCTCACAGCACGTTTCCATGCGAGTAGTTCCTGAAGTGACATTAATTTAGAGTATCGTAGATCTTCTAACACGCGTCATCAATGCAAGATGAACAATCATATTTCAAAACATTACCAGTCACCTGAGACTGCTAAGTGGCAATGTTCACAAAACCATGATATTTGTTTTAAGCTTGTCGTTGATGTAGGAATTATTTTCGTTATGTTTCCATAAAATCTTCATGGGTTTTGGGAAGCTGCTGGAAGTCTGAAAGGCTGTAATCGGTGTCTATTAGGTGGCACAGTGGTAGAGTTGCTGTCTAAAGGGCCTGTCCCACTGTACGAGGTAATTCAAGAGTTTTCCCGAGTTTCCCCTGATTCAAACTCGGAGAATTACAGTAATAGCCGCTCGTATGTACTTGGAGCTCTCGTGGACATTTTTCAACGTTGAAAAAAAACTTAACGAAACTTACCGCGTTTCCCGAGTACCTGCCGTTAGCGTTACGAGCCGCTAAGAGACGTCCCGAGCCCCGACGTACATTCTACACACTTACCACGAGTTTGATTTTTTTTTTAAACTCGGGAGAGCTCTTGCATAAACTCGTATAGTGGGACAGGCCCTTTACAGCACCAGGGACCCTGGTTCGATCCTGACTGTGGGTGCTGCCTGTACGAAGTTAGTACGTTCTCCACAAGACTTTGTGGGTTTTCTCCAGGTGCTCTGGTTTTCTCCCACACTTAAAAGACGTACAGGCTTGGAGGTTAATCGGCTTCTGTAAATTGTCCCTAGTGTGTAGGATAGTGTTAGTGTATGGGGTGATTGTTGGTCACTGTGAGACTTGGTGAGCCAAAGGGCCTGTTTCCACACATCTCAAAAGTCTAAAGGATGTATTAAAATCAGTCTCTGCTTAAAATCCCAGTGTAATGGACTTTATTTGGGTAGGGGTGAGGAAACCAATTGAGTTCTAATATCTCAACGGTATGTTTCTTCACCAGACGTTGACTCCTCCACCGCTCCCTCCATGCCAGAAGGGGTTTCATCTTTTTATATCCTGGGCATTGACTTCATCTTGGAGACGCAGCCCAGTGTTTTTCCCTGGTTGGAGTGAACTCGATTCTTCTTGAGATCGACACAAAATACTGGAGTAAATCATCGGGTCAGGAGAAAATTGATAGGTGATGTTTCAGGTCGGGACCCTTCTTCAGACTGAATAGGGTAGCAAAAAATTCTATGGAGAGTGGAGAAGAATGTCTTCAAAGTCGGCATACCCTGAACAGAGCATGCAGTGGAGCAGTGAAAATGTATCGACAAGGGACTGTAGATGCTGGTTTATATCAAAGGTAGACACAAAATGCTGGAAAATACTCAGCGGGTAAGGCAGCATCTCTGAAGAACAAGAACCTATCATCGAAAGGATTTATCGTAGTCGCTGCCTCAAAAAGGCAGCCAACATCATCAAAGACTCACACCATCCTGGCCACACATCTCATCTCACCACTGCCATCGGGAAGAAGGTACAGGAGCCTGAGAACTGTAACGTCCAGGTTCAGGAACAGCTTCTTCCCTACTGCTATCGGGCTAAAACACTACAACCTCATTAGCTTTGAACTACAATAGACTGTTATTGCACTGTTATTGTTTGTTCTTTTTCCCCCTGAGTTTTTGTTATATTATTTATTATTACATACTCGGTTGTGCTGCAGCAAGTAGGAATTTCATTGTTTTATCTGGGACATGTGACAACAAAACATTCTCGACTCGTTTCAGGTCGGGACCCTTCTTTGATGATGATTCTACTTGATGCCAATTAGTCTATTGTTGCATTGATGGTCAATACAGAGACAACCACCCAACTTTATTGTATGACATCCATGCAGATTAATTACTGGTGTCACTGGCTATCTAGTTTAGGGACAACATGGGGGTTGCATGGGTTGAAGAACAGCATGAAGATAAAGAGCAAAGGAGATAAAGGCACTGTGAGCTTACAGGGAGCGTGGAGTTAACAGCAGTGGAGGAGGCAGAGGATTCACAGTTGTGAAAAGGAGTGAAGTGACGGATGTGGGCGGAGCGCTGCCTGACTCGGAGAAGAATGCCAAACAGCAGGATCAAACGGGGGAGGGCAGTGTAACAGTTGCAGGGAGGGGCACTGAGGGGGGAGGGGAGGGAGCAGAGAGGATATTGATGCAGGGACAGGAATGTGGAGGATTCAAGGTGTGCGGGGTTGGTCACAGGGTGCATGGAAGTCAGGGGAGTAGCAGCAGGAAAGTCCACTCATGCCTCACCCGTGGGTGAGTGTATGTGAGTGTGAGTGTATATATGCGAGTGAGTGAATAGTGAGTGAGCTAGTGAGTGCATGAGCTCTAATACATGTGTCCATTTATGCCAGCGTGTTAAAGTTACACGGGTGAGCCTGGAGTCCAGTCTTCCTGAGCTGCTCCTTTTCAACAGGCCAAGACATCCTTGTCAAGCTTGCGTGGGAGCTGTGGATAATGGCCAACCCATGTTATAAATAAATACCTGCAAGCTGTGCAAAATGTTGACAAAGAAGTCTTGGTCTGTTGGAGAACAGACAAATTCCACTCCTTAATCTCAAACACAGAAACTCGATTGTCAGTTGCCCAGTTGTGCCAGACCTGAACTTCGCTTCTCTATCAAAGCCCAGTTCAGTTTAGTTTAGTGATACTGCATGGAAACAGGCGCGTTAGCCCACCGAGTCCATGCCGACCACAATCGCCCATACACAAGTTCTATCCATCTCACTGGGGACAACTTACAGAAGCCATTAACCTATCAGCCTGTGCGTCTTTGGAATGTGGGAGGAAATCAGAACACCCAGAGAAAACCCATGTGGTCACAGGGAGAATGAACAAACTCCATACAGACAGCACCCAAAGTCAAGATCGAACTTAGGTCTCTGGTTCTGTAAGGCAGCAATTCTACTGTTGCACCACCGTGCCACCCCAGGGACCAAGACACTTTGGTAGCAACATTCTCACGGAGTGAGACATGGTCAGCTGAAGATCTCGAAGAGCAAAGGGATGTTCTCTTCTCAAACATGTTGGGAACAGACTGTCACCTGCTGAGCTTCTAAAATGTGACAGCGAGGAATTTCACACTCTAACACAGAAAATCATCGACTACTTCTGGTGGTGGAGCACATATTAGTGATCGTTTGAGGCATATAACCATGACCATCTTAAAAAAATAGACAGATCTGATTGTGATTTCTTCAGATATGGCGCTGTCTGCTCAGTCACAGAGAGACATCAAGGTGAGATTTTCACCACGCAACATCACCAAGAAAGTGCCGGGAGCAGCGTCCACTTCTGTACACAGCCGCCTTTGATTTCACAAATGCCGGTGGAAAGACCCTGGAGTATTCTTCTCCAATTCTGTGGACATGAGACAATTGTCTCCAACTTTCGCCTGCCACATGATGATGGTGTTTTAGCCAAGATCTGAACCAACTGGTCAACACCGTCCAAATCCACGTCCTTGGGACGGGGAAGGAAACCCGAGCACTCGGAGGTCCCACGCGGTCACAGGATGAACGTCAAAAGCTCCACACGGACGGCACCCAAACTCAAGATCAAACCCGGTGTTTCGAGCGCTTTGAGGCTGCAGCTCTACCAACTGCACCACTTCGCCACCCTTCATGTGAAAACATTTTTAGGTACTTCATCACAATATCAACAAATGCCATGGCAACAGAAGGCTATGTAAGAGAAAGCATACTCAAATCATTTTGACCTAAAGATTTTCTATGCAAGAGCATCACAGAGAATTAAAAGATATCATTAAACTTAATGTGCACAGAAACAAATACAATAAAATTGAGCTCTATAAATAGCATGCTATTTTGCCTCTTACCTGCTAGCATAATGTTCAATTCGTGAATGAGTATCGTCGTGTGACAACTGAGGGGATGAGGCAGGTCTGCAAATGAGAAAGAGATTTGCTGTTTAGAAAAGAAAGAAGTGCCAAGCTTATTTTATACAACTGATAACATTTCACCAAAGCTATGCGAATACAATTACGTGAATGCTTTTGTAACACATGACAAACCTTCCCATGGTTACAATCCAGTAGACGATGACAAGAAAACAATCTTGCTGTTCTATGCATGGTTTATTTAACTTCGATTGGCAATAAAAGGTAGGTATATTTATTTATCTGTCGCACTGTCGCAAATGGATGCGCCTGGTAGTGTGGTTATTTTTCGAAGCAACATTTATAGACCTTCCATTTATAGAGATTCAACGACCAAAATGTGACACTGAGCCATATGGACGGCCAGAAGCTTGGTCAGAGATAACGTTTCGAACACATTGTTAAAGGAGGAGAAAAGTGGAACAGTTCAATGAGGTAATTTCAGAGGCCCAGACACCAACTCAGACAACACTTTCCCCAACGGTGAGGATGGAAATCGGGCAGTCAGGAGACGTAACTGGCATGGACAGTGACTGTTCAGTGTTGCGGCAATGGAGATAATTACAATGGCAGGGAGGACGAGGTTACAAGACAGATTTGTAAATAACACTCAGAATGTGTAAAATCGGGGCACGGCGTATGTGGAAAGTGATGTGAATATGGAGGGTAGGAAAAACAGGGCTTGTTTCAAGTTGGGTCAAGAGCAGGATACTCTGGGTTGACTTCAAGTCTATGGAGAGAAGGACGTGGGAGTCTCAAGGTGTGTTCACACGGCAACGCATGTACAGATGGCGGCATTGCAACAGCGAGTAGACCACAGCTGGGCGAGGAGTTGAGGTGGAAGTGATGGTTTACTTCCCGTGTGATGGGTCGTCAGTAGCCGAGTTCAGGGTTAAAAAAAATAACAGTATGGTCATAAACCGAAGATAGACACAAAAAGCTGAAGTAACTCAGTGGGTCAGACAGCATCTCTGGAGAAAAGGAATAGGAAGGGTTTCTCGGGTCGAGACCCTCCTTCGACACGAAACGTCACATATTCCTTTTCCCCAGAGATGCTGCTTGACATGGTGAGTTACTCCCGCTTTTTGTGTCTATCTTCAGTTTAAACCAGCATCTGCCGTTCCTTCCTACACAAAAGTCATAAACAGTGTGCCTGAGGCTCAGAAAGAGAACGGATAAATCAGGCGATTAAAACAATTTGTTTGTCCAACAGGCCGAAGAAAGTGGGCTCAATATTTTAGAAATGTAATTGCAAAAATATCTCCTTTTTCAGTGAAGTTGAAGGGACAAACAGCGACAATTTAGAGATATAAATTTAGACTGAAAGACAGAGCAGCAAACTGAAGGAGAGTTGCGTGTCAATGTAATTCAAATTCTCATTTACTTGAATTAAATAATTAGAGCTGAACTCTTTCATTACCACATTGTACTTGCAAGTATTTTTAACATAGATGTCTACTGCTGATATTTTTGATAAACAAAAATCACTCGGCGTAATTAAATTCCCTACAACGCATTTGAAATAGAGCTGCAGTAAATTGAATGTTCCCAGCAGGAAAGCAGCTGTAAGAAATTGATCAAGTTATTCTTTTACAAAATAATCAACCATTACTGCCATTCTGTTGGTGGATCAGTCACAGAGCTTAACCTGTTTGGGCTAACGCGTGAAAGTTTTATCCAACTTAGTCTAAATCATAGTTATCTCACCCTGACGGTCTCTCCCTTGAGATGCTTCACAATTTGCCTGAAATTGTCATTGACTCAGTTTCTCACCACTAAATCAGACCAGTTCAGATCAGATCGGGGCAGTTCTGGTGAAACTCTGCTTCTTTCACCGCAGATGCTGCCTGACCCGCAGAGCAACACCAGCATTTTCTGGTTTCATTGCTGATCACCTCAACTTGCAACTAAAAATAACCGTTACAAATGGTTCTTCTTAATATTTACATCTAGTTTGCATTGAGATGATTGCTGATCTCTCCACTGCTGGAAACATTTATTTCATTTCATTATTATATCAAAACAGTTTATCGTTTTGAGCGTCTCTTAAAATGAACTGGGGAGAACAATCCCAGTTTTCTTGCACACTAGAATCAGACCTCCTTTTCACCATTCTCGAAAATACTCTACTGCACCTGATTGAAGACACAAATATTCCTTCTCAAGTATGATGTGCGGAATTAGACAAGGTAGATTAGCACAAGAATCGGAAACAACACAAAAACGTGCTTTCACTCAAACGAGTGGCTACATTTGAAAGCCAGTCGCTGGTGGAGGGGTGGATATGATTGAATACTGTTCTTTTGTGGGAAATGGATAAATACTCATAAGGGGAATGGTTGCTTTCAGGGTGCACAAGGGAACGGGACCGACTGGATTGCCCTTTAAAAGAGACAGCAGAAACCCAACGGACTGCGTTGCCTCGTTTTGTGCTACACTACTCTGCGGCTTCACGACTGATGGCTGAAGGCAAGTGATTGTGTCTGCACGCAAGTGTAAGTGTGAAGGAGGAACAACTTCCATCTAGACAGAACTGGTCTTTAGAGAGGTATACTGAACATTCAAGTATAAAGCGTGGCAAAAATGAAACCATAAATAACAATTTTAATTTCCAGTGAAAGCCGCATTATCGGAATTCATTATTCATTATCTCCAGCAGAGGAAAACCTTTCAAGAGACGCCTAATGTGCAGATTCTTTTGTTGTGTACTTTAATGATCTGCATGCCTGTGCCTAAAGCAGCACTGTAGTGCAGGCATTAATTTCAGGAATCGCATTAACTACCCATTTTGACTATTCCACTGATGATGGGAGGGAAAGGTTCCCTTCCATTTGAGGGATAATTGAATCTGCATCAGATCATCAGCAATTTATTTCCATCAGGAAATTTTAACCAGGTGAAGATAACACTCAGTTTATTTTTCTGAACCAGCAGGAATGCCACTGCAGCAGAGGGCAAAATGGTTACAAGAAAGATACACTATTATTTTTGACAGCTTGTGTGAACAATTTTGTGTTTGCCCAGGTTGGAGAAACTCAGCGGGTGCAGCAGCATTGAGTGATAGGCGAGCACGGTTTAGTTTAGTGATAGGCTCTTCGCACCACTGAGTCCGCGCCAACTAGCGATGCCCGCATATTAACATTATCCTACACACACACACACAGGACAGTTTACATTTATACAAAGCCAATTAACCTACAACCCTGCATGTCTTAGGAACATGGGAAGAAACCGAAGATCTCGGAGAAAGACTCTGTGGTCACGGGGAGAACGTACAAACTCTGTAAAGGCAGCACCCGTAGTCAGGATCAAATTCGGGTCTCTGGCGCTGAAGGAGCTGCAAGGCAGCAACTCTACCGGTGTGCCACCCTTTTCTAATTCTTATTTCTATATATTTTTTTGGGGGTTTTTTTTTAAGGGGGTGGGAAGTCAAGGATGAGTTTGGACTCGCAACTATTTCCAACATAACACCAGTTGCTAATCGTTAGGTCGTCATTAATCAACCTTTGCATAAACAATGCAGTTGTAATTCATATTTAGTTGTGGTGCAAAATGGATGGTCTGGCATCAATTCACATAGCAAGAGGGTAAATTAAGAAGTAGCTAATGCAGTGCTGCCAATTTAGTGCTAACTCTCAAGTCAAACTCCTAATGCAACATGTCTCTACGCTAATCCAAAAACAGCAGCAACCAATGCACTTCTATGATTTCATTTTTCTTTCTTCTTTCTAATTTAATGCCAGAAAGTGCTGGAGTTTTTTGAGAGAACAGAAAATGGATTGAAATTTGAAAAGGACCGAAATCGGACTACCTTTAATCGGACATTACTGGCTTTTACCTTGCACTGAACGTTATTCTCTTATCATGTATCTGTACATTGTGAATGGTTCGATTGTAATTATATATTGTCTTTCTGCTGACTGGTTAGCACGCAACAAAAGCTTTTCACTGTACCTCGGTACATGTGACACTAAACTAAACTGTAACAGAAGTGATTTCATATGGAACTTCTACGGACAACAGAAATTCTGGCACTATTATTCCAAGCTAGAATTGAACAAAAACTGAGGTGAAAGTGTTAAAAGTACCACAGTGCTGATGGAGAAAATGTTTTGAAGCAGTTTGTGATGAGATAAAGTTGTCTTCAGTAGCATTTTATATTTCAAAAAGTTTAAAAAAAAAATACGACCTCTTACAAAAGCAAACACAGTCAAGCAAAAAGAATCCTTTTGAAGTTACAATCATACAATTTTTTCTTTTAATAAAAGGAAAATAAATAAAGCAGGATGCAGATGTGTACAGAGGGTACTCACTCATAATCTACTGGCCAGAAGTTGATCAGAGTAACAGGACTGCAAGACAAAAATGTGGAGATGAAGCAGCAGCTTTTCTCAGGGGAAAACGCATCAAGCATTTCAAAAAAAGAGGGGGGGAAAAAGGGCAGCAAAAACAGCAATGTGAATGACCATGGCAGCAATATAAAGAAACAGTATACTATGTACATGCTGACATGCAAGTCTTCTGCAACAGTAACAATGAAAAATAAATTGATCATTGAAAAGAAATCGACCTTTCAATGATGTCAAAATCAATACGTTTAAGACATTGAAAACAGAGAGTATCTACATTGCAGTGTCCATCTCCACACCGTTTGCTCCTTGCCAAACATGAAAGTCATGACTCTCGATGGGGTTCCCTTCTGTGGGGGGGGGGGGGGGGGGGGGGGGGGGAGAAAGGGGGTTCAGCAATCCCACATGACCTGGCTAAAGCAATGACCCTTCACCTGCCAACCCCATCATTGACTGATGACAGGCTATTCATCAATGAGGGCATCACTACCAAGTCTGCATTCATCCTGAATGAACTTTCCAGTAGGGGCAACTAAAGAACCGATGAGGCATAGCTCCCTATCACATTGATCCTGCACATTTACCTAATGGAGCACAGATTACCGGATGGCACCGTCAGCGATGGCAGCCTCGCCAACCGCCTGTCTGTCTTTTCGCCTATTTGTTATTTTTTAGTGTGTTTTAAAAAGTTTGTATTAATGTTCTCTGTTTTTTTTAATGTGGGAGGTGGGGGAGGGGGTCGGGGCAATTTTTTTCACTCTCTTACCTTGCCAGAGATACGATTGTTTTCCGGATTGTATCTCCGGTCGCTCTGCGGCCTAACATCATGGAGGTGGCGACTCTGCTCGAGAGTGACTTTGAGTCCCACTGCAGGGCCGTGGACTTACCATCAGAGCCTGCGATCCCTTGCCTGGGATCAAAGCTCCAACTGCGGCCTGCGGATTCCAGCATCGAAGAGCTCGCAGTCTCGGGTAGAGACTGATGTCGGAAAGCTCCAAAGTCGCAAGAAGTTCGACCAGCCCTGACCCGGGGTCCGATCGCCCTGGCGCGGGGAGCTGAGATCCCCCCGATGCACGACCTTGATTGCCCCGATGCGGAGGGCCCGACCGCTTGCTACTGGAGCCAAGACCACTCCATCAATGGAAGGCTGAAGGCCCACCACGGCGGGAGGACAAAGAAGTGTAGAGATTAGCAACTTTTCTTTTGGCCTTCCATCACAGTGAGGAATGTGGAGGAGTCACTGTGGTGGATGTTTATGTTGAAATGTATTTTGTGTGTTCTGTTGCTTTTTATTTGTACGACTGTATGACAAATCAAATTTCCTTCTACGTTTCAAAACATACTTGCTAATAAAGCATGATTATTATGATTATGATTATTCCCCCACAAAAATAACCTTATTCAAAAATAAAAAATGTGCAAAACGAAAACTGTGCAAAAATATTCTCAATGTTTGTACATTAAAGCGTGTCATACTCAGTAGTGTTCGCAGCTATCTTTAAATGAAAGTCCCTTGTCACTCATTGCCAGCTGGCTCCTGCCTTCAGTAGTTCGATATTATCTTGTGTACAGACGTGCAGTGAAATACTTTTTTTGCATACAGTTCGTAAAGTATTGCCATATCTGAGCTCAATCCTCGATAGTACAAAGAGTATATAAGTAATCCACAATACCGCATGCAATAGTCAACAGGTTTTGGTGCCACTGTCTTCTGGAGCGGTGCCAGATCCAGGCGAGCCCCAGGCTGCTACAGGGCCTCCAGCTGTTGCTCCCGTCCGGATTGTCCAGTGAACCATTGACCTTCTCCTCACATGGCAAACTGCAGCTTTTGTGCCCCGGGTGCACCTCCCGCAGCCGACCTCGAGCGTGCGGAAGGCAAGACCCCGGTTCATCTGCAAGCATCCTCCGTCCTCCTCTCCAGTTCTCAGGGGTGAAGCATAGGGTGGACGCGGCGGCTTTCCAGCACAGGCCACAGCTCACAGCTTATAACCTTCTGGCCCGCTGCTTCCTTTCGTTATAACTCACACAACCGCTAACCATCCTTCACTTAAATCTCCAGCTTTATTTTCCAGCCTCCTCCCATTCGCCGAATCACTTGGTATTCCATATGCAAGGTTCCCCAGTGGAGAGCAGTTCTAAGAGAGCACAAGTTTCAAGAGATAGACACAAAGTGCTGGAGCAACTCAGCAGGTCAGGCAGCATCTCCAGAGCCAAAGGATGGGCGACGTTTCAGGTCAAGACCCGGAGAAAAAAAGTTGGGTGACATTTTGGGTCGGGACCCAGGGTGATCATGTGGTCATCTGGTCACGCTGTTCATCTTTCATGAAACCTGCAGTTTAATTCACAATTGATCCACTAAAACAGTCAGATCCATCTTCAATAACAACATTGGGGATGGTTCCCAATTACACGATGTTTCCATGAACTGTCAGCTTAACATTTTACCGTCTTGCTTACTCTTTTATCTCCCAGTGCACATTTATTTTCTCCTTTGATAATGGATTCAAGCTGGTCACCATGCTGGTGACTGTCCTTTTTGTGGAAACAGAGAGGCGGTGGGTTTTGGAAAAAAAGTTTAAAATTGGAAAAATATCAGACTCGGCCAATCCCATGCTCACCCGCCATTCGTGCTCTGCAGCCAATCAGGTTAAGTTTGGAGAAACAGCATGGAAACAGGCCCTTCTGCCCACCTAATCCACACTGACCATCGATCACCCATTCACACTAGTTCTATGTTATCCCACTTTCTCATCCACTCGCTACACATTAGGGGCAATTTACAGAGGCCAATTAACCTACACATGTGGTCCCAGGGAGAACGTGCAAACTTCACACAGAGAGTCATGATTGAACCTGGTTCTCTGGTACTGTGAGGCAGCAGCTCTACCAGCCGTGTCGCTGAACTACCTAGACATAAATGCAGGATCATTAATTTTAATACGACCAAATTTCCACCTCAGGTCAACTTACTCAGAACATACCGCAAATTAAATCTGTGCCCTTACGAGCCCGTGTGGTTCAGTTAATTTATGGCCCCTACAAGGCATTTATGGGTGTGCTGAGAAGAGGCTGACTTACACACAGATTTTAAATTATCAAATCAATTGTACTTATAGCCTGTAGTAGGACAATTATTTTTCCTCAGAATATGGGAGATCTAATTTTCAAAGAGACTTTATTGAGAAGATTGGACACCACAGCTGAATCATTCGAAAACAAGAAAACATGTCCAGAGGAAGGAAAATGCATTTATATTTTTCAGGAGGAATGCAGTGAAATGTTATTGCTTCAGGGTGTGGGCATGCTTTAGGGCATTTGGATTCATTCTTCACTCAATTGCATTGGGTTCTCAACAGGAAAGATTTTGCATTTGCATTTCCTTACATTTACTGGAACTGGCTCTGCAACTTTCATTTCCGTCTCCACCTTAATCCTTCATCTCCTGACCCTCTCCTATGCAAAGCCCCAGCAGATGAGGGACAGCATCTTGATTAGTACGGGTGTCAGAGGTTATGGGGAGAAGACAGGAGAACGGGGTTAAGAGTGAGAGATAGACTTGATGAATGACGGAGTAGACTTAATGGGCCGAATGGCCTAATTCAACTCCTATCATTTATGATCGAATGATCTACAAAGCAAGTTGGCGTTGTTCATGTGTTTAAACTGACTGCCTTGAGCAAATGGTGGCTCAATGGTGTCCATGATTTTCCAACAGATAAAGTGGAGAGTCACACATCCAAACACATCCAAATGGCATTTCATAAAAACGAAATTACCCCTGCAGCACATAGCCATAACATGATGATCTTACAGCAGTTTTCAAAAAGTGTAAATTTGAGATAAAGCTCGATGCTACAACTGCCGCTACAATTTTGTTCATATTTATTCTTGTCTTGATTGCTTTATATCTGTAGTTGAGGGTAACTCCAAGAGGAAATGGGCGAGTTTGAGTTGTCATCTCTGCTGGCATTGAAATGGTCAGCATGCCCAACATTATACTTGTGCTGATATTTCATTGTACCTGATAGGCAATTCACCTCTAAAATTAAACATAATTTCTCGAACGTTCCTTAAAAATCCACTTTCAAAATAGTATTAAAAACACACACATCGACTTCCCACTTCAAACTTATACCATTGGTTGACAAGTTTAGTTGCTTTTCAAAGTTACACTGCACGTGGAAGAACGAGGCAGGCATAATGTTGGGGATTCGAGTTCCTGCAGCATTCTGTGTCTATCTTAGGCACAATATGTTGTTGACCTCCTCACCGCGTGAATCAAGATGAATGAATCCACGCACCGTGATGAAAATAGACATCATTTTATCAAAATGAACTGCTCAGCCATTCATACTGAAGAAAGCCTTACTGTAGAAAGAAGAGGTGTTGCCTGGAAAACGAGACAAGATCAGGCAAGTATCCAAACCTGATCAGCCACGAAAATCAAACCTAATTCAAGGCTTCATGTGATTTTTTTTTTCCCCAACAAATTATTAATCCTTAACAACATTAACATTGGTTTAATTTGATCCATAATAAAAGCATGCAGTATAAAGCTGTGCAGGTTGGTGGGGTTTATGTTCGTTTACCATGACTGGTGTAAACAGCGGGGCCTGTTACACGTGCAAAATAACACTGCAGCATAATCGGAACAACAAGTTTTGCACTCACGTTTCCAAGTTATCCCCCTCCAGAACTGTCTGCACTGGCAGATATCCCATCCGGGGATGCTTTGCGAAGTACCTCTTTGTTCGAAACTTGTTTTTTAATACCTTGGCAAAATCTCGGACATCTTCTCCTGAAGTTGTCTGAAGGGAATATAACAATACATTCTATTTGAAATGACCCCCGAGCTGGATGTTGTTATTTCAAGCATCGTGCATTGAAACTCTGAACTAGAGACATTTAATATAGGAGGTGTATGTTAGAGCATTGTACTCTATTAAACTACAGAGTAAATAACAATGTGAAATGTGATGCTGAAACAACGTCTGGCTGGAGGTTACACCGTCAATAAAAGAAATTGGACCCAAGTGCGCCTATGGATCGGTTGCATTTTTTGACCAGGGTACCAATCACACAGCTCCTGGAATGGAAATGGGAAGCAGATCATAGACACAGTGATGAATTAAAGCAAAGAGGACAATGGAAGATGTCTGTGGGTCAAGCAGCAGATGTGGAGGCAAAGGACTTATGACGGCATTTCAGGCTCAGCCCTGCTGCGGGGGTCTAAACCAGACAAATTCCTCCTGGCACTACAGGTGCTGCTTGATCCGCTGATTTCTTAGTGTTGTACCAGATTCCAAGGTGAGGGGAGAGGTGGCGATGAGGGAGGTGTTGCTGATTATTACCAAGGGGCATCCATGCCTTTGTGCATGTATTTAACCGATTAGCAAGTGGGAGCAAAGCACAGCATCTGAGGGAAATCCACTCCACCAGAGGGATAATGTGCAAGCTCCACATAGACAGCACCCACTGTCAGAATTGATCTCTGGGCACTGGAACTTTAAGGCAGCTGCAATGCTCAATGCGTTCTGGCACCATTCTCTATTTCTTCAATGGTACCTTCCTATCTGTCCCCTTAAAACAAGATTAAAATAAAAAACCCTCAGACCTCTTGCAGTGTATCTGCCAACAGCTTCCTTACACAGCCCTACTTTCAATTGTTTTTAAATTGATCCAGCGCTGATTTTAGGCGTCACAATAATGTCGACAAATGCACCACCAAACAGCAGTATGGAAATAATTTTGCACCATTGCAGATCAGTTACAAGATCCCAAGTTAAGAAATTGGCAGGAGAGTGGCAAGATGCGCACTGATTTTTCCTCCAGTTTGTCTACATGACCTTGGCAGACTGTGGACCATGCTAAGTGCCAAGTTGTTGATCAAGCTTGCAATTTAAAATAAGTTTGACATTCCTAGTTTATTTGTTTCCAACCTCTTGAGCAAGCATGCACATTTAACTGGAGAAGTTATCAGAAAGAAATCACAGAGCTGCCACTGGAAATGGCTCCATAATTGAAGAATTCTATTGGAAATTACTGTGTAGGAATGAAAACACAAACTTCATTCATCTTCACACTCTTAAAAGACTTTCAGCTAAGGTACATCTCCAATTTCCCAGCATTTGCTTTCACACTGCAACAGCAATTCATAAAAACAAAAATAAAATGGGAAAATGCTACAATACGTCAAACTCAATATGAAGAAATCTCAAGTGAGAGGACATTTTATTAAGAACGTTTAAATCTTCTCTTAAGTATTCCCACTTCTATATTTAAAAAAAATGTTGATGCAACATAAACACAATTCAACTGCAGCAAATATGGAAAAACAGACTACACAATAAATCTCATTAATCTTACACTCTTTATCCACCCAAAAAAAAAACTTCTATCGAATATTTTGCAGTGCAGCCAATTTGCAACAAACCTGATGGAAATTCTAGATATTTCCAGATGAAGGGGGAAAATACATGGCTCCACAATTCATTTTACAAGTGCAATGAGGACTTCATTAAAATAAAATAATTGGATTTTGGTCCCTGCCGTAGTTCTGAACAGTTTCCTCAATAAAGCTGAAAATGACGAGTTATTAATGCAATAACGTCACACATGGTTAATGGCAACGGATGGAATTTTTTTTGTTTTGCTGTGCAAATTGTGCCAACCTCATACAAATAAGATTCTGAATTGCAGTTCTTCAATGAAAGATTGAACAAATTTTTTTTTTTTTTGGCCTTGCAGCAATGAAGAAGTTTGGAAGTCAGGACCCTTGACCAGAAGAAAGCGATTTACAGTAAATCATATTTTGATGACGGCAAATTAGTTTAGTTTAGTTCATCGTCATGTGTACTTGGGTGCAGTGAAACTGCTTTTGATTTCCTGGCAAAGATAGACACAAAATGCTGGAGTAACTCAGCGGGCCAAGCCGCATCTCTGGATAGAAGGAATGGGCGACGTTTTCAGGTCGAGACCCTTCTTCAGAGCGAGAGTCAGGGGAAAGAGAGGTACAGAGGTAAGGAAGGGTAAGGTGTGAAAACGAGACATCAAAAGAGATGGTTCAATAAAAACATAGCACAGATCATTGTTAGCTAGGAGAAGTTAACAACAAAGCAAACAGAAAGAAAATGTAACCAGGGGGACATTCAGAAGGTCCAGGCCTTCTCTTTGGCTTCCCCCCCCCCATCTTATTCCTCAATGATAAATCTCCCATTTTCTCCTTGAAGACATTCAAGATCATGTGAGTATCAGAGGATAATGCAAAACGAGTGATTGAGGATCGGGATCTGATCAGTAAAACTAACCTCATCAACTTTTTTACAGAGAACAAGAGGAGAAAAAAAAAGGAAAAAGGGGAAAGAGTGATTTTGGGGGAAAAAATGTGAAAGAGTGAGGGACACAGAGACTGGTGCATGTTGGTTCCCACTATAACACTTCACAGCCGTTGGAACACTTGGGAAGTACTGTCGATCAAGTTCCATTTCATGGACATTTTCTGCATGTTACGGCGTACTTCTCGCCTTAATACATTTGTGAACGGTGCCGACTGCACTATTTAATTTTTTTTCAAATTAACAATTGGCCACCTACAGGATACATTACCAAAATATTGCCGCAGGCTTTTCAGAGAATCACCAATTAGACTGGGGTCAAATGAGTAGATTCCATAGAAAATATTCGGAACACTTTTTCAAGGCTGCTTTCCGCGCTTGCAGTTCACACTTACCGGTGTGCAGTATTCTACCATCGGGTAATGCATTTTATGACCTTTTGCTGTTCGACCGGAAAAGAAGCAACTTTGGCAGACATCATAATTAAAGTGCTTTAAGCTGCGATATCTGCATGTTAAAAGGACGTAAAGAGGTTAGAGAACATTTTTGTACTTCTTGAATACAAATGTAATTCACTCGGAACAACAGACTGAAAGCCTCCACACTTGTGTGTTATGTTGCCAGGATCAGGGCAGCTAAAGAAAACTCGACAGTTTTTTTTCAGTCTTTAAGGTCAGATCTGTTAACCTGGATCAGATTGCCATTGATTATTTCCAATGAGAACGCTGCATCTGTCGGTGATTTAGTGGCAGCTCTGTAAATTTACACTCGATCACAATACTTGTCTGCACCCGTTCACATTTGACCCAGGTTCCTGAAATTGTTCCATTATCCATCTAGAAAGAAGTTAGAACACCAGCAGGTTCAGGTTCTGCTGAAGCTAACAGTGTATGTCCCTGTGTGCAGGAAGGAACTGCGGATGCTGGTTTAAACCAAAGATAGACACCAAAAACTGGACTAACTCAGCGGGTCAGGCAGCATCTCTGGAGAAAAGGAATATGCGATGATTTGTGTCGAGAACCTTCTTCGGACTGAAGAAATCTCCAGTGTATGTCCCTGTCTGTCCTAAGTTCTGGAAGCTCATTTCTGGCTTCAGCACTCTCTCACACATTTGATGCTATCTGCCAAGTCGCTGGTTTCTAGTTTCTTCTAGTTCTTCTTATTAACAATCTTCCCCTTTTTAATTATTTGTGCCACTGAGGCACTCCACCATAACTGGCAGAGCTTTCTTTTGAGGAACCTCCCAAGCCCCTTGGGTAGACACGAAAGGAAGTCACGAGAACACCAGCACTCCCCAAATCACACACCCTCCTGACATGGGAACCCCAAGAACAATTGACTACGCGGAATAAAATATGGATTTGCCAGCAGCGCCTACATCTCGCAAGGGAATGTGTATTGGGGATTCCCATGTGACCTGGAGCTTTAATGGACATTTGTGATCACGGTGCTGACCACAGCGGACTCATGGAATTGGAACCCACGCCCATCAGTAGTGAAAGATCGTCAGTGAAGTTGCAAAGAATGCGCTGAGAAGGGTCTAAAGCCTAAGGCGAAGAAGAAAAAAAAACAAAAAAACTTGGGTTCATGATGGTTTTTGGGGCTGGCCTTCCACGGTATAGATGGAATCCAGTCAAATTCAGAGATGATAAAAATCAACATAGCAACAGCTATGATATAAGGGAGGGACAGAAACAGAATTCAGTACCAGGATGGGAGCACATGCCAGATTGGAGGCAGGGGCTTTTCAGTAATGAAATATTCACCCACGTGTGGTCAGTCTGAAGGACCTGCCCAAGTTGCAGTCAGAGGCGAATGTGCTAGCTTTTAAACTCAAGCCCAGTTTCGATGCTGCAAATTTAAAACAGCTCTGGCTCAAAGAAAACCATCTCAAAGGGAGTCAGACCATAGCCAGCCCAAACACCACCCAAGTTAGAATATTTCTCAATTGTTCCTCTAATCTTATTCCCATACTGACCTGGGCCTCCTATACTGTCAGTGTGAACAGCACCTCATATTTCCCTTGTGCAGTTTACAACCCAGCATTATAAATTTCTCTAATTTCAACTAACCCTTGCATTCCCTCTCCCTCCACTCCTCCCCCACCCTAGTCACCCTGCTAGCTCCACTATTTGCAACCATATATCCTTTTGTTGTCACCTCTTTCATAGCCAACAATGGAGCATTGTGGGCTCCACATTTATTTGGTGATTGGTGCCAGCTCTTATTTGTTCTGAACCGTTTCATACCTTTGGTTTCTCTCTCCCCTGACACTCAGTCTGAAGAAGGGCCTTAACCCAATACATCATATATTCATTTTCTCCAGCGATGCTGCCTGACCCGCTGAGTTACTCCAGCATTTTGAGTCTATCTTCGGTCTAAGCACCTGCATTTCCTTCCCACACAATTTGTTTTTCCCCAGTGACGTGAGAGTGCTAACTTTTGCTGGCGAGGTGTTGAGCTGCAGCAGCTCAGATCTTCCGCAGATCTTCTTCAGCAGCCTGTTAAATTTAAGCGAAGACACAAAATGCTGGAGTAACTCAGCGGGACAGGCAGCATCTCTGGAGAGAAGGAATGGGTGACGTTTCAGGTTGAGCCCGTTTTCAACCCGAAACGTCACCCATTCCTTTTCTCCAGAGATGCAGCCTGTCCCGCGGTGTTATTCCAGCATTTTTGTGTCCATCTTCGACAAACCAGCACCTGCAGTTCCTTCCTACGCAGACTAAATTTAAGTTATTTGGTTTCAGATGCATCTGGGGAGCCAGATCAAGACTCCACTCTGCCGCTTCCCAATCATTTCCCTGCGCCTCAACCCTCCTGATAACATCTCCTCTCAACAACCCACGGCCAGCATCACAATGGCCTACAATTAATCTTCAACTCTGTTGACGAGCTGAATGAGAAGGACAGCTTGTTGGCCCGCGGGCGGCTCCGAGTGTGTGCCTGCACCATTGCAAGGATTCCTCCCTGCACCCAGTTCCCACCTGCAGTCCAGCACGATCCAATTTCTTCCCCTCAGCCCTTGTCCCCGTCAGACGTACTCATTCTGTGACACAATAGCTCTGCTGTCATCTCTGACAGCAGGTCCTTTACAAAATACTTCTCCCTCTTGTTTCTGAAGGAGCAGTCTAGCCTTCAGTAACCCGATCACATTCATCCTGTTATTTCCTCAAGCTACGTTGTCGAATTCTCTAGCGCAGGGAAAGGAAGCTACTTGTTCGTTGACTATTGCTTCCCTTGAGAGAGTTTCAGGGAACAGCATTACTGGGGCCTCAATGTTACTTTAATTTACGTTGCTTATTGCAAGATCTTGTGGGTGCTGCAAATGAGCATTTCTGTTTACACGCGAACACCTTTGTCAGGCCTAGGCCCAAGGTTGCCATGGCCACCTTGGGCCTAGGCCAAGCCGCAGCTTGGTGCCCTCCAGGTGCATATCTTTTTTTTTTGGTGTACTTTAACAACACAAAAACGAGACAAGCTGTAATCTCAGATTGTTCACCCATTCGTGCAGGGATGTTCCTGTACTTTCCATTCTCGGCTTTGGCGAAAAGTTTATTAACTGTCTGGGAGACTGAATGAACAGCTGTGAGACAGTGGAAACACGAAAACCCATGCACAAGAGGTAGTTCAAACTTGCCTCATGAAGGGAAGAACGCGGCATGGCGCTTTGGGCCCAGGGAATGTACAAATTGATCAGTGAAGCATCATTTGGGCTGTGGCGGCTGTGAACAGCCATGAGTGCATAACGGTTAGTGAAAATACTAATACGTAAAGCTTAAAAATGCTGCAAATCTTCAACACGGCAATGACCTCTCCTCCAGCCCCGTTTATGAATCAGGCCCTGGCCAGCTCCCACAGCCACAAGTGAAAATGAAAAAAAAGGCCCCATTTCAAAGGTGCCAGTTTCCATCACACAAATGTCAGGCAGTTACACCCCATTTATTTGTTGATCCCTCGCTTTTATGGCTCATGTTGCTTCCAGCAGAAGGCGCTGTGGGTGAAGGGAGACAGTGCCACCGAGCTAACGGAATGGCACAGGAAACCAAGAGAAAGGTTGGGCTCTGAGCTTTTGATATTTTGTTTTGAACAATAGAAATAAAACTCTACCGTACCCTCACACGAATAAAAGATTGCTCCCTCGGCTACTTTGCAGTTTGAAAATATCCACAGTACCATCCTGAACAAGAAGGCTGAAGAAGGGACCCAACCCAAAACGTCACCCATCCTTTTCCCGCAGAGATGCCTGACCCACTGAGTTCCTCCAGCACTTGGTGTCTATCCACCGTAAATAAAGTTAGTTTCATTGTTCCTTTCCTCCATTAAAAAAATATATATTTTAAACAATTTCTCAACTGGGCAGTGAACTCAAAACCAGGAAAGAAAGGTATATATTTCACCTGAATCCAATGATGGGACATTCTTTACAAATATTGCACTTGGCCTGGTGCTTGGCCGTCTCGGCAGCAGCCACTCTGTGGAGGACGGGCATCCAGACCATCGACTGAGGCTCCAGCCTCATCCAATCCAGGAACAAAGCTGCCTCAATCTCAGGCTTATTGTTGGCCTTGGGAACAGAAGGGAGAAGATATTCAGAGCAATAAATATTACACACTGGACATGGAAACGCTTTCTAATGCACCTTGGCTCACTGGTAATTCATCAACAGATAATATTTCTAAATGGCAATGACTTGATAGCAACAGGAAGCTGTCGTTATAATTGCCATTTAATGTAGTAAACAGTTTTTTTTTCTTTCATTGCATACTAATGTATGCAGGAGAGTATTCTATTGATGTATTCAAGAGAGAGTTAGATATGGCTCAGGGTTAACGGAATCAAGGGATATGAGGAGAAAGCAGGAACGGGGTCCTGATTTTGGATGATCAGCCGGATCAGCTGGCTCGAATGTCCTACTACTGCGCCCATTTTTTAATGTTTATCTGTATCATACAGTTGCCGTTCAACTCTGAGCGGGGCCCCCCTCTCTATCTCTCTCCGTCTCCGCCCGCCATCCGCGTCCAGGTCTCCGCTCTCAGGCAGTTGCTCATCCGCCGGTACGGCCGGCCGCCTTGCACATGCGCACTGCCGCGGCCAGCACGTCATCGTCTACCCTGCACATGCGCACTGCCACGGCCAGCACGTCATCGTCTACCCTGCACATGCGCACTGCCACGGCCAGCACGTCATCGTCTACCCTGCACATGCGCACTGCCACGGCCAGCACGTCATCGTCTACCCTGCACATGCGCACTGCCGCGGCAACTGGTCGGCGCCGGGCACTTTCTTCCCCCCTTTACATTGTGGGAGAACTGGCCGCCATTGTTGTCTGGTCACCGCCTCGCCACGACCGCTGAAACCCAACGCAGAATCACTCCCTGGAGCTGCAGTAACTCCCTGGAGTAACTCTTGCTTCTTGGTTTCCTAGGTCCTCCAAAAATATTCCAAATAGAATTTAAACTGGAGGTGGTGGAGGGTGGACTTAAGCAAAAAAGGGTTTTAGACAATAGGTGCAGGAGATGGCCATTCGGCCCTTCAAGCCAGCACCGCCATTCAATGTGATCATGGCTGATCATCCCCAATCAGTAAACCGGACCTGCCTTCTCCCCATATCCCCTGCCTGCGCTATCTTTAAGAGCCCTTTCTAGCTCTCTCTTGAAAGTTTCCAGAGCACCGACCTCCATTGCCCTTGGAGGCAGAGAATTCCACAGACTCACAACTGTCTGTGAGAAAAAATGTTTCCTCGTCTCCGTTCTAAATGGCTTACCCCTTATTCTTAAACTGAGGCCCCTGGTTCTGGACTCCCCCTAGCGTGGGACACTGTCAAGCGTGTCCAAACTGTTAATAATCTGATATGTTTCAATAAGATCCCCTTTCATTCTTCTTAACTTCAGAGTATACAGCGCAGCCGCTCCATTCTCTCAGCATAGGACAGTCCCGCCATCCTGGGAATTAACCTTGTATACCTACGCTGCACTCCCCTCAATAGCAAGAATGTCCTTCCTCAAATTAGGGGACCAAAACTGCACACAATACTCCAGGTGTGGTTCTTGGGGAAAAAAAGAGCTACCTTAAATTTCCCACCACTGGCTTCCAAACCAGGGCATCTGAAATGTCCTCATTCTTGAGGGAACGGGGGTTCCCCTCTCACCAGGATTTCTTCTATACCCCGTAACTCTACTCCCACTCCCCATCTCCTCACATTCCACCCCACCAGCCATTACACACAACGGATATTCCTCCGACATTTTCGCCACCTCCAACAGGATCCCACCACTGGCCACATCTTCCCATCTCCTCCCCTTTCGGCTTTCCACAGAGACCGCTCCCTCCATAACTCCCTGGTCAATTTGTCCCTTCCCACGCAAACCACCCCCTCTCCTGGCACTTTCCCTTGCAAACGCAGGAAATGCTACACTTGTCGCTTTACCTCCCCCCTTGACTCCACCCAAGGACCCAAGCAGTCTTACCAGGTGTGGCAGAGGTTCACCTGCACCTCCTCCAACCTCATCTATTGCATCCGCTGCTCTAGGTGTCAGCTGCTCTACATCGGTGAGATCAAGCGCAGGCTTGGCGATCGCTTCGCCCAACACCTCCGCTCGGTTCACATTAAACAAACTGGATCTCCCGGTGGCTCAGCACTTCAACTCCCCCTCCCATTCCGAATCCGACCTTTCTGTCCTGGGCCTCCTCCATGGCCAGAGAGAGTCCCACCGTAAATTGGAGGAGCAGCACCATATTTCGCTTGGGCAATTTACACCACAGCAACATGAACATTGACTTCTCCAATTTCAGGTAGTCCCTGCTTTCTCCTTCTTTCCCCTCCCTTTCCCAGCTCCCCCACAGCCCACCGTCTCCGCCTCTTTGTTTCTTCTTCCCGCCCCCCCCCCCCCCCAATTCCATCAGTCTGAAGAAGGGTCTCGACCCGAAACGTCGCCCATTTCCATCGCTCCATATATGCTGCCTCACCCGCTGAGTTTCTCCAGCATTTTTGTCTACCTTAAATTTAGTTGCGTCTGGTTGGGTAACTATGGTTGGGTGAAGACTATTCCATGCTTTAATTGTGCAGGGGAACTCCGTGGAGCAACAAGCATCTCTGGATAGAAGAAATTGGCTGACGTTTCGGGTAGAGACGCTTCTTTAGACTCCCTCTGGTTTTAGTGTTTTTAGTTTAATTTAGAGAAACGGCGCAGAAACAGGCCCTTCGGCCCACGCCGATCATCTGTACACTAGTTCTATCCCACATATTAGTGACGCAAGTCAAAAGTGTTTTATTCTCTCACGTCCCAGTTAGAACAATGAAATCCTTGCAGCAGCTCAACAGAATATGTAAACACAGTACTCTGTAAACAATGTTATAAACGAGAAAACAAAACAGTGTATATTTATATATGAATATATAACTGTGTGTCTGTCTGTGTATATAACATATATACCCACAGACACACAATTTCCCTCCTGGGATTAATAAAGTTCTATCGTATAGTATCGTGTCTGTAGGAAGGAACTGCAGATGCTGGTTTAAACAGAAGATAGACACAAAATGCTGGAGTAACTCAACAGGTCAGACAATCTCTGGACAAAAAAAATATTAAGTTCTGGGTTGGGTCTGATAAAGGTTCCTGCACACCTTTGGTATGTGGAAGGAAACAAGAGCACCTGGAGAAAACCCATGCGATCAAAGGGAAAAGGTCAAACTCCATACAGATAGCACCCATATTCAGGATCAATTCCGGGTCTCTGGCACTTTTAGGCAGCAACATTATGGCCAATGTACTGCCCAATAGTCTTGAACTGAATTAAAACGTACAGTAGCTGTAAAGGTGGACATAGATTTAAGACTGAAAATGGATAGTTCCTTTTTTTGTAACCAAAGTTATCCACGTATAATTTTTTGTGTTTTGGAAAATAAAATATAGTGGCACAGCTGGGGGACTTGGTGCCTCACACGCCAGAGATCTGTGTTCGATCATGTCCTCGGGCACTGTCTGTGTTGAATTTGCACATTCTCCCTGCAAGCTTGTGGATTTCCTCCAACATCCCAAAGACGCATTGGCTTTGTAAGGTAACTTGTTTCTGTAAATTGCCCCTAATATGTAGGGAGTGGGTAAGGAAAGTGGGATAACAGAACTTGTGTGAATGTGCAGTAGACAGAAAAGCTGGAGAAAATCAGCGGGTGAGGTAGCATCGATGGAGCAAAGGAATAGGCGACGTTTCGGGTCAAGAACCTTCTTCAGACTGATGTCGGGGGGGGGGGGGAACAAAGGAAGAGGCGGAGACAGTAGGCTGTGGGAGAACTGGGAATGGGAGGGGAGGGAGGGAGAAAGCAAGGACTACCTGAAATTGGAGAAGCCAATGTTCATACCGCTGGGGTGCAAAACTACCCAAGCGAAGAATGAGGTGCTGTTCCTCCAATTTGCGGTGGGCCTCACTCTGGCCATGGAGGAGGCCCAGGACAGAAAGGTCGGATTTGGAAAGGGAAGGCGAGTTGAAGTGCTGAGCCACCGGGAGATCAGGTTGGTTATTGCGAACTGAATGGAGGTGTTATGCGAAGCAATCGCCAAGCCTGCGCTTGGTCTCACCAAAGTTGATCATATGCTGAATAATCCAAACACATTTTTGTTTGGAAGTGGAAAGAAATAATAGAAATTGCATTCATTGCAACGTGTAAAAAGTGTTGAGATACTGTATTGTAATTTTGCTGCATGTCATTGTGGTATATATCATGTCTTGATTGGTGAATATGTTTAGTTTGTGACTTTATTTGAAGCAGAAATAATATGTGAATGGTTCATCGAGCATAATTCCGACTGGAAACTACGCACTTCGTCCGAGCACATTATCGCACGCATCATGCAAGCCACCTGACCACCTAAATGACCACCTAAACTGTCATTTGGCAACCTAAAAAGCTGCCTAGGTTGCCCGGCTGGCATCAGAGACAAAACGTTACGTGAGAGCCCTGACAGGATTACAATCGAGCCAGTCACAGTGTACTGATACATGATAATGGAATTACGTTTAGTGCACACTAAACTCAGTGCAGTCCGATCAAAGATAGTCCGAGGGTCACCAATGAGGTAGATAGTAGCTCAGCACTGCTCTCTGATCATGTCACATGTACATGCAGGGAATGGAGGGATATGGGTCACGTGCAGGCAGAGGGCAGAGAGTAGTTTAACTTGGCATCTTGTTTGGCACGGGTACTGTGGGCCAAAGGACCTGCTCCTGTTCTGTACTGTTCCACATCACTTAAAAGGACTGGGAGTGCAAACAGCTTTCAGATTGTACTATTGATCAAACACCACCTCCCTAATGCTGAATTGACACCTAGTTTTAATCAATCCCAAACTCCAGCATGTAAATGAACATACGCTGCAGGGAAATTAGATAAGGTGCTGCTGCATCGAATGGAGGATAACAAATCGGCAACCCTGTTTAAATCACTTCTGGTTTTTTATTTCAATTGAAGTCACTATTATCTACTTTTATTTGTCAATTTATATGCACAAGATGCAAGTTTATTAATTAATGTCTTCTTACTTTAACAGTGCTTCTTTTCATTAGCAACTTGACTATAAATTATAGAACTGCACATGCAATTCTTCAAGCTAAAATATTTATGAAAATAAAGAACAAGGGTCCCAGTACTGATCCATGTTACAAAACACCTCCCACCCTCCGAGAACCTGGGTGGTTTTAGCTCTTGCTCTGTATTTTCCGATCAGCAGCCAACTTGTTAAAAATGCTGCCCCTTGCTGTCGAAGCCTGATTCTTGCTTTCAATCCATCAGATAATGGTTTGCTGCAGGTTTTGGGGGAATCTAAAATTTACCAGGGCAGATCTTCCCATAAATGCCAGCCATAATGGGAGACTACGCATTGCTTTCCAGAGGACATCCCGATGCCCAACACTTTTACGGGCTTCAGTTGCTGGCAACAGCATCCATCTGTGTGTTTGTGCTACAGGGAGTCCCTGCACCACACCAGGAGGCTTCTGAAACAGTCAGCGGATTTCCCTATGCCCAGACGAGAAATCTGCCTGATGGAGTGTTTACTCAAATTCAATTCAGTGAGACAAAATTATTTTCATTGTCTAAACAACTGTTAATTGAACAAATAAAAAATTATTATTAACAAATTATCATTCATTTTAGATAACCTCCTGCTAAACCCTCACCCACTCTCAATTCCTGCTCCTAACATTTGCCTGTTGTTTTCAAGCAGTTGCATGAATAACTATAGTTTGAAGGGTCTCGCACCGAAACATCACCCATTCTCTCTCTGCAGAGATGCTGCCTGTCCTGTTGAGTTACACCTGCATTTTGTGGCTATCTTTGGTACAAACCAGCATCTGCAGTTCCTTCCTGCACAAGCTATAGCTCCATATGCTTGTTGAAAGGATAAAGTGTATGTTCCCTGTTGTATGGTATAGGTACCCAAGGACATGCAAACAAATCCATGCTCGCATCTGCACAGTCTTTGTGCTTAAGAATTAAGTGCAAGTTTAATTACTGCACAACAGAAAGAGGCACTCAGTGTATAGGGTCTCTACCAATTCCCAGCAGAGGAATCTCATCAGTCCCTGGATCATATTTGGCTGTCACATGCCCACCAACTTACTTTTTGATTCTTTCTGTCATTGGTATACATGAAGGGGAAAATTACTGCAGTCAAAGGGTGGCAAGTGGTGCAGCTGGTAGAGCTCTTGCTGCACTCTGCCAGAGATGAAGGTTCGATCCTCACCTCGGCCACTGTGTGGAGTCTGAGCCTTTCTCCCTGTGACCGCGTGGGATTCTACCAGATGCACCGGCTTCCTCCCACATCCGATATATGTGCTAGATCGCAGGTTGATTGGCCTCTGTAAAGTGCTTCCAGTGCGCACGGAGCGGACGTGAAAGTTGAATAATGTAGAATTAGCCTTTTGTTTAGTTTATGGTCACGTGCACAGAGGTACAGTGACATTTTTATTTGTTGAGAGCGATTCAGTCAGCGGAAAGGCTGTGCACGATTACAATCGAGCCGTCAACAGGGTCAGACGGTCACAAAAAGCTGGCGTGACTCAGCGGGTCAGACAGCATCTCTGGAGAAAAGGAATAGGTGACGCTTTGAGTCGAGTCCTTTCTTCATATACAGGATAAAGGGAATAACGCGTGTGCAAGATAAAGTCTTGCACTAACCGTGCACGAGTGCGAACGGGATATCGATGGTTGGCGTGGACTCAGTGGGACAAAGAGCCTGTTTCCGTGCTGTTTCTATCAACCATTCATTCACTTCATCTGCCAGAACATCTTTGGGGAGTGTAAGAAAAGCAGGGCATTTGGTGGGCACCCGGGCAGAGAACACATGCATTCAACACTACAGCACTTTGGTTGGGGGTTATGAGACAGCAACGCTAACTGATTTAAACTGAACGGCGTGAGGATATCAATAATTTATTTGCCTCGAGCAAGCCAACAATGAAGTTTTTTTTCCAAAGTACATTTATGCTTTCTCACCTGTCCTTTTTACATAAACAGCCACAGGGATTTGGAACTTAATGAATGCACTTGGTCAGTGAACACAATTTCATGGTAAATGCATTTTATATCCAAGAGGATTTAAATGCAATTTTTCTCTTTACATCGTAATGCATGTGATAAGAAGCTTATATTTTCCAGCATAGTTAGGACCTCCAAGGAGGTGCTGTAATCTGTATAATCCCCGTCTACCAAAACCAAAGTTTAGAAACTGCAAATTTACAGTATAACAGAAAAGTGCCTTTTAATGCCCTCACAATAAAAATACATTCTCAATATATATTGCACTTAAGTTTATAGGAACCCAGAAACTAAATTTGCAGTGGGCTGGCTCTGACCACAGTACATTGTACATAGTCTAAAAGTTGCTGGCTCACTCAATGACCTTGTCCAATTACCCAGACTTTGCATCTGATCCCGCAGGACAAGAGCCAGGAAACTATTTAAGGCCTCTTCTGCAAGCATATAAACTATTTTTGGTCAGTTTAGTTTAGTTTAGAGATACAGCGCAGAAACAGGCCCTTCCGCCCATTGAATCTATGCTGACCAGCAATCCCCGCACACCAACACTATCTAACACACACACACACACACTAGGGGCAATTTACAAATTTTCAAAAACCAATTAACCTACAAGCCTGTACTTCTTTGGTGTTAGAGAAAACCCATGCAGGACACGGGGAAAATGGGGAAACTCCACAAAGACAGCAGCGTGGTCAGGATGGAACCCGCGTTTCTGGCGCTGTAAGGCACCAAGTCTACTGCTGCATCACCATGCCACCTATATACATTTGAATTTCAATCCAGCTAATATTTTTTTTCCCCAGCCACAGCCCTGATTAGATCAGATATGGAATTAAACAAAGGTGCTTGTTGTCTGCTGGAAGTAGTCAAGTGATGATTTCCCCTTGAAAGAAATGAAGGGAGGTTTACAGTATTGGTGGGAAAAAAGCAGCTAACATTTGAAGTTGATTTAAGTACATCAGCTTGAGACTTTCTCTCTCTTTCTCTCCCCCCACACAGGCTACCACATAGCAGCGGCATTTTCTATTTTTACTTCAGATTTCCAGCAGTTTGCTCTTTACCGGGTATTGTAAAGTATTTACCCTGGATTCAAAGGCCAAGGACTTAAAAATGCTGAAGCTTTGGTGCTGCTCCATTCTCACTGATATACTTCATTAACTAAAGTAGCAAGACAAAGGAAAGGGCCTAAAGAGTGCGCTACTCCAAAAGGCCTCTGTGAACGTTAATCATTGTTGCTCTGACATTTATGGTGGAAGGCATTGTTGGGTCGTTTGGATCAGAGTAACTTAAGGATAAATGTCATCCCGTTCCTTTTATTGAGATTGGACCCTTCAGATTGCAGACATCTGCTTTTGCATGATACAGTCTCACTGCTACATAAACATCGATAACTTCTTGTCACTGCGACATGTTGTTAGTTATTGCTCCTGAAGTACCCCCACGTAACAATGGGTGCATATAGCGGCTCCATATGCCCTTAGGTTTACAAAGGCCCTCACTAAAGAACTAATAAGTGATTGGATGTCAACATTTACACAAGCAACCAAGTACATGAACAGCAGATGTCAGCGCCAGTGAACAGTCTAGTTCTTAGAGGCAGAGGGAAGGAAAAACTCAGCATTCAAGGTTAGTTGGAGCAAGAAAAAAAGTAAACTAACACTAGCATATCTAAATTTTCTTTGTGAGAGGTTTATTTGTTTGTCAAGCTGTGTGTAATATATATTTTTTAAATGAATGGTAAATTCATGAACAGGTTAATCAGCTCAGTATACATCTGTTCCAAGTAATCCAGGCATTATGATGCATATTTGAATTCAGGTTGAGGAACAAAAACCATTCATCGTACATGAATTTATACTTCATACCAATTACTGATCTCTATTAACAGCTCTTATCTATATAATAAAAATGTGGTGTTTTCACCTCTGCAAGTATACTGCTTCTCTAAGGACTTGTATAAAATGTTCCCATAAAAGAGAAGGCAAGAAATAAACTTAAACTGCTGAGGCATCAAAAATACATTGGCACAGAAGCTGAGAATCCCAAGCGCATCCAAACTGAACTCACCTCCATCATCATTCAGTAAACAAGCACTAGCAAATCCAAAAACACACACCCGCTGCTTGTCTCACCACTTTCTAACACACACTAAAAAGTTCATAAACACAAGAATTCAAAGTGGCAGAAATGACCACTGAAATCATATGACACCCAAATCAATAACATCCCTTACGCATTTATTTTAGTGTAGCAATACAGCGAGGAAACGGGTCCTTCGGTCCACGCCGACCAATGATCACCCGTACAAGAGTTTTATCCTTCACCCTAGCGACAATTCATCGACAAACCTGCATGTCTTTGGGGTGAGAGAGGAGACCGGAACACCTGGAGGAAACCCAGGTGGTCCCAGGGAAAATGTACAAACCCCGCACAGATTGCATTTGCAGTTAGGTTCGAAACCCGGGTCTCTGGTGCTGTAAGGCAGTACCTCTGCCACTGTGCTGCCCCGCATTTGTATTTTCCAATCAGAAAATCTATTACGACTTTGTTTGATAGCAAGTTGTTGCCAGGATTCCTCACACAAAACCAGCTGCATTGCTCTGGGATGGGTTTTTTTTTTTTTTTTTTAAGTGAAAACATTTCTCGCCCATAATCAGTTTGACAAACCTACTTGAGGCTCCTGTTTACATTTATCAACCATCTCAACTCATTTACATTTACTCCTCTTCACCTTTTCTGACCTTTATACCATCTCTTATGTTTCAGTTCTGAATCGTCGCATACATGTCTGAATCTTATCTGTTCTCTCTCTACAAATGCTGGCTGCTCTGCAGGGCACTTTTCAATGCGAAAGCTTTATTAACTATTGCAGAAGTCAGCCCACAATCATTCCAGAATTTTCGTTTTGCAATAAACAAACCAGCAGTTAATTCCTATGTACCGAGGCTGAAGCAGGTACAGTGCATTCAGAAAATATGCAGACCACTTCACTTTTTCCACATTTTGTTAATTCATTTTATTCTAAAATGAATTAAATTCATTTTTTTTAAATCAATCTACGCATACTACCCCATAATAAAAAAAGCGAAAACAGGTTTAGAAATTTTTGCAAAGTAATTAAAAAGAAATAATTGAAATATCATATTTACATAATTATTAAGTCCCTTTACTCAGTACTTTGTTGAGGCACCTTTGGCAGCGATTACAGCCTCAAGTCTTCTTGGGTCTGACGCTACAAGCTTGGCACACCTGTATTTGGGTAATTTCTCCCATTCTTCTCTACAGATCCTCCCTCTCAAGCTCTGTCAGGTTGGATGGGGAACGTTGATGCACAGCTAATTTCAGGTCCTTCCAGAGATGTTCGATCGGGTTCAAGTCTGGGCTCTGGCTGGGCCACTCAAGGACATTCACAGACTTGTCACTAAGCCACTCGTGCGTTGCCTTAGCTGTGTGTTTAGGGTCATTATCCTGTTGGAAGGTGAACCTCCGCCCCAGTCTGAGGTCCAGAACGCTCTGGAACAGGTTTTCATCAAGGATCTCTCTGTACTTTGCTCCGTTCATCTTTCCTCGATCCTGACTAGTCTCCCAGTTCCTGCCATTGAAAAACATCCCCACAGCATGATGCTGCCACCACCATAGCAGTATGGTATTGGCCAGGTGATGAGCGGTGCCTGGTTTCCTCCACATATGATGCTCGGTATTCAGGCCAAAGAGTTCAACCTTGGTTTCATCAGACCAGAGAATCTTGTTTCTCATGCATTTTGTCAAACTTCAAGTGGGCTGTCATGTGCCTTTTACTGAGGAGAGGCCTCTGTCTGGCCACTCTACCATAAAGGCCTGTTTGGTGGTGTGCTGCAGATAGAGTTGTACTTCTGGAAGGTTCTCCCATCTCCACAGAAGAACTCAGGAGCTCTGTCAGAGTGACCATTCGTCACCTCCCTAACCAAGGCCCTTCTCCCCCGTTTGCTCAGTATTGCTGGTCGGCCAGCTCTATGAAGAGTCCTGGTGGTTCTAAAATTCTTCCATTTAAGAATGATGGAGGCCATTGTGCTCTTCAGGACCTGTAATGCTGCAGAAATTGTTTTATACCCTTCTCCAGATCGGTGTCTCGACACAATCCTGTCTCGGAGGTCTACGGACAATTCCTGGTTTTTGGTTTGGCTTTGGACAGTTTTTGCACTGTCGACTGTGGGACCTTATATAGACAGGTGTGTGCCTTTCCAAATCATGTCCAATCAATCTAATTTACCACTGGTGGACTCCAATCAAGTTGTAGAAACATCTCAAGGAGAATCAATGGAAACAAGATGAACCCAAGCTCAATTTTGGGTGTCATAGCAAAGGGTCTGAATACTTATGTAAATGTGATCTTTCAGATTTTTTAATTATACTGCAGAAATTTCTAAACACCTGTTTTCACTTCTTCATTCTGTGGTTTTGTATGTAGATTGATGATTTAAAAAAAAGAATTGAATCCATTTAAAAAAAGGCTGTAACGTAACAAAATGTGTAAAAAGTGAAGGGGTCTGAATACTTTCTGAATGCATTGTATATTCATTAAACTCCCCTGGTTTTAGTGGAGGGCATGAGACAGACAACGTGAGGGGTAACCAGCACGAGCCAGGGATTGTACCTGCCTACCAAGGCAGTTAAGTAAAGATAATAGTAACAATAGGTCAAACCCTCAGCAAATCTTTTTAAAGCCGTTTTTGTAAATCTCTGCACTGTATCCAGGGACTATCCCATTGATGGCTCTATGCACAGCTTGCAAGATCATCAACAATCATTTCTCATCAGGCCCCCCCAAAGGAAACTGTTCGATTGCCCCAAAGTCCACCTAGTGATGGTTGGGAGTCTTTATGGCTGTGGATCAACGGGTAAAGGACTGCATTCAAAACGAGGTGCAAGATTAGTTAATAATTCACTGCCGACGGAGTTTGGGAAGGGAGACTCGCATGGAGCACAAACAAGTTGGAACAAATGGTCTGTCTCTGTGCAGCAACTCAATGGTAATTCCACGTAATTTATGCATTACATCTCAATTCATCGGTTCACTGAGGGAAAAATAAATCTGGCAAAAACATCATAAACTTACAAACTGGAAGCAGCTGCGAACACTAGGTTCAATGTTGCTGCCTCCAAAGGATGCAACCTCTCCCAGCTGGCGAGGAATCTGAATTGCGTCATGCAGTAGAAGGCCGAGCCTGCGCTGGTCACAGAATCCAGTGGGACTCGCCACTTGCTTGAACAGATCTGCAAAGAAATGGCATTTACATTAGGGGAAGGTATGCTTATTTCTGTAAAAGGAAAGCTCCAAGTCACCAATCTGCAGGAATGGAGCTTCAGCACAGTAAATACTGGTAATAAAAACACAAAGTGCTGGGGTAACTCAGTGGGTCAGGCAGCATCGCTGGAGAGCATGGATCGGCGATGTTTTAGGCTGAAGGAGGGTCCCGATCAGACTGAAGAAAGGTCCCGACCAGCAACAGCTACATTCTCCAGAGATTCCGCCTGACCCGCTGAGTTACTCCAGCACTATGTCATTTTTGATTAAACAACACCTGCAGTTCTTTATGTCTACGAATACTAGTAATCCCTCTTGAAAAGGCGTATTTCATAACGCTTCAAGCATTGCTTGGAGGAGTGGATGTAGGATTGAATCCAACTTCAATCCTGGGATGACTTCTGGTGTAAACTTTTTTTTAAAATTCCAGTTGATTGAAACCACAGGAGCGCTACCCATTAATTCTCCAACGTAGATAACGCATGCATTCTTGACCGGTGACCACCCTGGTCTTTGACAACTAACTAATTACTTTCCCTTTAGAGATAAATCTGACGGTCAATTACCGAAGACCAAAGGTGCTGCGATCAGCTGATTTATAGGTTTTAATGATGCTGCTCCATATACAGGTGTTGGTTAGAACACCAGAAGATTTGGGCCTTTGCAAGCATATCACAGGGTCTTCTATCTCCACAAGAACAAATACACTTAGCTTAGCATTTGGATGGCACTGGTGACGGTTTAGTTCATCTTCACATTACTGAGGTGTAGTGAAAAACATTTTGTTGCGTGCTAACTGGTCAGCACTAAGACTATACATGATTTACAATCGAGCAGAGCACAGTGTACAGATACATGATAAAGGGAATAACATTTAATGCAAGATAAAGCCCAGTAAAGTCCGATTAAAGATAGTCCAAGGGTCTTCAATGAGGTTGGTACATAGCAGCTCAGGGCTGCTCTCAAGCTGTTTGTAAGATCGTTCAGTTGCCTGATAACAATTTGGAAGAAACTGTCGTTGTTGCAATCCCTCGTAATGGGTTACGACTCCCCTGTACAGAGGCATAGAACTCTTCAAGGGATATGTTGATATCAAGAGTTTAGAGAGAACTAAATTATACATTGAATCTCATCACAGGTGTAGGCTTGATATATCGTTAACATTGTTTTACAGACGGTGTACATGTTCTGGTATAGTTTGTCATACATGTTATGGGCTACATAGAAGACTGTTTTTAGTCATTGCATAGATAACACATTGCATTTGCAGTCATTATATTCTGCATGGTTGCCTCTTGTAATTTCATGCAATGCTGCATGACCTCCTGCGGTGGTTTTACTATATGCTGCCCTTTGTGGCACCGAACTGACACCACTGCGATAGTGCTTTCACTTTGTGCTGCTTAGCTGCCTGCAGTCTCAGTGTAGACTGATTAGCTATCTCCAATTATTTCTGTATAATCCTCACAGCAGCCTGTCAGTGTCTTGCAAAATATTCCAGGCTATTTAAAGCCTTCCTGCATATATGTCTCTGGTAGCACTTTATTCATTCCATACCTTTAGCTAGAAAGAGATTCGGTTGATAATGCCAAACCCAACCCCACAGCCACAGCTTAATCTATTGCACTCTGACCCTGAAACCTACTTTTATCAAGCTCAATCAATCCTCATATTGGAGTACAACACCCAGTCTTTTGCATTATCAATTCAAGATTAATTTATTGGAATATACAAACGTTTGTATCTTTAATATATTTTGCAATAATGTTGAAGATTATGCATGTTTGCACAGTAAATAGAAAACGGTACTGCATATTTAGTTAAGTTAGAGATACAGCATGGAAACAGGCCCTTCGGCCCACCGAGTCCTCACCCACCATCGATCACCCGTTCACACTGATTCTGTTATCCCACTTTCTCATCCACTCCCTACACAGTAGGGGCAATTTAAACTGGCCAACTAACCTACAAACCCGCACGCATTTGGGATGTGCGAGGAAACTGCAGCACCCAGAGGAAACCCACACAGTCACAAGTAGAAAATGCAAAGTCCACACAGACAGCACAGAGGTCAGGATTGAATGCAGCTCTCTGGCGTTGTGAGGTAGCAGCTCGACCAGCTGCCCCACAGTTTGTAACAGTTCAGTATTTTTTTTTCTGTAGCTCTAGTATTTATTTTTAAATATTGCTTACATTTGGACAACCAGAGTGGGCAAGCACAGTGCACTACATAATGTTTGGGACAATGACCCATCATTTATTTATTTGCCTATATACTTCACAATTTGAGATTAAAAAAACATATGGTTAAAGTGCACATTGTCAGATTTTAATAAAGGCCATTTTTATACATTTTGGTTTCACCATGTAGAAATTACAGCAGTGTTTATACATCATCCCCCAGTCCATTCCCCATGTCAGGGCACCATAATGTTTGGGACACAGCAATGTCATGTAAATGAAAGTAGTCATGTTTAGTATTTTGGTGCATATTCTTTGAATGCAATGACTGCTTGAAGTCTGCGATTCATGGACATCACCAGTTGCTGGGTGTCTTCTCTGGTGATGCTCTGCCAGGCCTGTGTTGCAGCCATCTTTAGCTTATGCTTGTTTCGGTGGCTATTCCCCTTCAGTTTTTCTCCTCTGAATATAAAAAATATGCTCAATTGGGTTCTGATCGGATGATTGACTTGGCCAATCAAGAATGGACCATTTTTAAAGCTTTGAAAAACTCTTTTGTTGCTTTAGCAGTATGTTTGGAATCATTGTCTTGCTGTAGAATGAACCGCCGGCCAATGAGTTTTCAGGCATTTGTTTGAACGAGCAGATAGGATGTGTGTAGACACTTCAGAATTCATTATGCTACCATCAGCAGTGGTATCATCAATGAAGCTAAGTGAGCCAGTATCTTCAGCAGCCATACATGCCAAGGCCATAACACCCCCACCACTGTGTTTCACCGATGAGGTGGTATGGTTTGGCAGTTCCTTCTCTCCTCCATACTTTGCTCTTGCCATCACGCTGACATAAGTTAATCTTTGTCTCATCTGTCCACAAGATCTTTTCCAGAACTGGGGTTGCTCTTTTAAGTACTTCTTGGTAAACTGTAACCGAACCATCTTAGTTTTGCAGCTAACCAGTGGTTTTCATCTCGCAGTGTAGTCTCTGTATTTCTGCTCATGAAGTCTTTTGCAGACAGTAGTAATTGTCAAATCCACACCTGAAGAGTGTTTCTGATCTGTCAGACAGGTGTTTGGGGATTTTGCTTTATTATAGAGAGTTTTTCTGTCTTCAGCTGTGGAGGTCTTCCTCGGCCTGCCAGTCCCTCTGCAATTAGTAAGCTAACCAGTGCTCTTTCTTCTTAATGATATTCCAAACAGTTGATTTTGGTAAGCCTAAGGTTTGGCTGATGTCTCTAATAGTTTATTCTTGTGTCTCAGCCTCATTATGGCTTATTTGACTTTCATTGGCACAACTTTGGTCCGCATGTTGATAAACAGCAATAAAAGTTTACATTTAGGAATTATAAGGATAGAACATCTTTACAGGAAAGGAAAATTTCTATCATTTCAAGAATTAAAAGATATCTATGGATTACACCCAAATAACTTGTTCAGGTATTTACAAATTAGAGACTATATCAAGTCAAACATGCAAGACTATAAGAATAGAGAGCCAGGATTATTGGATGAGTGGCTTAACAAGCACCCAAATACAGAAAAATTAATAGCGTGCATATATAATACTCTTTTGGATAGGGAAGTCCCAACAACAGAATCATACCGACAGATATGGGAAAATGAAATAGGTCTATCTATAATGAAAGACACTTGGGAAGAAAGTTTACAACGTATACACCGATGCTCATTAAATGCCAGACATACTTTGGTACAATTTAAAGTAATACATAGATTACACTACTCAAAAACAAAATTAAATAGATTTTTTCCTAACATTTCTTCTATTTATGATAAATGTCAGAATTTAGAAGCCAACTTAACGCATAGTTTTGTAACATGCATAAAACTTAATAGTTATTGGGCTGCTATTTTTGGAATCTCTGAGGTTCTTAAAACTAAATTGGAACCTGATCTAAAGTTAATAATATTAGGAGTCCCTGACTCAAGCTTAATATTAACAGTAAGTCAAAGAAATTTTCTTGATTACTGTTTGATAATTGGAAAAAAATTAATATTAAAATTCTGGAAGGGAACATCATTCCCCACAATCAAAATGTGGACTGTGGAAATGTCGGAGACGTTGCATTTGGAGAGAATTAGGTTTGTCCTAATGGACAAATATGAACTTTTTGAACAAATATGGTCTCCATTCATTGATTACTTAAAGGGGTAGCTGAGCTCAGCACCGTAACTCAATAAGTACCCTGGTGTAGGATTAGATGAAAAAAAGTATTGGGATCTGTATACATGTCTCAAGAGATATTGTTATATGAAACTGTTCCATTCAATGTAAAGATTCTTTTATTTAATTTTTAATTATATAATAATTGTTTTAATTTTTTTTCATTTTTTGTTTATCTTTTCTTTTTTACTTTTTATGTTTTTATTATATAATCATTATTATTCAAACACATCGTCTTGATTTATACTTTTACTTTTTTTCTCACTCCCTTACCTTCCCAAAAAAAAAAAAATCAAAAGCAGTAGCATATATAAATTATCCCGTAATATCTGTACAACGTTTGTGATAAATCTGATTTGTATTTGAAGTGCTGTTGTACATTAGATAATATGCAATGCTTCTAATAAAAATATTAAACATAAAAGTTTCCATAGGTGAAGGAAAGAATGGAGGGAAGACTATGTGCTGAGAGCTCACTTACACCTGCATTAAGGAGGCATTTAAACACACCTGAGCAATTACAAACACCTGTGAAGCCATGTGTCCCAAACATTATGGTGCCCTGAAATGGGGGGGAACTATGTATAAACACAGCTGTAATTTCTACATAGTGAAACCAAAATGTATAAAAATGGCCTTTAATAAAATCTGACAATGTGCACTTGAATCACATGTGATTTTTCCATCTCAGATTGTGGTCCAGAAGCAAATAAATAAATGATGGGTCTTTGTCCCAAACATTATGGAGGGCACTGAAAGTGAAATAAATCAATAAAGGACTGATTAATTCTGTGATCAAGCTCTGTCTAATGAAGATCGACACAAAGTGCTGGAGTAACTCGGCGGGTCAGGCAGTATCTCCAGAGAAAAATAATTGTGCTTAATGGATTCCTCTGTAAGAATAATTTATATCCTCCCAGTTTTTGTATTCCACTTCTATCTCCCCTGAACATTACAAAGCCCGATGAAGTCTCACTATTGTACGCCATGCTGTTTACAGATACAAATGCTTGGGACCCGGTGAGATGCTATGCAACGTTTCAATTACAAAGCAATCATTTATATATTTCAAGCCAGGTTTGATAGGAGCTAGGATTTGCTGGTGTAATTAATGGTGGTTGAAATTGGGGGAAATCTATCAGTTGTGAGGGTGAGTGTCAGAAAAGTCAAAGCCGAGACACATCTAGCAGACAGATCACTCCATCAACGTGGTAACAGCAAGGGCAGGCCATGATGAATAGACCCAACTGTGTAGCTGTAGAGAGAACAGTACATTATATTTTCCTTTGAAACGTGGATGGTTACACACGCACATCCCTCCTCGTGCACCCTGAGGGAAGCGTGCACAAACGCATATTCCCAAACTTCCCTGGTGCGCAGTCAGGATATCGCCAGACTGCCGGGAATTACACCGCTGGCATGTCACCAGTCCCAGAAACCGCTTAAATTACAGCTGTTCTCCCATCTACTTTCACAGAAACATGGCGTGGAGAGGAAAAAACGGCAGGAAAAAAAAAACAGCACCTCACTTCCACTTTGTGCAAATTCACACTTACACTACAATTAAACAACGTGCAAGCAATGACTGGGGTGCTGTGTACAAACAGTTCATCTGTCTGAACTTCAGACTAGGTTTGCCTGCCAAATATTTGCTTCCTGGTCAACGTTCTTTAAAGAATTCAGAACTATTCGTGCCCCAGTATCCATAGAAATTCCTGTACTTCGAGAGAATATTGTGCTGTGCGCTGATAACAAGGATACATGCAGAACTTCCGTCTGTACTGCTCTTGCTATGGAGGCACATTAACTGTTTGCAGTGGGTTTAATGCCAAGCCATAACATGGTGTACGAGGCAGAACAAACAGGATGTCTGCATTCTTCTCAGGGATGTAACTAGGCATCTTCAAGTGAGCTATTTTCAATCTACGTGACCGATTGTGGAAGTTGTGTTTGAGAGTTAATGAGGCATGTCACTCTAAAAATGTATGAATGTAGTTAAAAAAAAAAAATTATACAAAATAACTTTGTCATTCCCAAACATGCTTTTTGTGCAAATCAATTACAATAATGTGGAAATTAATCAAGGAAATGGTGTGAAACATAAAGCAAAACATAAATTATCGACTTTATGAAGAAAGCAAAGATGTTTGAAGAACTGTAAAAGTTAAAAGCAGCCCATGAAAACAACAAACAGATCCGAGAGGCCCGAGTGGCCATGATTTTCTAGACTGAAACTGACTGGACCAACAATGCTTATTTTTACTTCGGTAAATGTAATAAAACAGAAACAGGGCTGTGAAGGACTTCAAGACAAACTTACAGCGGTATTTGTCCTCCAGGTGTGCTTTGCACAGAGACAGGATTCCACTTTTAAAGGACAGGACGCGAATCTTCCCCGTTCGACCACTGGAGAGAGAAATTGAACTTAGTGATACGTTTTCACTGGATCCTACTGGGAGTGAAAAATCAAGCTTTCTTTGCACGGTGGGAGATATTACTGTCCCAAGGCACAAGCCAGGTTGAAATACTGGATGCACCCAACCTCGGACAAAGCTAAAATATTAAAACCATGAGGTCACCAGGTGATTCAGTCAAAATGAAAGCAACAGTGTATTGATTATGACTTGGCACACATCCTTTTTTCCCCCCCACAGTAGTGGTTCAACAAATCCGGTCACCACACATTTTGCTGTGGACTGGTTTCAAAAAAAATTCCATGTTCGCTGATGCTGCAAGTGAAGGTTGCCATTGTCAACATTGTCAGTGTACTCTGTGTAAACTGGTGGATAACCATGTATTTCGGGAACACCAAGCTATAAGCATTGGCAGCTATCTTCTGCTCTCTGTATTAAATGAAATGGCAAGCCCAGGGATACAGCACATTAGTCTGGAACGAATGATGGGCTGGTTGTTTCAGCTTTACAAACTGCAACCCATGCAAGATTTAAAAAGACCCATTCTCTGCATGAAAAAGTGCTTGAAAATCTTCCTGCTGCTGCGGGGAGGAATTAGCTGGAAAAAAATGGATTTCACAATGGCAGGCACACAGGTAACCCATATATCCTTTGAAGTTATTTAAATTTTCACGTGAAAGGTTTAAATGAGGGGGAAAAAAAAAAAGTCAAACTTTGTGTCGTCTTTTTTAAAATTATACAAAGTGACGAGAAAGAATGGTGGGGGCTGGAGAGGAATAGAGGATATTGTTCATCTCACTGACGAGGTGAGATATATTAGTAATCAAGACACAGCGGGTCAGGCAGCATAGCTGGAAGAAATGGATAGGAGACATTTCGGATAGGGATCCTTCTTCAAGTCGGTCTTTAATCTAAAAATGGACCTCGACCCGAAACATCACCTGTTGATATCTTCCAGGGATACTGTCTGACTCGCTAAATAACTCCAGCGCTTTGTGTCTTTTTTTGTTAAACAGCTTCAGCAGTTCCTTGGACAGATGGACGTTTCCAGTTGTGACCTATTATCCGTCCATTCCCTCCACAGATGACAACTGACCCGCTGAGTTCATCAGCACTTTTGTGTTTAGGTGCTGGGGTACTTGTAGTCATGGTCATAGAGTGTGGAAACAGGCTCTTCATCCCAAATTGCTCATTCTGACCAACATGCCCCATCTACACAAGTCCCACCTACCAGTGTTTGGCGCACATCCTTCCAAACCTATCCTATCCATGCACCCATCTAAATGTTTCTCAAAGGTTGTGTTAGGACCTGCCTCAAGCACCTTCCCGTTCCACATACCTCCCACCCTTCGTGTAACAAAAGTCGGCCCTCAATTTCCTAACTCTTTCCCCCCCGACCTTAAACCTATGTCCTCCGGTTCTTCATTCCCCCTGCTCTGGGTAAAATACACTGTGCGTTTACCCTATCTATTCCTATCATGAGGAAGCATTGGGAAGAGATTACATTTTCACCGCATGACTGCTGACCGCAAAAAACGTCTGCCAAGGGCCATTTAAAATCGTCGAGTCGTACAGCACAGAAATGGTTCCTTCAGCCCATCATATCCAACCCCATGTCCCTCGACACAAATCTATCTTGCCTGTTCCACTTGGAATGTCCTGAGCACAGACAGAACGGGACTCAGTGCTACTGCTCCTACAGTTGAAGAGCTTTTATTAGTGCTGTCAAAATTCACAACTGATTGCCCTCTCTGGGTGAATTTGGAATAAAAATCTACATCCAGAACTGTTAGGGAGCCAAAAGGGTAAAAATCCCATTAAAACCACTTGCTTTTCATTTAAGCTTTAGCTTTAGTTCAGCAAATGGTTTGATATTGATCAACTCAGAAACAGATGACTTCCAATTCTCCAGGACACATATTTTCCGAGAGTTCAGCTCCGCAGCAAAGCATCTTAATATGGTTACTATGCTCAACAACAAGAGTTTGCAATAAAGGGGTAAGGAATGAAACCATCCGCACATTGGCGATAAATTTGAATTTATAACTGTGTGGGTATTGCCAGCATCTCAGCCAAGCATATAATGTATTGTCAACAATTGCAGTTTCCTCCCTCCGTTAGAATGCAATGTCTCCATTATGCACACACTCAGGGCAGGCAATGAACTCCCGGAATGGGTACAAAAGCACAAAAAAAATCTTTATTTACACAAAAATTGAAAACCAAAGTATCATTGATATCACAGCATTCCATTCCCTGGTTAAAGGAGCAAGGCTGCTGCTAAACATTACACTTAATACTGTGCCTTTTGATGACAATCGAACGTCCCCGATACAAAACATTGCAATTCACATCTCTTTGGTAGTTGAACCCTCATAGCACAAAACATAGCACAAATTTTCAGTGATCGTTTCGCTGAACAACCTCCACTCAGTCCGCATAAACCTACCCGATCTCCCAGTTGCTGAACACTAACACTCCCACCCATTCCCACACAGACCTCTCCGTTCTGGGCTTCCTCCATTGTCAGAATGAGGCCCAGCGCAAATTGGAGAAACAACACCTCATTTTGCTTGGGCAGCTTACACCCCAGCGGTATGAACATTGACTAACATTCCCTCCCCCCTTCTCCAACTAGTCTTACTGTCTCCAACTACATTTTATCTCTGTTTGCTTCTTTGTTTCCTTCTCCCAGCCAACAAGGATCTATTTTACATTTTTATTGTCCTATTTTCACAGCTCACACTTCCTTATCCATGTAACTCCCTCTCCCCTGACATCAGTCTGAAGAAGGGTCTCGTCCTGAAACGTCACCAATTCCTTCTCTCCAGAGATGCTGCCTGTCCGGCTGAGATACTCCAGCCTTTCGTGTGTATCTTTGATTTAAACCAGCGTCTGCAGTTCTTTCCTACACAAATTTGCTTTTGGATACCATGAACCAACTCGTAGTTCTAAATTAAATTACGACCACAGATCAACCTATTCCACTCAGCAGTACTTATATCTTTAATATAACCAATTATGTGATGATGTGTGGGTCTCTGAACAACCAATGCTCATTAGTGATATGATGCTAAGAGTTTTAAGTAACAATCTGCTCATGCTTATAAACCTGCCTTAATGCAGCGAATTCACACCCCTTAGTGTCTCCAGTCTGCAATTGAGCAGTGTTTCTATTAGAAAGTTATTAAGCAGGTGGAACAAGGAAAAATATAAGATAATCAGTCCTACCCTGAGCTAATAGTTGAAAGTGCCCAAATGTAACTTCTGAAAGATAGTAGCGTTTTTACGGGGTGATCTTTTTAGAATAGGTCTCCCCTCATATTTTTAGCCACTAACTTCTTCTGCCTGACTTGGCAGGTAAAAGCCAAGAGGGCAATCAAATATCCAAGCACTGATTACCATTGCTAGGAATTGCTCTGCAGTTGTGGTGAGGAGGAGCAAGTATTGCCCAGGTATGGTCCGCTTCAGCTATATCCTGCACCCCAGCCTTTACTGCACATCTCAATGGCTCACCAGGTTAGACTCCAAATAAGATGGAAGCTTAATAATCTTCCACTTTACAACACTGAGAAATTGCACGGTAAACCTGAGCACCACTGTTCCCCAGCAGGTTCTTAAGATCATAAGGAATCGGAGCAGAATTCTGCCATTCAATCATGGCTGATCTCTCTCTCCCTCCCTCTCCCTCCCTCCTAACCCCAATCTCCTGCCTTTTCCCCCCATAAACCCAGACGTAAGCCTGAAGAGATCATTTTTTTTCCCCCATGTAAACTGCTTTTTCAGGTAGCAAAATTTTTTTTTTTTAAATTTTAAATCAAGTGGCCACTTGTGCGAAAATCATGAACTGGAAATTCATCCTTTTTTGTTTGTCCAAAAAAATACTGAAGTCCTTTTCTGTAATTCGCTTCCATTGGAAAATAACTTCAATCAGCAAAGACTAATACATTGCTCATATCCTGCACAAAGCAGAGAAGAATTTGAACCCCATAACGTGTGAATGCCAACAAATGCAAAGAAAATGTTTGCCAATTATTTGCCCCACAGTCAAAATCGTTTAGTGTTTTTTTTTTACAACAGCTTCTAGGTAATCTTGGTCATTTTTCTTCCTTTTTTTAAAAAAATGTTTAAAAATTGTTTTATTAGAAGCAATTGTACAAGGAGAAAGTAATCGACATGACAATTATACAATTTTCGAACAGCTTCAATTTTAACATTTTATAAACTAATATCTAAATCGGAAAAAAGAAAAAGGAAAAAAGGGAAAGGAAAAAAAGAAAAGAATTTCGAAAAAGACACGAAAGAGAAAAAAGAAAAACCCCTGAACTACGAAGAAGTGAAAGAAACAGAGATACATCCTACTGCCCTTCCCTACGCCCGCTCAACCGACCCGAGCGTCGGTTTTGAATTTGTCTTCAACCATTATGTTGTTGAAGAAATTGAAAGGAAACCATATTTTGGAAAATTGATCTGGTTCGTCAGTCAAGTCGAGCCTTATTTTTTCTAAATGTAGCGTCTCAGTCATTTCTGAGATCCACATCTTCACTGTGGGGACTGTTATCTTTTTCCAGAATTTAAGTATAAGTTTTTTCGCAGTGATTAAACCATAGTCTAGGAAGCGTCTTTGGGATATCGTTAAATTAGGGCAGCCCTCAGACATTCCTAATATTATTAATTTTGAATCTGACTCTTGGTAATTTTAAATAGCAATACTCTATTAACATTTGTAAGCCAAGTTGTTTTCGGTAAAATCATGTCAGATTACTTCACAGCTAAGTTTAATTAAATCAATGCATCTTTAAACAGCACATCCTCCGACATGAGTATTTTTTTTAGAATCAGATTCATGGCTGGTCTCATGCACGAAAGATACAGTTTAGTGGGTTCTGTTGAAGTCAATGGAACCAATTGGCAGGAGGAGTAAAACATGTAGCTGTTATTACATCCAGCATTATCCCGACAAAACTCCAACCCCCACAGCACTTTCCTTCTGCCTTATTGATGTTTGAGCCACTCGCTGTTCAATGCAATACTTACGTGTCATAAACATTGAGGAGCCAGTTAAGACACATGTCGACACAAAGAGGCACATTAACAAGGTTGCTGTGTTCCTGCTCCAGACGATCATAGATTGTAGTCAAGCAGTTGATTATTTCCAGAATATCCATCAGTTGATCATTTTGCTTCAGATTGTGCTGGTCAAAGGCCTCACAAGCACTTGGCAAGGAGAGAAGATCCACTGCAGAGAAACGGACGGGATACATATTGAAATCACACTGGATTTTTAAGAACATTTATACAATAGCATTCCCAAATGCCTGGCTCAGTGAGGTGGCATTACTTTTATGCAAATTTACCAAATACATCTGCCTTGTAACACAACGTGAGCCAGCATAAAAGTGCTCAGCATGAATATTGTTTTCAATCTTGCCAACTCGCAATAATGAGGGAACAGAAGGATCTGCATACAAGCTTTTTTTAAATTATATTTGAATAATATAATACAAAAACATGTACAAATGCAGATTGCAACATTCAGAAGGAGGAAGCATGGGTGGTGAATATTGGCAGCACACCCAGCTCCAACACAGGCACTGCATGCAACTCAATTAACAAAATATCACCGCAAGTAATTTCAACTTCATTGACAGTCCGTTGGGATCAAGAATGACTCGCATTCCCTCCAGTTTTGTGGGTTCTGAAACAGCTACTGAGTGAGGCCAACGTCAGTCTCATCCACAGGGTACACAAAAAGCTGGAGAAACTCAGCGGGTGCTGCAGCATCTAAGGAGTGAAGGAGATAGGCGACGTTTCGGGTCGAGACCCTTCTTCAGACAGTCTCATCCACAGTTGGGAACAGGGTGTGGTGGCTAGTATGTGAGGCAGTACATTCGTCTTGCCAGGTAAGCACAGGGAAGAGAGGAGGGTTGTAGATTAGTTACCTAAAATTGGAGAATTCAATGTTCATACCACTCGCTTGCAAGCTACCCAAGCGGAATATGAGGTGCGTGTACTCACTCGAACTAGAGGCGGCCCAGGACAAAATGGTCAGTATGGGACTGGGAAGGGAATTAAAACCGGGAGATCTAGTAGTTCTTGGTGAGCTAGGTGTAAGTGTTCAACGACATTGTCACCACGTGTAAAATATTCCACATGTTATCTATTTGATGGAGTCAAAGGCAAGATTGAAGGTCATGTTTTATGACGTGCTGCTCCCAGCAGTTTCTTGGAAGGTAAAGGTGAAGCCCACTATGCCTCTGGTGGAACTAATTTATTTCTCTACTATTCTACAATCTTACGACATACCACCCAGCAGCAGGATCTTGGACTCAACTATAAAAAGTGCCATTGAGACCTACCCAGCAAATTTGTTCACAGAGTGTAATAATAATAATAATAATTAATAACAATCATAACGATAAACCCTGCCACAAAGACATAGCATAATCAACGACCGTATTTCCCGGCAATGAAGACGCTATTTTGTACCGTAAAATAAAGCCTGAAAATGTACCTGCGTCTTGGAGGCTGAAAGTTAGATTGTTCGCTAAGAAAGATAGGCTTGGCTAACCCTCAGAACAGCGACATCAAGAACGATGTTGCTGTACCGAGGGGTAGCCAAGTCTACCCCTCACTGCCGGCAGCGAATTTAAAAAAAAAAGGGGGGTGGGGGGAGAAAGCGTTCCTTTCACAGCGGGTGGGGAGTTTGGCCCTGGTCAGCACAAAGTAGCAAACTTGTCTGGGCCGCCAGGGGTAAAGTTGCAGGGAGGGCAGGAGCATTGAGAAGGAGAGGGTCGGGGATCATGCCAGCAACTCACTCGGTAGCTCGGGTGGCTGCGAGCGGCCGCCGGGACTGGACAGCGGAACCAGCCGCCACCTCAGCGCCTTCTGACGGCCTGCTCGCCAGCCAGCCATGGTGTCCTTCGGCACAGGCGCAACCGGTGGAGGTGGTGGTTGGCGGGTAGCTACTGGGGATGTGACTTAGACGCAGGTGTTGTCTTCACTGCCGGGAAATACGGTAATTACTCATGAAGCACAATGCTATGTGATCAGATGGACCTATCATTATATTTTATAAGTAAATAACAAACCTTATTTGGCATTAAAGTGCTCGCCGGAAAGGAAAGAAATACAACACTGCAATATACTTGTTCAAAGAAGCAGTGGTTATAGGGAACTAGCACAGAAGAGTTGAGGCCTGGGGCAGATCAGCCATGATCATATGCAGTGGTGTGGCAGGCTAGAGCCTGGAGATGTAATCCTGCTATTCTCTTGTGCTATTGACTTGAGGGGCAAGTTTTCCAAATGCACTTTGCAGCATTGTAACGAAATGATTCATGATTAAATCAAGGACAAAGCTTGGAAATTGAGTAATTCAGATGTGCACATTGTTGCCAAATTATTGGTTATTTTGTGTTTCTTCAATAGATATAAATAGACCAGGTTCAAGTGAATTGTAGTTAATTGGTTGCATCACCTTCCCAAACCTTCTTCTCCAAAAAGGTCAACTGCATTAATTTGCAGCCAAAACTGATTTAACCGTACAAAGCTGCATGTCTTGTCAGACATTGGAAGTCAACAAAGCCGTGTGTTAGATAGTTCCCACAAGGGACTGGGAAGCACAGTTCTCTGACCATCAATTCATTAAGTGAAACTGGAAATGTAAGAGGAGCACAAGACTATGGACTCACAAGTGATAGTGGAAGCCCCCAGGGGATGTGAATCGATGAGCATTAATTGATTCCTTCCAAGTAGTTTAATTAGAGAAATAGCTTTGGTCCAAATAGGTCAAAGGTCAAGACAAACGATTACTTGAAAATACATGCACGGTCAAATCTGACTTCTCTTGGGGAAGTGGTCATTGTATTTTCAAAGATATTTTAAATAGTCACAGAGGACATGGATGCTTTCTTTTGAGGATTTTGCAACAATTTCTAGCACAGTCAAATCAACTCCAAAGATGTAATTACAAAAATTGTATTTCCACGGTTTTGGGGAGTTGCAAAAAAAAAGTGCTTGCAATGCAATTCTTATTCTCCAACTCTCAACTGAACACCTTTATCATTAGTAATAAAGAGAAGTATATTCCCAACCATGCTCCTTCAGGGAGAGATGTTCATAATCTGTTATTGTACACATAACATGAATCACTCCAAAAACTCATGCGGGGTTGGACACCATTGAGCGGGATACTGATTCCTCTTCTATAATTATTGATTGCTGTACAACAACCTGTGGCTTCCATTGATCTGCAACACTAAACTTGATCCAATAACTACATTGAAAGATCTCATTCCTCTACACTGTTATCATCAGAGAAACCATCATTCGACAAACAGTGCAGGTGAAGCAAATGACTTTAGTGTAAATCTAAAAATGATTAGCAACTGAAGGAATTGTACTCAGTTACAGCAAGCAAAATGGTCACTGACGTTTTAATATCTTTTAACATCCAGTAAAGTGTTTGACTTTTGTTAAACAATAGACCCTGCGCTCCAAAGCTTTACTGGGTATAATAATTAGATAGAAAATGTATTTAAAAAGAGCAAATATATTTGCCAAGAGAAGAAAGCTGCCAACATTTGAAATTATAGTCTATATCTTTTCTACACTTTCCATTCACACATTATACATTTTTAATGTACACACAGTCAGATTTGGAGTGAGTCACTTGTGGGCCTGAAAGTGGTGCTACCACCCCCTTCCCCCAACACAACTGTTATTTCTGCGGGCAGAGTGAAGTTAATCACCTGGCCACATAAATAAGGTCTTTGTTGTGGAACGGCCCAGAACAGAGTCTGCTGAATTGCAAAAAAGAGTGAATTGGAAGTCATTTCACATCAGTACAAAGCTGTGATTAGCCCTGGAATACAGCTTGAATACTCAGTCTCAACACTAAGTCTCTGTACCTCTATCTGCAATTACTCAATCAGGTGTGGAAAGCAGTTGGAAATCTTGGGAGTGCAATATGTATTTATCTGAACAATACCCTATCTGCAAAGATTAAATTATAAGGAATGTGAAGAAACTAAGGCTCTTTACACTGGAATGTAGATAAAGGTGCCATTTATACAAAGACTAAACAAAGTGGGACCCGTTGGGTCCCTGTCACATGGGAGGCCTGGTCCCTCAACGCAACCCGTTCCCCCAACGCAATATTCCACCACTCATCTGTAGCCCCCAACTGCACAGTTGCAGCTCATTTCCCCTCATCCCCCAGCGCTACATCCCCCTCCTCGTCACCCTCCCTCATCTTTACCCCTCCTCCTCCCAATCCCTCCCTCAGTCACTCCTCTCCCCTCCCCCTATCCTCCCCCCACTCCTCTCCCCTCCCCCACTGCCCTCTATTCCCCCTCATCACCTCCTCCCTCTCCTTTCCCTTCTCCTCCTACCCTCCCCAATACCTCCCTCACCTCTCCTTTCCCCAACCCCCAGCCACTCCCTCCATAACACCTCTCCCCTCCCTATCCCCCCCCCCCCCACTTTCCCTTCCCTCTTCGCCTCCCTAGGATCTCGAGGTTGCCGCTCCTCTCCATTCTTGCGTGCCCCAAGAGGAGCATCAACCGTCGGCACCCTCAGAGCCAGGCTCTGCTCCCAGGCCTCAGGATCCCTGGCAGGAAGGCCGCACCAGCAGTAAGGTAGGCGCCAGCAGGGAGGCGGGCCGTGGCCAGTGACTGATAGCATAGATGGCCAATTAGTGAAGTGATGGTGCCGGAAGAGGTGTTGCCATCCCGGCCGTGACTGGTAGGAATCAAGACCAATTTGTGCATGCGCGGTTTAAAAGATTTATAAACCTTAATAACTTTTAAAATATACCACCGATCGGAACAAAACGTGGTGCATTTGCAGCACAGGACAACGGTGAGTAAGGCAGTGAATATTTGTGGTGCTCCACGTACCGTTTTTGCACAAATGTAAAAAAAATGAAAACCGGAAGATAACAAGATGAGAGTTTTAGTTATGTATAGATTTCAAGATATGAAAGAGCTATCAGAGCAGATCAATATAAATGGTTTCTTTTGATTGTGTAATCTTAGAAAGAAGGACATTGAATAAATGTTGAGGCGTAATTTAAGGAGAAAAACTAGGAAACACTTATGGAAATAAAGGGTGGCAAAAATTTGGAATTATCTCTGAGTGTTGGAAATGTTTGAGGTTAGCAGATTTCTATCAACTAGAGTTGAAAGGGGCAAAGGAAGGTTCATAGTGCTCGATCATGTTGCAAATTGCAGAACAGGATACACATGGATATGCAGGGATAGGAGGAATATAGATCCTGTGCAGGCTGAGAAGATTAGTTGAATTTGGCATTACATTCAGTAGGGACATTGTGGGCCACAGGGCCTATTCTGTACTGTTCGACATTCCAACAGAGTTGAAGGATTAAATGGACTTCCCCTGCCCCAATATTCCTAAACATGGGCGGCACATAAGACAACAAAAGAAGAAATTATGATAACACTTACAGCAAAGAGCTTTCTGCAGTCTTCGTAGTTTCATGGCAGTTCTGTATGCAGAAAACCTGACATTATTTAGATCAGCTGCAGAAAAAAAGAAAGCACATTATGTTCAAGGGAATGAACAGGAACCTTGCTTCACTGCACCACATCAAGAGGTAACATTTGCAGGCCTCAAGCATTTGCATCGCCACATGGACAATACTTTGTAATCACAACCCACCAACCCATGAAGGTGGTATTATTGTGCACCTCAAAATAGAGACATGGACCTGAAACCATGCCAGTGATTATCAACGTGTAGTATTTAATACATTTTAAACTCTTTACTATTACATTATTTGGGACAATCAATCAATGGGCCAACGTCAGTAAAATAGTGGAGGAATAAAGTTCACAAGCCATTGAAGTACTTTCACAATAGCTTTGAACACCCTAACTTAAGGATTTGAGTATAATTGAACCTGCACCTTGTGACAAGTCAATTCCAAACAGATTTAGGTTTTGAATAATGAAAGATGGTTGTGACCACCATCAACTACATTTAGTGAGGTTTATAGGAACAATGGAATTCATTTAGCTACCTCTTTCCTTCTCAGTGGAGTGTGCAGGTCCTGTGCTCTGTGACAGGATAGCAAAGCATGTATATCTTAAGAGAGCTTTCCACAGACAATCTTAACGTAAAATCTTCAGAGGAGATTTAATAATGTATTCATTGGAATTTTAATTTTATTATATGTGTCAAGTGGAATTTGTTTACAGAGTTCACTTAACCAACCTCCAAGTAGTTATACTTATACGTGGCACGGTGGCGCAGAGATGGAGATGTTGCTTTACAGCGCTAGAGACCGGGGTTTGATCCTGACTACGGGCACGTACGGAGTTTGTATGTTCTCCCCGTGATGTGCATGGGTTTACCCCAGGAGATCCTGTTTCCTCCCACGCTCCAAAGATGTACAGGTTTGGAGGCTAATTGACGGTAGAAATTGTCGCTAGTGGGTGTAGGATAGTGTTAGTGTGTGGGGATCACTGGTCAGCACGGACTCGTTGGGCCAATTGGCCTGTTTCCGCACTGTATCTCGAAACTAAACTACTCAGCCTCTCACAAAATTTCTGATCTCAACACTGATAACAGTACATCAACTCGCATCCATTATAGTTCACATATATCTGGTATCACTCAAAAGAAACTGCATACTTTAAAATATAAAGTGCAATTCTTTGAAAGATGTGTGATATTGATACTTACTGACCAAAGACCATTTTACTTTTTAAACCCCATTTGCTAATTCATCTATATAATTAAAAGTCTCATCTTGACCACTTCCAGTCTGCGCTGTATATTGATTTTAGAAAAAACACCACCATATATCTTTATGATTTTTGGCCATCTTACTCAGTCCTCCTCCACTGAACAGGCCCTGAGGATTTTTCCCATTGATGAAAAATAAAAAAGTTATGAGTGTTTAAAAAACCTTGAGATCCTCGCACCTGTCAATCACCGCGATGAAGGCAACATCCCTTCCGGGGGGGGGGGGGGGGGGGGGGGGGGGGGGAGGACTATAAAACCCCGTATGCCTGGACGTGACTCAGTCACTCTGCAAGATCTGTGACTGCGAGGCCACGACTCCCATTCTAAACTGGAAATCAACTGAACTGTGAGTCTGCAATGTACTTGCAATAAATGACTTGTTAGCCCTTAATGACAATGCCATGAGTTGTTTGGCCTGCTACCCTGCCTGTGCTTGAAACTGCAATATGTTTTATTAGGTCCGACTGTGTTTGGAAGGAATAAATGCTTTATTAGGTCCGACTGTGTTTGGTTCAAAAGTCCCGCTCATTTCATAACTTCCGCTTAGTGGACAGGTTGCGCTGATTGCATAATTTCTGGTGAGTGCAGATGTCACTCTGATTGCGTAATTTCCGGTAGGTGCAGAGGTCACGTTGATTGGGGAAGTGCCGCTGACTGTGGAAGCCCCAAAGTGGAGAGAGGGGGAGAGAGTGTGAGTGAGTGGTCTCAGTGACTGAGCTGCCAGCTCAATTAATCCATTCGGCCCACAATGTCCATACTAGCCCTCTGGAAACCAGTCTCTTCGACCCACAACACCATGCTAGCTCTCCAGAAAGCCCCCCGGCCTGCAATATTGAAATTGGTGGAGAGGTGGAAAATTGTGTTGGGGGACCAGCCCTCCCGTGTGAAGCTGGGTCCCACTTAGTCTAGTTTTAGATAAATATTTAATTCTAACACAGAATTTGTTAGATCTGCAATTAACATTTTTCATTTGTATGAGGCACTTCATGCGCAGAAATTCATTTTGACTTATCAACAATTAACATGGAGCAGATAGAAGAAAATTAAATGTTTTTATAAGGTCACATAAAGTCATTAATATTTGTCATATTGGAACAGAACTGGTTCTACAAAATTAAGCACGTCATTGCAAACAATGAAAATCATGCATTTCAATTATTCTGATCTAAGGCTTTGATGAATGGGTGAAATTGAAAACCTGCTGTTGATTACAAAACTTTCAGTGCCGTCATGATAATGATATTTTAACAATAACCATGTTATCCCTTAGAGTGGCCTAGATTAAATATAAAATGTTTATATAATTTCAATTTTACTTATTATAATCTCATTAGATGGAAAGATTTTATTTGAAATCACTGCTCATTATGTTTGATGATTATATCTGGATAAGTACGAACACTGTCGACTCATTACTATCCAATTAACCAGCAATAAAAGTGAACTCATGGCACGAGCCATTGATGATGATCGTGAGCCAAAATCCTACGCATTGCTCAAAATACTTAGTTGTGTCTATTATCTGTTTTTCTGCTTATCTGTCAGAATATCTACAGGAAAAATGCCACATAATGCACAGGCGACTGATGTTGATATTTTCATATGCATTTCTTTCATTTCGAAAGACAACAGCACACAATAAATACTACTGTATTTTGGTGAATTGCACTTTATATTTATCTTAGTCCTGGCCAGGAATCCCCTGTATTCTGACAAGCAAACAAAGTTCCAATGCATCTTTGTTCCACAACATAACCCACAAGTCTAATTCCACAAAAGTCACTCATAATCCCAGGCAAGAATGAATTCCATCAAATCAGCAACACGATTTGCAGGACTGTATAACATATATTATGACCAATTTTATTTAAGATTGCTTAATTTCACTGCCTAAATAAGTTAATGCAGACGTCGTTGAACCAAATATCAAACAAAAACGGCCAATACAAGTAACAAAATATGGTAAATAACATAGGGAATAATTTTGTCTTTGTACCTAACCATCTGTAGTACACACTTTCCCAGTGAAAGCTGCTGAGGCCTGTGGGGTGTGAATAAAGATATCCTACAACAATGTTCCCAGTGAAATGAGCCCCATAGAAATAATAGTCTGGGTTCTAATAAAATCTTTGGAGACCCAGAGATATGTCCTGTGAATAACTGACTCCTTGCAGACCACACCACAATGAAAAATGCCACATTAAATGTTTTCATAAGAAATCTTTCTGTGACAAATATTAAATATGCTAGCAAATTCTCATATTTGAACATTGTAAAGAGAACATTCAGCCTTTAATTGCACTGCTGGAGTAGATGATAACAAAAATCCCTGCAGAATTTTGGAATACTAATCATTTATTTCCATTGCAATATCTCAGGTGGGTTATTTTTGAAAATGGTTTAATTCAGCTAACCTTATTAACTGCTGAGCAGTTGAAATCGTGGCGTGTCTCCCAAGTGCATGCACTTATTTTTTTTTTCTCTCCCTCTCCAAATGCTTCCTCTTTTTAACAAAGCAAATAAATTGGCGGTGGCACTTTAATTCAAACAATGCATTCAAGCGGTTTCTTACCGAGTGACTGGTACAGCTCCGTCATCTTGGGGTGGTCCCAGCAGGTGGTCTGGGTTTGGTGGCTGAAAGAGAGACAGGAAGGGAAGAGGGGAGGGTTGGGGGGGAGAGAATGGGAATTAGCTGAACCTGAAACAGATAAACGAGGTTGCCTCTCATAATGAGCGCTAAACCTTCCAAATATTGTCTTCTGCTTGGCGCTTTCAATCCCCGATTAGTGATTAACGAATGTGAGAAGTTCAGGGAAAGAGGGGGATGGGGTGGGGAGACACACAGCGTCGACTTTGTCCCCTTTCGCTCACAGATTGTACTCGGGATAAGTTTACAGAACAAGTAGATAGGTGACTGGATATTTAAAAAAAGCATGCTCGATTACTGGCCAAGTCTTACTTTGTATTCACACTACATATAGGCTGCAGGTATTTGCCTTGACCTAAACAAATATTGCAGGCTTTTCTCTTCTCTCCCCTCGCAACCTTACACGAGGGGATGGCCATCAATTTACACAAGGAAATACAGAAGGGCGAGCAAGACAAAAATAACAGCGAGGGAGGCGGAGATCAGAAACTAGCTCCGGGCGAGTTTTTTTTAAAAACCCCTTCTCCCTTTTGTGCTATTCCCTGTCATTTGTCAGAGCTGTTCATAATAGTAAACTGGAGGCGGAGAGAAGAGCACTGGGGTGAAGTCATTATAGGGATCTCTCTGCCTGTTCAGCACTCCTTTGGGCTCCCAGATCCACTTGTAAACACAACAGCTTCCGCTCAGGAGGGGAGTGGGAGCAGGAACACGGGCTGGTGTGGTGGTAGCCGGGGTCTCTCAGGAACCGGCCACAACAAAAAACACTGCTGAAAATGAAAGGTTTTTTCACCCACACGCTAAAAAAAAACGGATTAATTCACACCTCTGGTTAGTCATGGAACGCCACAAACAGTTAGCAAACAAAATGATTTATCTTATTCAAAGTTCAGTTAAATTCCCCTGGTGTTCCGGAGTGTAAGTATCACTCATTCAAAAGCAACCAGTGCGCGTCCCGGTGCTCGCTCGCTGTTCCGTCCCGAGTTCAATAACGTCTTTGTTGCCCTTTTACACTTGCAGAGCGGGTCAGGGCAGTGTTTTAACCCAACCCGCCTCCAGCAGCATTAATCCCCCCACCGCTGGGGTCACGCGAAACTCTTCGGGTCGGCTCCCTTCACCTGTCATTTTGAAACAAGCCCCGGCTCCCAGAGGAAGAAGCCTCCCCAGTGTAGCTTAGGGGGAGGAGGATGAGGGTGGGGAGAGAAAGAGGCAAAACGCTCTCGCTTAGTGCAACTTTCCAAGCACCTGTCCCGGCGGCCGCTCCACAACGCACAAGTATCCCATTGTCCGGCATCTCCGCGGCCTTGCTTACTCTGTCCCCCTCCCTCCCTCCCACCCTCCCAAGGGTCGCACCGACAACCCTGCGCCTCATCCTCCAAACAAGAATCAAGGCAGCGACTTTCTCCGAGCGGGTCGCGCCAGTTGCAGCCACGGCTGTGACCCCCTCCCGTCCAACACCTACCCTCTCAGATGCTCTCTCATCTTTACTGCAAGCGCTCAGTTCCAGCGACACGGCGTCTTGTTTTAGGGGGGGGTGGGTTAAATTGCTCCAAACCGCCAGCAAAATAGAAAATGCAGCCCCGCCACACAAGTGGCAACAAACAACTAGAAAGCAAAGAGCTGAAGAACTCCAGGCGTGCCGCTCACACACACATGGGGAGGGAGGGAGGGTTGTAGATCAGACGGGGAGGAACCTGCCGCCTTGAAACCTCCTCTCAGCCAAAGATTGCTCTCAGCAACCGGCCAACGCGCAGCGAGCCCAGTGAATCCGCTCGCTTCGGGGAGGAGACAATGTACGTACGTGCTCCATATGACAGGTTTAAAACAAAAATGTCTACACTATCCTTTACACACACAATGCAATTCACACCAAGGGTGGTGGATGTATGGCACAAGCTGCCAGAGGAGCTAGTTGAGGCAGGGACTCAGAAACAGTTAGACAGGTGCGCGGATATAGGACAGGTTGGGAGGGATATGGGCCAAACGCGGGCAGGTGGGACATGCTGGCCGGTGCGGGCAAGTTGGGCCGAGGGGCCTGTTTTCACACTGTATCACTCTATAACTGCAAATCTTGCAGCGAGCGAGCGAGCGAGTGTGAGTTGTCGTTGGTGAGATGCTCTGCATTGCCGACCCCTTTCCCCTGCTGGTGAATCGCGGCAACGTGCAAGAGCAGCGAGTGCACCCAGAGCAGGTGAACAACTCCCCAGCGCCGGCAACCCTGGACCCGAGGACCTTTGCCCATAACTCGCCGCCACAGATCACAGGAGCCTTCAGCCTTGAAAATACAACTGACTTCTCGATCACTCGTTGCGGGAGTGGGGTGCTCTAGAAACGCATTTACAATTGAATATCAGCAACCAGCGTGGGATTACATAGAAAGCGACATCCGAAACTGCCTGGTTCCCCCAGCGTTTTATTTAATTCTCTGCCGATCCCCAGTGCCTGAGTTCCGATCAAAAACTGGGCCCGGCAGTGGAAATGATTAACCTTTCCACTCCCGCATTCGCCAATTGATCCATCTCCAAAAGGGCAGGGAGCGCGGTGACTGGACTTCTCGCTTGCCTCCGTACTCCGGGGAGCTGACTGTACAGGCGACAGTAGCAATGGCAGGAATGGAGGGCAAGGCGGCATTCATAAACCTGCCCCACGGCCCACCTCCCCACGGGCATTCAGTGCCAACAGCCCAGTGCCACAAGGTCTGCCTCTCTGCCACAGAAGGTAGTTGAGGCCAGTTCGTTGGCTATATTCAAGAGGGAGTTAGATGTGGCTGACGGGATCAGGGGGTATGGAGAGAAGGCAGGTATGGAGAGTCTTTGTTTCCACTCTCGTCTTTTAAGATTTTTGTTTCCACAAATGCTTCTATGATTAATTACAGTGAATGGAATGGAAGGGCCCCAGCTTGTTGACACCTGAAGTTTAACACCCTGATTGACAGCCGTTTGTCGTAAAAATGTCCACATGACTAGAATAACAATACAAAGAATAGATACAAGAAAAGTGTTAGGACTATACCTTACTATAAAACAGTATAGCGTAGAAGCAGGCCTTTTGGCCCACTATATCTGTGGTGAATAAGATACTAAGTTAATCCTGTCCACCTGCACCCAATCCATATCCCTCCATTTCCACGTGCCCATCTAAAAGCCTCTTAAATGCTGTTTCAGACACCCACCACTCTCGGTGCAAAATGCCTGCCATGTATATCTCCTTTAAACTTTGTCCTTATCTATGCCACCCTGGAGCATAACTGTACCTACCATATCTATGCCTCTCATGATTTTATGCACTTCTATCAGGTCTTCCCTCAATCTCTGACGCTCCAGAGAATACAATCCAAGCTTGTCCAACCTCTCCAAATAATTATTACTCTCTAATCCAGGCGACATTCTGATAAACTTCTTCTGCGCCTTCTCCAAAGCCTCCATGTCCATCCTGTAATGGGGACAACTAGAACCACTCTCAAATACTGCCTAACAGAAGCTGCAACACGACTTCCTGGCTCTCATAGGCACAAAAAGCTGGAGTAACTCAGCGGATCAGACAGCATCTCTGGAGAAAAGGAATAGGTGACGTTTTTGGTCGAGACCCTTCTTCTCACTGATGTCCCAACTAAAGCAAAGTATACCATAGGCCTTCTTTACCACTCTATCTACTCGTGTTGCCACTTTCAGGGAGTTTTGGACTTGGCCTTCAAGATCCCTCTGTGCATCAGTTCTATTAAGAGTCTTCACATGAACTGTATACTTTCCCCGTATATTCAACACCACAAAGTAGAACACCTCATACTCATTCGGACTAAATTCCAATGTTGATTGGCAGGTGGGGAGGCTGATGAGAATCGCGAATGAGAGATTAGTGTGGAAAATTAGAGCACATGGTATTGGGGGTAGGGCATTGACGTGGATAGAGAACTGGTTGGCAGACAGGAAGCAAAGAGAAGGAATTAACGGGTCCTTTTCAGAATGGCAGGCAGTGACTAGTGCAGTACCGCAAGGCTCATTGCTGGGACCCCAGCTATTTACAATATATATTAATTATTTAGACGAGAGAATTAAATGTTAAATCTCCAAGTTTGCGGATGACACAAAGCTGGGAGGCAGTGTGAGCTACGAGGAGGATGCCATGAATCAAGACTTGGATAGGTTGGGTGAGTGAGCAGATGCAATATAATGTGGATATATGTGAGGTTATCAAGAAGATAACCTCACATATTGATGCAAGAAGAAAGCAGATTATTATCTGACTGGTGTCGGATTAGGAAAAGAGGAGGTGCAATGAGACATGGGTATCATTGTACATCAGTCACTGAAAGTAAGCATGCAGGTACAGCAGGCGATGAAGAAAGCAAATGGCATGTTGGCCTTCAGTTCATAGCGAGAGGATTTGAGTAACGGAGCAAGGAGGTCCTACTGCAGTTGTACAGGGCACTGGTGAGACCACACTTGGAATATTAAGTGCAGTTTTGGTCCATTAATTTGAGGAAGGACATTCTTACTATTGAGGGAGTGCAGCGCAGATTTACCATGTTAATTCCCCGGAAGGCAGGACTGACATATGATGGAAGAATGGGTCGAATGGGTTTGTATTCACTGGAATTCGTAAGGATGATAGGATATCTTATAGAAACATAAAATTCTTAAGGAATTGGACAGACTATATGCAGGAAAAATGTTCCCGATGTCGGGGTAGTCCAGAATCAGGGGTCACAGTTTAAGCATAAGGGATAGGCCATTTACGCCTGAGATGAGGAAAATAGATGTCACCCAGAGAGTTGTGAATCTGTGGAATTTTCTGCCACAGAAGGCAGTGGAGACCAATTCACTGGATGTTTTCAAGAGAGAGTTAGATATAGCTCTTAGGGCTAACAGAATCAAGGGATATGCGGGAAAAGCAGGAACATTTTGGATGATCAGCCCTGACCATATTGATTGGCAGTGCTGGCTTGAAGGGCCGAATGGCCTACTCCTGCACCTATTTTCTATGTTTTTATGTTTCTAACAGGCTGAACTCTGTCTTTAACCTGCAGCTGAATAGGCTTCATTTAAAACTGCCTTTGGTGAAAGAGATTTGTGTCTGATAGGAATCTGCCCCTATAAAACCAATTGAAGACACATATTGAAAATATGTGCAGGAGGGAACTGCAGATGCTGGTTTACACCGATGATAGGCACAAAATGCTGGAGTAACTCAGCAGGACAGGCAGAATCTCTGGATAGAATGTATGGGTGACGTTTTGGGTCGATACCCTTCTTCAGACTGATTATTCCTTTTATCCAGAGATGCAGCCTATCCTGCTGAATTATTCTAGCATTTTGTGTCTATATTGAAAATATTACGTCTTGCAGTGTGGATGCAGAGGGCAGGAATAACTTATTTTTGCAAACACACAGATTGCAAATAAGGAATCAATTCATCGTTAGTACTGGGTGCGGAAAATTCTACTTATAGAAACATCATACGATCTATGCATTTGAAACAAGTCACCCATCCACCTCTGAGCCAGGCAAGATCATTCATTGAATCTTCCTCTGAGACTCATGTTGGCTACACCTCCAAGGTCACAGCAACCTTTGATGTTCCATGAACTACATTCAATGTGCCTTGAGCAAAGAAAATAAATATTGACTATGCAAAACATCACAGCCAAGGTTGATTGCATCTTGATCCAACATTTACTTTTGCTCATTTTCTTTTGATCCTGGTGGAATTCTTTGCCACAGAGGGCTGTGGAGGTCGGAATAGACATATTCTACGGCAGAAATAGACATATTCTTGATTAGTATGGGTGTCAGGCGTTATGGGGAGAAGGCAGGAGAATGGGGTTAGGAGGGAGAGATAGATCAGCCATGATTGAATGGCAAAGTAGACTTGATGGGCTGAATGGCCTAATTCTTCTCCTATCACTTATGACCTTATCACTAGAAATGTGACCAGGAGCAAGACAGCTGAATAGTTCCTCACTCTTTACTAGTTTGGAGAATGTTTCTGCCAGTCACATTCTTGCAAATGATCTGAACTAAACTATTGAGCAGGAAGGAACTGCAGATGCTGGTTTAAACCGAAAATAGACGAATAACTCAGCGGGACAGACAGCATCTCTGGAGAAAAGGAATAAGTGACGTTTTGGGTCATCACCTATTTATTTTCTCCAGAGTCTGACCCGAAGAGTATGACCCACAATCTTACTTCAGCTTTATGTGTCTATCTTAGAACTAACTATTACTGTTTCTGATCAATTTATCATTTACACCCTAACCGCACTCTATATATCCATCGAGTGACTGAATTAATTGTTTATCGTGCTTAATCCTCAATGACTACCATCTATGCATGCAAATACTGCCAGACCCATATCAATGAAGCATTGTGATAAGCTGCTGTGAAAGAAAGAAGAGTTTGCATCTCTAAAGCGCTTTTTACTTGCTCAGCGTCTCCGAAAATCAATGTAGTGATTTTGAACCATTATTGTTTGTAACCACATGGTAAAGTGCAAAATAGGTATTTGGATAGAAAATTCCATGACACCCAATAAGTGGAGAAATTAAAAGCATTTATCATGGGATGTTATTCCGTGATAAGTCTCTTGCTAATTCAGAATCAATAATTCTTGCCCCACTTTCTGCATACCTGTGCAGCCTGAAAATTGTAAACCCATAATCTTTATTTATTGCAAGCCTCAAAACCTGGAAATATTTTTCTGTCAGAAACAGCTCCCAATCACAACAGATTTTTTTTGTAGAGATGTCCTGATTTATATTCCAAGTGTAAAGAGTGTTCTCCTCAGATTGCTTGTTCCAAACAAAAGCTCTCACACCTCTGTTTGATCATTTTCACCCCCGATTTTGTATTTCCAATCTTCTACGGCTGAGTAATGCTGAAATAAATAGTAGTATTTGAACAAATGTGAAAATCGGCCACTAACTTGTGTTGAAGACACAGGCAACTGCAGGTGCTGGAATTGTGAGTGAAGTGCCAGAAGAACTCACCTTATGTTGAACATGCTCAATGAAATGCAATTGTCAAAGATTGCAAGGTGATTTGTTCAATTCCTTCTTTTGCTCTGACCTATGACTCAGACGCCATGCTCTTTTCAAGACTCCCTAACTGCTCTTTGAAATGGCCCAGAAAGCCACTGAATTAAATTGAAACTAGTATTTGAAAACAGTGTTAGAATAAAGCCATTCAGACTATCTGCTTTAGATCTTGGCTTCAAGGACCATGGTGTCAATATTAAAAATGATCTGCGGTGGACCAAGCACATTGAAACGACAGCCAAGAAGACATTGCAACGCCTCTACGTTCTCAGGTTGCTGAGGAAGTTTGGCGTGCCTCCAATTACTTTTATGAACTTCTACAGACGTACCATCGAAACATACTGTTGGTTTCAATCATAGCTTGGTTTGCGAACAGCTTTGCCCAAAACAGTAAGGTATTGTAGAGAGTTGTGGATATCGTCCAGTTCATTGCACAGACCAGACTCCCCACCATTGCCTTCATCTGCACTTCATGCTGTCTTGGGAAAGCAGCTATCATAATCAATGACCTTTCCCACCTCAATAATTCTTTCTTCTCCTCGCTCCGAAAGGACAGAAAATGAAGAAAGTGTGCACCAGCAGACTCATAAACAGCTTCTTCCCCTCTGTTATCGGGCTTCTGAAATGTCCTTCCATTATCTAAAGTACATTCCGATTCTCCATTGCAGACATTGCACTTGTTTCTGGCATAGTTGTGCTATAATGCTGAGAATTATATTCTACACTCTGCATTTTCTCCTTTGCTCTACCTATTGCACTTGAGTTTGGCTTGATTGCATTTATGTATAGTATTATCTGATTTGATGCATAGCATGCAAACCAAAGCTGTTCATTGTATCCTGGTACACATGAAAATAGTAACCCCAAACTTGGCATTGGATTCAGACGTACTAATGTAATTCCCAGACTAGATAATTGTCTTATTCAGTGACTAAATTGAGAGAATTGTTCTTCAGACTAACCAAATAATAGATATAGTCATACCCACAGCACAGAATCCTATCTTGCAGCCAACTTCCTAACTTTTCCAATGCATTTAATGGGTATGCTGTACTCTAGCAACAGGGTGATCCACCTAAAGTGATAGATAAAGGAAGAAGCACATGGGAATGCCACCCCTCGCTGCATATAGGCAGGAAGGAGTGGGACTGGGAGTCATCAACATTGAGACCATGACATCTCATAGAATCAGAACCTTTTACCCCAGCCATGTCCAGCTGTGAATGGTGGTGGATCCATTTGATTCTCCAATAAATGGGAGGTGGAGCAGCCAGGAATATCGCCATCAGTAATGATAGCCCAGCCCAGTTTCTTCCCAGCTGTTATCAACCTATCCTACCACAACTAGAGAGCAGTCCTGACCTACCATCTACCTCATTGGAGACCGTCGGACTATCTTTGATCGTACTTTACTGGCTTTATCTTGCACTAAATGTTATTCAGGTTACTCCCTGTCTCATATATCTGTACACTGTGGATGGCTCGATTGTAATCATGTATTGTCTTTCTGCTGACTGGATAACATGCAACAAAAGCTTTTCACCATACCTCGGTACACATGAGAACAAATAAACTAAACTAAACCAGCCTTTTGAGTGTAACAACATGGCTGAATTAGTTGCAACCACACTTCAGCCAGAAGCGCAGATGGTTCTTTGTGGCTTCTTTCCAACACAAACTTAGTCTTCATTCAGTTATGATTTGCTCATGGTGAGATGAGACAAAATGGATGAATCAAGGAATGTCTGCTGGGATGAGGCAACATACTGGTTGTTGTGCTGAGGACTCGTTGCTCTGAAGGAGCTTAAATCCGAGCAATGATGTTCTATTACTCTCTTAACAATGTTCCACCATGTAGAATAAAAAAATAAATAATCCGTGATCTATCAATTTGGAAATTCCAATAGTACGGCATCTGGTTCAACAGGACTTGTGTGCCACTCTCCCTTTTGACTCACAGGAACCCTGGTTCCTATATCCCCATTTAATTCACCTTGGCCGCACTCCCATAGTCTCTCAATGGACCACAATGCCATTTCATGCACACCCTTTAATCTTCACGGGTCCACATCGATACATATTATACTAGAGTCTGTTATCTAAAAAAATGTGCATTAATATATGTTCGGATATTAACGGGAATAACCTTGGATAGTCTGGAATATCTATGAGTCCAACACCACCAAAGCCACAAGTGCACCGGATTATTGGAGTATTACTGTCTACATATCACAGGACAAATCCAATTCAACTAATTATACTTTCAGTTATCAACAAAGTAATAGAAGTTGGGATCAACAGAGCCATCAATTGACTTGCATGCAATTCTGTTTGGAGTTTCCACAAGTCGACCCAATTGTATGTCTCATTGTAGCCATGGACAAAATATATGAATTTGAGAGGGGGGGGGGGGGGGGGGGGGGGGGGGGGGGGGTGGGGGGGGGGGGGGGGAGAGTTTGGAAGAGCAACTAGTCCTTGCCTACTATAGTGTTAACGAGCTTGTGTAACAATGAAATTAAGGACAAACAGGTCAAGAGTCATTCCTTGCCATTCAAAGAATGATGTTGGAGGACAATTGCCCGAACCTCAGGTCATTGCTGCTAAATTTCTTCCGAGCAGCCCCCCAGGCTCACCTGACCAGCTACTTCATCAATGATCTCCCTTTCATCCGAAAATTTGCTGAACAGCGTCCAAGACCAAGCAGCTGTTCGCTGACACTTCATGCACCACATTGCATATTCATTTCCTCCACCACTCTGAAGAACCATTCTCCTCATGATTTACACTGTGGCTGCATCTACAAAGTGTGTTCAAGAGTTAAGCGTCAAGAGTGTCATCTGTATCATGAATGGAACAAATTCTAATGAGCTGCAGCTTTATAGGCCCATTAACACAATCACACAACAAATAAATATCCAATGATCAATAACACAACAAATTAATATTCACTAATACTGGGTAGCTAGAGTCATTGCAAAACCAATGTATGTAGTGCAACCAGAAACAATGTCCACAGTAGATGTTGCCTAGGTGGGGTTGGTGCAATGTTGTTGAATAGCTAGATGGTGGGTGGGAAGAAGCTGTTCCTAAACCTTGAGGCCACAGTTCACAGACTCCTGTAGCCTATACCTGATGGTAGCAGTGAGAATGAGAGCATGGCCAGGGTGGGTGGGGAGGGACCTTGATTATATTGCCGTGATGAACCCAGCAACATTTCCCACTTTATGCAGCCTTCTTCATTCCTGAGAATTCATGTTACCAAACCAGGACATGATGCAACCAGTCAATATGCTCTCTACTGTGCACACGTAGTATTTCGATAGAGTATTCGGGATATTGAATCTCATCAATCTCTTCAATTTTGTAAGGAAGTAAAGATATTTTACTTTTTGTAAGGAAGTAGAGATAATATATATAAGCATCTGGATAAACAGGGTCTGATCAGGAACAGTCAACATGGATTTGTGCCTGGAAGGTCATGTTTGACAAACCTTCTTGAATTTTTTGAAGCGGTAACTAGGGAAATTGATGAGGGTAAAGCAGTGGATGTTGTCTATATGGATTTTAGTAAGGCCTTTGACAAGGTTCCCCATGGAAGGTTGGTTAAGAAGGTTCAATCTTTGGGTGTTAATGGCGGAGTAGCAAGATGGATTCAACAGTGGCTGAATGGGAGATGTCAGAGAGTAATGGTGGATGGCTGTTTGTCAGGTTGGAAGCCGTGACCAGTGGGGTGCCTCAGGGATCTGTGTTGGGTCCACTGTTGTTGTCATGTACATCAATGATCTCAGATGATACTAAGATAGGTGGTGTGTGGATAACGAAGTAGATTTTCAAAATCTACAGAGAGATTTGGGCCATTTGGAAAAGTGGGCTGAAAGATGGCTGATGGAGTTTAATGCTGATAAGTGTGAAGTGCCATCTTGGCAGGACAAATCAAAATAGGACGTACATGGTAAATGATAGGGAATTGAGGAATGCTGTGGAACAGAGGGATCTAGGAATAACTGTGCATAGTTCCCTGAAGGTCGCCTTTGGTGTGCTGGCCTTTTATAAATCAGAGCATTGAATATAGGAGTAGGGAAGTAATGTTAAAATTGTACAAGGCATTGTAAGACAATTCTGGAGTATGGTGTACAATTTTGGTCGCCTAGTTATAGGAAGGATGTCAACAAAAATAGAGAGAGTACAGAGGAGATTTACTAGAATGTTGCCCAGCAACTCAGAGAAAGGTTGAACAAGTTTCTTTATTCTTTGGAGCGCAGAAGGTTAAGGGGGGACTTTGAGGTCTTTAAAATGATGAAAGGGATAGACAGAGTTGACGTGGATACGTTTTTCCATTGACAAACAAGAGGGCATCATGAGAATCGTGAGGGGGAACTTCTTTACTCAAAGGGTGGTGGCTGTGTGGAATCAGCTTCCAGCAGAAGTGGTGGAGGCAGGATCGATTTTAACATTTAAGAGTAAAGTGGATAGGTATATGGACGTGAAGGGAATGGAGGGGTATGGTCTGAGTGCAGGTAGATGGGACTTGATCGGCACGGACTGGAAGGGCCGAGAGGGCCTTTTCCGTGCTGTAGGTTATATGGTTATATGATATTGCTGGGCTTTCTTTGTGCCGATGTCACTGTGCTGGGCTGAGGACAGATCTTCTGAGAGATGCATGCCCACTAACTTGAACCTGCTCACACCTGTTGAGTCAGCTTTCTCATCTGAAATCAAGCGCCCTTTGTGACCAGCGAGCACCATTCCCCATTACTCTCCCTTATCCTGTTCTATCCGGCACACACTCAGGACAATTTACAGAAGCCAATTCACCTACACTGTACGACTTTGCAGTGTGGGAGGAAACCGGAGCACCCGGAGAAAACCCATGTGGTCACAGGGAGAACGTACAAACTCCGTATGGACAGCACCCATAGTCAGCATCAAATGCATGTCTCCTGCGCTATAAGGCAGCAACTCTCCTGCTGTGTCTCCGTGCCACCCCAAATTATATGATTCACCCAACAATGGAGAGGTCGCCACACTTAAAGATGCCGTTGGAGCCGTATCTGGCTACACCGTAATGAGTAAAAAGAGAGGAGAGTAGTGGACTAAGCACAGTCTTGAGGTGCTCCTGTGTTGATGGTGACTGAAGAAGAAGTTTTGTTGTCAGTTCCCATTGATTGAGAATAGACACAAATCGCTGGTGTAACTCAGAGGGACAGGCAGCATCTCTTCTTCTGCAGTTCCTTCCTACTCATTGATTGAGGTCATCCGATGAGGAAGTTGAGGATTAATTAACACAGGGAGAAACAGAGAACCAGTTCCGTGAGCATTATGGATCACAGGGAGAATGTACAAACACCGTATGGCACTGGTATTATGGATGTCCCTTTAAAGCAGGTGGGGACCTTGGATCTTTGTAATGAGAGCACTTATTCCCACAGGACCAGTCAGACATTATCTATCACCAAAAAGGAAAGGGAAACTGGCACATGCCAACATTGCAACAATCTCTCCCTCAATGTGAGCAAGACAAAGGAGCTAGTTATTGACCAGAAAACTTGGTGGAGTACATACCCCAATCAGCATCAATAGTGCCGAAGTGGAAATGGTTGAGAGCTTCAGGTTCTTTGGTGTTAAAACTATTAACGATGTGCCATGGATCACCCACATTGACAGCCACGGCAGCGCACCATCCCTCCATTTCCTCAGGAGCTGGAGGAAACCCGGCATGTTTCCAATGACTCTTACCAACTTCTACAGATGCACCATCGAAAGCATCGCAGCTTGGTTTGGGAATTGCTTTGCCCAAGATTGTAAGAAATGACAGAGTTGTGAATGTAACCCAACTCCACAACTGAGCAGACTCGCCACTATTCACTCCAATTACACTCCACGCTGCTTCAGAAAAGCAGACAACTTAATCAAAGACTCGTCCCACTCCCGACATTTTTTCCTCTCCTCGCTCCCATCGGACAGAAGATACCAAAGCTTGAAGCATGCACTGCCAGACTCAAGAACAGCTTCTTTCCCTCTGTTATCAGACTTCTGAATGGTTCTTCCATAAGCGAGGGTGTTGTCTGATTCACCTCTAACCCATTATGGACATTGGAGTTTGTCTGTGGAACTGGTGTACTGCCATGCTGAGAATTCTGCACTCTGTATCATCCTATTTGTTCTACCTATTGTATACAAGCTTAGCTTGATTGGGTCACATATAGTATTATCTGATTTGATTTGGATAGAAAGCATTCAAAACAAAATTTTACACTGTGACAATAATAAACTTAAACCTAAAACTTTCAAGTCACACACTGTCCTGAATTGAAATGTATCACATTGGCTCTATAGACCATGAAATCTCACAGAATTTCAGCCTTTCACCACTGTCACAACCAGCTGTGAATGGTGATGGGCAAATTAGTTTCTCCAGTAAATGGGAGGAGGAGTCGTTAAGAACATTGCCATCAATATTGATGGCATTAATGATTCATTGTTCCTTTGTCTAAATCCTGGGATATCTTTTTTGACAATCAGTGGGATTACCTTTACCATAAAGAAGCCAAAAATTCACCATCTTCTCAAGGACAATGATTGGATTATCAAGGATGGGTGGATTATTATTACTGACCTTACCACTGGCACCCACTTCCTGTAAAATGAATATAAATGCTACAAAAATCTAATTTGTGACAACCTTCCCCGTGAGTTTCACATTGCTGCATCAAGACATTAAATAATCATTAAAATGTAACCCTCTAAAATTAAGTCCTATCAATTAAACAGTTGTTAACAACATAATTATTAGGCTGCATATAGTGATAATGAACTAACCAGCCAGCGAGGAGCCGATTTGTTAATTCTACTATCAATCAATCAATATTACCATTGCGGAAACTGACTGTGATTGACCTGAAACGCGTAATTTGCATATTCCTCATTCACTCTTTTTTTTTTCTGGAGAAATTTTGCCTGGATTCTATTATAAGAAACAGCTGAACTTTCTATTTCTTCTAACCTTTAAATAGAATGCTTTCTGAGTAAATTGACTTGATTGGCTGAATAAAAGAGATGCTGAAAAATCTCACAGTACCTCACTTAACTCTACATGGAAACAAAGAATTGCAGATGCTGGTTCAGAAGAAGGGTCTCGACTCGAAATGTCACCTATCCATGATCTCCAGAGATGCTGAATTACTATAGTGCTCTGTGTCCTTTGGTCACTGAACTCTGTGTCTGACATCGTCAATAAATATTCTTCACGTATTGGTTTGCCTCAGTTTACGGTTTATGGTTTACAAATTATCACAAATATGGTCGACTCTAGTACATGTCTGTTATAAAGATATTTTTTCACTGTGATGAATAACGCACTGCTCTCCATCCATGGAAATAACCATATCAACATATTCCTAAGATAAACATAAAATGTTGGAGTAACTCAACGGGTCAGGCAGCATCTCTGGAGAAAAGGAATGGTTGATGTTTCAGGTCAAGACCTGTGTGTCCCACTGAGATACTCCAGCATTTGGTGTCCAGCATCTGCAGTTCCTTCCTCGACATATTCTCGCCTTCTCTCTCTCAATACAAACATTTATTTTCTCTTTATTTTTTCCACTGCAACTAACGTGGCATTATGCTGGAGTTTGCAAGAAGTGTTGAAATGACATGCTTGAGCACATCTCTCCACAAAGATCAAGCTTGTCTCTTGCCAACACTGTCAGCTGTCCATTCAAAAGAGACCCCAAGCATCAAACACCAGTAATGTTATCAAGCTGTTAGTGCAGCCAATCACATTGAATAATTCCCCCAGACACCAAGGCAAGAAGCAAAAAGGCAGTCTTTAACTCAGATTGTAACTACTTTATAGAGCACAACATGAACATTTCCAATGAGTAGAAAGGAACTGCAGATACTGGTATATACTGAAAGACACAATATAGAAACATCACACACCCTTTTTCTACGGAGATGCTGCTTGAACCGCTGAGTTACTCTCCAGCACTTTGTGTCTATCATGAAAATTGCCATTTATATATGACAGTAGGGTTGAAGATGAAATGGCATTTCAGAAATATAAATAAAATATTATACATGAATATTAATCTGATAGAATTACAACATGTACATTAGTTGGGCTCTTTTCAACTGCACTATTTTTTACATAAATTTCACATGAAATCTGTTTGCATTTATTGCTGATTTCAGTGAAATTATAGCATATTAGACAGAACTCCAAGTGCAGTCTCCTTAATGTTGGAACGATCTACCGCAATGTTTTAGCACACACGTACACTCTATCTGCATATATGATCTTTACCTACATGTGATCTGTTTAATTCATTTTAATTCTCATTCCCATCGTGCAGTTTCTTTGATTTAAATCTGAAGAAGCTTAAGGAAAGAGCGGCCTTCATAGCTTAACTTTACTGCAGCATAGTTTTGGTGCCTTTGGACTGAAAGAGTTCAAGAGAGTTTATTGTCATGTGTCCCTGATGGGACAATGAAATTCTTGCTTTGCTTTCGTACACCAGAACAAAGTAGGCACAAATACAGAACAGATCAGTGTGTCCTTATACCATTGTAGAAATATATACACACATGAATAAATAGACTATCAGTTTATTTGCAAATAACAGATTATGTTATTTGCACTTAAGTGCAAATAACAGATTATGGGCTATTAATGTTCAGAGTTTTGTCCGAGCGGAGTTTAATAGCCTGATGGCTGTTGGGAAGTAGCTATTCCTGAACCTGGTCGTTGCAGTCTTCAGGCTCCTGTACCTTCTGCCTGAAGGTAGTGGGGAGATGAATGTATGGCCCGGATGGTGTGGGTCCTTGATGATGCTGCCTGCCTTTTTGAGGCAGCGACTGTGATAGATCCCCTCGATGGACGGGAGGTCAGAGCCGATGATGGACTGGGCAGTGTTTACTACTTTTTGTAGTCTTTTCCGCTCCAGGGCGCTCAAGTTTCCGAACCAAGCCACGATGCAACCGGTCAGCAAGCTCTCTACTGTGTACCTGTAGAAGTTAGAGAGAGTCCTCCTTGACAGACCGACTCCCCGTAATCCGCTCAGGAATTAGAGGCGCTGATGTGCTTTCTTGATAATTGCATCAGTGTTCTCGGACCAGGAAAGATCTTAAGAGATGTGCACGCCCAGGAATTTGAAGCTCTTGACCCTTTCCACCATCGACCCGTTGCTATAAACAGGACTGTGGGTCCCCATCCTCCCCCTTCCAAAGTCCACGATCAGTTCCTTGGTTTTGCTGGTGTTGAGGGCCAGGTTATTGTGCTGGCACCATTTGGTCAGTCGGTCGATCTCTCTTCTATACTCTGACTCATCCCCATCAGTGATACGTCCCACAACAGTGGTGTCGTCAGCGAACTTGATGATGGAGTTCGCACTATGACGGGCTACGCAGTCATGAGTATAGAGTGAGTACAGCAGGGGGCTAAGCATGCAGCCTTGAGGTGCTCCCTTGCTGATTGTTTTCGAGGCTGACACATTTCCACCAATACAAACAGATTGTGGTCTGTGAATGAGGAAGTCGAGGATCCAATTGCAGAGGGATGCGCAGAGACCCAGTTCTGCGAGTTTGGTAACCAGCTTGGAGGGGATGATTGTATTAAATGCAGAGCTGTAATCAATGAATAACAGCCTGACATATGAGTTTTTGTTGTCCAAGTGGTCCAGAGCAGAGAGCCAGCGAGATCGCATCCACCGTTGATCTGTTGTGGCGGTAAGCGAACTGCAGTGGGTCCAGGTTTTTGTCAAGGTAGGAGTTGATTTGCGCCATGATCAACCTCTTAAAGCACATCACCACAGGCGTTAGTGCCACAGGTCGATAGTCATTGAGGCACGTCACCCTGCTCTTCTTGGGCACCAGTATTGTTGATGCCCTTTTACACCAGGTGGGAACCTCAGACCTCAGAAGTGAGAGGTTGAAAATGTCCATAAAATCTCCAGCCAGTTGGTCTGCACAGGCTTTGAGAACACGACCGGGTATACCATCAGGTCCAGGCGCTTTTCGAGGGATCACTCCTCTGAAGGAATTTCTGACGTCGGCCTCTGTGACTGAGACTTAAATACCATCACAGCGAATGGGGGCTCTAGAAGGCACATCAGTGTTCTCCCTATCAAAGTGTGCTTAAAACGCATTGAGCTCATCAGGTAGTGATGTATCGCCGACATTCGAGCTGTCTCCTGATTTCGCCTTGTAGGAGGTAATTGCATTCAGTCCCTGCCACAGCTGCTGAACATCTGTCTCATCCTCCAGTTTGGAGCAGGACCCTTTTGGCCTTTTTGATGGCCATACCAAGGTCGTATCTGGACCTTGTAGCCCACTGTATCATCAGACATGAATGCCCGGTGTCTGGCCTTCAGAAGAGTGTGGATCTCATAGTTCATCCAAGGCTTCTGATTGGGAAACATGTGGAAGGTTTTTGTAGGGATTTCACATTTCTTTATGAAGTCTGTAACGACTGTGGCGTATTTGTTCAGGTCCGTTGCCAAGTTCCTGAACATCGCTCAGTCTACTGACTCCAAACAGTTCTGTAGTTGTTCCTCTGCCCCCCCGCTCTGTGCAGTCCTCACCTCTGGGGGTGCGCTCTTCAATTGCTTCCTGTAGGCAGGGAGAAGCAGCACCACAGTATGGTTGAATTTACCGAAGCAAGGGCGATGGATAGAGCGATATGCATCCTTGATTGTGGTGTAGCAGTAGTCGAGGGTGTTCGGTCCTCTGGTGCAGCAGGAGACATGTTGGTGGAAGTTTGGGAGCGATTTTTTCAGGTTGCCTTTATTGAAGTCCCCAGCTATGGTGGTGAACGCCTCGGGGTAAGGCGTCTGGTGTTTGTTGACCACGGCGTGCAGCTCCTCCAGTGCCAGACGGACGTCTGCCTGGGGTGGGATGTAGACCGCAGTCAGGATGATGGAGGTGAATTCCCTTGGGAGGTAGAAGGAACTTCACCGCCAGATGTTCGAGGTGTGGAGAGCAGGAGTTGGACAGGACTGCCACGTCTGAGCACCACGCAGAGTTGACCATGAGGCAGACGCCCCCTCCTCTCCCATAGGTTTTTGCTCCTTTTTCCCCATGAATGTCACATTAGACTGGGCATTAGACTGCCACCTAATACCCAGCATAATTGCTCTTGAACAACAGAGGTGAGCCACCACTTTGAACCCAACAATGCTCCAATGTTCTCAATCTCTGGGACCACTGCGTTTATTCTGTAAGTGTGTTGACATTTGAGGAAGTCTTGTTTATTATTTGTTTATGCCCAACACCATTTATCAAAATCTGGCTTTGTTTTTGGTCCATCTATCCTTGATTATGGCCCTGATTCCAGGAGGACAATGTGCATGCCTCATAATTTCATTTTTATTTTCCTTCTTTACAGTTCTGTCCTTTACGATAAATTTTCTTGACTTTAGTTCTTTAGTCAGTTACCTATTGCCTCACCAAGACGGTCTTTCTGCATTTATCGTCAAGTTTCATTTCTCCCTGAATTGACAAAACGTCTTGCCGACAAAACCCCGCAGCTCCACAATTTTGTGGCCACAATAGGAAATCTTGATGCTCTCGCTGTTTATTTTAATTTTTAATTTGACAAATGTGGTCACAAGTTAATCATGCGCTGGTCCTCTGTATTACACGATCATTTGGCTGATCATGGCAGTGTCGGTTTTTAAAAGGAACCAGAGGGACGCAAATGTAGCTCCTCTAACTGAGGGGAGAGGGACGATGGTTCGCGCATGCCTGGATGCTGGTGACGGCTGCAACAGGCCTTTAGAAACATAGAAACATAGAAACATAGAAAATAGGTGCAGGAGAAGGCCATTTGGCCCTTCGAGCCTGCACCGCCATTCAATATGATCATGGCTGATCATCCAACTCAGTATCCTGTACCTGCCTTCTCTCCATACCCCCTGATCCCTTTAGCCACAAGAGCCACATCAAACTCCCTCTTAAATACAGCCAACAAACTGGCCTCAACTACCTTCTGTGGCAGAGAATTCCACAGATTCACCACTCTCTGTGTGAAAAATGTTTTTTGTCATCTCGGTCCTAAAAGATTTCCCCCTTATCCTTAAACTGTGACCTCGAGGTCAGCTGTAGCTTGGGCTGTGGCTTCATGGCGCCAAAACCTGGTGACTCTTGTATAAAGACACAGCGGGCTGCTTCTATGCATTCTGTATTTAACCAGGGATTGTATTTGCGCACGGCGCTAATCTCACTGATCTGTATGCATAAAAATAATATCTCTTGGTGCACTTGTCCCTTGGTGCACATGATAATAAAAAACATTGAACCATAAACTTGTGTAATGTTGAGGTTATATATATGCACACATGCCTATTCCATAATCATACAATCGTACAGCAAGGAAACATGCCATTCAGTCCAGCTCAACCATGCTGACCAGTGGGCCCCATTTTGTATTAATCTGATTCTACAGCACTTTGTCCAGTTAAGAGACAAGAGTGTTTTATTATCATATGTCCAGAAACGGTACAATTCAATTCTTACTTGCAGAAAAGATATGTAAAGACAGTATGTGGTAGATACCATAACAAACAAAAAATCCCTCCATAGCCATCTCTGCTTAAGTGAGACCAGTGCTCATTTAAACTCTTCTTAATCCCTGTCAGTGACCCAGCTTCCAACTATTCCCTCAGGCAATCTATTCCATTAGTTTACTATTCTCTGGGTGAAGATAGCCCCTCTTATATCTCTAAATCTCTTCACCTTACCCTAAACCTATGTCCTCTATTGTTTTTTAATGTATCTCTGATAATGGGTAAATGTTTTGTTCAGTCAACCCTTTTATATACCTTAATCTTGTCCTCTCTTAACCTCGCCTATCTCCTTGCTCCAGATAGAAAACAAATTAGCTTCTCCAGTCTCTCCTTATAACTGAACCGCTCGAACCCAGGCAACATCCTGGTGGATTTCTTCTACACCTTCTGCAGCATAATCACATACTTCCCATTGCGTGATAACCAGAACCATATGTTGTACCCTTAGATGGGGTCTGACCAAGGTGTCATAAATTTGGAACATAACCTCCCTCATTCTGTATTCAGCGTCTTGACTATTGAAGGCCAGTAGCCCATATGCCTTCCTAACAAGTCAACAACTTAGGTTGCCATCTTTCAAGTTCTGTGGACCTGTATTCCAGGGCCTCTCAGTTATTTAATACTCCCACAGACCTCACCAGTCATGATGTATGTCCTAGCCACATTAGTACTCCCAAACTGCATCAGCTCATATTTGTCTGGATTAAACTCTATTGGCCATTTTTCAGCCCATTTCACCGTCTTCCACACAGTCAACGCTTCTACCAATCTTTCTGTCATTCGCCAACTTACTGATCTTGCCTCCTACATCCCCATGGATGTCATTTACATATATCACAGAGGAAGGTTCCCGGCACCAATCCTTACAGGGCACCATTAGTGACAGAATCCAATCTCAAAACAATTTTCTTCCACCAGCCTTTGCCTCCTATTCCCAAGCCAGTTTTGGATCAATTTACCAACTTGCCCTGAATCGCATGGGCCCTAACCTTTTGATCTAGTCCTCCCTGTCTGGGGTGATGTCAAAAGCTTTATTAATGTACATGTAAATCACATCTACTAAACTTCCCCCATCGATACATTTTGTTACCTCTTCAGAGAATTAATTCAGATTGATCCGAAAGAATCTGCTCTTGAAAAAGCTATGTTGCTTGCCTCTGAATAATCCCCGACTTTCTAAATAATCATTAATAATCTCCCTTAGAATGGTTTTCTTTATAATGGTTATCAAACATAACTATTGATGTTTGTATCATTAGTGTATCATTACCAGGCTTTCCCCTGTGGTGTTTCTTAAAAATACAACATTTGCTGTCCTTTGTTGATCTGCTATCTCTCGTGATAATCTTTAAGAATCTCAGTCGAGAGCCCCCGTGACTTCTTGCAAAAAGCAAACTGTTGGTGGATGGAGAATCTCAACCCAAAATGTTGACTGTCCTTTTCTCTCCACAGATACTCCCATCCCCTGAGTTCCTCCAGCAGTTTGTTAATTGCTCAAGAATTTAGTGAGCGGAGACTCTTGTGGCTCCAGCAATCTTCTTATGCCTCCCCTATAGAAGCCGGGGATAAATCCCATTTGGTCCTGAAGATGTATCTACTTTTAAGCCTGTTAATGCATTGAATACCTCCTCTTTATCTCTAGAGATCTACACTAGACTTTCACCTACCTCTTTATTGAATTTTCTTGCAACAATTTATTTTATAAATATTTATGAAAAGTATTAATTTAGGACCTGACATACTTGGATCCATGCACTAATTTTTTCGTCTGTCCCTAATGGATCCTGTTTTTTTTTCTGTTTATTTTCTTTGTCTAGCATATTTACAGAATTCCTTTAGGTTTACCTTAATCCTGTCTGCCAGTGATTTCCTGAGACCCTTTCTGACTTTTGTAATTTTCTATTATGTTTCTCCGTGCGCTTATTATATTCATGACTAACCTCTAACCCCCCCCCCCCCCCCCCCCCCCCCCCCCCCCCCCCCCACTCCTTACTATCCAGGTCATATGTGCTCTATTCCTGCTTTCCTTTATTCTATGCTTCCTTTATTCTTTTTACCCATTCGTCAATATCCCTCAGTTCCATATATTGTGATTCATGTCTTATACCGCCACATGTTGGTCTTAAACCTGTTATTTCTTCTTTGAACGCTTCGCACTGTGCGAATATAGACACAGCTGCTGGTAGATACTCACGATCTACCAAACAACAGGAACTCACAAATATGGCCCTGCAAAATCCAACAGAATTAAATTTATGATTGTCCGTTTAATCCCATTCTCCCACACATTCACCATTGGCATACCAAATATTCCCTGTAAAGCATTTATTCAATGCTTGTGGGAAAAGTCTGTTGAATCTACCCTCAACAAGACTTCAGAAAGTGCATTTCAAATTGTCACAATTAGCCAGATCTAAACCAGTCTGATCTCACTTTTGGTCCTTTTCTTAATTACCTTCACTCTATACAATTGTTACCAAATCCTATGCCAATGAATCTAGTCCTTATTACTCCAGCAAAAAGACTCTTATAATATTAAATCACACTACAATCTGTGGCCTGAGGATACCCTCAGCTGTTCCACCCTCACTGCTGTGCAGTTCCAACATCTTGTCATTTTATCTCACATGGGAGGTATTTGCAGGCTGTCTTTTTTATATGAATTCACTAAGTGATACCGTGAGCATTGGGTTGTGTGAAAGGGGAGAGTAGTTCAGAAAATGAGCAATGCCATATTCCTCCTAATGTTAACAGCAAGCAATGCGGCAGCTTTATACCGTTTATTTACCACTTGTAATAAAGTATTCGCAAGCAAAACATTAACCCGTCCTTCTTGTTTACAAGTCTTTCCTGATGACCTACGAAATATTTCACTTCTTGCATTTACCCAATTTCCATTGAAAAGTTATTATTGAACCTGCTTCTATCATCCTTCATGCATTGTATTTCAGATGTATCATGTTGAAACAATATTGGTAAAGCCCATTTGATGTGACTTCCCATTCCCACACCTTTTGCTGAGCCACTCCATCCGCAACTTCCTTGGTTTTCTCATCCCTACCCACCCAAACCACTCCTTCCCCAGGTGCATGCCCCGCAGCCATATAAGATGTGACACTTGTCCCTACACCTCCTCCACACAAGGACGCCAACAGTCCTTCCAGGTGAGATAGGGGTTGACGTGCACCTCCTCTAACCTCAACTGCTGCATCTGATGTTCCCGATGTGGCCTCCTGTACATCAGTGAGACCTAGTGTTGACTCAGCGACTGATTTGGCGAACACTTGCGCTCAGTCTGCCAAGGTTTACTACAAATCCTGGTTACTAACTCTCTTCCCATTCCCATACTGACTTTTCTGTCCTGGGCCTCCTCCATTGCCAGAGGGAGGCCACACGCAAACTGGAGGAACAGCACCTCATATTATCCTTGGGTAGCTAACAAAGGTACGAACATTGCATTCACCAATTTTAGGTAACCACCAATCACCCCACCGTTCCCTTCCTCCCCCCGCTCCCCTTGTCTCCTGTGCCCCACCTGGACTCTCACCTATTTTCCCCTCCCCCTCTCTGTCCACCTTCATTCCTGCTTCTTGCATCACTCATCAATTAATTAGTCTAATTTCTTCGGTCTTTTCATCTCTGGCCTTTGTCCAACTGTTTACCTATCCCCCCCCCCCCCCTCACCTGTGTCAACCTATGACACACCAGGTTGTGTCAAACCTATTACACACCGGGGGGTGGGGGGGGGGGGTAGAAAGGGAACTGTGGTCTGGCCCCTCATCTCTTCCAGTTTTCTTCCCCCCTTCTACAATCAGTATTAAGCATGGTCCCGACACATAACGTCACCTGTCCATGTTCTCCAGAGATGTTGCCTGACACCGCTGAATTACTCCAGCACCTTGTGTTTTCTCTCTCTCGTAAACCTGCGTCTGCAGTTCCTTTTTTCTGCAACTCACTTTAAAACTTGATGTCCCGTGCCCGACCACGAGATAACTTAGGTTGGAAAGATGGGGATGTAGCACGAGATGTGAGCAGCAACGTTTTGAATGGAGTGGGCGCTACCCAAAAATCTACTTTAACGGCATGGACTAGATATTTCCCAATCAACAAAATCAGCATTTTCTCACAGAGGCGAGAGAGGCAGTTGCTGTCAAATTTAGATCACACCAATTATTTTGTTATTAGGAAACACAAATTGATGTTCATCACACCATGAAAAAAGATTAATCGGATCACATCTGTTTAAATTGTCTACAAAATCTTTGACTGTTTCAATAATTAGAAAGAAATAATGCATTTATTTTACATCCACAGAATGTTACAAAGTGCTTTGCAGACAATAAACTGTTTAATTTCGATTGAAATGTTGCTGCACTTGCATTGTTAGAGAATACCCAGTCAATTAAACACAATGGGGTCTCACAAACATCACTACGAACAATAAACTGAAACCAGCTTTAATAGTGGCCAGAATGTTAAGAAGACTCCCTTTTATTCCATGAACAATCTCTTATTTACCATTGGAAGGGCAAAATTGATCTCAGAATATTATCTCTCTTGAAGACCTCATCACTTTCTGAAGTGACATCCTCTGATCCAGAAGCATGAGTGCCAACACTAGGCCAATGCTGAAAACTTTACTCAGACACTAACATCAGTGCCAAAATGTTATTGCAAATATTCTTCTGGTATAGGACCTTTTTCAGGCTTCACCTACTGCAAATTGCGAAGGAATAAACCTTACTGATGACTTTGGTGTGAAATACCCAGGTGACCAAATTTAAGGGACTTCAAGCAGTAAGTAGGAATCTGAACAAACAAGCCATTTAAATCAATTTGTGTTGTTTCAACCTCATAAACTCAGTTATAAGTGAAATGTATTTTCTCTCTCTCTCAAATAAAGATCTTTCACGTATGCCTTTGGATGTATACAAGCATAAAATGTCTACAGGACAGCAATGATTTCGGCCCTCCTCTCAGCTTCTGAGATCAGGACAACCTCTAGTCCAGAGATGTGTAGGAAGGAACTGCGGATGCTGGTTTACACTGAAGCCACAAAAAGTTGGAGTAACTCAGTTTTTAACATTCCAACTCTTGCCTTCATTATCCTTTAAGGAAGAGAATGTCATCGACTCAAGGTCCCTGGAGAAAATTACCTACCTCATCTCTGCGAGTCACGCCTTATATTTAAACAATGATGCCAGGTTCAAGATTCTTTTACAAGAAAATATCTTCCCCATATCCTCTGTCAAGGTCCCGAACATCTTATGTTCAATTAACTTCCCTCTCACTCTTCAAAACATCAGCAAACATAAATCTTGACTGTATATATTTTTTTCTCATAAGACAACCCGTCCTTTCCAGGACTTGGCCTGGTGATCCTACACTGACCAGTGTCCAACGCATTCAAAATGCTCCTTAAGTAAGCAGTCCAATTCTATTCTCACCAATGCTCTATAAAAATTAAGCAGAACCTTCCTACTTCAGCATTCAATTCCTCAAGCAATGAACAATAATACTGTGCTAGCTTTCCTAATTATTTGCTACATCAGCACACACCAGCCAATTCTGCATTGTGCACTCCGACAGCCAGACTACGCTGCATTTCAGAGCCCGGCCATCTCTTGCTTGTTAGCTGACATATTTCTTCAGTCTGTTTTTTGCCAAAATAGGCAAATTCACATTTTCCAACATTATACGATAGTGCATGTTCTTACACCGTTCACTTAACCTATTTGTGTCTTTTATTGTAATCTTCTTCTATCCTCTTTGCAAGTTAGAATCCTACTGCTAGCTGCATGTGCAGTATTAGCAAATTTTGCAACTAAACCTTCGGTGCCTTGAAAAACAATTGTTTAAAATAGAGGTCAGAGCACAGATCCCTGTGGCACAACACTTGTTATATTTTGCCAAACAGGATAAGGTCCATTTATACTCATTCTTTGTATGCTGTAGGTCAAACATAAAGTGGTTACACTTCAAAAAATATATAGTTGTGGTTGCAGGGGATGCAGCACATCCTTAGTATCCAGGTCGTGTCTGGTGTGTTTGAAGTTCTCTGTCTGATTCATCAAAGTATCAGCTTGCCTCCGATACATCAACATCACCGCACTTTCTTTGAAACACTCTATTCTTATCAGCAGTCAATATAATTTCTCCAAAGCTTTCCTCAACTGTCGCTCGATATTCCTTCCGCACAAACCCAATATAATCAATTTTTTGTAACGCCTATATTCTGCAAAACTTCCATTTGCCGTCAGATCAATTCTTATCATTTCTATTTGTTCCATCAGCCCAGTAGAGACTGATACTTTGACCCATATTCAAGCTGTTCCTTTATTCAATGCTTTACAAATTTGTGGTCTCCCCCAAACTGCCTTCCTAATATTAAACTACCCTTTGGCTTCTGATTTACATTGGCTTCCGATGAACCAACCTCTGCTTTAAAATTTCTGTCCTGGCTCTTAAATTCACTCACAGTCATGCCCCAATCTCTATCAACAGCCCCAAACCCCTCCAAGATATCTCTGCCTACTTCAGTTCTAACATCTTGATATACCCCAACCTGCGGCAATTATGTTTAAGTCACAGCTCAGGTATTTCTTCCCGAAACGTCTCACCCTTCTCGCCCCTTTCCTTCTTTCTTAATTTCCTAATATACACTTTAAAGCCCCCCAAATTATCCCTAAAATTCCTTAAAAGCCCTTTAAAATCAATTTGGTCACCTTTTCTATCGTTTCCTATGTAACTGTCACGCTGAAGACATACCACAGACATACCTTGTTCCCGGCGTACCAGGGCCCCATCCCCGACCTCTACCTCCGTTACATCCCCTCAATAACTTTTGACTCCTCCCATTTCCTCCAAACACAAGGCGTAGCTATGGGCACACGCATGGGCCCCAGCTACGCTTGCCTCTTTGTCGGGTACGTCGAACAATCCTTGTTCTCGGCGTACCAGGGCCCCATCCCCGACCTCTAACCTCCGTTACATCGACGACTGCTTTGGTGTCACCTCCTGCACCCACACACAACTGACTGACTTCATCCATTTCACCACCAACTTCCATCTGGCACTCAAATACACTTGGACCATTTCCGACATTTCCCTACCATTCTTTGACCTCACCATCTCTATTGCAGGTGATACACTCCTGACCGACATCCACTACAAACCAACTGACTCCCACAGCTACCTGGACTACTCTTCCTCCCACCCTGCTTCCTGTAAGGACTCCATCCCCTATTCCCAATTCCTCCGTCTACGCCACATCTGCTCCCAGGATGAGGTGTTCCACACCAGGTCACCACAAATGGCCTCATTCGTCAGAGAACGGGGATTCCCCTCCCCTACTATAGATGACGCTCGCACCAGGGTCTCCTCCATACCCCGCAACACTGCCCTCTCTCCCCATTCCCCCACTCGCAAACAAGGGCAGAGTCCCCCTGGTCCTCACCTTTCACCCCACCAGCCGGCAAATACAACACATAGTCCTCCGCCAGTTTCGCCACCTCCAACATGACCCCTCCACTCGCCACATCTTCCCATCTCCCTCCCTGTCTGCCTTCCACAAAGACCGCTCCCTCCGCAACTCCCTTGTCAATTCTTCCCTTCCCTCCCGCTCTATCCCTTCCCCGGGCACTTTCCCTTGCAACCGCAAGAAATGCTACACTTGTCCCTTCACCTCCCCCCTCCACTCCTTTCAGGGACCCAAGCAGTCCTTCCAGGTCCGACAGAGGTTCACCTGCACCTCCTCCAACCTCATCTACTGCATCCGCTGCTCCAGATGCCAGATGATCTATATCGGTGAGACCAAGCGGAGGCTTGGCGATCGTTTCGCCGAACACCTCCGCTCGGTCCGCAATAACCAACCCGACCTCCCGGTGGCTCAGTACTTCAACGCCCCCTCCCATTCCATACCCGACCTCTCGGTCCTGGGCCTCCTCCACGGCCAGAGTGAGCAACACCGCAAGTTGGAGGAACAGCACCTCATATTCCGCTTGGGGAGTCTGCATCCTCTGGGCTTGAACATTGAATTTTCTCAATTCTGTTAACCCTTGCTGTCTCCGCCCCTTCCCACCTCTCCCTCAGCCCTCGGGCCCTGGCATTCCCTCTCTCTCTATCTCCCTCCCCCACCCTAGTCGCACTAGCTTCTCATTTTCACACCACAAACAGCTTACAATGGCTTGTTCCCTTTATCATCGATACTTTTTTGCATATCTTTCATTCATTGTTCTTTATCTCTCCACATCACCGTCTATATCTCTCGTTTCCCTGATCCCTGACCAGTCTGAAGAAAGGTCTCGACCTGAAACGTCGCCTATCTCCTTCGCTCCTTAGATGCTGCTGCACCCGCTGAGTTTCTCCAGCCTTTTGTGTACTCACAGATGATCAGTTGACTTTACAAAGCACAATGGAACACAATGATAATCGCAAACCCCAATATTTCTGAATTCCAGGTTTAAATAAATGGAAACCCAGAGGCTTGCATTGTCCATGATACCTTCTAGCAGCATGGAACAATTTGGGCAATCAGCCTTATAAATAGTCCTCCACCTACATCCACATGCTTACACAATAATGCGCTACCATAATTTTCCAAACTCTAGCTTTTAAGAACCAAAAAATTACCTAAGTATTTTACTGTATTTCCTTTGTTACTGTCATCAAGTTTCAGATTTATGAACAGTTTGGAGGCTAAAGGAGCTCAAGTATAATAAACTCAAGTGTCATAGAATAATAAATATTACTTAATATAAAATCATCAGGCCAAAACTTCCCAGGGTTGGATACTGTGGATAAATATGCATTCAGAAATGAATTCCATACTAATGATGACAGCCAATGCAGACACTACTGATATATTCTGCAATGCAGGAAACTTAGATACAAGCTTGCATTTAAACACAGCCACATAAAAGAAAGCTGGCAACAGTCAGAAGCTATGTGAAATGGAATCACTTATTGTAACAGGCAACAGCTTACTGTAAACAGCAGTACACATGGTGCAAAGACTGTGCAAAATGCATATTCTGCAATCTACATGAAGACATTTATTCAATTTTCACTGATAAGATTTCAATTATTGAGAAAGGGAATCCTGTCCAGTCACACTGACACAGCTTTCACGTTAGCCACTATTGCTAGACTGGAGTCAGGCCCCAATAAAGGCACGTCAGCTGAATAGCTCCAGTAGGAGTAAAATTATTCATGGCTTAAGAAAGTTCGAAGGCACAATGGGTTTGAATTTTGATGAGCGATTTTTCCCTTCCAAATCATAAACTGAAGCGCAAGGGGAACATGTTAATTTGGGCCTCTCGTGTCAGTGGGATGTGCATGATCATTCTGGGAAGGCTATTCAGCCTTCATGACAAGAGGAGGTTGTGAAGTCTGAGTCTGAAGAAGGGTCTCGACCCGAAACGTCGCCTATCTCCTTCGCTCCTTAGATGCTGCTGCACCCGCTGAGTTTCTCCAGCTTTTTGTGTACCTTCATGACAAGAGGATTTCAGTACAGGAGTAAAGAGATTCTTCTGCAGTTGTATAGGGCTCTGGTGAGACCACATCTGGAGTATTGTGTGCAGTTTTGGTCTCCTAATTTGAGGAAGGACATCCTTGTGATTGAGGCAGTGCAGCGTAGGTTCACGAGATTGATCCCTGGAATGGCGGGACTGACATATGAGGAAAGATTGAAAAGACTAGGCTTGTATTCACTGGAGTTTAGAAGGATGAGGGGGGATCTTATAGAAACATATACAATTATAAAAGGACTGGACAAGCTAGATGCAGGAAAAATGTTCCCAATGTTGGGTGAGTCCAGAACCAGGGGCCACAGTCTTAGAATAAGGGGGAGGTCATTTAAGACTGAGGTGAGAAAAAACTTTTTTACCAGAGAGTTGTGAATTTATGGAATTCCCTGCCACATAGGGCAGTGGAGGCCAAATCACTGGATGGATTTAAGAGAGAGTTGGATAAGGCTCTAGGGGCTAGTGGAGTCAAGGGAGAAGGCAGGCACGGGTTATTGATAGCGGACGATCAGCCATGATCACAATGAATGGTGGTGCTGTCTCAAAGGGCCGAATGGCCTCCTCCTGCACCTATTTTCTATGTTTCTATGTTTCAGCCACCAAATGGCAAGACCCACACTGTGATTAATATCATGTTCTTCTTGCAACAAGTGAACAATGGATATACCAGTAGGAAAGGAGTGATGGATGGGGGGAGCGGTAGCGTTCAGGAATGGGATGGTAGTGTTGAGTATACAGTCTAGATTAAATGAAATAAACAGACCCAGTCCCGACCATCAGAACCAGACGCAAGCCAGAGTTTAGTTTAGTTTAGAGTAGTTTAGTTTAGCGATGCATTGTGGAAACAGGCCCTTCGGCCCACCGAGTCCGCACCGACCAGCAATCCCTGCACACTAATGCTATCCCACACACAAGCTCACACAGATCACGGGGGGAACGTACAAACTCCGTACAGACAAGCACCCGTAGTCAGGATTGTGCCCGGGTCTCTGGCGCTGTAAGGTAGAAGCCACAGTAATTGCCAATGGAGGAGAATTGAGGACACAGAGGCTACACTCTCATCTCACTACTATAATCGGGAAGAAGGTACATGAGCCTGGCAGTAGTCACCTCTCAGTTCACGAACAACTTCTTCCCAGAAACTCAGGCTCTTGAACTACACTGCACAATCCTAACCACAACTGAACTACCTTGGACTTTGTTTAAGGGTTGCACTATTATGATCTGGTTATTGTAATGAATAATGTATGAATGTTTAGTGTATATTTATTTATTGTGTTGTTGAGCTAACGTGCCTGTAAAAGCTGCAGCAAGTAAGAATTTCATTGTCCATTCTTGGGTGTACATGACAATTAAACATTCTTGACTCTGGATTCCTGACGTGGTTTAATATGAAGTGAGTCATCCTGAACTGGGCCAAGCAGCTGGGCTGGGCGTGGAATGATATTGCCTAAACATTTCATCCAAATGCATTCCCTGAAGGGCCTGTCCCACGTGTGATGTGCGCATGGCATGCATTTGGCGCGTGGTGACGAATGCAGTAATGTGCGGTAGGGCGCGGCTCCCTAGGGTTTTGGGATTCTCAAAATCCTCGCGCGCCACCTGTGTATGTGCCAATGATGCCCAATTGGGATAAGCCCTTAACTGAACCAAGGACACATCATTGAGACACAAGGAACTGCAGATGCTGGTTCACACAATGTAACTCAGCATGTCCGGCAGCATTTCTGGAGAACATGGAGAGGTGGCGTTTCAATCTGGGAAATATTGAGTCGAAACAAATGAATCCCGTCAGAAAGCTAAACTCTAATCAGTGACTGGCAGGCAACACTTTTATTTGTGAGGGGCATTATCACAATGCTTGGTTCTGTCATCCAGTAGCCACGTACATAAGCTACTCTGCACATAGTATTGATTAAGAATAACAACATTCCTCAAATTCAGTTGGTTGTTCCAATTTATTATCTGCTATGGTGCAAACTGAGATGAGGATCTCGAATATTATTTTGTCTCTGTGTTGGTGAATTCATCAGTAAGAAAATGACAGTCAGTGTTTTTCTTTTGATGCGGAGCACTCCTCACTTGTTATCGCACGCCAGCACGTTTGGAAATGTTTCTAAAAATACATTTGGAAATTGAATGCAAATATATAATATCTTTTGAATTGCATTCGCATGATATTTAAGCATTAATTTGGTTCATTAATTTTAACAAGAACATTTAGTAAGCACAGTGACATTTTCAGTGTGAAGCATTTCGAACCCATTATTCAACATTTCCCAATTTTGGAATTTGCTTCATTGAAAATTAATATTTGCTGACAGAACAATGCAAACCTGGCATCTGTCCAAAGCAGCCGTCCAATTTCGATTCACAAGTCAAGGAAATGTTATCCTCAAAATGACTCTTTTCATAAAGGTTTGAAGTTATTAACATTTAAATTTATTAATGTTTAATAAAAATTCATTCAATCTCTCAAGTAATCACTGTAGTGTCTCTTTGCCTTCTCTGTGATTTGAATGTAAAACATTTTTTTCAAGGGTTTTTCCCAAGACCCTAAGTAGATTTCTGTTCATTGCCTCCAACATTGTTTCTGCAAACATTTAATGAATTGTCTGACATATTTCCCCATTGGGTGCCTGATACAATTGAATTTTAACTGTAAAAAATGTGATTATATTCAGAATCATTGCTGCATTCCAGAATTAAACGTTATTTGAGCAGGGGATTGGGGAGTTGGGGGCTTGGGAGGAAAAGGAGGAGGTAGATTTACCTGCAGAGTGAGAGAGACTTCAAACTTTAAACTAGATTGGCTGGGTTGCGAGGTGGGGGGCAAAACAGGAGGGAGGCATTTGAGAGGCTGGAAGGGGATACACAAGTCTGAAGAAGGGTCTTGACCCGAAACATCACCCATTCCATCTCTCCAGAGATGTGGCCTGTCCTGCTGAGTTACTCCAGCGTTTTTGTGTCTATCTAGTGAGAAAATACTTGGATTAAATTGCTTTTTATTTCAATACAAGGAGCTTGACAGGCAAGGCAGATGAATTTAAGGCATGGACAGTCAATTGGGACTGGGATATTATAGTTATTATGGAAACGTGGCGAAGGGAAGGACAGGACTGGCAGCTTAATGTTCCAGGGTATGTGCTACGGGCAAGATAGAGGTGACGGAAAGAGAGGAGGGGCAGTTGCATTTCTGATTGAGGTGAATGTTACAGCTGTTGACCGAGATAAAATTACTAGGTAATCATCCAATGAAGCTTTATAAGTGGGAATGAAAAATAAGAAGAGGGTGGTCGCCTTGTTGGCATTTTACTATCAGCCCCCAAATAATCGACGGGAATCAGAGGGAGAAATGTGTATGGAGATTGCGGAGTTGTGCAAGAATGATAGGGTTGGCATGGAGGAGATTTTAATAGACCAAACATAGACTGAGACAGTCAGAGCATTAATGGCTGAGATGGGGTGAAGTTTGTTAAGTGTGTTCAGGAACATTTCCTCAGGCAACATATAGAGAACCCTACCAGGGTGAGGGCACAACTAGGCCTATTCTTGGGAAATAGAGCAGGGCAAGTGACTTGAAGCGTCACCGGGCGAGACCTGTGGGACCTGTGGCCATGCTTCTATTGGTTTTTAAATAGTTCTGGGAAAGAACAAGGCTCGTCCACAAATTCAAGTTCTAAATTGGGGCAAGGCAAAATGTAATTGTATGAGACAAAAGCTTGTAAAAGTTGATTGGAGTGTGTTGTTTGCTAACAAAGACCGACTATCAAGTGGGAGGCTTTTCAAAGTGAGATAGTGAGAGTTCAAGGACTGCATGTTCCTGTTAGAGCGAACAGCAAGTTTGGCAGGAGTTTAGAATCCTGAACGACGGGGGAAATTGAGTCTCGGGTCAGAAAATAGGAGGAGGTAAGTGCCAGGTACAAGCAGCTGGGATCAAGTGAATCCCTGGAGGAGTATGGAGGATGCAGAGGCACACTTACGTTTAGTTTAGTTTAGAGGTACAGAAATAAATCAGGAGGGGAAAAAAGGGTCATGAGATAGCTTTGGCAGAGAAGATTAAGGAGAAGATTAAGGAGTATCCAAAGGGACTTGATAAATATATTATAGAAAATTGAGTAACCTGGCAGATCCGAATTAAAGCACGGCTAATTCTATCTCATTTCAGAACAGATAGACTAATATCAGCTAGTTCAGAATAACTAACTTATAGGTTGTGGGGAATAAAGTGAAGTATATTTTCTGACAATTTTTTCCTTCCTTTCGATACATGACATTGCCTTGAAATCTTTACCTGGAGCTAAAACATATCTTCTAAAATAGCCTGTTCCCTCATAGGGGAGCATAAAATATAAAGGAGCATGTCAAATAAATTTAACGCACAGATTTATAACAATTTTGGAGGTTTCAATCAAATCCACACTAAATTGTAACAATTTTAACAATGAGATTATTCTTATACAACAATTTCTTAAATTCCAATTGATGATACCTGATAGATTAAAATCAATAACATGCCACTGACCAATTATTACTTATTCTTTAAAAAAAACAGCGAGAGGAAATACACAAAATGTTGGGAGACATTCGTCAGGCAGCATCTGCGGAGAAAGACAGCTAACATTTCAGATTAATGACACTTTGTAAGAACCCAAGTATCCTTTTCTCCTTCCACAGAATCTGCTTGACCTATTTCCAACACTTTCTGCTTTTGTTTCAGATTTACCGCATCTGAAGTTTTTATTCCCAAACTGTAACTTATACATAAATCTTTTTTTCGAGGAGCTTACTAAGAAATAAAGCTATTAAAGGAGAAGAGATGGGTATAGAGCTGGTGCTGTTCTAGCAAGGAACTAAGGCATTCTTTAGAACACCATCCCTTTAAGTTAACAGCCTTTAGTACAATGACCAAGTGTGTAGCACTCCCGAGAATAATCCCAACTATTTCTCAAATAAGATCTGTGTTTGATGTATTCCATGAGGGTTAGGCATTAAGTGCAGCTCCTGTGTGATCTTCGCCGTGATGTCAAAAGCATGATGATGCTATCTTGTCATGCCGTGGAAGTCTGCTGATCCACAATTTACAAATCTATATAGTGATTCACCATTCAGTCCCGCAGACAGCAAAGCAATTGGTCATAAGGAAAACGGTAAGCAGATTTTGACTTCCATCGCAAACTCTTATCGATTGGTACCTGGATCCCGCCTTCTCACAAGCCACTGATGGATGCAAAATGAACTGGACTATTCACATACTCAACACCTCACATAATGAACCTCTGAGCTTTACGTCATCTTCAAGATAAATTTAACAACATTCAAAAGGTACAATGACAACATTTAAAAGACACTTGGATAGGTACATGGATAGGTGAACGCAGGAAGGTGGGACTAGTGTAGACGGGGCATCTTGGTTAGCTTGGGCAAGTTGGGCTGAAGGCCTGTTTCCGTGCTGTATGAATCTTTAAACACCATTTCTGTTTAAATCCACAATGTTGCCCAGCACCACTACTGTTGCAGTTGCCATGAATGTATTTGCTAGGTTTATAGTTTGCTGACTGCTGCTATCTTTCCATCTTTTACCCTTCACGAGCTTGACCTCAAACTCATCCAAAACTGCTGCCTGGATCATGAATCTGAACCATCAGCCACGCGCTCAGTGATCTACTTTTGTCTTGGCTCTGCGTTCAGTACAACTGTAGCTTTGCGCCTCCCCAACCCCATCTTTGCCCTCCTGCACCTCAACCCACCCTCAAACTTCAGCTTCTGTCCATTTCTCCTTCATCTCACCGCTCCAAGCCATCCCAATTCATTAATTCCCACCTGGATTCCATCACCTCCCCCTTCTTATCTGCTATGCTCCTTCAAACGTACTTCTTTATCATCACCTGTCCCAGTAACTGCTGTTGGTTTTTGTTTAGTTATACGCCTGTGTGATCTTGAGTGCTTTGCCACATTGAAAATCTTTGTGTGCATGCAAGTTATTGGGAATAAACAACAAAAAAGCTGAAGTTCTGAAAGACATTTTCATGAAAACTGAACAACCTTAACATTAAATCTGTTTTCTTGCCTGAGTGTTTCCAGCCTTTGTTCTTTTTTCTTTTTCAACTTAAACATGGAATCTGCTGTTATTTCCCTACACTTGAAATTTTCAGTTATTCATAGTTCATTGTGGGGGTGATTTAAAATAAGTTATTATCACTGTTTGGTAAAATTTGTTCCATACACGTACAAAGTATCTTCAGCAAACACACTCAATATTTGGCTTCAATAATAAATTGCTCAATGGGTGAAAGCCATAACTAGTATATTTGCATGTAATGTCATTGATTGCTGTCCACATTCTTCCATTCCACCCTTTTCCCATTCCCCAGTCATTCACCGATGAGCATTTCTACGACTTCCACAAAAATTCTGATGGGCTGACAAGTTTATGCGCAAAATACATATTATAAAAGCTGCATTCTTAAAGCATAATAACATATTGACACCACAGAGTTTTATCAATGTAAAAAAAAATATTTTTTACGGTGAAAATCTTTGGGGATGCAACACCATTGGTGAAAACATAAATATTCCAGCCCTGCACATACCTTAAATTCTCTTTGAAATGAAATTCCCAGAAAGTACTAATGCTAAGAAGGGGAAGGGGGCGCAAACAAGTTTCTGTTTGTGGGCTGATCAAGTCACTGACACCCTACATTCTCAACCATATCGCCCCTTTTTATAAGATAAAGTCATTTTGCTCTCTAGTATGAACAGCTTATCAATTGTTAGAGAAGGTTCAATTTATCACAAACAAGCATGCTAATGTCAAGAATCCTTATCAAAAGGTTACTTTTCCGCAATTACTAATTGTATCCAGAGGCAACACACAGGGCACAAAACTGCTTCTAAACCACATGCTTTTAAGAGAAAAACTATGAAGCATGGCAGGGTAACTTTCTAAAAACGACAAGCAAAATCTATTCGACAATAAGCAGTTAGGTTTCTCACTCTGATGATCTTAGTTTACTTCCGATCACAGTCTTTGCACTGGAATAGAAAAAAAACACTTGCTTAGAAAAATGGTAAGTTATCACGTGGAAATAAGTCCCCTTGAAAAGGATAAAGAAAATGTGTGTGTATTTAGTTCTTCAGGTTGCAAGCTGAATTCCTGGATCTACTCTGTTGACCATCAGCTGCACATACACATCTTTGCAATTTATCGATGCGATCAGCACTAATGCAAACCTTATTGAATCAGACGTTTTCTTTGTGTTTCCCAATGACCTATGAATTGAACTCCAGAGACATAGGCAAATCAATGTGCCATTCAGCCCTGCAGAGCATTTGGGTCTACAGTCTTAATAAACAAGGTTAGTTGTCTCACTTAGAGAAAGGGTAGCGCTCAAGGGGTATTAAACACAATGTTTTTTTTTCACCCAAAAGATCTGAAAGAATGAAAAATAGGTAAAATTCTATGGTAACAACAATATTGTTTTGGCAAACACGTGAGCAAATTGATTGTGATTGAAAATCTGACTGTGGCGTGTCTAGATATTTGCTCTTCCAGATGCAGCAAGTATCCAAGGTTGGGGTATCGCGATTCCTTGGTCGGGGGGAGTTCCCCCCGACACGGGTGCCATGTAATCCCGTGCTACCTGCTCCATGGTCAGATAGTCGGCGACTAAACCGTCTCCCCCACCTGGTTTGCCAGGTGAGGAGGGGGCTGTGGTACCCCAGCAGGACCACAAACAAGACCTGTCAAAGGGCGGATGAGCTCCTAGCGAGCCAACGACCATCCACACTTCAGCAGAAGTTGCGATCACGGTCAGACATAGCATTGTAAGGCACCGTGACGTTGATATTTTCAACGATGATGATGATGATGATTCCTCGTTGATCAGAATCTATGGAATCACTGTGAAGTGCCTGGATCTTTAGAACTTTAAATGCAATGGTCATTGGTATCCTAGACGAAGGTTGGTAAGACCCTGTGTTAAGATCCAATGTGCTTGGGTCTTTGTTAGCTTATGACCTTAGACTTGTGGCAATTTATGTGAAGGCTGTATTTAGATCTTACGTGGTTTGGATACAATGTATCTGTATCTGTGATATGAAGCACGCCTCTGCCTATGGTAGTCTATGGGTAGTCTAGCTAATGCATGCCTGATCTCTGCTCTTCAATTTGTAGTTTATGTTGCTGTTTGCATGGAACAGACTTGGTTTTATTTCAGGGATGTTCATGCATGAAATTGGACATCACTTGTCCTGCCGGGACACATCCTTCACTCAATAAGGAGTGCATGGCTGCATGTAAAACTGAATCCATGAATCTGCTCCTGGGATAGTGGGGATGGATTTTTTTCACCTTCACGCTGGGAGGAACCTGCAAGTGTCTACATATTTAGTTGAATCCAAACTAAATCTAAACCATGCAAGTGCTGTTTTGAAAGGTCTCATTGTGCAAAACTGGAATCCAGCTCCGATAGGTGCCTTTATCTCACACCAATGCCTATGACTGTTGGGATTCAGCACGGAAAAGGTGCGGGAAAACTTTATCTCTTTAGTTGCAATCAAAAATATAATATCAGCAAGCTGGTAGCCCACGTCACTGGCACTGGTCCTGGGAGTGGGATGAATGCACTCTTTGAGCCTGATCCATAAGCTACCTTTGTATGAAGACATATTTAGTTTATATGCTAAAAATGTGATGACAGTGCACAGTTTTAAAATAGGACTTACTTGATGTAATAGGGGACCTTGTTGGGTGATATTGCTCGCTCCCAAGGATCTTGGACAGAAGCTGAAAACGAGAAGCCAAAGAGAAAAAAAAGGTTAAGTCTAGTGTAAATAAGAAAAAAAAATATTAATCATTAAAATGACTATTTTTATACCCAGCTCTGCAGATCTCCATCTGTTTGCTCAGCTGCCCATGAAGAAGGAAAGGATTAACCCAGTGGTCTGAGATATTTTTCTATAAATCTGTTTGAAATTGAACTCTATCAACCATAAAAAGTAATGGTGAAGCACTTGAGTTGCGGACCGAAGGTGTTGATAATTACAGTGTGTATTGCCTTTAGTCTCGCCATCACATTGCAGACTGAAAAACAAACTGAAATAGCCTGGCAAACAGTGAGCTGACCCAGCTCCCATTATACCCAGTATAATAGCATGATACAATCGTTAGAAATAAACCTCTTGTAAAATATTGAAATTATAGCCATGAAACATGTGCATTAACCAGCATCTGCAGTTCTTTGTTTCTACATTCAAGTTGAAAGTGGATTAATCTTAATGGGTTTGCAATCAGATTTCTGAACATCCCTGCTTTGCGGCTAATTATTGTCAAACATTGATCAGCATTAACAACTTTGCCTATCACTTTTTTAGGTTTAGGTTCAGGTTTATTATTGTCACGTGTTCCAAGATTCAATAAAAAGCTTTGTTTTGCATGCTGTACAATCAGAGCAGATAATCTTAGACATACATTTTATAGTCAAGTCAAACTCAAGTGCAATAGGGAAGAAAGGCAGATGGGGAGAAGGCAGGCACGGATTATTGATAGCGGACGATCAGCCGTGATCACAATGAATGGCGGTGCTGGCTCGAAGGGCCGAATGGCCTCCTCCCGCACCTATTTTCTATGTTTCTATAAACAGTGCAGAATATTGTTCACAGGATTGTAGCGCACCAGTTCCATAGACAGAGTCCACTGTTCACAATGGGGTGGAGGTGAATTGGATGGCATCCTAGCTGATTGTAGGACTGTTCAGAAGCCCGATAACAGAGAGGAAGAAGCTTTTTCCTGAGTCTAGTGGTGGGCACTTTCAAGCTTCTGTATTTTCTGCCTGACCAGTGCAGGGAGAAAGGAGGAATGACCAGGGTGGGGCAGGTCATCAATTATGTAGGCTGCTTTTCTGAGGCAGTCAGTCAATTGGCATGGGTTTAAATCTTTAGAGATTTGAACTGAGAAGTACTGCACTGTTGGAGAAGTTCAACCAAGGGCAAGACTGTCGACTTAGATAAATATAAAAGCACCTGCCATTGGATAAAACAAAGGTTATGGGATGTATTGGCATCCTGAATGCAGTGTTGAGAACCTCTGCAGAACACTGACCTTTTAGCCACGATGTTCCAAGTCCAACATCAATGCGGGTAGACACAAAATGCTGGAGTGTCTCAACGCGACAGCCAGCATCTTTGAAGAGAAGGAAAGGGTGATCTATCGGGTTGAGACCCTTTTTCAGATTGAGAATCAGAGGAGAGGGAGACTAGAGATATGGAAGGGTGAGGTGTGAAAACGACAGATCAATGGAGTTGATGATCAAGGAAATGCAGAATGGTTCATTTTTAGTTGAGGGGAAGATGACAACGAGGAATACAAACAGTAAAATTAATCAGGAGGACAGTGAAACTAGATGGAGAACTAGGGTGGAGGAGGGTCAGAGAGAAAGCAAGTTGGAGAAATCCATATTCATACCGCTGGGTTGTATGCTGCCCAATGTGGGTATCTCATTTCCGGTCTCAACAATCATGAATCAAGAATGTTTAATTGCCATACGTACTGGCAACGGAACAATGAAATACTTATTTGCTGCAATTTTGCAGGCCCATTAACACAATAACATAAAGATAAACATACGCTAATCGATAATATAAATAAATAAAAATCAGTTATACATGATAACCAGACAGTAATAATGAAAAAACAAAGGTCGTGGTGCAACCAAAGCACAGTCCACATCAGATTATAGGTGGATAAAAATGCTGGAGAAACACAGCGGGTGAGGCAGCATCTATGGAGCGAAGGAATAGGTGACGTTTCGGGTCGAGACCCTTCTTCGGACGGATGTGGGGCTGGTGGGGGTAGGAAGAAGAAAGGAAGCGGAGACAGTGCACTGTGGGAGAGCTCTGACATCAGTCTGAAGAAGGGTCTCGATCCGAAACATCACCTATTCCTTTGCTCCATAGATGCTGCCTCACCCGCTGAGTTTCTCCAGCATTTTTATCTACCATTGATTGTTTTCCAGAATCTGCAGTTCCTTCTTAAAACTCTTAACCATATCAGATTATAATCCCTGAGGGATTGTGCAGTGTTGAGGAGCCTGATGTTTGCTGTTGAACCTGGAGGTTTAGGTTAGTATATTATTTTTACGTGTACTGAGAAACTGCGAAAAGCTTTTGGTTGCGTGCTACCCAGTCAAGAGTAAAGACTATACATGAATATAATCAAGCTGTCCACAGTGAAAAGATAAAAGATAAAGGGCACAACATTTAGAGCAAAGATATAATATTGAATTCCGATAAATTTCAATTAAAGAAAGTTCAAAGTCTCCAATGAGTTAGGAGGGAGTTCAGGATCGCACTCTAGCTGATAAGTTGACTGTTTAGTTGCCTGATAACATCTGGGAATAAACTGTTCCTGAATATGGAGGTAGACACAAAATGCTGGAGTAACTCAGCGGAAACGGCAGCATCTCTGGAGAGAAGGAATGGGTGACGTTTCATGTTGAGACCCTTCTTCAGTCTGAAAAGAAGGATCTTGACCCGAAACGTCACCCATTCCTTCTCTCCAGAGATGCTGCCGGTCCCGCTGAGTTACTCCTGCATTTTGTGTCTATCTTCAATTTGCTTGGCCCCGCTCAGGGAGTAGAAGGGGGGGCGGATCCGGACCGTAACGGCCGTGAGCCCCAGGCCGAGCTTGGCGATCGTTTGCCTGCTTCTGCTGCTGTTGAAGGTGAGACGTTGCGTCGCGCCAGGGTCTTGGGCCTGCCCCACTTTGGCCGTCAGTTCCGCGACAGGCCGTTGGCGCGCGAGGATTTCGTTCACTGCAAGAGTTTTGGAGCCCCGCACGATGTCAGGACCGGCCCCGCTTCAACTCCATACCCCTCCGCGCTTCTTAGTGGGACCAATAGATTATTGAACGTATTGAATCTGCTCAATCTTCTAAGGAAGTAGAGGCACTGATGAGCTCTCTTTGTGATTGCATCAATGTGCTGGGCCCAGGACAGGTCTTCAGAGATGAGTACAATTGCTCAGGTATGCCCCGTGGGTAAAAATTAAGGCAAAGCCAAAACTTCCGGTCCTCGCCTCACTGGCCTGATCAAAATGAGCAAGATGCCATCATCATCACTTCCTGAACAGTTCACCATAGCCCAGTTTGGATTCAGCTGAGACCACTCACATGGACACAAGAGATAAATTCCAATAAATTGAGGCGAAGCTAACAAATCTCATCACTAAGGTAAGCCTAGAAACATAGAAAATAGGAGCAGGGATAGGCCAATCGGCCATTCGAGCCAGCACCGCTATTCAATATGATCATGGCTGATCGCCCACAACCAGTGCCCCGTGATCAGGTGAAGGCAACGTTTACAAGGCCGCGAATATCTGACGTTCCACAGGAGCGAGAGGGAAGCACTCCACTAACCGGTGTTAGACCTCATCCTAGACCAACTGCCATTAGTCTTCCTTCATTGGCAGTCCCTCACTTCCACTATGGTTTTGTGGGTCCAGAGGAGATTAATGCGGCCAATACAGGAACTGCGGATGCCTCCACACATGGGAAAGAAAGACCTGATAGGGTTGCGGGAAGAGGGTGCTGAGACACGTTAGTGAGACAATATGCTCCTTTGGCCATTTGTGCAGGCCTTACATGTGCTCTCGATGTATGGTCTCCAGGTTTTCAATATCATCACAAACATGGTGACAGTATTAGTGGTATCCAGGGTCACTGCTGCCCAATAAATCAGGAGATTTGTGTCAGATTCAGGGTCCTGATCTCCAAGAACACTTTCCCGCAATTGAGTAAGAGAAGCAAAGATTTATACAGCATGGAAACAGACCCTTCAGCCCAACATGTCCCTGTTGATCAAGTTACTCAACTAAGAACTGCAGATGCTGGTTTATACCAAAGGTAGACACAAAGTGCTGGAGTAACTCAGGAGGCCATGCAGCATCTCTGGAGAAAAAGGATGGATGACATTTCAGGTCGAGATTCTTCTTCAGTTAATTCGGCACTTTATGTCTATCTATTTTTGCCCATTTTTGGCCAATATCTCTAAACCTTTCCTATCCATGTACCTGTCCAAATGCATTTTAAACGTAATCGTAGCCCTGTGCTCAACCTCCAACCTGGAGGACCAGTGGCTTTTACGCCCTGTGAAACCAAAAAGATTTCCCCGTTGTCGTGGTCGGGGAGCTTGTGTGTCTCAGTGACCCCTAGAGCTATGCCCAGCGGGAGATTCGTCTCCTGTTAGGGTCTCCCATGCTGGACAGGTCGAAGGGTAGAGGCGAGATGAAGAGCGATCCCACTGGAGGTTGAGCAAAGGGCTAACAACCCTGTCTCGTAAAACAAATATGCTACGGAAACAGCAACTGAAGGAATCAACACTACTGGGCGTGATGGACTTCCAGGGCTATCGACAGATGCTAGGATGAACGTCGATGGTGAAAGCCGAAAGGAAGCCACTGGCAGGAAGGTGGAAGTTCTAAATGCCAAACATAAGACTAGGATAGGTTTTTGGAATGTACGAACAATGTACGACACAGGGAAACTAGCACAAGTGACATCAGAGATGAGACGATACAACCTAGATATTCCTTGGAGTAAGTGAAAGTAGATGGACGGGATCAGGGAGACTTAGGACCAGCACAGGGGAGACAGTGTTGTACTCAGGAAGGGATGACGAGAATCACAGAGTATCAATCATTTTAAAGAAAGGAGTAGAGAATAGTTTGACAAGAGTGTGAACCTGTCAATAGTAGACTCGTGAAGATCAGAGTGGGGGGGGGGAAGCGAATTAATACAACCATCATCCAGTGTTATGCTCCAATAAACGATAGTGATGATAGTGTTAAGGATGAAATCTATGAGCAACTACCGGCTGAGTTAGAAAACACACCAAGACATGACATGAAGATTGTGATGGGGGACCTGAATGCCAAGGTTGGAAACTACAACAGACCAGGAAAGAGCGATGGGAAAAAAGGGGTTTGGTACTATGAATGAGAATGGAGAGAGACAAATAGAACTCTGCACCACTTACAACCTAGTAATTGGAGGGACCCTCTTTCCGCCCAGAGACATCCAAAAACTGACATGGTGCTCTCCAAATGGAAAGGATAAGACTCAGATTGACCACTTGATGATTAACGGCACATGGAGACGCTCGTTACATGATGTTAAGGTTAAACGGGGAGCTGATGTTGCTAGTGACCACCACCTAGTCCTGGCTGTTTTCAAAGTTAAAACTGAGGAAAACAGGGAGCAAAAAGGCAGACAGGCAACAGTTTGACGTTGAGAAACTACATGACCCAAAAGTGAAAGGCTCTTTCGTGTTACAATTAAGGAACAGGTTTCAGGCACTAGCAGATATGGACGATCACACAGAACCAAATGCAAATGATATTAATACTGTGTGGGAACAAACCAAAATAGCTTATGTGAAAACCAGTGAAGCCTGCCTGGGGGATAGGCTGAAGACAAAAAAGGAGTGGATGACTGAAGACACATGGCAATCATTGAAAATAGGAGAAAATTAACAAAGCAAATAAATGAGAACAAAAAAGTCCAAACAGCTGCAAGAAAGATACAAGCTCTAGTTAGATAGAGCTCTGGGAGCTAGTGGAGTCAACACTATGGCTAGTGGAGTCAAGGGATATGGGAAGAAGGCAGGAACGGGTTATTGATAGGGGACGATCAGCCATTATCACAATGAATGGCAGTGCTAGCTCGAGGGGCTGAATAGCCTCCTCCTGCACCTATTTTCTATATTTCTATGTTTGTATGTAAGATGCAGTACCAAGAAGCAAACAAAGCAGAGGAAAGCCAGAGCTAACAAACGGGCATACCTGGAAGATCCTGCTAATCAAGCAGAAGATGCAGCTGAGAAAGGGGAGCAAGGGAAGGTCTACAAGATAACCCAGATAATCTGTGGCAAGAATCGTCGAACCACTGAGACACCAATTGTAGACAAACAGGGCCGACTCCTAACAACAGAAGCAGAACAAGAAGCTCGCTGGGTGGAACACTGTAATGAATAGAGCGCCGCCCATAATATAGGCTAACACCCAACACGCAGGGGATGACCTGGACATGAGCACTGAACCATCAACTAAGGAGGAAATTGTTACAGCCATTAAGTCTCTCAAAAGTGGAAAAGCCCCAGGCCAAGATAACCTCAATGTTGACCTGTTCAAGGCAGACCCAGAACTTGCAGCTGAAGTAAATGTACCACTTGTCACAGCTATTTGGGAAAGGAAGGATATACCTGATGACTGGTCAGAAGGAGTCATCATGAGGATACCAAAGAAAGGCAACTTAACAGAATGTAACAATCGGAGAGGGATCACTCTTTTATCAATTCCAAGCAAGATTCTGGCAAAGATTATGATACAACGTATCTCAGAAGTAGTAGACAAACAGCTCCGGAAAGAACAGGCAGGATTATGTGGTGGGAGGGGATGATTTGACCAGATATTTGCCCTTCATAACATTATAGAACAGTGCACAGAGTGGCAGAGACAGATATACATCAACTTTGTTGATTTCGAGAAAGCATTTGACAGCATCCACCGAGACAGCCTCTGGGGCATACTACCAATGTATGGGATCCCACAGCATATGGTCGAAGTCATTAAGAGCTTCTAGGCCAACTTCTCTTGCAGAGTGGGGAACAGTAACCACACATTCCAGGTGAAGACAGGAGTCCGACAAGGGTGTGTGATGTCGGCGCTACTCTTCAATATTGTTATTGACTGGGTGATGCGTCAGGCAACCGAAGACCAGGCAAGTGGCATACGATGGTCCCTCTGCTCAGGATTGGAAGACCTTGATTTTGCTGATGACTTGGCTCTGGTCTCCCACACTCACAAGCACTTGCAGGAAAAAACATCCCGTCTCAGTGACTTTGCTCAACAAATTGGCCTGAAGATAAACTAGGACAAATCTGAAGCAATGACACCAAACACCCAAAACCCCTTGACAATCCAAGTGAATGGAAACGATCTTCCCATAAATGAGGAGTTTACCGATCTTGGTAGCAAAGTCAGACACGATGACGGAGCACACAATGACATCAAGAACTGGCTAAACAAGGCTGGGACAATGTTTTCAGAATGCTAAACAATGTATGGAGATGCCAGCAATACAGCACCAAGCCCAAGCTGAAGTTATACCAGAACTGTGTCCTCTCCACCCTCCTATTTGGCTTGGAATGCTGGAGAATGACAGCGAGCGACATCAACCAGCTGTCAGTCTTCCATACTAAGAACCTGAAAAGAATCCTTAAAATATTTTGGCCAGACACCATATCCAGCCAAGATCTCCTTGCTCAATGCCAACATGAGAGTGTGGACACCAACATCATGAGAAGGCACTGGAACTGGATTGGCCATATAATGAGAAGAGAACCAGACAGCATCCCAAGGACAGCCCTGCACTGGAAAAGAAAAAGAGGGAGACCCAAAACCACCTGGCGTCGAACTGTAGAGGAGGAAATGAAAACAATGGACCTGACCTGGGGTAGTGTCCAGAAGCTAGCCCAGAACAGACAGGAATGGAGGACCTTTGTTGCTACCCTACATGGCAGGAGGCATAATAGGCAGTAGGTAAGTAAGTAAGTAGCCGCCTCCATCACCTCCTCTGGCAGCTGTTTCTTTAAACCTGCCACCCTCTGGATAGCGTTGCCTATTTCCTTTGCTCCATAGGTGCTGCCTCACCTGCTGAGTTTCTCCAGCATTTTTGTCTACCCTCTAGATAAACCTATCCTTCAGGTTCCCTTTAAATCTTTTCCCTCATATTTTAAATCTATGTCCTCTAAAATTAGATTCCCTTATTCTGGAAAAGAAATCATTGTGATTATCCACTTTATGTCCCTGAAGATTTTATTAACCTTTATAACGTCATCTCACAGCCTCCTTCTCTCTTGGGAAAACACTCAGCTTGTCCAGCCTCTGTTTTTAACTCAAGCCCATCAGTCCCGGTTACAATCTTGTGATTTCTTTTGCCGTCCTCTCCAGCTTAATAACATTCCCCTTACAGCGTAGTAATGGAAACAGCAATCAATACTCTCAGCGCTGTCTCACCAATTGACGACATTGGTGAGACAATGTGATGGAGCATTCAAGTCCTTGGTGACTTTCATCATCTACCTTTGTCACAGTGGTTCTGAGTTATGAGGTGGTCTAGGGTCTCATTGCTCAGCTTTAATGACAGAGGTCAATGTGGTGACAAAGGCCACCGCCCTCAGTGTTGTGAGCAGGCGGTAGCTAAGAACTTGACCTCCACGTTCAGGCAGCATCTGCACCCTGCAGCGTGACAACTGACGTTGGAGTTAGCTTGGTTCTGGAGGGCTTGGTTGAAAAGTACACCTCTTGATCTGAAGATCAGTTCCACTTCCACAGTAAGTTTACAGTAAGCGAGATTGCAAAACTGTGGCACAACTAAGATGGTAGAGTGGCTGCCTCACAGCGCCAGAGATTTGGGTTTGATCCTTATCTCAGGTGCTGTCTGTGTGGAGTTTGCATGTTCCCCCTGTGACCACATGGATTTCCTCTGTGTGCTCCCTTTTTCCACCCACATCCCAAACACGTGTGGGTTTGTAGGTTAACTGTCCTGTGTAAATTGCGCCTAGTGTGTAGGGAGTGGATGAGAAAGTGGGATAACATAGGACCAGTGGGAACCGATGATTGAAAGTTGCTGAGAACTCGATGCGGTGAAGGGCCTGTTTCCATGATGTATCCTTAAACTAATCTAAACTAAACTATGATGTTTTGCGACCACGACAGAGCCCTATTTAAAACCGCTGTTCTCTGAGACTTGCTCTGTTGGAGACCTATCGATTAGTTTCATGGCTTGCATGCCATCATGGAGCTCAAATAAGATGGACATTTATGTGGACAGCTGAATTTGAGGACGCTGTTCGACAATGCTTCCAGCTCCAACACACTCAGGTTAACCATCTAGAAAAAGGGAGCCCGCAGATCAGCACTCCATCCTCCATCTTACAAATGCATTCCCTCCACCAACAGCACACAATGACACACTATACCCGACCTAAAAGACTCGCTGCAGCAATTTGCCACGGTTGCCAATTGCCAAGCCAAGGGTAGATGGCTACATATCAATTCCTCATCTTAAATGACCTGGGACACAAAAAAGATAGTGGGTACATGAAAAACAAAATGGATTTTGAGTATCCCTCCAAGCCGCATCATCTTGATTTGGAAATGTACTTGCAATCCTTGATCAAGGGAATGCCGAATCAAAATCTTGACACTTCCTATCCCATTGTACCGTGGGAGTATATTCACCACAAGGGTAGTGGTGACTGAAGGAGGCATGTATCTCTTAACTTCACTGAAGACATTGAGGGAAGTTAATGACTGCTGGCTGCACACATCCCATGGATTGTTGTTTTTTAAAGCAATACTTAGTAATAAAACACATTTTCTAGTTAAAAACCAAAAAAAAGGTAATTTATGACTTTGCTGTTTTGGATACTTGCGTAAATTGACTGCCTCTCGTTTCCACAAATTACACCCCCTGGGACACGCTGTGGTTTTGAAGAGAGCTGTATAAATGTAAATGTAATGGTCCACTGGGCAAATGCATCACTTGGTGCGATGGACAGATCGGAAAAATCCCAGAATTGAACTGTGAATTTATCTGCGGTAGCAGTAACAGTATCCACAGATTTCCTGAATAAACGAGCATGAAATGTCAAAAGGAAAGCAATTTTTTTAAAAACCAAGCAAACCCTGGAATGTGACAGGAAAGGCATCAAGCAGTGGTTTACTCTGCTGGAGTGATATCGGGAGGCAGGTACATTCCTAAACTTTGTAATAATCACAGACTGATCCTGTTGAAAATCCAGTTGAAAGCTTCTCCACAACTCTGTCCTCACAACCTCTATTGTAGATGGACTGAAAAGTAATTCTGAATAAGATGACATTTCTCTTGCAAAAGTTAGGCTTTGGAACACCACTAAGGAGTAAATTAGCACCAGTCAGTCTGCTAAAACTTGTCGCAATGTTCAAGGGGTTGCCAGAGCAACCTTTAAGGCAAGTCAGTGCTTGCAAAGTGACAAAGAGTCTAGAGAATGATCTACTGGCAAAATTAAGTTAACCCATGAATATCCATGATTTCCTGTCTTATTAATTTTGACAAATCAATTGAGGATAAAGGATACAGCATTAATGAAGTCCTGGTATTGTCAATGGTTTCAAATTATTTTAGGATAACGGTTTTCTGTACATAACAGCACTTGCTAACTTTTATTCCAGATTCCAGTCAAGTAATATACTTTTTATCACCTGACAAGACTGTCTCTACACATTTACCAGTCCCAATGATGTTAAAACCTCCCTTTACATAGCAGGATAGATGTTACATCTACAATTACCAAATCAGCATGCTTCAGCAAGTACTAAACTGTTTACGTTCAAATAGTTCAGGATTATTGTCATTCTTCTTCTCTCTTAAAGTTTCATGGTGTTGTGGGATAGTGAGCCATGAAAATAGGCAATATGTGGCAATAGGCTTGCATTTATATAGCAATTTATATAGCATTTATATACCAGCCTCAGCTCATTGCAAAGCAAGTAGTAGTGGGAAAGATGAACATTTCTGCTGATGTGGTGGAAAACACATATAGTACATTTCAAAATTCTCCAGTGATACATGCATTGCTACTTGTAGTTTAACACACAAGACTTGACATCAGCATTATTGTCACTGGCAACCATGATAAAGTACATGCGATAAAATTGCCTTGAGAGTGATGAGCAGAAACCCCTTGAGCTAACAGGTGATGTCAATAGGAAAATAAACAGAAAGGACATCCATCCAACATATTTTCTATTTTACTCACAGGAAAATCAAGTGCAGCAAGAACATTGCAAAGAAACCTTCAACTTTAGAAGACATTTTAAAGGCCCAAGTTTTAATCGCCTACTCTTTAGACTTTAGAGATACAGCACGGAAACAAGGCCTTCGGTCCACCATCCCGTACACTTGGGACAATTTACAATAGTTTTAATCAAAGCTAATTAACCTACAAACCTGTACATCTTTGGAGTGTGCACCCGGAGAAAACCCACGCAGTCACAGGGAGACCGTACAAACACAGTACAGACAGCACCTGTAGTTACAATCGCACCCGGGTCACTGGCGCTGTAAGGCAGCAACTCTACCGCTGCGCCACTGTGCCACCCCCTGTACTCTTGACGATAAGCTGTGCAGGTGTAGGTTGACGTGGTGGGGTGGGAAGGGGGGGAGGGGGGGCGGCAGAGGATAGAGCCAGCGGCTGGGCATTCAATGCCAGCTACTTACAGTAATCTATTCTTTGGGCGGCACTGTGGAGTAGCGGTAGAGCTGCTGCCTTACAGCGCCAGAGACCTGAGTTCGATCCTGAGTACAGGTGTTGTCCGTAAGGAGTTTGTACGTTCTCCTCGTGACCAGCGTGGGTTTTCTCCAAAATCTTCAATTTCCTCCCACACTCCAAAGATGTACAGGTTTGTAGGTGAATTGGCTTGGTATGAATGTAAATTATAACATGTAAAATGTAAATTGTCCCTAGTGTGTGTGGGATAGTGTTAATGTGCAAGATGGGTATGCCATTAACACGACAATGTCATCTTTATGATTGGCTAATTTCAAGGGATTCATTGTATCAAAGTACATCCCAAATCCCTAATGCTTTTCTCTGAACCTCAGTACACGTGACAATAAATTAAATACTTGTATGGTATGGAATTGTTATCATTTATGGCTGGAGGATCTGTTTGCATAGAGGTCCTTTAGACATTACAGAATAAGATACTCTGCATTCCATAATATAATCTTGCGTGCCATCAAGGAACTGAATTAAAGAAGACACAAAGTGCTGGAGTAATACAATGGGTCAGGCAGTAGCTTTAGTCAGAGGGTGGTGAACCTGTGGAATTCATTGCCACAGACGCTGTGGAGGCTTTCAATAGATATTTTAAGGCGGAGATTGACAGATTCTTGATTAGTACAGGTGTCAGGGGTTAAGGCAGGAGAATGGGGTTGAGAAGGAAACATAGATCAGCCATGATTGAATGGCGGAGTGGACATGATCGGCTGAATGGCCTAATTCTGCTCCTATAACTTGTGAACATGAGCATCTCTGGAGAATATGGATAGGAGATGATTCAGGGCGGGACTTCTTCCAGTCTGATTGGCCTTTCAGTCTGAAGAGAAGTTCCGACCTGAAATGTCACCTATCCATGTTCTCCAGGCATGCTGCCAGACCTACTAAGTTACTCCAAAGCTTTGTGTATTTTCTTTCCAGAGAGAAACCTACTTGACCCCAGTTATCCCATTTTTTTGCAGTTGTTTGAGGGTAATCATTCCAATCTCAAAACATGTCTGCAAATGTTCCTCAGGGCACTTTCCCAGGACCACCATCATCTACCCTGAACATTAATTCCTTTGGTACCAGCACACACAGCTTGCACGACGCATTGGAGTTAATCACCCAGACTATTACAACAAACCCCTCAAACCATAACCTCTTCCACCAAGAAGGACAAGGGCAGCTGGTGCACCCAAAATACCCCCTTTAGTGCATTTATCTCCAAGTAGCACAATGTCCTCATTTGGAAATATATTGGCAGCAGTCTATCTTTGCTGGATCTAAATTGTGGAACTCCTTTACCCAAGAGCAATATGGTAGTACAATAACCGGAAGGAACAGCAATGGTTCCAGAAGCCAACTTACTATCACCTTCTCAAGGATAACAAGGGAAGGGTAATACATACCGGTCTTACCAGTAGTACTCCAATCCTAAGAAATTCTTTAAAAAAACTGGTAATACAATTTTCCTGGATAACAACACGGACCACTATTTAAATTTACTTCATTGGCTGGAAAATGTTTTGAGGATATTTTGAGGGTTAACTCAGACCAACAACAATATGGAGACGTACTGATGGGCCGAATGGACTAATTCTGTTCCTATCACTTATGGACTTATGCGGTAAGGAACTGCAAATGTTAGAATTTTGTGTCGTGGACTAAGTGCTGGAGTAACTCAGTGGGTCAGGCAGCATCTCTGGAGGACATGGATAGGCGATGTTTCAGGTAGGGTCCCTTCTTCAGAGTCAACGTCTCCTATCCATCAGAGGAGATAGATTTCAGAAAATCCAATCTCCATCTGAGGCTGCATGATGGAAATCAGAGATGTCTCCATCTCCATCAGAGATGCTGCCTGACCCGCTGAATTACTCCAGCACTTAGTGTTCTAACCAATAGCAATATGATTGACTCAACTGTGCTTTCCTGTTGATTACAGGTGCAATCTTTCACTATCAATTGATGACATTGTTTTCCGAGGCACAAACTATTATATAGGTGCCTGAACCTACAGAAAGCCTGTTATTCTGTACCAATCATTCATTTTCTAGATGGAGGAAAGGCAGTGGTGTGCTGATGGGAAGATAGTCTGAGTAAACAGGTTGTTTTGCAAAAAAAATCTAATAGAAGTTCCAAAGACAAAAGCTTTTCATTGGGAGAAGGATAAATGGGATTGATAAATAAATCACGGTTCGTAGGTCTTTTTTTTTACTTTACATCCCAGGATATTATAAATATGGCAATGATGCAATCTATTTAAAAAATAATATGTAACTTCCAGAATATTATTGGGAATATTACAATTTGATGGTGGAAGCCCATTACTTACTAGTCAAGAAGTGCTGGGATGTGGGTCCAAAATCTCTATGAGCCTCATGTAGCTGTTTCAGACGTTCATCTATAGACACCTGAAAAGATAGAAGAGGCGAGTTAGGAGCATGGCGGAAAAGATCAAGTTTGCCACTGTCACAATCAGTTGTAAAACCATATTTCTGCATTTCTTTCCAAGGAATCAAACTAAACGTGTGCAAGTATTTCAGTCTTCGTTTCCTCTGAACCATCATTTTTCATCAAAATCTTTTCTCTTTCAAACAAATATTGCCGTGAACCACATAACTAGCCATCAAAGTATAATTTGTAATTTAATGCTAATAGGATTTGTCTACTCTTCCTCTTTCATTTATACAGCAATAGGACACGAATATAAATACATTTTTAGCAGAATCAGAGTAAGGACTGACTACCTGTTTCTGGTTACAGGGACATTTTCCCTGTCAAAAATACCAATTTCATTTTATATTTATGGTCAATTCAGTTCTTTGGCCATTGGTGCAGGGAAGTGGAATACCTTCCGTCTTTTGTGTCACGAACATACAAGGAAAATGCTACACTCTCTACATTGTTGCCAAATTCCATTTTTAGAAGATTTTCCTTCTTCACCTGTTCCAGCCACCCCATCCAATTTCTTCACCTCCTGCAGTCAGGCAATCCTTTCCCTTCACAAAGTAAAGCAGCACGCTGGCACTGTTACGAAAGCAACAATCCAGAGGACAAACTAGCAATCTGAGTTCCCCCCCAGCTCAGGATTTTAAATTCCAATAATTCCATCATCAGAACTAAAAGACTGTACTCTTCAATAGAGATCATGAAACAATTGACAGTTGTTTAAAATAAAGACGTGTGTTCCAATTTGCTTTGTGGAAGGAAATCTGCTCATGTTCATAGGTGATAGGAGCAGAATTAGGCCATCTGGCCCATCAGGTCTACTCCACCATTCAATCATGGCTGATCTATCTCTCCCTCCTAACCCCATTCTACTGCCTTCTCCCCCATAACCCCTGACACCCGTAACTACATTAAAGGAATTATTGACTTGAACACAAGTCAATAATTGTTATTCTTCACCAGTCAGGGCTCCAGGCGACTCTAGATTAACAGCAATATGGATGACTTAACCACCTTCTAAAATGGCCGAGCAAGCTGTTTGCCCAGTTAAAGTTGGGTAATAAGTGTTGGTCTTGCCAGTGATGCTAATGTCCCACAAATTAATTTAAGAAATGCCTCCATGTGAGATTGTCGCGAGAATGCCAAATTGGGAAGAGCTTTGCATTAAATGATCCGGGCAGGTCCTAAATCTAGTTACAAAATGAAAGATGAGTGTACTGACCCAAACTATTTGAATTGCTGATTCCTTTTTGTAAATCATATTAATACTCGTGGTGCTATTGAGCAATGGAACCTGTGGTTTGAAGCGGCAGTGTAAAAAATGAGTCAATCATTCTGATTACCCACCAGGTAAAGTGCGAGTGGAGACTGAAGGGAATGGAAAGGGCCCGAACTGGACAAATCTGAATAAATCATCAAATTAAGACTGGTGAGTGATATACATTTCTTCACCTGCCAGGAGCCTCACGAACAGTGTTAGTATGTTGCATATTTATATAATCAGAACCACAGGAAGACAGGTGGAGGGGGAGGAAAGTGACAGAAGAGAGTTGAAAGCAAGCTGTGCAATATTAGTAACAAATGTTAGCATCTCTTTTGTTTACCGCTATTTTAGCGAAAGTGTGAACTTGTTTACTTAGCATCAGCAACACTAACTATGCAGCATAATGCATGAAACTTCATGATCTGCTACCACACTGAGCCCAATAGGCACAATATGCTGAAAGATAACGTCGTGAGATGGGCTCGAAACCAAACATGAGAAGACCAGCACAAAGGAATTATTGACTTGAACACAACTTCAGCAATCACTGTCTGCTGCAGTGTTAGAAGAATGTCCAAACTAAAAACTTTGGGAATTCAACCCCCTTTCATGCAAAAGTAAGCCTCCATTATATCTTTCAATATTACTGACATTGTCAGTAATGTAGCAACATCAAACCGGACACTTCGGAAGTGGTGATAACTCATCTATTGAACCTTTGCAAGAGAACATGATGCCCTGATCTTGGAGGGGTCAAGTTACTCTCTTTTTTGCATGCTGCCCAGGTTCTGGATGGGAATCACAGACATTCAGGGTCAGACGTGTGGGATCTACAGGTCCACCACTGATTTACCGTCAGCTGTAATCCAGACTAAATTATGAGCGCCACAGATGGCATTGTGTGGGGTACGTGGTCTTTCGGGATGTAAACCTCCATCCCAAAGGAGTTAATGGTTTCTATTATTATAATCATTAGTTTCTAACAGTCTATGGTACTTTCGTGACATGAGAGGGGTATATTTAATGGGTCAGAGGTGTATTGTTGAATTACTATTAATACCTGACCTCTGTTGGTCCGGCAAAACAGACAATCAGGCAAGAGTGCTGGAACCAAGGGTGCCGGAAAATCACTTGTGGACTTGTTCATTGGCCGCAGGGCAGATAAAATATTAGGAATTAAAACACTCCAGAATTAAAGAATTAACATCGGTAATGAAAACCATGTAAATAATGGATTGTCATAAGAACGCAACATTTGGATCAGTCAGGTCCTTCTGGAAAAAAAATTGACCATTCTTTCTTGGTTTGGCTGTGTGTGTTTTGTGACTCTTAAGTACCCCATTTATGTGGGCAATTAGAGATGGATATGGTGCAGCCTTACTTATGAGACCTGCATCCCGTGAACAAAGAAATAAAGATGGTTCATGCTGGCTTTGTCAGGGCATGTGGCTCCGCAGGTAATTGGATTAGGTTTCACTTTTGCATTGTGGCTGGTGCCTAATTGCAGAATGCCCTTGCACTGTGCATGGCTTCACTTTCAGGTTGAGGCTGGCTTCGTGCCTTTTGCCACAAGCGGCAAAATCAAACTTAATTTTCAGCCCATGAATTCAGACCCAGTGACTTTCAATCAATCACGTTCGTTCGCAGACTTTGTCACAGGCATGGGATGCACAGATTCAATAGTTTAAGCAACCTCGTGTACATTTGTGGCATCATCCAAGTCAGGAGAAAATCCTGAGCATTAACTCACTCGGGCACATGGACGCACACAAACTGTACGTGGCACACTGCCCTGCTAAACATGGCATCGTGCCACCATGCTTGTTCCATAATTACAGGCACCACATTGTGCCTTGTGACCTCAGGGCATCAGTATTTCGATAAAGCTAAAATGCAATCCGATTGCAATAATAAAAATAAACAGGTAGGGATATTATTATGTCTGAACAATCTTGTGCGATTGCCATTTTTAAACATTCATTGTTGCAATTTACGATGTATTTGGCATCTCCTAACTATTACAGAGCTATAACTTTCTGCAGGTTCATTGCAAATCATCCCAACACCCTATATTTCATCATTGTAACAAATACAGTGCTCCTTAAAAGTTTGCGATGTCCATGTTATACTGTATCAATGACAAAAGTGAATCTTTGGCATGAACATCAATTTTGATATCCCAAGCAATTACTTGTTCTTATTTATACCCAGCAGCTTCAGCAGCATAAAGCTTTTCCATATGAATCAATATTATTTGATCTTTCTTTTATTTCTTAACAAAGCAACATCAAACTGATCCTCGACTTTTATCCAGAGATAATTAGAACATTAAATTACAAATAGATTATTACTGACGGGACCACTCATTTATCATGGAGAGTTACCTTTCATGTCCTGATGGAGGATGAGTTCTAAAAAGAAAATAATCTACGAGGGTGACACTTGAAATTCATTCAAAATGATTAAAATTGAAACACAAAATCCTATTTTATTGCAAAATATTGACCATAATATTTACTGACTGGCCTTTTCTTTACAAAATTCTCACCGCAATTTTCATCTTGTTTGCTCAAAGCTCTTGAGAGATCTTGCAAGAAACCTGATGCATGGGTTTAATAATTCCTTCACTTAATGCTGATCCTTCCAAACTATTTGTCTGAATCATGCTGTTGCTCACATAGGCCTTGTGGATATTTTTTTATGTGGAAGGAGTTGAATCCAAGCAACTGCTTAAGTTGAACTGAATTGTCCATTAGCAAGCTCTTGGTTGTCCACCGTCAGTGACGGAAATCGCTATCAATATATGGAGGGGGCCGGGGGACATGGGGGACACAATTTCTTGGTGGCGGCGCACACACACATGCAAGGCTTCGAAGGCTTCTGCCGTGGGCCCTGTGTACGGTAATTACTGCTCAATCCAGCGCTACATGCAGCTCAACTCTGCCTGTCTCGCCGGGTTAACCTACAGCCCTGCCTGGACTGACGGAACACCAGTCCAGAGCCGTGGTGCTAGCGCTGCTTCTCCGTGCTGGCTGTAAGCCTGGGCCATGTTTCCCGAAAGTCCAGGCAGGGTTGTAGGTTAACCCGGCGGGAGAGGCAGAGTTGAGCTGGGTTTAGCGCTGCATCTCTGTGCTGGCTGTGGGCCTGGGGTTACAGCTCCCATCTGACTCCCGACGTCTCTGGCCACCCCCGGGCATGGAGGGGGGGGGGGCACTCGGGTGGGGACGGAGATGGTTCAGTGGCGGTTCGGCAGCGATTGCAGCGCCTGAGAGCCGGCCAGGGTCGATCCTGGCTGCAGATGAGGCACAGGTCTGTGTCCAGGGCTGCCGTTTTGACCCTATGACCATCAGAGAATGTCCATAGCGAGTCCGTAGGAGTCCGTAGCAAGTCCGTAGGAGGCCGTAGATATTTCGTAGTGGCTTGTAATGCCAGCCGTAGGTACTCGGAGCATCAGGTAAGTCGGGACGTTTTTTCAGCATGATGAAAAATGTCCACGAGTAAAAAACAATACCCCTGAGTACCTACGGCTGGCATCTCTGAATCAGGGGGAAAACCCGGGAGAATTCGTGAGTAACTCGGGAAAGTGGGACAGGGGCTTCAGGTCGAGACCCTTCTTCAGACCCGACCTTCAGTCTCAACCCAAAACGTCACCCATTCCTTCTCTCCAGAGATGCTACTTGTCCCGCTGAGTTACTCCAGCTTTTCGTGTCTATCTTCAGTTTAAACCAGCATCTGCAGTTCCTTCCCACACCATGAAACAGGCATCCTCTTGGAACTTACAACGTCAGCTTGGAAGAAAGGCATTTTACTGATGGTAGCAGGCAACTAAAGGGAAGCAGCGTAGTACAGAGAACTAATATTTTGATTGGAGCAGCAAGTCTTTCAATTCCCGGGAGAGCAGGAATGACATGATTAAATTATGGATCGACTGGGCTTATATTTACTGGGGACTTACTTACTTACCATCCGGAGTGGGATCCCTCGCTGGGAATCCCTGGAGAAGAGCTCCGACCGTCGGCCTGTGGCCAACGTAATTTTCAAGCCACGGTCTCCAGTAGGGAAGCACTGATTCGGGACTTACCTTGCCTGTACATCTGCCCGCCGCAAGGGGAAAATGGAGGAGGACTGACTGAACTTTGTGCCTTCCACCACAGTGATGAATGCTGTGGTGGATATTTTGTGTAACATTTGTTTATTCTGTATTGCGTATTCTTTTTTTATTGTACCGCTGCTGGCAAGTTCATTTCACTGTACTTCATTGTGTTTGTGACAAATAAATCTGACTATTATAACCATATAACCACATAACAATTACAGCACGGAGACAGGCCCTCTCGGCCCTTCCAGTCCGTGCCGACCATTTGTTTTCCCTAGTCCCATCTACCTGCACTCAGACCATACCCCTCCATTCCCTTCATGTCCATATACCTATCCACTTTACTTTTAAATGTTAAAATCGATCCTGCCTCCACCACCTCTGCTGGAAGCTCATTCCACACAGCCACCACCCTCTGAGTAAAGAAGTTCCCCCTCACGTTACCCCTAAACTTCTGTCCCTTAATTCTCATGGCATGCCCTCTTGTTTGAATCTTCCCTACCCTCAATGGGAAAAGCTTATCCACGTCAACTCTGTCTATCCCTTTCATCATTTTAAAGACCTCAATCAAGTCACCCCTTAACCTTCTGCGCTCCAAAGAATAAAGACCTAACTTGTTCAACCTTGTTATTGACTATTGAATTTAGCAGGATGAGAGGGAATCTTATAGAAACATATATAATTCTTAAGAGATTGGACGGGCTAGATGTAGGAAACATGTTCCCGATGTTGGGGGAGTCCAAACCCAGAGGTCACAGTTTAAGTATATGGGGTAGGCCATTTACAACTGAGATGAGCAAAAAATGTTTTCACACAGAGTTGTGAATCTGTGGAATTCTCTGCCACAGAAGGCCAATTCACTGGATATATTCAAGAGAGAGTTTGATATAGCTCTTACTGCTAACAGAATTAAGGGATATTGGGAGAAAGCAGGAATGGGGTACTGATTTTGGATGATCAGCCATGATCATATTGAATGGCGGTGCTGGCTTGAAGGCTACTCCTGCACCTATTTTCTTTGTTTCTATGTTTCTAATAGTAAAATAAAAAATAATTCCAGGACTAATATTGGGTGGCTTTGCTTTTACATACTTTCCTCCACACAAATAATGTTTATTGATTGATTGATTGACTGAAAATTAAAGCCTGGGAACAGACTCTTGACACTACTAAGTTCACAATGACCATTGATCACTCGTTTACACTTGTTCTATGTTATCCCACTTTCTCTTACATTTCCAACACAAAGTACAACTCACAGAGTTTTAATGAAGGAACAGCAGATGCACACACAAAAGGCTGGAAAAACTCAGCGGGTGCGGCAGCATCTAAGGAGCGAAGGAGATAGGCGACGTTTCGGGTCGAGACCCTTCTTCAGACTGGTCAGGGATCAGGGAAACGAGAGATATAGACGGTGATGTGGAGAGATAAAGAACAATGAATGAAAGATATGCAAAAAAGTATCGATGATAAAGGGAACAAGCCATTGTAAGCTGTTTGTGGTGTGAAAATGAGAAGCTGGTGCGACTAGGGTGGGGGAGAGAGATAGAGAGAGAGGGAATGCCAGGGCCCGAGGGCTGAGGGAGAGGTGGGAAGGGGAGGAGACGGCAAGGGTTAACAGAATTGAGAAAATTCAATGTTCAAGTCCAGAGGATGCAGACTCCCCAAGCGGAATATGAGGTGCTGTTCCTCCAACTTGCGGTGTTGCTCACTCTGGCCGTGGAGGAGGCCCAGGATCGAGAGGTCGGATATGGAATGGGAGGGGGAGTTGAAGTGCTGAGCCACCGGGAGGTCGGGTTGGTTATTGCGGACCGAGCGGAGGTGTTCGGTGAAACGATCGCCAAGCCTCCACTTGGTCTCACCGATATAGATCATCTGGCATTTGGAGCAGCGGATGCAGTAGATGAGGTTGGAGGAGGTGCAGGTGAACCTCTGTCGGACCTGGAAGGACTGCTGGGGTCCCTGAAAGGAGTGGAGCGGGGAGGTGAAGGAACAAGTGTAGCATTGCTTGCGGTTGCAAGGGAAAGTGCCCGGGGAAGGGGTAGAGCGGGAGGGAAGGGAAGAATTGACAAGGGAGTTGCGGAGGGAGCGGTCTTTGCGGAAGGCAGACAGGGGGGGAGATGGGAAGATGTGGTGAGTGGAGGGGTCACGTTGGAGGTGGCGAAACTGGCGGAGGACTATGTGTTGTATGTGCCGGCTGGTGGGGTGAAAGGTGAGGACCAGGGGGACTCTGCCCTTGTTGCAAGTGGGGGAATGGGGAGAGAGGGCAGTGTTGCGGGGTATGGAGGAGACCCTGGTGCGAGCCTCATCTATAGTAGGGGAGGGGAATCCCCGTTCTCTGAAGAATGAGGCCATTTGTGATGAGCTGGTGTGGAACACCTCATCCTGGGAGCAGATGCGGCGTAGACGGAGGAATTGGGAATAGGGGATGGAGTCCTTACAGGAAGCAGGGTGGGAGGAAGAGTAGTCCAGGTAGCTGTGGGAGTCAATTGGTTTGTAGTGGATTTCGGTCAGGAGTGTATCACCTGCAATAGAGATGGTGAGGTCAAGGAATGGTAGGGAAATGTCGGAAATGGTCCAAGTGTATTTGTGTGTCGGATGGAAGTTGGTGGTGAAATGGATGAAGTCAGTCAGTTGTGTGTGGGTGCAGGAGGTGACACCAAAGCAGTCGTCGATGTAACGGAGGTAGAGGTCGGGGATGGGGCCCTGGTATGCCGAGAACAAGGATTGTTCGACGTACCCGACAAAGAGGCAAGCGTAGCTGGGGCCCACGCGTGTGCCCATAGCTACGCCTTGTGTTTGGAGGAAATGGGAGGCGTCAAAAGAGAAGTTATTGAGGGTAAGTACCAACTCCGCTAGGCGGAGGAGGGTATCAGTGGACGGGTTTGGGTTGCTCCTCTGGTCGAGGAAAAACCGGAGGGCTTTGAGACCGTCCTGGTGGGGGATGGAGGTGTAGAGTGACTGGACGTCCATGGTAAAGATGAGAGGATGGGGCCTGGAGAATGGAATGCGCGGAGCCGACGGAGAGTGTCTGAGGTGTCCAATTAACCTACAAACCTGCACGTCTTTGGGGTATGGGAGGAAGTCAAAGCACCTGGAGGAAAACCATGCAGTCATAGGGAGAACATGCAAACTCCACACAGACGGCACCCGGGGTCAGGATCAAACTCGGGGTCTCTGGCGCTGTGAGAAAGCAGCACTACCAGCTGCGCCTCTATGCCACCCACTGACTGGCTTTGCTTGTACATATTTTCCTCTATACAAATAATGTTTAAGTCCCTTAAATTTCACCTCAGAGCCAAGGATCCTCACCAACAGCTTGAAGTCACTGAGCATATTCACCCAACAGGTTGATTTATGAGATTAAACTCAGGTGCTGAGGATTAAATGGCAGTCCATCTATTTACAACCAGTTTCGATTACACATTTCTCCCTTCCAGCTCCTGCTTGCAGCTCAATTTTAATACTTCTGATGAATCTAATTATCCAGACAAAAGGCTGATTTCACAAACACGGAGGATTAACTGGGTGCACATTTACAGGAGGATTTATTGACCTCTCTGAAACGGGCTGCATGGTTCATAACCTATAAGCAGCGCCTTTAAATTGGTTTGTACAGTTAGGGTTACTTTAAGGTAGTTGTCCTATTTGGCTGGTATGGCTGGGAAAAATGGTTTGGATTGTATGTCAAGAAGAGAGATGACAATAGCACTACAGAGTCAAAAGAAGTAGCTAAATGAGACATAAAGTGTTTGAATGGTTGATGGAGACACTGTTTTATGCGTGATCTGAAAGAGTTGTCCGTTTTACACTTCAGATTAAAATGCAGCATTCATTGGACCAAACTATAAAAGAATGAGAGAATAGCATACCTCAAGAAAGTTACCATGGTAACAGTACCCAGCACTGTCTAAGCATTTACATTGTTAACCTGCTACACACCTACTACTGGTCCATACAAAGCACACAGCATACTTTCAACTCTTTCATTACTTAGCATTCATGCCTATCAAGCAGCAACTTGTAAATGAAACCTTTGGCACACTGAAAGGATCTCACACAGCAAACCATTGTAACATAACTTAAATGCACGATTCACAAGCTGACTTCCTTTTCTCTCCTCATTCCCTGGGATCTGGGTACAATTTGTAATGAATTGATAACAATATCAACTGGCAAATAGGCGGGCTTTTCCAAATTGGACGTACTCATTGAGAACACAGGGTGAAAAACGGTCACGGGGAGAACGTACAAATTCCGTACATATAGCACCCATAGTCAGGATCGAACCCGGGTCTCTGGCGCCGTAAGGCAGCAACTCTACCGCTGCGCCACCGTGCCGCATTGAAACAGGCGGTTAGAAAGCATACTTGCCCCCTCCTGGGGACGCATATCTTTTACTGCTCAGGGCGCTTATCTGTGCTGTGAGGTGGGTTAACTAACTAAACTGTGTTGTCAGTTTAGAGAAGGAATGCAACCAGGAAACGTTAACAGCGATCAGGATGTTCTCACATCTCACGTCCGCACAAGTGCGTCTTCAACGAGGGGAGCTGAGAAAAAGACCCGATTCAGGAATTTGTGCAGATTTGGTTCTTATCCGGCACACTGAGGTCATCGCCTGTGGCTTTGCAGTCAGCTAATCCGATGTCAGTTCACAGGCAAAAAATCAAAGCTTTCCTAGTCCATCTGCATCAATACTCCACCCAATGTACATTTATTCAGCTGAGCTCAGGCTTCAACTGACTATTCTTCAAATAAATGTTCGGGTATTCATGTTTACCTCATCTCATCAATGACATACATTTAATTGAAAACAAAAAGGATTTATCTGCATAGGAAGGAACTGCAGATGCTGTTGTCATAAATCGAAGATAGACACAAAAAACTGGAGTAGATCCGAAATGTCACCCATTCCTTCTCCCCAGAGATGCTGCCTGTCCCAGTTACTGCAGCTTTTTGTGTCTACAAACACTTATTCATCTCTTCATTTGAAGGCACTGGGTTCTGGTGCTTGCTGAGGTGATGCTGAAGAACTGAGTATTGATATCGGGAAGAGAGGAGTTGGGGAAACAGGGGATGGTGGTGTGGAGGTAAATGGACGTCGAGTATGGCTGCCCAGCCTGCAGCTGTCCGTCCTTTCACCTTTAAAAACATTTTTTTTAGTATGTTAAAAAGTGTTGTTTTGGAGGTGCTCTAGTCTTTTTATGTGGGTGGGGGGGGGGGGGGGAGCGGTGGGGGAAGGGGGAAACATTTTTCTCAGTCCCCACCTGGTCGGAGATGCGGGTTTTCCTCCGAGCCGCATCTTCGCCCCTTCCTCGCGGCCTACTAACTGGACTGGAGCGGCGTTTCCTGCCGGGACCGGCCAGAACTCCAGCTCCGGCGGCGGCGCAGCGCTGAAGCACCATCGGGGAGCGGGCGATGCTTTACCGAGGATCGAGCGGGCGATGCTTTACCGAGGATCGAGCGGGCGATGCTTTACCGAGGATCGCCGTGTGGTAAGCTCAGGAGTGCTGAGACCGCCGACTCCAACATCGCGGAGCTGACTCTGAACACCACGGAGCCTGGGATCCCCCGCCGAGATCGCCAGTGTTGGAGCTCCGACCAGCGCGGCCTGTGGACTTCGGGAGCCGCGGTCTCGGGTAGGAAGCGCCTTTCCGGACACTCCAAAAAGAGAACACTTTGTTCTCCCGACGCCAGAGCGCCATCATCCGGTGAGAGAGCCTGAAACATCGGGGTTGCCATTGCGACGACTGCGGAGACCTCAATAGGCCCGACCATGGGTGAACAAGGGGAAGAGGACTGGACTTTGTGCCTTCCCTCACACTGGGAACCATTGTGGGGGGATGTTTTTATGTTTGGTGTTAAATTCTTGGTTAATGTTGTGTCTTATTTTTATTAGTGTGCTGCAAATGGCAACTCAAATTTCACAACACCAATTGGTGTATGTGGCAATACGTGTCCTTTGTCCCTTTGAAAGCTTGACCCTTCTGAACCAAATGTATATTGATTAATTTAGTTTAGAAATACAATGTGGAAACGGGCCTTTCATCTCACTGACCGGCAATCACCCTACATTAGTTCTATCGTGCAGACTTGTGACAATTTACACACCAATTAACCTACAAACCTACATGTCTTTTAAATGTGGGAGGAAACCCGAGCACACGAGGAAAACCTTTGCTGTCAATGGGAGAACGTGCAAACTCTGTACAGACAGCACCCGTGGTCAGGATCGAACGTGGGTCTCTGATGCTGTAAGGCAGCAACTCTACATCTCCGCCACTGTCCATTGATGTGGAATGTAGTAGCAATTTCCCATTGCAATACCTGCCACGTTCCGTTCATGTTTTCAGGTTATATTCGTTTGTAATTCTGTCACGAGGCAGCCCTGCATTGAGAATTTTACTTTCAAGGTCACATACACATTTTTGTTTGTTTTCTCAACCACAATTATCTTAAATCTGTCTATTCTTCCAATTTTTCTCATCTGAACCTGCATCTTTTCATTTTGTAGTTCCATCTTCTCAAATGTGGCACTGTTGAAGGGAATTGGTGTTGTTTTCAAGGAAACCTTCCGGAGGGCATAGCTTTATGGTGAGAGGGGCAATGTTTAAAGGAGATGTGTGGGGCAAGCTTATTTTTTACACCGAAGGTGGTGAGTGCCTGAAAGGCGCTGCTAGTGGTGGGGGTGGAGGCAGATACAATAGCAGCATTTGAGAGGCGTTTGTATAAGCACGTGGATATATAGGGAATGGAGGGATAGGGATTACGGAGATGCTATTGGCATAATGTTCAGCACAGATATTGTGGGCCAAAGGGCATCTTCCCATGTTGTACTGTTCTATGTTCGAAGAGCAGCAAATGCTGAGAACTATGGGCAGCTGTTTATTTTGGCACGTTTATTGCTGTGTTTCTAATTCAATTTTCCTGTAATTTTGACGGGATAATAGTGGAAATGAAGGAAATCAATTTAGCTTTTCATCATTCATGTCCAATTTGTTACACGTAAATAAAAAATGAGGGAAAGGTTTAATGAATTCATCTAAACTATGTAAGGAAGAACTGCAGATGCTGGTTTAAATCAAAGGTAGGTAGACACGAAAATGCTGGAGTCTGAAGAAGGGTCTCGACCCGAAACGTCGCCCATTCCTTCTCTCCAGAGAAACTGCCTTACCCGCTGAGTTACTCCAGCAGTTTGTGTCTACTATTACCATCTAAACTATTATACACTGGTGCTCAGTAACAGAGTTACTCCATGCATATTCAACCAGCTTCAAATGGTAAACGATCTTAAAGATTAAAACCACAATTCACAATTATGTTTCATTTATCTCTCTTGATAGTCCAGTCCATATTGGTGCCATTGGATGGACTTGGGAATGCACTGAACAAAATAGCAGTATACAGACTTAGGTACAATGTATTTTGCATTGGGTATTCAGAGGAACTTGGTTATGTTAAAGGAATCTAAAGGAACCCAGAACATTTCTGTAATTACATTTCAGCAGAAAATCTGTATTGCAACTGCATTAGTTCTGGCCATAATGTGTTCACAAATTCATTGTTTCTGGGAGAAATGTCTGATTAAATAACAAGCTCAGTCCTGCACATCTAATTTGTTGTGGCTTCCAAAACGAATTGATGACTATTACACAAATTCGTAACTTTGGTATAAAGCTGGCCTTAGTGAAATAATTATTCACAAGCATGTAAGGGATCGAATAAAAACAAAAAATATTGGAAACACTCACAAGTCAGCTAACATCTATGCAGAATTAGAAAATAAAGCCAACTAATATATGACGTTAATGAACTGGAATTAGTTATGAGTATGCAGATGCTGGTTTACACCTAAGATAGACACAAAATGCTTCAGTAACTCAGCAGGTCAGGCAGCATCCATGGAGAAAAGGAATAGGTGATGTTTCAGGTCGAGACCCTTCTTCAGACTGAGAGTCAGGGGAGAGGGAAATTAGAGATATGACAAGGTACAGAGGAGGAGGAGAATTTGTTCAAAGTATGCATACCTTGAGGAGATTTCACAATGGGAGCACACAAAATGTGCAGGAAAGGACTGCAGATGCTGGTTTACACTGAAGATAGACACAAATTGCTGGAGCAACTCAGCAGGCCCAGCAGCTTCTCTGGAGAAAAGGAATAGGTGGCGTTTTGGGTCGAGAACCTTCTTCAGACTGAGAGGTAGGTAGGGGAGAGGGAAACTGGAGGGTATGAAAAGGTAACTGGACCACCTTTATGAGGAATAAAGCAAGAGAGGAAGCGAGAGGAATACATTTCCATGTATATGGCTTTCTTTATGGACTATCACATTTTTCTCTGGAACCGTAATACTATAATGCTACAAACTATATTCTGCACTCTGGTATTTTTCTCTTTGCTCTATCTGTTGCACTTGTGCATGGGTTGATTGTATTCATGTATAGTATTATCCAATTTAATTGGATAGAAAGCAAACAATAGCTTTTCCATTTATCTTGGTACACGTGACGATAATACCAAGACAATATTTCTTTTAATATTTTCTTCTCAACCTGCTATTCTACTTTAGGCATTCACACAACAAAGCTGAAGCCAATAATAATCCAATGCCAATATTAATATTTTCCATCTCTCAAGCTGCCAAGCTGGTTGACTTGGCAGAATTTAATGTTGGGGAACGTTAATGCTTATTAAAGTCCCTAGTGGTATACAGGATGCTTTAAGTCTTTGTACTACAATCAAGAACTTAGCGATTCAACAAAGACGTTGGTCAGGATATGACAACACAGAAGGAAACCATTCACCACTTTATTTATGTTGTATCCTGAAACAGCTTAGAGTGAGCAATTCTTGTTCGGGTCTCCTTAACAAAGCTGCTATAGAATCCATTTCCTTCCTTCATGATCTTTTAAAGCAGTCCATCTGTTAAGAACACTAAATAGAGATAAAAATCTTCAGCTCTCCCTCTTCATTGTACGTTTGCCCTGTAGAAAGAAACTCTACAAACAATTGAAATAGTTCTTTGCTGTTTAATTTATCAAAAAAACATCCCTGCCATAAACAATTCAATCACATCTCCTTATAATCCTTTCTACTCCACATGCAAACAATGCTCCACATAATTCATTCTATTCATTATCTACTATCCCAGGTTAATTCAATGCAGTCTGCATTTTGGGCCTTAAACTGAGGAATGGGAAAATAAGTTCCTTGCCAAATAGCTCCACCAAACGATGCCATGCCAAATATTGTTATCATCTCTTTATATTTTTTTACGTCAAACCCATTCTTGCCAGTGCAAGTGATTAATTGAACAATGGTGCTTTGTATTCCTTGGCAAGTCCAGATAGGTTGTTTGCTTTTCAGATTAAATACAGCTTCAGCACAGCCTAACTATTTCACAGGTACACAAAAAGCTGGAGAAACTCAGCGGGTGCAGCAGCATCTAAGGAGCGAAGGAGATAGGCGACGTTTCGGGTCGAGACCCTTCTTCAGACTGGAGAAGGGTCTCGACCCGAAACGTCGCCTATCTCCTTCGCTCCTTAGATGCTGCTGCACCCGCTGAGTTTCTCCAGCTTTTTGTGTACCCTCGATTCTCCAGCATCTGCAGTTCCTTCTTTAACACTAACTATTTCACATCTCTTAACAAGCTGATTCATCCTACACAACCAGAGAGCAGTGCTGAACTACAATCTACCTCCTTGGTGACCCTGGGACTATCCTTGATCGGATTTCACTGGCACTAAATGCTCTTCGCTTATCGTGTATCTAGACACGATTCTAATCATGTATAATCTTTCTGCTGACTGGATAGTGAGCAATAAAAGCTTTTCACTGTACCTCGGCACACGTGACAATAAACTAAACTGGAACTGTGAAATGGGATGTATCCAATTTTGTGAAAAGACCATGATAGAGCCAGAGAGGGAGATACAAGACAGAAACATGTCTTACAGCCCAACAAGTCTTTTCAACCATCAAGCACCCATTCCATTTCTGATCATTCAAACCTAACCCAGTTTATTCTGCCTATTTTCCCAATTAATACTACCACTGATCTGTACACGAGGAGCAAATTAGATCGATCTATTAATCTAACAATGAATAAATATTTGATAGGATAGTCTGGAATTTAAGTTAACTTATGTAGATGCATAGCTACTGTACACAATCAAAGCTTCAATGATATTGGTGGCACAGTAGGGACTTGCAATTAAAATATTTTAGAAGAGGAAAAAAAAAGCAATTTTGAGATTCTTGAAATTGGAGTTTGTGTGTTAGCTGGATGTTAAGCAAATCAGTCAAGTTGTAGGCTGTTGGATTCAATCTGGGCATGACCCTGGGAGCAGCAAATGACCCAATGTAGCAGGGATTATGTTTGGATCATTCACATCTGATGTTGGAAAAGCAGACAGGTTAAGCAGCAATAATCCTTGTGACATTTCGTGATAATAGAAATTAAGATTAGTTATCCATGCTTCTCACAGGAGGGACCACAGGAAATAACCCCACACGTAATTGCAGGAAATGTTGTGGATATGTTGGATCAGAAAAGAGAGAGATATGTCTTTACATATATCTCTCTGAGTACATTTTGTAGGAAGGAATAGCAGGTGCTGGTTCATACTGAAGGTAGACACAAAGTGCTGGAGTAACTCAACAGGCCAGGCAGCATCTCTGGAGAAAAGGAACAGGCGCTGTTTCAGGTCGGAACGAAAAAGGTTTCTGATCTGATACGTCACTTGTTCCGTTTCATCAGAGGTTCTGCCTGGCCCGCTGAGTTACTCCAACACTTCGTGTCTATCTGAGTGCATTGTTGGACGTGACATGTAGGTAGCACTTGAATGTAATATTAGAGACAGAAGAGGCCAAATTAAGACATTCTATTTCTTCTTGCCTTTAAATGCAAGTTTCTCCACTGCATCCTGAAGGGCCTGTTCCACTTTCACGACCTAATTCACAACCTTTTTAACTCGTGGACATTTTTCATCATGTTGAAAACACGCCCCGACCTACTTGATGCCACGAGTACCTACGACTAGCATCACGACCTGCTACGACCTACCTATGACCTCCTACGACCTTGTGACGACCATGCAGCGAGTACGAGTCAAGGGCAAACTCGGCAGAGGTTGTGAACGTGGGACAGGCCCTTTAAAAAGACAGAAAGAATAACTCTCCAACAACCTCCAAATTTCTTCAATTCTGACCTGCTGAGCTTTACTGATATCAGACCACTGTGCCTTCAAGCTGCAAAGATTGTAAGCTTTGGAGATCTGTTTGTGGCAGCTCTGCAGTCCAGTAAAATGCTTCGTAAAATTTCTCTCTTCGATCGCGGCTTTGGTCCCAATATTGCCTTGGGTGCATGAATGTCAGATTTGACAATTATATTCTCATGAAGTTATATAGTGATGATATAACATGGAAATATACCCTTCAAACCACACTGACAATCAACCACACTAACCGCACATTAGTCCCATTGTTCTAAATCTCTCCACATTCCTTTTTCTCTCTCAACCCCATTCCCCTGCCTTCTCCCCGTAACCTTTGACGCCCTTAATAATCAATAACCTATCAATCTCCGCTTTAAAAGCACCCATTAACTCGGCCACCACCGCCGTCTGTGGCAATGAATTCCACAGGTTCACCACCCTCTGACTACAATCCAACACCATTTCATGGATTCCAAGAACTGTTGGATGCAAAGAGGAAAAGGTTCGTTAATGTGTTCAACGGTCATAGTTCCATCTTGAAATGACATTGTATCAGAGAACTAGGTGTTTCAAGGCAAGTTAAATTACTTAATATGCTGATAGGAATCTTGCCATGGAAACAACGAGCTGGAGAAATTTCCAAAAGTTATTAACTGCAAGGTCTTGATAGATATGCAACCATATAACTTTTAGCTCATAAAAATATAGAAGCCATTGCACGATCCTACCCTTGAGAAACACTGGTGGATAAAATGTATTGTTTCATTAACAAACACAAATCCCCTGTTAATCCACAGTTGTATGAGGACTTGGTCACAATGCAAACTCCACAAAACCACCACAACAGCATCAATAAACTGTAATATAGTCTCCAGATTTGATGCTACATGCCGTAATGTCCAGGGTTCACCAAGCAGAGTTATGAGATTGCTCCAATCAGCCTCAGTAGAGCTGGGAGGGATAAAGAAATGAGCAGAGAAATTCCAGCTCATGCCAGAACCTGATTATCTAATCTGGCACTCCAGCACAGCAGTTTTAGTGTTTGTGTTATCCTTCCGATGAGGCATCTATTCAAGGCTCTGTCTGCCTTCAACAGTGAACGTTCAAGTTCCCACACAACACTGTTCAAAGACCAGACACTTGGCCTTGGATCTGATCAACATATCATCTTGCAGGTCTCAAACAGAGATAAACAGATAGTGTTGTCCTTCTTTGCTGGATCTCGATGTACAAACAGTTCTGCAGCATTTGGGTGCAGAGCAGGTCAAAGCTATTTAATTTACGTGGAGGGGGTTGAAATTTCTGAAACAATTATGTGATAATTTAAAAGCAAATGTATTTTTCTATACTGATTTGTAAACAGCAATCGTATCCGAGTGGTGAGTGAGAACATGTCTATCCCTTTGTGTAAGAAAGAACTGCAGATGCTGGTTAATACTGAAGAGAGACACAAAAAGCTGTAGTAACTCAGCGGGTCAGACAGCATCTCTGTCTGTGGCATTCACTGTGACTGTTCACTGTCCACATTCTAACAAGAATTCAGGACAAAAGTGATGAGAAGAAAGTGAATTACATTTGAATGGAAAAATAAATCAATTCTTCTAACTTCGGTTTTAATACCAGATATTAATCTCGGAGATCTGTGCGTCACATCTTCATTCAGTTTTCATATCTTGTTTTAGGACATTCCTCAGACAGGTTTTCAAAAAAAAATTAATGCCAAAAAATACTAATGCAGAGTTAGACTGTGGTGGTGTTTTGTCTGTTTTGATGGGTTTCAACAGGACATTAAATAAATACCAAACCACAGACCTTGTCCTTCTGATGCAGAAACTACATGTGAATAAAACTGATGCTCTGGAGTGCCAGCTAAAGCTAACGTAATGCAGCAGCAATCCGACAACAGCGACACTAGAAGTGTGCAGAACCTGGAAACAGTTTATGTCTATGTCGAACCAGATCTTAAATGCTGGCTTTTTCGTAACTCAGCAAAAGTGGCATATTTAGTTTAGTTTAGAGATACAGAACTGAAACAGGCCCTTTGGCCCACACCGATCTGTGATCCCCGCGTATTAGCACTGCCCTGCACACACAAGGGACACTTTACAATTATACCAATTAACCCACAAACCTGTACGAGTGTGAGAGAAACCAGCAGGTCAAGGGGAGAACGTACAAACTCTCTACAGACAGCACCCCTAGTCAGGATCGAACCGGGGTTTCTGGTGCTGTGAGGGAACAACTCTACCCCTGCGCCACTGTGCTGCGTTTGTTACATCATCTTTCAATTTGCTCATGTAGGAGGAATGTTAAGTAATATTTATGAAGCTTTAAGAGAGGCAGAAGATAGACGTAAAAAAGATGGAGTAACTCAGCGGGTCAGGCAGCATCTCTGGAGAAAAGGAATAGGTGACGTTTCGGGTCGAGACCCTTCCATGCTGGTCTGGCAAGGTGACCTTTACCAGGCTGAGGCCAGGCGCCAACTCTCGAACACCTCCTACTTACCCTACTTACCCCTGGACCATGACCCCACAGAGAGCACCAGGTGCGAAGCGTCTCAACCCAAAAGGTCACCTATTCCTTTTCTCCAGGGTTACCACTTTGTGTTTATCTTTGGTGTAAACCAGCTTCTGCAGTTCCTTCCTACACTTTCAGATAGGCATAGGGATATGTAGGGAATGAAGGTTATGGATCACGTGCAGTCGGAGGAGATTAGTTTAACTTGGCATCAAGCTTGGCACAAACATTCTGAGCTGAATGGCCTGTTCGTGCGCTGGACGGTTCTGTATCGTTAATGCTAGTTTCCTGAAACAATTGGAAAATTGCAATGCTACTCTGCTATTCAAAAACATGTTAACAGAGGGAAATTGTTGAATTATACACCACTTCACTCAACATCTGTGGTTAAATTACTAGTCTATAATTAAAAATGGAGTGAAAGAACAGTGAAAATGTTCAACTTATGACCAAGAGCTCTACAGGGTAGGTAATGCCTCATGAAGCTAAACGTTTTTTAAAACGTAATGAAAAAGGAACATTTGTGAGTTTCCAGAAGACATTTGGTTCATTGATAGGAACATATGCTGAGGCTCTTGAATTGAAAGCCAGTTATTGACCTAGTGAAGATATTGTCGAGACATCAGGGTACAAAAAATGGTGATTACAGGTAGGAAGGAATTGCAGATGCTGGTTTAAACTAAAGATAGACACAAAATGCAGGAATAACTCAGCGGGTCTGACAGCTTCTCTGGAGAAAAGGAATGGGTGACGTTTTGGGTCATGACCATTCTTCAGTTCAGTTTAGTTTATTGTCACGTGGAACGGTGAAAAGCTTTTGTTGTGTGCTTTCCAGTAAGCAGAAAGACAAGACGAAACTCAAGACTGACCTTTTTCTTCAGAGATGCTATCTGACTTGCTGAGCTACTCCAGCTTTTTGTGTCTATCTTGCGATTATAGGTAATTTCTCAAATAGACAGGATATTCCACAGAACTGTGTTGGAACCTCACAGTTTATTAACCTAGCTATTATGGACCTGGATGCTGGATGGCGAGCTGATCTTCCATGTTTGTTGATAATACAAACATTGGCGGTGCGGATGTAAGCATTTAATTAATGGACTAAGCTGTCTAAGCAGATGGCAAACGTTGGCAAAGGTAAATTGCTGTACTTAAGTATGCTTTGAAGTTTAAAATAATAGATCAAAGTGCTTGCCGAATGGTGAAAAGCAAGAAGTACTGGAGGTGCAGAAACATGAAGGCTCTTGCTCACTGATCGACAAAACATCAGCATTAATATTGGTTTAGCTCAAAAGACAAACTGCTGGTGGAACTCAGTGGGCCAGGCAGCATTGGTGGAGTGAAATGGACAGAGGAGGTCACAGGTTGGGATCAAAATTTAAGCAACAGCAGTGTCTTATCTCTCCTTTCATGTTTATTTATTATTGGTATTCATGGACAGGTGGAGGAAAGAAGCTAGAAGGCAAACTTTATCTTTATGCTTATCTTTATGTCAGGAGAACTGTAGACAAGGGGGTAAAAGTTATGAACAAACAAAGTCTGGAGGAACTCAGAGGGTCAGGAAGTATCAGGGAAGAGATTAGACAGACGACGTTTCATCTTGGGATGCTTCTTCAAACTCCTCCTTTCGGGTAAAAGTTATTCTACAGCTATATGTTGCTTATTTTAGACCACACAAGAAGTACAGAGAATGTAGAAATATGGAACTGCAGGTGCTGGCTTAGACGGAAGGACACAGAGTGCTGGAGTAGCTCAGCAGGTCAGGAAGCATCTCTGGATAACATGGACAGGTGATGTTTCGGTTCGGGTCCCGACTTGAAACATCACTTATCCGTGTTGACCAGAGATGCTGCCTGATCCGCTGAGCTACTCAAGTGCCGAGAGCAGTTCGGGCACCAGGCCTCAGGAAGGCGATACTGAGGAGAATGTAAACTTCCATTTTAGCACACACCTGGAACCAAGGGCTACATGTGACAATAAATGTGAATTTGAACTTGAATTTGAACTACATTGCAAGGGGAGATAATAAAAATCACAATTATATCCTTGAGGACACCAAAAGTTTAAAACATGATTCGAATGATGTTTTCAAGATATTGCATCGTACTCATAGGGTAGGGAGAAATAATCTATTTCCGCTTGTTGAGAAATGTAGCATTGGAGGATATGGAGATACGAGAAACAGCATATGCTGGAATCTTGTGGGCTGGAGTAACTCAGTGGATCAGGCAGCATCTCTGAAGGACATGGATAGGCGATGTCTCAGGTCAGGACCCTTCTTCAGACTCAGCAATTGGATTGGATTCAAATTGGGGGATTATGGGATATACGCCAAACATTAATAGCAGGCATTTCATGAAACTCATATCCATGCATAGAGAGGTAGAATTGTATCTCTCTTTAATAAATGACTATTCAGATCATATTTCAAATACCATATTTTCTTATGACACTGAAACAGGCCATTCAGTCCATCAAATCTGTTCTGGCTCTCGGAGCGACTGCATTAGTCCCGTCCATTATTTTCTCTCATATTGCCCATCAATTCCCTTCCTACCCTCAAATCTCTTGCCACCCACCCACAAAGGCAATTTATAGTAACACACACACAAAAAAGTTTAAATGCCAGTAAATCCAGTCAAGTATTACAGCTTGGCATCTTTCTCTTTGTATTGCAGGAATTGGAGCAAAATGAGTGAAACCTCTGGACCAACTCCATAACAAAGTACATGCAGGCAAGTTTGGTGAAAAGCAATTTTTGGTGGCAGCTCCAACATGACTTCAGCCCAGAAAAAGTGAATAATTTAGCAAGATAAAGCGTCGTAATATCAAGCAGATAAAAGAATAGTTGGGATGGAAACTGGAAAGGTTACAGTGTGCAATAAAGTGGCTTTCCCATAGTTAAGGCACAAGCACATTGTTGCAGGGTGACTGAGCAAAGAGAGAGTTTTAATCTACACATGACCCTGTTACATACAGCAGTCAGAAAAATTTACACTGACACTGGATAGTAAAAGTGAAAATATATGTCATTCTCACATTCAGCACCTCTCACTTTTGCAACGCACAAAACATTTGGACAGGAAAGATATTTTCAAGTGTCTAATGACTAATTTAAATGTCTAATTTAAAGGATGGGTCGAAGAATATTGCGTAAACACCACAGATGTATCACAAGTATCTGTACACTGTGAATAGATCAATAGTAATCATTTATTGTCTTTCCGCTGACTGGTTAGCACTCAACAAAAGCTATTCACTGTACCTTGGTACACTTGACAATAAACTAAACTAAAGGATGGTACAGTGCTGCTTCAGTGGAAATGGTTGCCCAAATATAACACAATTGATCAACATTCTTCATATATAGATTATCTTTACTGATGTTTTGTCTCGGTGACTTATCTGTGATCATTGATTGTAGATATTTAAAGTTCCGCTCAACCTTTTTATTATCAATTAAAAAAATGAGAAAAAATGTCAACAAGAAAAAAAGGCACACAATCATTTTTGTAATTAAATGTCCCAGAGGAATTACCAGATATATCCAGAGACATGCAATTTATGAAACTGTCAACAAAATCATATTGCGCTGAAAAATATGCGAGTTATGTCACTGGATTATAGGACAATTTGAAAGCCTATCCTCAAAACAACCCTACCATTAAACCTCATACTTAATTCCTTATAGATTCTCTAAATTTCCAGCTAAAATGCTTGACATTCAGTGTATTATAGAGGAGACTCTTGCAAGTATGGCTTTCCCAGCACAGGACAGAAGATATCGGTGAGGGTTCCAGACCCTCATACTTATCAGGCCTGATTAGTCTCAACAATATTCGGCACAGCAGGGCAGCTGGTAAAACTGCTGCCTCAAAGCGCCAGTGACCCGGGTTCAATTCTCACTTTGGGTGTTGTCTGTCTGGAGTTTGCATATTCAAACTGCAGCCATGTGGGTTTCCTCCGGATGCTCTGGTTTCCTCCCACACCTCAAAGACGTGCGGGTTTGCAGGTTATTGGCCTCTAGTGTGTAGGGAGTGGATGAGAAAGCGGGATAACATGGAACTACTGTGAACGGATGATCGAAGGTCGAAAAGGGCCTGTTTCCATGCTGAATCTTTCAATCGATTAGCACTCACCAGAGATGGGGAAGACTGCTACTGTCTGAAGCAGGGTAATGTGGGAGAGGCCTCAGCTTCAAGGCAGGGTGCCTTTAAATCAGGGAAAGGAGTGCAATGACAAAAATAAAGGGGGAAAATAGTCCAGGACTATGGAACGTGCATCAGAATGATTGGAAGAGGAACATAAAGACTTTTTATATATTTGTTTTAAAAAGACACATCGGGCACAGAGTGATTTAGGAGCACAGCAAGCAGGGAGGAGGAGTAAAAAGTATTTCCAGCGGAATACCTTGCAAGCTTCTACCTGTGCATTTCTGATCTAAAACATGCTGAGAAACAGGAGCCTCTCAGAGCCAGCTGAACAGAAACTGCCTCAGGGAGATATGCAGATCAAAAGCACTGATTTTGACTTCATGAAACACGCCCTCTGTCGATCGTGCTGGGACATTGCAGCAACATTTTCAATCTACTCTCAGTGGGAAATGCACAGATTTTTACTGCAGTGAAGATACAATGAAGGAAAGGGTCTATGTTTCTTGTTTTCCTAAGCTTTAATTAGAACATCACCAGCTTTGGTTTCTGACCTGACTGCATTCTTTTGAACAGTTCGGAACATGGCAGGTCATGTTTTTGGACATGCCCCAAGGAGATTATTAATTCCACTTCACTGAAGGTCCGATTGAGGCAAGGTCCAGTCTAGGATCCCAACTTCACAACTGGTTTTGTACTGCAAATGCATAAAATAAGTACTATCACTTTGCCTCTGGTGCCAAAGTGCCAGGTAGCCAGTTTTGCACATTTTTAGCCCGAAAACAATACTGCAGAAAATGCAGTGTATTTTTAGAAAAAAAAGGACTTCTTTCAGGACCAATTGTGCACTGAAGGATTTACAGCCTGTCTTCTTTCTGCTTAAATATGTTATGACAATACAGCCTGATTAATCCATTTAGCCTTCTGGTTCAGTGTGGTGGGATATTAATTGACAGATATTAATTTAGGTATAAAGCGTGCAAGCAAAAGTGCTGGGGACAGGCGGCTGAAGGTTGGTACTATAAACTCTTAACTTTCCCCCTGGGATATATTCCAGAAAGAGCCGCGAGTTCTCAGAACTACGAGTTCTACTTCTGCACAGTAAGGTTGGTGCCGATTAGTGCTCATTTGTTGCCATGGCAGCAGGAGGCACGTGACGTTATAAACCGAGCAACCGGCTTGTTACAACTTTGTGTGGGACTGAAAGGTTTAGCAGTGGAACAGGGGAAATTCAAGCAATTCAGGCATTTGACGTGCATTAGTACCGGTACTCAGCCCAACGAATGCAACAGGAAGATAGACAAAAAGCTGGAGTAACTCAGCGGGCCAGGCAGCATCTCTGGAGAAAAGGGATAGGTGACCTTTCGGGTCAGGACCCTTCTTCAGACTGAGAGTCAGGGGAAAAGGAAAGGAGAGATATAGACAGTGATGTACAGAGATATAAAACAAATGATAGATATGCAAAAAAGGAAGGCATGTTGAACAACATTGAGACGTTAAAGGAGGACCCTGATACACAAAAGCTGAACATAAAACCACAGGAACAGGTCCTTTGGCCCACCATGTCTAGGCCAACCATGATGTCAAACCAAACCAATCCCATCTGCCTTCACTTGGCTCGAATCCCTCTATTCCCACCCACTCATGAGCCTGTCTAAAGGACTGATAAGCGCCACTATTGTCTAGGCTTCTACCACCACCCACCACTCCGTGTAAAAACAATGTGCCTCATACATCGCATGGAGTCAAAGAGTGATACAGCATGGCACTAGGCCCTTCGGACCAACCTGCCCATGCTGACTAATATGTCCCATCTACGCTAGCCTCACTTACCCGTGTTTGTGCCCTATCCCTCTAAACCTTTCCTATCTATATACCAATCTAAATGTCGTTTAAAAGTTGTTATTATACAGGTGAACCACTGATTGTCTGGCATCCTGGGTTCCAGAGCCTTTCTGTATTATCCGTTTTTCTGGGCCAACAGAGGTCACGGCCTCTGAGAAGAGTTGAACTATACCAAAACAGTCCACCTCGGCTTCTGAGGGGCCGAGATTCCAGACCCGTAAATTCGGCCTCAGAAGTTGGCTCTGAGAATGGATCTGTTGGCTCCAACTGGGATGGAGTTCCAGATCCTTGGCCGCAGGGGGAAAATTCGACCTTCCGATCGGCCGCGGATGTCCTGATGAGGTTGAGATCGGCGGCCTTACCCAACCTAGCTGCCACATTTTCGGGCGCTCTCGTAATATTGTCCAGATTAAAGGACCACCAATTGCCAGAAAATTGGTGGTGGACCTGTATCTCCTTTAATCATCCCCCCTCTCATATTAAACCAATGCCATCTAGTATTTGACCTTTCCACAAAAAGACCAAAAAAAGAGTCTGGGTTGCCTTAATTTATCTACAATGGAGATTTGAGTGTTGTTTGAAACTTAATGTGTCCATGGAGGCCCTGCAACACCTTGGAGATCGCGAGTATCGGGCGCTGCAGAGGGCGGACAAGTGCATGACCGAACAAGTCCCACGGTGGCACGGTGCTGTGATGGACATCAACGGCATCATCAAGCCAGGCCGATCCCCGCAACACCGACCCAATGCTGACGCCAGGAAAACAAATCTTTTAGGCCAAGATAGGACTGTGCTTTATGAACTTGAAACCTAAATCATACAAGTTGGTAGTGGATTTATCGCAACTCTGTATACTGCCTCGGGAAAGTCTACTATTCTTACACATCAATCGTTGAACTTTGATTGTGTACAGAATGGTTTTAGTTAATTGCATGCAAAACAATTAATTTCACTCTCCCTAGGTACATGTGACAATAAAGTACCATTGGACCCTTGGAAAAAACAGTATCAACTCTAACAATCCCACACAATAATCCCAACTGGAAAGGTCCCCCAGTTCAAAGTGGAATACAATGTCTCCTTGCACTTGAGTGAGCTGTGGTGATGTTCACTGCAATTAGTGAATATTCTGCTTGTAGAGGAAGGGGCATAAGAGCATGTAATCGCCTGGTAGAGTATGAGAAAGCTCAGCTACGGTATTATGGGCGCTATCTGGTGTGCCCATACAACCACATTGGGGGCTAGTTTAGTGTAGTTTGGAGACAGGCCCTTCAGCCCACAGAGTCCGTGCTGACCAACATTCCCTTGTACACTAGTTCTATCAGTAGGGACAATTTACAGAAGCCAATTAACCTACAAGCCAGCACATCTTTGGAATATGAGAGGAAACCCACGCAGTCACAGGGAGAACGCACAAATTCTGTACAGACAGATCTCTTAGTCAGGATTTTGAACCAGGTCTCTGCTGCTGTGAGGCAACAATTCTACTGCTACACTAAGACTGGAATGTGAGTTGAAACAAGGAACTGCAGATACTGGATTATCAGGTCTGAAATATGGATCCAACCTAAAACATCGGCTATTCAAGTTCTCCTGGAATGAAAGAGGTAATTGATGCAGGGTGCAGAGAGATGCTGGTCGTTCCTTACAATAGTTCTTCTTCAGCAGTTGTGGGGTCAGAAACAAGCTCACACCCATGTCATGCAGAAGCCCTACCAAGAATACAATACTGCACTGCAGAAACAAGGAACTGTTGGAGTTACTCAGCGGGTTAGGCAGCACCTCTGGAGAACTGGATAAGTGATGTTTTGGTTTGGAACCCTTCTTCAGAGTTGTGTATTGATCGATGTTGAACATGAATTCACAAAAATCTATATATATTATTAAAACCCTCATCTTATTTGTTTGTATGCGTACGTGGGTGTGATATCCCAAAACCCCTCCAAAACGGTACACGATAGCGCTACAATTTTGGGCCCACCTTACTCACCATTGTCCTAGGATATAAATGAAACAAGTTTCGTTTGGATTGATGTTATATATTACAAGTTATTGACATTGTAAACTTTACAAAAAACACTTTTCATACCACTTTTTCACTTGACCTGCCGTCAGCAGTGTTCGGTGTCACAATGATGTCACAATGGGGTCCCGAAACTCATTTACATTCAAAAAATCGCGATTTTGAAAAAGCTCCATTTTAATCAAATCCTTCTGTTTCCATGATCAGCTAACATTGTATTTGGGTTATTTTAAAGAAGAAACGCGATTTTCATTGAGAATTCCATTAAAAACAAGGACTTCCGGTGGCGCCATGGAGTGAGTGGAACTCGCGCCATTCAGCTCCGCTAAAATTGTATAAAAAACGGGGGTAAAAAGGGTTATCTGAAGCTACTCACCAGAGGAGAACGGGTGTGAACGGCTCCGGTAGCGTTAAAAAGGTGCGTGACGTCATCAGGCGCGCAACTTTACTAAGATGCATCACCCCCGCCCCCCACCAAGGGAAAAAGCCTGTGAAAAGGGAAGTAGGCCTCACTGCAGCCTCGGGCTCGAGTTTGAGTGCCTCCCAGGAAGATATTTTAAAGATGGACGACCTCAAAAAAATTATTATGGGTGAGCTAAAACAAATGCTTAGGGATATGAAAAAAGAATATAAAGAGGAAATAAAGACTTTAAGAACTGATATTTTGGTGTATCATGAGAATTTAAAAGAAGAGTCCAAAAAGGAAGTTATAGCCACTGTAAAGACTCTGATGGGCGAATGGAAAGATAAAGCGGGTACTGATTTGCAACAACAATAGCTGGATGATGTAAACCGTAAAACTGGTGAGATGGAGGTGCTGCTGGAAACCAAGTTGGAACCTATTATAACTTCACTTAACCAACAAAATGACGCAATAAAAGAACTGACTGAATCAGCCGAGAAGCGCCTTGCCGAGAACAAGCGTTTATCAGAATTATTACACAAAATAACTGGTGAAATGCATTGACTTGGAGGGACGTCAAAGGCGTCAGAATTTGCGTATTGTTGTGTTGAGTGAAGGCCGAGAGGGAAATCAAGACCCTCGAAAATTTGCTGCAAAACTCCTAAAAGATATTCTGAACTTGGACCAAGAACCTCTGCTGGGCCGAGCACACAGGGCATTGAGACGTACCCCTAGGAGGGATGCTCCCTCAAGACAGATGATTGTGAAGGTGGCTTACGATCATGTTTTTGAAGGTATGATGAAGATAATAATACGTAAGAAAAATCTCAAATATGAGGGAGACAACATCAGTATTTTTAGAGATTACCCTGCGGAAGTGGCCAAAAGAAGATCTTTATTTACAGAAACAAGAGGTATCCTGAGGAACATAAAGAATCTGAGATATGGCCTGATGTACCCGGCAACATTAAGGGTAACTTATGATAACAAGGAGCACCACTTCACCAAACATACAGAAGCTTTTGAATTTGCTCGAAACATTCAGAAGAAACTGGAAGAGGAAGAAGTAGAGGAAGAAGCAGATGAAGATGAAGGATACTGAATATTATTGATCACTTACCTGATGATACTGCCCACCCACAGAAAAGGAGGAGGATTCACACTGAAGGAGGATTCGCAGGGAAGGAGGAGGAACAATGGACATGGACTCTATCTTGGGTTCAAGGAGGGATGGATGGATTATTAATAAATATAGTTTTGTATTAACTACCCCTCAAAAATGTATGTTAGCTCTCCTAATATAGTGCTATGACACTAACTATATTTGATATTAGTAGTATTATTAATTATTAAGTATATAAATTTAATACCCCACCCCGACATATATAGCCCTTAAGGCAAAACGGAGCTGGAATTATTAACATCTTTTTTTTTCACGGAAGTCCGTAGATTAGTAGCCACGCTAGTGTGGCTTACACCAATACTAACTGCACTAACTATAGTTGTAGTCACTTTTTTTTCCCCCTTACACTTTATTAACATCACTTACTTTACTCACATTTTTTATTATTATTTTTATATTATGTATTTCATTTCATATTATATACTATATGGATTTAAGTATGATTGGTATTATATAGTTAGTTCAAGGAGACGTGTGTATAAGACAATGTCAAGATATTAAATTTCATCGATCTGATGTTTGGGTATAGGATTGGGTTAGATGAGCTGAGACATCTACTCCATTATAAACCACCTTAATAATAAAATGTATGACATAAACACTAGGATTGGGGGTGATGGAATCACCTTCTGTAGTTGGAATGTTAAGGGAATTAACAAACCAATTAAAAGAGGTAAGGTTTTAGCTCAATTAAATAGATTGAAATCTGATATTATTTTTCTCCAAGAGACACACCTTAAAAAAGATGTGCAGTATAGATTAACAGCAAAATGGATTTCCAAAGTATACCACTCTTCATTTACACATAAGTCTAGAGGGGTAGCAATAATTATTCATAAAGGTATACCTTTTAAACAAAGCTCAATAATAGAATATGTTGAGGGTAGATATATAATAATTACAGGTGAATTATATTCTAAAAAAGTAATCCTTATGAATATATATGGTCCTAATTTAGATAATCCATTATTCTTCAAGAAAATATTTAACAATATCCCTATATCCACTCAACATAATCTAATAATTGGAGGTGATTTTAATTGTACCTTAGATAATTATTTAGATAGATCATCAATGAAAAGGAAAACCACTTCTAAGTCAAGTACATTTATAAATTATTTTAATAACACAGCAAACGTTAGGGATATCTGGAGAGCAGATAACCCATCTGGTGAGAATATTCATTCTTTTCCCCTGCATTTTGAACCTACTCAAGGATAGACTATTTTTTAATAGATTCAAAACTAATCCCATTTACATATGACTCAAAATATCATAATATTATTATCTCGGATCACGCTCCATTAACATTTAAGATAAAATTAAAAGACATAACTATTAAAACCTCTAACTGGAGACTCAACCCCCAAATATTAAAGAATAGGGCTTGTTATGATTACTTGGTAAAACAAATTAAATTATTTTTTGAAACTAATGACAAACCTGGAATTTCACCATCACTGCTTTGGGATACATTTAAAGCATTTATGCGTGGTGCGATAATATCAGCACATGCATACTTTAATAAGGAAAATCGAAAGATGCAACAAAAGTTGGAAAATGAAGTAAAACAATTAGATATTGAAAATGCAATATCCCCTTCTAAGGGGCTAAGTAATAAAATCGCATCATTATAAGCTAACTAAAATATACTCAAATCAGATTATTAAACTTTTTCAACAATAAACAAGTACACTTTGAATTTGGGGATAAACCACAAAAATTACTGGTACGCCAGCTTAGAAAATTAGATGAGAAAATGACACATAAAATTAGATCTGAACAAGGAGAAATATTGACTTTACCAAAAGATAACAATGATACATTTTTACAACATTATCAAAATCTTTACTCATCTAAACTAGCAGGACAATCAGATGGAATGGAAACATTCCTACAAGAATGTCATGTTAACAGTTTGGATCAGGAAGGTAGAGACTTGTTAAATGCTGATATATCAGTAAAAGATATAGAAGAATCAATTGGATCATTTTACTTCGGAGTCACGTGAGTGACTACGTGAAGAAGCCCCGCCTGGCGCTGGAACGGCATTACGTCGACGCTGACGGCAGAAGGAAGAGCTGCAGAGGCTAGCTCGTCGACAGCGGTAGGTACGGAACCGGCAGGTAAGTGCAGTTGAAAAACTTTTAGGGTCTGGAAAACTCCGTGCCTGGTGTATTGAACCAGGATTTGAAATGAATTTAAAAACAAAAATAAAATAAAAGAGTAAAATAGAACAAAAATACTCTGTATAATACAACGGAGTTTTAAAAAAGAACGTCCCGGGGGAATACCCAGCGATCAGGACGGGAGATTAATTACGGAGCCGGTTCCGATACTGGTGACCGTTAAAAATAAATTAGGGAGGTTAGATGCTCCACAAACTTTTTGGCAGGGGGGGGAAATTTTAAATGTCAGAAAGGCCATATTTTTAAAAAGTTAATAAAGGCCTTCAGATGGAAAATAATAGAAATATTCCCTAACCTACCCTAAGGGGGTTTCACATATAAAAAGGAAAAAAATATGATGAAACATGGTGGGAATATCTACCTCAGATATTTCTGAAGGTAGTCTCCTTGAGGGGAAAAAACTCAGGAGAAACAAGGGCAGTGAAAAATAAAATGGAAAAACTGACCCTAAAAATGCACTGATAGTGGTGGCTGGTCATGAAGTACCCACCACAGCACCAATATATATATATATATATATATATATATATATATATATATATATATACACACAGGTGTGTGCACAACACCTGAATAATAAGTGAGACCATGGAAAATTACCATGGAAACCAAAATTAGTTGGTCTCTCACTAAACGCTGTTATGGTTAAAACAGCAGAACTAATGATGAGTGAGGCCATGAAAAGTAAACATGGAAACTAAAAACTCACCAAAGCTGTAATGATTGAAACAGCAGAATATGATAAAACTTTTATGTTTTATAAAGATATCAAAGGTGAATCCGTTTATGATATCCATGTCTCAAATTATATGAGATATAAAGAAATACAATTTCAAAGTATTTCAAACTGGTGCATGGCATTACTTTTCAAAAAGGAAAATAAAATAAAATAAAAAGTTGTGCAAATAACTACTACTTTTAAAATAAAATAAATTGCCATCAGTTTGTGGAGCTCAATGGGAAGAAATATATTTAATTTACCAAATCTGCACTCTAGATTCGCAGATCAATATAAATCAGGTTATGTTAAACTCCTGATTATTATGGAATAAACCTGCCTTATGATAAATCAAAGATATTGATTACAAAAGAACAGACTACTGATCTTTAAACTTTGGGGAAAAAACTATGATCCAATGAAAGATTTGATAATGGATCAAAACAAAGGCAAAGATCTTTAAACTTGGGGGAAAAACTATGATCCAATGAAAGATTTGATAATGGATCAAAACAAAGGCAGAAGTGGTATAATCCAACATAGCCTTATCCAAACCCATATAATTGGGAAAATAAGGCTCGAAGTACGTTGAAGAGGTGCAAACATCTTGTTACAAAATAAGTTCATGAAATCTCCAATTGTGGGGGATTACAGGTGTATTATGATCATTAATTTAATATAACTAAGGAAGGATTGGTTCACCTGTATAAGAAAACCTTAAAAATTGATTTTAGGTTTGCACTCAAAAGTAACTCCAATAAAGAAGGGGTACGTACATATATATTATAAAATTACCTCAGTGTAAAGATTTGATGGTATAAACCATACAAAACATCATTTTATATACACTTTCACAGTGTAAGAACATTTATTAAAATGGAAACATCTAGAACATGGAAATACAGTTGCTATTAACAAATTGTTAATCAATGTTACAGGTGCTTGAAATTAATTAAAATGGGTCAAGCTGTGCAAGTTAAAACATTGTCCAAAGGATTAAACCAGTTCAAGGCTGTTAAACAGAATACTGGAGGAACAATTATGCTGATAAAAGATCGGCACTTGCACTAATGAGGTCATGGTCATGGGTTATCTTGATTACATTTAAATTGGAAGGTTATAAGAGTCGGCTGCAAATTAGTGCTGCAATTACAAACCTGGTGGTAGGCAAGGACCTGACCCATTACATAAAGCGTATGCTTAGGCATTAATAAAATATTCATAAATTACTATTCTGAATTTAGAAGTAATTCAGCACCATAAGAGGGGGAAAATTGTTCCATGATACAAATATGTCTCATTGTTGTTGACATACTTTGTCCCTCCATTAGGTTAGGTAAAAAGTAAATAAAGCTCCAAAAGAAGGAATACAGAAGCTTATAAGAAAATGTATGCCTTTGTGAGAGGCTTATACAAATATCAAATGATACGTTATCATTATTAAAGTAATGTAAAAAAGGTTCACAAGCTGCTTCAACTATAAGCTTAACAGCTGTTGTAAACTGAAGCAAGTGTTACAGATGATGTACAGCTTCTGTGAATGTTTGGGTAAAGATAAGAATATTATCTATTCTTATAAGAATAATTGATACGTCTCTTGTTGGGACTGCGGACAATAATACCAGGTGAGCTAAAATGGATTGTCCTAAGAAATTTTCCAAACATTTGTATTAATTATTGAAGTATAAGGAGTTATGGATTAAATATCGATTGTTTTATTATGGAAGTGTCCATGTCATATCAAGGTGAACAATACCACGGCTGTGGCATATGTTAAAACACACAAGATAAGTCAAATAACAATCATGGGATTATCTGAGTAAACAGATGTAGCATATTCTAAAAGTTTAGTCCAGCTGTTTATCTCTAAGGAAGAGACAATGGTATCGGAGACAACAAATTTGGGAGGAAAACACATTGTCATTAATATGGATTACTTACGATTAATCTGGTTGCATACAGATTAAATCACCGATCTTTCAAATGTTTCTTGTGGGTAAAGCAAGAACAGGAAAGGTGGATGCTTTTCTCTCAATTACATGAGGAAAAGATGTTCTTTTGTGTTCCTCATTTTGTTTGATAGGGCAGTGTCTGATGAAAATGTAGCAGGACACTGCCAGAGGCATTTTGGTGGCCCAATACGGATCCCTCATGGTTTCGTAAATATTGAGTGATGTTGAACCACTTGTGATGATTCATAGTTGCAGTAATTTATTGAAGTCTGAGGAAGGGTCTCGACCCGAGGCGTTGCCTATCTCCTTTCGCTCTTTGGATGCTGCTGCACCCGCTGGGTTCTCCAGTTTTGTGTAACCCTGCAGTAATTTATTGTTGTACAAAGGCATCCATGACATGAAAATATGAATTTGACTATCTGCAGGTTGACCAGGCCATTACAACAGCTGATGGTCAAAGAAGTCTATGAATGTTTAACTAAAATAACAACATAACAATAAAATAATTATGTATAAAAGAAGTGTTATACCTGCAATTTGCAGAAATAAGTTTAAAAAAACAATATTTTGTTATAAGAAATTGGAAGTCTGTGTATACAGTAAAGTTATTTTATCATATTAGATATATGTGAGTTCCTTGTGGATTGCATTTTTCTGAGTATCTAATTGATAGAGCCAATAATAGGGCTCAGAGTGTTACCGTCCTATTAACGGACAATATACTAACCAAGAAGTTATCAGGTGCATTCATAATATCCCGATATGGAAAGGGATATATATGTGGATATTAATATAAATATATATATGTGTGTATATATATATAATCTGTCCAAAATTGTAATATATAAGTCGGGAGATAAATAATCCTGAATTGCTTTAGGCAAATATACCTAAATTTGTAATATACAAAAAGAGTTAACATTGAAAATAATAATGCTGATGACTTTAGTATCAATATAAGAGTGCAAACATTGCAAATGTTACGTTATAATTGCATGTGGATACAGATTACATTATCATATATGTTTATGAATTTACCAAACAAAGCACACCAAGAGGAGCTGAAACCAAGGTAAACCTATAAGCATATCCTGTCGAACTTAAGTTGTGTGTGTGTGTGTGTGTGTGTGTGTGTGTGTGTGTGTGTGTGTGTGTGTGTGTGTGTGTGTGTGTGTGTGTGAACATTGATGAAATATGTTGAAGTAGGTAAGAGTCTCTGTGGTGATGAGGCAGTACTACTTATTACACACAAAAACCACATTAGGTTCAGTAAAAACTGATGGTTCTAGAGAAATGTATTCTAGATGGTTAGAAATTGGATACACTCAGTGGAACTAGACACTGAAAGGTGGAAAATCACTCTGTTAATGAGGTAGATACATTCACAGGAATGGCACGGGATGAGCCGCTCGAGCAAAGATGCAAGGCCGCAGGAGGGTGTAAATTAATGTTAAAGTAAAAAGGAACCAGTCATGGTGTCAGGTTTGGAGTGTTGGGTTCTCTATAATTGTTGCTTTGTCATACCATCAAAATATATATATCAATTGATATTTTGTGATAAACTTGCCTTTCAATGGAAAGGGCATTACTTTTATTCTTTATAATGTGAAATAATTTATCACATAATTTGAGGCAATGTTTGGGGAAAAATGTGTTATTCACTCGTCACTGTGTTGAATGAGCCGGACTGTCGTATGGAATAAATTCTACGACATGAAAAACACAGAAAGCTTCAAAATCTTCACGTAGTCACTCACGTGACTCCGAAGTAAAATAGTAAGATTAAACGAGAACTTACCAGTTTGAAGTTTGATCTTTATTTTATGAGGAGTAACGATGAGGGATTACGTGCCCTCCACTCCCCACCCTCATAAAATAAATGATCATCTGGTAGTTCTAAATCTATGAGAAGCCTTACTATCTTACTCCGGCTATTATGTTCTGTGTTTTTCATGCCGCTGCTTTGAAGTATGCCGTTCCAGCGCCAGGCGGGGTTCTTCACGTAATCCCTCATCGTTACTCCTCATAAAATAAAGATCAAACTTCAAACTGGTAAGTTCTCGTTTAATCTTACTATTAAATAACGGAAAAGCCGCAGGCCCTGATGGCTTAAGTGTTGAATTTTATAAGAAGTTTTATGATCTGATCTCTCCACGCTTACATACAATATATAAATATGCTTATGAACAAGGAAAGTTACCAGAATCATTAAATTAATCTACAATTACACATCCCTAAAGCTGATAAAGATTTAGAGGACGCTGGATCATACAGAGCAATAGCTCTTTTAAATACTGATCAATAAATACTAACTAAAATTTTATCTCGGAGGCTAAGTTTAGTGATTAATAACTTAATACATCATGACCAAACAGGTTTTATTCCAAAACGCTATTCATCCTATAATCTGAGATGTCTATTCAATGTCATGTACTCAAAAAGAGTGAATGATATTGAACTAGCTATCATATCCTTAGATGCTGAAAAAACATTTGACCAGGTGAAATGGCCATATTTATTTAAAATAATGCAGAAATTTCAACTGGGGGATAGATTTTCCAAATGGGTAAAAATCATATACTCGAATCCAACTGCAAGAATATTAACAAATCAAATGTTATCAGCAAAATTTAATCTCTTTAGGGGTTGTAGACAAGGATGCCCGTTATCACCATTACTATTTGCTTTGGTAATAGAACCATTAGCCGAAATTATTAGATCAGAACCAGAAATATATGGATATAATACCAAAACTACAACAAATAAAATATCTCTATACGCAGATGACATCTTAATTTATATCACAAAACCGGAGATTAGTATTCCCAATCTATTTAATGTTATAACTAAGTTTAGTACATTTTCTGGGTATAGAATTAATTGGAATAAAAGTGAAATTATGCCTATAACTGGAATAAAATTAAATATATTAGAACAATTCCCACTTAAAATAGTCACGGACAAACTCAAATATCTAGGAATTAATGTATCTAAGTCTTATAACTGTCTATTTAAATATAATTACCCTCAATTATTAAATAAACTAAAAAAATATATTTTATATTGGAAAACACTACCTATATCAATGATCGGTAGAATAAATGCTATAAAAATGATTTTTTTTTTGCCACAATTGTTATATTTATTTAAAGGCATCCCTTTATATCTCCCTAAAATGTTTTTTAAATAAATAGATACTTTGGTTAATAGTTTTATTTGGGACTATAAAAATCATCGAATAAGTAAAAAACATCTATGTAAATCTAAAATAAATGGTGGACTAGCATTACCAAATTTCCTATATTATTTCTGGGCAGTTCAGATTAAGAATATGAATTTTTGGTTGGTAAATTTAGATCATGAGCCAAGCTGGCTAAAGATGGAAAAGGAAGACTGTTTGCCTTTTGATGTAGGTTCGATTCTTTTTGCACCAATGGAAGTACAAAAAAAAACGTATGGTGACAACCCTATAATTCATAGCAATAGACGTATTTGGAAACAAATAGTTAAGACCCTACATATGGATAATTTGTCACTTTGTTTGCCAATTATGAATAATCCTTTGTTTAGGCCCTCTGTATTGGACAAGGGGTTTAGACATTGGAATGATTTAGGAATTAAAAGGATAGAACACCTTTACAAGAAAGGAAAATTTCTTTCATTTCAAGAGTTACAGGATATCTATGGATTGCAGTCAAATAACATATTTAGGTATTTACAAATTATAAACTATATTAAGTCAAACACGCAAGACTATAAAAATAGAAAACCAGGATTATTAGATGAATTGTTTAATAAACACCCAAATACAGAAAAATTAATAGCGTATATATATACAATACTATTTTGGATAGGGAAATCCCAACTTCGGAAATATATCGACAAACATGGGAAAATGAAATAGGTTTATCTATAATGAAGGAAATTTGGGAAGAAAGCCTACAACGTATACATCGTTGCTCATTAAATGCTAGACATATATTGATACAATTTAAGGTATTATACAGATTACATTATTCAAAAACAAAATTAAATAGAATTTATCCTAACATTTCTTCTATTTGTGATAAATGTCAAGACTTGGAAGCTAACTTAACGCATAGTTTTGTAACATGTATAAAACTTAATTATTATTGGACAGAAATCTTTAGAGTTATCTCTGTAGTTCTTAAAATTAAACTGGACCCAGATCCAAAATTAATAATATTAGGAGTTCCGGATTCAAATCTAATATTAACAGTAAACCAAAGAAATTTCTTGGATTACTGTTTGATAATAGGGAAAAAATTAATATTGAAATTTTGGAAGGGAACATTATCCCCCACAATTAAAATGTGGACAGTGGAAATGTTGGAGATTGTATTTGTCCTAATGGACAAATACAAACTCTTTGAACAGATATGGTCTCCATATACAGAATATTTGAAGGGGTAGCTGTTCTTGGCATCACAACTCAATGGGTACCCGGCAGGATTAGATGAAAATAACTGTTTTTTTTTTATTTGTATACATGTCTCTATTGATATCGCTATTTGAAATTGTGTTATTCACTATTAAGATGTATACTATAATCTCTTTTTTAATATATATATAATACTTTGTTTTAATTAAATATATATAACAAGAATATATACATATATTTTTTTCTCTCTTCTCTTTCTCTCTCTATATAATCAACATTATTATTTAATCACTATTCTTATTGATTAAAATCTATTCTTTTATTTTTCTATTTTCTAAAAAAATAGAAGTTTATAAGAATTATTCGTAACATTTGTATACTTATTGAAATAAGTTGGTTGTGTATTTGAAAAGTTGTTATACCGTTGTTATGATGGATTACTTCTAATAAAAATATTATTACAGAGAATTCCATTAAAAACAAATCACGATTGTCATTGTGTGGGGTGGGGTGGCGGGGGGGGGGGGGGAATGGGGGAGTTTTCATTTATAAAAAAACATCGCAATTTTCATTGTGGGGGGGGGGGGGATTGGGGGGAGGTGAGGAGTGGGGGAGCAGTGAGATAGAGGGAGAGGAGGAGGTAGGGAGGGAGAGGGTTTATGGAGGGAGAGGGTTTATGGAGGGAGGGAGGGAGGGTAGGGGAAAGGAGAGGGAGGGAGAGGTCAGAGAGGGAGTGGGGGAGTGTAGGAGGGGAGGGGAAAGAAGAGGGAAGGTGACGAGGCCTGGCGTGGGCCGAGCCCCGGGGTTGTAGCCGGGCCCAGGCTTTTAGAGCTGGGGAGTGGACACAGATACGGACTGGGCCCTGAGCGCGGCTCCGGGCCCTGGGCTGCGGTTCGAGCCAGTGTGGGGTCCGGGGGCTGCTGGTCCAGGCCCGCAGGGAGGGAGAGGAGTGGGATCCAGGGCAAGGACTAGGCCGCAGCCTCGGCCTCTCCTTCCACCTCAACTACAACTCCATCGGCGACGTGGTAGAGCAAACGGGGCCGGCAGTGGTTTACATATAAATCCTGGGGAGGTGAGGTGGGGAACTGGGGGGATTGAGGAAGAAGAGGGGATAGGGAGAGAGATGGAAGGGAAAGTGGGGGTGGTGGGGGAGGGAGGGCTGGGGGATAGAGGGAGAGTAGAGGGGGAGTGGGGGATAGAGGGAGAGGAGGGCAGTGGGGGAGGTGGGGTGGGATGGGGAGAGGTGAGTAGTGGGAGAGGAGGGGGATAGAGGGAGAGTAGTGGGGTAGTGAGGAGAGAGGGAGGTGAGGGAGGGAGTGGGGAGGAGGAAGGGGAGGGTCAAGACGAGGGAGGGTGAAGAGGAGGAGGGAGTGCTGGGGGATGGGGGGAATGGAGGAGGATAGGGGTAGGAAGATGGATGGCGCAGTAATGGAGGAGGGGAGGGGGAAGAGGGAGCAGGAGAGGGAGGGGAGGAAGCAGAGGAGGGTTGGTGGAGGGTAGGGAGAGGGAGGAGGGGAATAGGGGGCTGAAGAGGGAGAGTGAGATGTGCTCACATTGATCTTATATTTTTACAGGCTATTATTGACATTTTGAACTTTAAAAACATCGCAGTCGCACTCCCACTTGCCGGCTGCGCCTGCACAGTTGTGGGGGGGTTGCCGTGATTCACGTCACAACGGGGATCTCTGGCGTCACAACGGGAACCCGTCAGCCGGGTCTGCACAGTTGGGGGCTATGGGTGAGTGGTGGAATATTGCATTGGGGGAACAGGGCCCAATGGGTCCCACTTGGTCTAGTGCATAGTTAAACACCACTTCACTGAACCCACTTCACCTTCCATAACGTAGAAAGCAGCTCAGGAAAAAAAAATACCAACAACTTAGAGTGTTTGTTATCAGGCCGACAGGCAAAAAGAAGACATCAACAGCAACAAATGTGTTTGCAAGTTTTATAAGTTGCTCCATGGGAACATTAGACAAAAGTTGTACAGAGAGTTATACTAACAACTGAACAGTTGAATAAAAGGGCATTTTAGGGTAGAGGCAGAGTGGCGGGAAGGTCTACGGGTGGTATTGTCAGATCTGTAGAATTGAAGATTTCACCAAAGATTATGTGGTGAGAGGTCAGGCACATTATTGGCTAGTCTATGGAGGCATCTGAAAACAAGAAAGGGAATCTGAAATGTCAAGCTTCTCTGTGCCAGGAGTCAAAGCAGAACGCCAAGAGCCAAGGGATGGGATGGACCACGTTATAATATAGAGAGCAGAGACTTAGATGAATATAAATCTCCAAAGTATGGCAGTGTAAGCAACATGACAAGGAGAAGGTGGCTGTTATGGATTTTTGCTGCTGCTAGCTGCCATGTGTTTGAGTAGAAGGGAGCAGATTCCTGCCTGGGATATTCAGTTTTTTATGTTAGAAAAATGCAGTCGTTATTTCCACACTGGAGATTATTTTCATCGTCACAGACCTATTAAAATAACTTCCAAGCTTCACACATGTTTGCGTATTAGCTCATGGAGTGTAAACGGACAAGATCTAACATTCCAGCGGTGGGAAGAGAAAGCAGAGCTCGCGGAAAAACACCCGACCCGACGGAGGAACTCCGGGATGACCCCTCCAGAGCCGACGAGCTGGATCTTCCAGGAACAGCTGGAGCTGCCGACTTTGAAAGTACCCCCCGTTCGTTATGGTGCTGGAGCTGCCGTCTGTGAGGGAATCCCCGTTCCAGCGCAGGTCCGCAGAAACAGCAGGTACAGTAAACTCAGTACTTGGAAACAAAGGGGAAGCCTCCATTGTGTCCGGAAACGTGGCCGTCGGACAGGACTTCAGGTCAGACTGAAGCGCAGGGGACTTCGACCCCCTCTCCCTACTATCCTACTGGCCAATGTACAGTCCCTTGAAAATAAAGTGAAGGTCTTAAGGGCAAGGCTGCTTTACCAAAGGGAGCTGAGGGAATGCTCTGTGTTCTGTTTCACAGAGACATGGCTCACCCCCAGCTCCCCAGACTCAGCGGTCCAGCCTGAAGGGTTCTCCATCCACCGCATGGACCGTACACCGGCATCGGGGAAAGGGAGAGGAGGGGGCGTCTGCCTCATGGTCAACTCTGCGTGGTGCTCAGACGTGGCAGTCCTGTCCAACTCCTGCTCTCCACATCTCGAACATCTGGCGGTGAAGTGCCGTCCCTTCTACCTTCCGAGGGAATTCACCTCCATCATCCTGACCGCGGTCTACATCCCACCCCAGGCAGACGTCCGTCTGGCGCTGGAGGAGCTGCACGCCGTGGTCAACAAACACCAGACGTCTTACCCCGAGGCATTTACACCATTGCTGGGGACTTCAATAAAGCAAACCTGAAGAAATCACTCCCTAACTTCCACCAACTGCACCAGAGGACCAAACACCCTCGACCACTGCTACACCACCATCAAGAATGCTTACCGCTCTATCCCTCGCCCTCACTTCGGTAAATCCGACCATACCACAGTGCTGCTTCTCCCTGCCTACAGGCAGCAATTAAAGAGCGCACCCCCAGAGGTGAGGACTGTACAGAACTGGTCGGGGGGGGGGGGGGGGGGGGGGGGGGGGGGGGGGGGCAGAGGAACAACTCCAGGACTGTTTGGAGTCTGTAGACTGGGCAATGTTCAAGGAGTCGGCAACGGACTTGAACGAATACACCACAGTCGTTACAGACTTCATAAAGAAATGTGTGGAGGACTGCATCCCTACAAAAACCTTCTGAGTGTTTCCCAATCAGAAACCTTGGATGAACTTTGAGATCCGCACTCTTCTGAAGACCAGACACCGGTCATTCATGTCTGATGATATAGTGGTCTACAAGTTCAGATACGACCTTGGTAAGACCATCAAAAAGGACAAAAGGGGCTTCTGCTCCAAGCAATCGAGCAACTGTCTATATGGTGCCAGCATAATAACCTGGCCCTCAACACCAGCAAAACCAAGGAACTGATTGTGGACTTTGGAAAGAGTAGGATGGGGACCCACAGTCCCATTTATATCAACGGGTCGATGGTTGAAAGGGTCAAGAGCTTCAAATTCCTGGGCGTGCACATCTCTGAAGATCTTTCCTGGTCCGAGAACACTGATGCAATTATTAAGAAAGCACATCAGCGCCTCTACTTCCTGAGAAGATTACGGAGAGTCGGTATGTCAAGGAGGATTCTCTTTAGCATCTACAGGTGCACAGTAGAGAGCATGCTGACCGGTTGCATCGTGGCTTGGTTCGGCCCTGGAGCTGAAAAGACTACAACGTAGTAAACACTGCCCAGTCCATCATCGCCTCTGACCTCCCTTCCATCGAGCGGATCTATCGCAGTCGCTGCCTCAAAAAGGCTGGCAGCATCATCAAGGACCCACACCATCCTGGCCACACACTCATCTCCACACTACCTTCAGGTAGAAGGTACAGGAGCCTGAAGACTGCAACGACCAGGCTCGGGAATAGCTACTTCCCCACAGCCATCAGGCTATTAAACTCGGCTCGGACAAAACTCTGAACATTAATAGCCCATTATCTGTTTATTTGCACTTTATATGTTTATTTATTCATGTGTGTGTATATATTTATATAATGGTATATGGACACGCTGATCTGTTCTGTCGTCATGCCTACTATGTTCTGTTGTGCTGAAGCAAAGCAAGAATTTCATAGTCCTATCAGGGATCAAGAACCTTAAATCTTGAATTTTGCCTTATCATAGCTAAAGGTTTCAGGTCGAACCACAGGCCAGGATTTTTGTTGCAAAATGGGAAAATGTCGCAAAAGTGAAAAAAAGCATAATAGGCGGTAGAACAATTTTCGTATGTGGGTGGGGAAGTCGAGAACTAAGGGGGCGAAAAAGGGATCAACATTACTTAAAGAGTACTTTACAAAGAGCTTTTTGTAATATTGTCGGCACCTTTGTGGTGGCTCATGGTGCACTTTGTATGCAAGAGCAAAGAATTTCCCTGTACCTAGATACAACGGTCGTCATCATCATCATCATCATCATCATCATCATCATCGTCATTTAAAAAACAAGTACAACGTACATGTATCAATCTTGACTTGCAATTTTTATGCACAAGCTTTCACTGCTCGATGCAGGTACTGCGATATGCCAGAATGGTCATGACCCCAATAGGTGCTCTGGGATCAATATATAAATCATGAGGATTGAAGTTGCCTTTGGCAGTCGTGAGTTGGCAGCCTACTTTACATGTCACCTGGTTTTCTTTCCCATTAGAGGAGACCAAAAACAGGCCAAGTATTCAAAATGGCCACAGATCAAGAACATTTGTTCTCTTTACTGTGTGATGAACATTGCCAAGCTGTCCCAAAAATGACTCATGTGTACAGTTCAACCACGGGCTTAATAGATCTGTGGTGACTTGAGAAAAACAAGAGAGACTGTAAGAATTGTCAGATTAAAATGTCACAACAGAGCTTTTCATGTTGCCTCATGTCCCAAGAACATTAGGTCAAGGAACCAGAGCGACATAATTAGCAGTTCCAATGCCAGAAATTGAAAGGCACCTGTTAAGTTAAAATACTTTATTTGTGCCAGTTGCCTGTGTAAAATTGAAGAGTGCGCATGCCTAATGTGTTTTAGTTTTAATTTTAGAGATACAGCACAGAAACAGGCCATTTCTCCACCCCCCCCCCCCCCCCCCACCACCACCACCAAGTCAACGCCGACCAGCGATCCCCGCACATTAACGCTATCCTACACACAATAGGGACAATTTATAATTTTACCAAGCCAATCAACCTCCAAACCTGTGGAGTTGGGGTCTTTGGAGTGTGAGAGGAAACCGGAGCTCTCGGGGTAAACTCACGCAGGTCGCGGGGGGAACGTTCAAACTGTGTACAAACAAGCACCCGAAGTCAGGATCGAATACGGGTCTCTGGCATTGTAAGGCCACAACTCTACCGCTGTGCCACCGAAATAACTAAAATAAATCTTGTTGCATAATGTTGCCTGGAGTTTGGTAAGCTTTTATGCATGTGATTGGATCAGCATGCATGTGCTTTTCTGAGAAATGTACAAAAGTGCCAGAAAAACACCAGTTTTTATTGTTATTACCTCAAGTGTTTTTACTTATTAATCAGCAGTCTTCAGGGCGCACAGGCACAAGGTCACCTCGAAACGTCTCCAGAATTACAAAGTTAGGCTGACAGATTTCTTATTGATCAAAGCCACAGTTTCTGATTCTTGTAGATTTATCCAATGGCTTAATTCAGCTTTAAGAGACATTCAATGATTTAAATGGTCCTGTATCCTAAAATCTATCCCCATTAATCATCCACTGTCACCTACCCAAAGCTTATCAGTGTGCTAACAGCTTATTTATACATGGTGATCAGATATCATAACAGGTTATCGCCAACCGTAGCTCCACGCTCGCTGGAAAATGGGAACCAAAATGCCTTCTGAAGGCTGCTCAGATGGAAAGAAGATGCCAGTGACATTTTTAACCACTGATTTACAAAGGTGTTTTAGTCAGCCTCCACAAAGGCTGGCAATGCAGTTTTAATGTAGAGACAAAGAACTGTAGATGCTGGTTTATGCCAAGGATAGACACAAAGACTCAGCAGACCAGGCAGCATTTCCAGAGAAAAAGGATAGGTGACATTTCGGGTCGGATTATTGCCCACTTAGATCTTCTCCAAAGATTTGCTATCCAGTCAATGGGCCCAGCTGGTCAGGTAAGTGAGTCGCAAACAAAGAACAATAAGATCTCTTTGCTAAAGTGGCTGATTTTCTCCGGATCATGAATTAAATGAGAAGTTCTCAGATCAATATACACATGTCCCCGGTCATCTCACTGAAATACTTTTGAAGTGTTGTTCAACAGCTGAAGGTTTACCTCATTATTGTCATGTTACGAATTGCGGTAGCTTGCTGCGTATACTGCTGCCACACATATTTTGTTTCTGTATGCTTCAAAATTGTTTCATCGGCTGCCAGCCATTTGCTGCAACCCCAATTCTTCTTAACCTTGTTGGGGGCTGCAATTAGCTTTAATGCAGCCAGAATTAAGCAAAGTGGAAATTGACCAAAACTCCCTCCCTCCAATTGTTACTTATTAAATCTCCACTCTTAAGGGCCTGTCCCACTGTACGAGGTATTTCAAGAGTTCTCCCGAGTTCTCCCCTGATTCGAGCTCGTGTAATGTACGTAGCGGGTACGCAGGAGCTTGTGGATGTCACGTAGTGGCTCGTATGAGCAACGGTAGGTACTCAGGAAATCCGGTAAACTCGTGACGTTTTTTCAACACTGAAAAATGTCCATGAGTAAAAAAATACTCGTGACGAAAATAATTGTTACTTTTTACTCGTACGAGCCCCTACGTACCCGCTACGTACATTACACGAGCTTGAATCAGGGGAGAACTCGGGAGAACTCTTGAATTACCTCGTACAGTGGGACAGCCCCTTAAGTGTGAATATGGGCAGGTCAGTTGAAAGCATCAGCAGACAGTCTTGATGTGTTACCATCATAAAAGTCACAAGAACTAGATAAACATCAAAGATGCAGGTAAGTGTTGCAGAAGGGGCAATTCCCAGAGAAGAGCATCATCAGCAAACGCTTGAAATGTTCGATCAGCAGAGAACCAAACAAATAAATATATCGTTGAAGATAAGAAAACAACTATGCCATGCATTTGTAAACTCCACTCTTTGTTTAAATGCCAATACCCACACTCTTCCACATTGAGATACACAAAGGCTTTTGTTGCTTATAGTGTAAATGCTTTCACATTGGCACAAATTGTTCAACAATTAACAGGACATTTTCATAAATTTCAGCCTTTCACGAGACAAAAGCAAGAAATAGATTTGACAAGTTTTCTCCGTGGAGTCTTTACACAGCCATTTGTTTTGTTCTGTTTCCAGAAGACAGTTGTTCCTTCTGGGGCAGTCTGTGCTTCTACTGATAAACACGGCTCTCTCCTATCAACACTAGAATGGTGCGCTTCGAGAAAATATGGGACTAATTGAGTCGATGCATGCATAACGTGGACCCACCTGTAAGAGTTTCCACCGCGTGTTCAGATCCTCCAGCTGGTTTAAACTGTATGGGGAGAGTTGTATATCAGGTGGCGTGAGCTGGGAAGCGAGATCATTCATGTGGGTCACATTCTCCTTCATGGGAGCAATCTCTGCTCTGAAAGCCTGGAATTAAAAAAAAAAATTCCATTCATTTACAACAGCATTCTACAAATAAACAGCAATTACAATGTTATCACTGAAATGCAAATGTGGAAATCCAAGGTACAGGCTAATATTTTGAAAACAAGTTAGTTTCTACATATTTCGCTTGGGCAGCTTACAGCCCAGTGGAATGAATATTGATTTCTCTCACTTCAGGTAGAGGTAGCCCCGGCATTCCCTGTCTCTCTATCCCTCCCCCACCCAAGTCACCCTACAAACAGCTAACAATGGCCAGTTTCCTTTATCATCGTTACTTTTTGGCATATCTTTCATTCATTGTTCTTTATCTCTCCGCATCACCGTTTATATCTCTCGTTTCCACTATTCCTAACCAGTCCGAAGGGTCTCGACCCGAAACGTCACCCAGTCCTTCTCTCCAGAGATGCTGCCTGTCCCGCTGAGTTACTCCAGCTTTTTGTGTCGATCTAGTTTCTACATAAGATGGATACAGAGCAGATATTAAATAATTCATTGTAGCAAGGGAGATGCAGAATCAGCAAAGTTTAGATTTTAGAGATACACTGTGGAAACAGACCCTTCGGCCCACTGAGTCCTTCCCGACCAGCGATCACCTCACACTATCCTACACACTGGTGACAGTTTACAGAAACCAATTAATCTACAAACCTACAAACCAGTAAGTCTTTGGAGGAAGAAACATCTTTTGGTGGAAAATGGAGCATCTGGAGAGAAACCATGTGGTCACAGAGAGAACGTACAAACTTCGGACAGACAGCATTTGTGTCTCATCAATTAATGGTTCCCTTTTGCTGATATTGTGTGTTAACCACTTGTTTCTACTAATGTGACAACATTGTCCAGGCTTACTTAATAGAACATGATAAACAGTCCATACCCATAGCAGACTCTCATTCAGTTTGAACAGACAGAGCAGCATGCCTTGAACAACATTCTGTTGCAATTTGATTTTTATTGTAATCTTCATCAAACAAGATTTTCCAAACCCTTGCACTACTCTTGCAACTCCTGTAATGCAACTCTTGCACTGAACCGTATTCCCTTTATCCTGTATCTGTACGCTGTGGATGGTTAGATTGTAATCAAGTCTTTCCACTGACTGGTTAGCATGCAAAAAAAGTATTTCACTGTACATGTGACAATAAACTAAACTAAAAAAAAAATATTTCTGCTGCTGTTTTCAACAGTTATTAAAGGTTGAAGCTGCTTATATAATTATGAAAGGTCTTGGATTTCATTAACACTTTTCATGCCCTTTGATAACATCCAGGACTTAACAAGCGATTAGATACTTTTGAGGTGGGATCACTGTGAAATGGCATGTGTAGTAATTTAAATTTGCCCACTTTTGGAGTGGTGGAAGGGACCGGCATGTATGCAAGTTTTATCCCTTACATTGGCGAAAATGTGATTTTATCCCCATACGAACCGGCAGTGTTTTTCCTGCCGATATGGGGTTCAAATTCACTGCAACCGCAACGTTCCAATCGATCGGGTTTCACAAAAATCCACTCGCAAGATGAGTAAAATGCCCATTAATTTACGGGAATTAAACATTAAATTCCTTCCATTTGGCCTATAAATTCATGACAATGAGATTTAAAAATCATGTTATATTGTGAATCCTTGTGTGAATGTTATTTGGACACTTAGGCTATTTAAAAATGTTAACCTTTTTTAAAGAAATGGATAGATGTTTAGATCTAGTAATTGAAATTTGTAATTAGCTACAATTAGGTAACTAACTAATTATATGCTTTAATTTCAGGTCATCCAAGTAAGATTATTTCATATTTGTTTCATATGAAGAAAGACTGGATAGACTCGGCTTGTACTCGCTGGAATTTAGAAGATTGAGGGGTGATCTCATAGAGACTTACAAAATTCTTAAGGGCTTGGACAGGCTAGATGCAGGAAGATTGTTCCCGATGTTGGGGAAGTCCAGGACAAGGGGTCACAGTTTAAGGATAAGGGGGAAGTCTTTTAGGACCGAGATGAGAAAATCATTTTTCACACAGAGAGTGATGAATCTGTGGAATTCTCTGCCACAGAAGGTAATTGAGGCCAGTTCGTTGGCCATATTTAAGAGGGAGTTGGATGTGGCCCTTGTGGCTGAAGGGATCAGGGGGTATGGAGAGAAGGTACAGGATACTGAGTTGGATGATCAGCCATGATCATATTGAATGGCGGTGCAGGCTCGAAGGGCCGAATGGCCTGCTCCTGCACCGAATTTCTATGTTTCTATGTTTCAGAATGATTCAATCTATAATAACTGAAAATTTCATTCAGTTCTCTTAATTTTTAAGAAAGTTATGGGCTTTTGACTGTCCTCGATCTCAGCTTTTGAGTTAAGTCAATGGAAAAGCTATAGGGAACAAGATGCTAATTTCAGAGTATGAAAATGGCCATAACCTTTTTAATACTGAAGATATGAAAGTGAATTAGGTGTCAAATTAAACTTCTTTTTATGTTTTATCTGATGGGATAAATTGCAGACTTGTTTTTTTTTTATCTCAAAATTTTGTAACATTGCTATTACATGTGGAATGATTATTGGTAGGGTGGCCTGTGCCTTGCCCCCTTGCACTTCCAATTATACAAAGATTGCAAATAGCAACAGGAGAGAGAAAGCCACCACATTGTATTCATACAATGTAAATATGCTGCATACATTAAGTGCTGGAGATGCAGCAGAACATGAGTGAACAAGCTTACACAAACCATAATGTGATGTTGACCAAATAAATCTGAAGAAGGGTTTCGTCCTGAAACATTGCCTATTTCCTTCGCTCCATAGATGCAGCCTCACCCGCTGAGTTTCTCCAGCATTTTTGTCTACCTTACATTTTTCAGATGCTGGTTGAGGTATAAATATTGGACAGTGGGATGTCGTGCATCGACCTACAAAGGCGACGGGGGAGTCAGGACCATTCCTCAGAATTCCTCCAGTCTGAAGAAGAGTCCCAACCCAAAACATCACCTATCCATGCACTCCAGAGATGCTGCTTGACCTGCTGAATTACTCCAGCATTTTGTGTTCTTTTTGCGCAAAACAGCATTTGCAGTTCCTTCTTTCTACAATGGAGATGGGAATTGCTTTAAGATCTGGTCCTGAAGAAAGTAACCTCCAACAATGGAACACATCCCCAACACCACTGGGTTTCTGTGTCCTGTGTCTGAGGAGCGTGTTTGAAAAATTGATATGCACCCTATTAACACGGGCCAACTCTAACTCATGATATAGTGTCCTATCTCAATGAGACTACTATCTCAACTCTGATCTGATCTCCTATCTCATTGGACCAATGGTTCTTTATTTCATTAAAAAATAAAGAGCCATTGAACCACTGAGATAGGAAAATAAATGCGTTCTCCAATTTGAAGTCATGCACATCGACCACTTCACAGCAAAGCTACATTAAACATTCTTCGTCGAGAAGTCTTTAGCCTCACAGATTCGTCTCACACAGAGCCGTGGGCGGCAGCAGACCAGTGAAGATTGCCACCAGGATAGGGACAGAGTGGAATCTGGAGATTAGACTGTCACGGGTGAAGCAATGTGGAGCAGTGTGATGCAGCAGGAAGAATCATGGTACAAAGATGCAGAGAGTCCTTCTACAGAGGGCTCCAATGCCCACACCTTCCCGCCAACTCCATCGAGGGCTTTTCCCCGTTTCCCATCCTCAGTCTCCCTCTTGTTTCCTTTCTTCCAACCATTGATTTACCTTTCCCATGATCTTATTTTTTACCCCCCCCCCCCCCCCCCCCCCCTCCTTCCCCCCCACTGTGGCCTATAACCCTTTACAACTTATCCTATCCATGCTATCTCTAACTGTTATGATTGTACTTCTCCGCAATCGTTCCTAGCTTTGTTAAAACGTTGGTTTCAATCTTCCCCTCACCCTCGCTCAGGGGACTCTCTCCTCCCTCCCCACTCAAGCTCTCCACCCCCTCCTCCCCTGGAGGCCCTATCCATGCAACTGCAGGAGATGTAACACCTGTCCCTACACCTCCACTTGCATTTCCATCCAGGGACCCCATCAGCCCTTCCAGGTGAGACAAAGGTTCATGTGCGTGTCTTCCAACCTCATCTACTTCATTCACTGCTCCCAATGTGGCCTCTACCACGTCAGTGAGACCAAGCGTAGTCTAGGTGATCATTACGCAGATCCCTTGTGCCCAGCCAAGGCCGATGAGAGCTCCCGTTGCTCAGCACTTTAATTTCCCTTCCCATTCCCATTCCAACCGTTCTGCCCTTGGCCTCCTTCACTGCCAGAGCGAGGCTGCACACCAACTGGAAGAATAGCACCTCATATTCTGCTTGGTTAGCTTACGGTTGCTTTAGATCATGTTTGTGAAACTCTTACTAACTCATACAGTCATGGAGTGATACAGCGTGGAAACAGGCCCTTCTTCACAACTTGCCTACACTAGCCAACATGTCCCATCTACAATACTCCCACCTGCCCGGGTCTGGTCCATATCCCTCCAAAACCATCCTATCCATATCCCTGTCTAACTGTTTCTTAAACGTTGGGATAGTCCCTGCCTCAACTACCTCCTCAGGCAGCTTGTTCCATACACCCACCACCCTTTGTGTGAAAAAGCTACCCCTCTGATTCCGAGTATCAGGTCTTTTTCCCCTTCATCTTAAAAGTAATCTGACCCTCGATACAGCTACTCTGGGCAAGAGACTCTGTGCATCTATTCCTCTCATGATTTTATACACCCCATGTACAATACACCTCATACATATACACTACAAAGCTATTTAAATGTTTGGTAAGAATATAGTTTTAAGTTAAAGTGTGCTTTGAACAGTGCTGGTGTTTGTGGCTTTGTACCAGATTTCACACAGGGCATCGGAAGCCAATATCCGGGATCTCAGGGTAATCTGACATTTCAGTGACTGATTCCACTCACTGTTAGCACAGTCTTATTCAGTGGAACTCAATAGGGGCCCACTGCTAAATTAGGTTAGTGAACATTGCCTTTGTTCAGGCATAGATGATTTTGACGTAAAAAATGAAAAAAGGAAGTAGGATATGAAAAGGAGCAGATGCCAAATAAAGACAATCTGGCAGGGCATGCTGTGAAAAGGTTTGAAATACAAACCGCCAAACAAGGGCAGCACGGGGGCACAGCGGTAGAGTTGCTGCCTTACAGCGCTTGCAGCACCAGAGACCCAGGTTCAATCCCGACTACGGGTGCTGTCTGTACGGAGTTTGTACGTTCTCCTCGTGACCGCGTGGGTTTTCTCCGAGATCTTCGGTTTGTATACTCCAATGACGTACAGGTTTGTGGGTTAATTGGCTTGGTATAAGTGTAAATTGTCCCTAGTGTATGTAAGATAATGTTAATGTGCGGGGATCGCTGGTCAGCGCGAACTCGGTGGGCCAAAGGGCCTGTTTCCACGTTGTATGTCTAAACTAAACTAAACAGGACTAAGGGGAAAACTCGGAGGGATTATTCTGTTGCACTGTGATGACATAACTGACAAATGCAAGGGCAGTGTTGCATTTCTTGGTGAATGAAATGATACAAATGTAAGTAGCGCACTAATAGCTAAGGTCATCACACCTTCAAACAAAGCTACTTCTCCACAGTCCACCCATTTCTTCCCTGGCTATATGGTTATATTGTGCATTAAATACTCAGTCAAATGGTCAATGCTCATTTAACATCCTTGAAGTAATAACACTTATCGTCTTGATCCAAAACATTGTCCATCCATGTTCTCCAGAGATGCGGGAGGTCATGTTGCAGTTGTATAAGACGTTGGTGAGACCACATTTAGATTATTGTGTTCAGTTCTGGGCACCATGTTATAGGAAAGATATTGTCAAGCTTGAAAGGGTTCAGAGAAGATTTACTAGTATGTTGCAGGACTAGAGGGTCTGAGCTGTAGGGAGAGGTTGAGTAAGCTGGGTCTCTATTCCTTGCAGCACAGGAGGATGAGGGGCGATCTTATAGAGGAGTATAAAATCACGAGAGCAATAGATCGGGGAAATGCTAAGAATCTCTTGCTCAGAGGAGGAGAATCGAGGACCAGAGGACATAGGTTCAAGATAAAGGGGAAAAGATTTAATAGGAATCTGAGGGGTACCTTTTTCACACAAAGGGTGGTGGGTACAAGCTGCCAGAGGAGGTAGTTGAGGTTGGGACTATCCCAACGTTTAAGAAACAGTTAGACAGGTACATGGATAGGACAGGTTTGGAGGGATATGGACCAAGTGCAGGCAGGTGGGACTAGTGCTTGCGGGTGTGGGCAAGTTGGGCCAAAGGGCCTGTTTCCACACTGTATCACTCTATGCTGCCTGACCTGCTGAGTTACTCCAGCACTTTGCATTTTTTTTGTAAACCAGCATCTGCAGTTCCTTGGTTTGACATTTTACTCCAGCAATTTGTGTCCCACACGAGATTCCAGCATCAGCAGTTCCTTGTGTTGCCATTTTTACTATAGGCACATGCACAAACGCAGGGGTGCACAGACGCAGGGGTGCACAGACGCAGGGGTGCACAGACGCAGGGGTGCACAGACGCAGGGGTGCACAGACGCAGGGGTGCACAGACGCAGTGGTGCACACACCCAGATTGCAAACACTTCATCTAGGTGTTCTTCCATTAACTGCAGTTCCTACCTCTCACCCATCACACACCCCAGTTTGAGTTTAGTTTAGCTTAAAGATACAGTGTGGGAACAGGCCCTTCAGCCCACTGTGTCCGTGCCGACCAGCGATCCCCACACATTAACACTATCCTACACACACTAGGGACAATTTACATTTATACCAAGCCAATTAATCTACAAACCTGTACGTCTTTGGAGTGTGGGAGGCAACCGATGATCTCGGAGAAAACCCGCGCGGTCACGGGGAGAACGTGCAAACACCATACAGACAGCACCCGTGGTCGGGATCGAACCCGGGTCTCGGCGCTGCAAGTGCTGTAAGGCAGAACTCTACCGCTGCGCCATCGTGCCGTCCATTTCTCCACAAACACTCTATTTCTGAGAGATTCACCAGAAAGAGTTCATGGGGAATAAACCAACTAACGCTGAGAAAATGTCAAAGAACCGACAAACCCATTTATACCTCCCTTGATGCACCCATTTTCATTATTTGGTAGAATAAACATTTGATCAGAATGTAGGATGGACTGTTGATTGGCTATCTGCTGTAGAACACAAAGTGCTGGAGTAACTCAGCATCTCAGGCAGTATCTCTGAAGTACATTTTTCTTCAAAAATAAACTTTGTTCAGAATAAAAAATATATACAAAACAAGAACTGTGCAAAAACTCTTCCGACATTCTCAGCGGCTACACATCTATTAATTGGCATTGTATTTGGCAGTATTCACAAAAACTATTATTTAGCCAGGCACAAAATGCTGGAGTAACACAGAGGGACAGGCAGCATCTCTGGAGAGAAGGAATGGGTGATGTTTCGGCTCGAGACCCTTCTTCAGAATCTTTAGGGATAAGGGAAACGAGAGATATAGACAGTGATGTGGAGAGATATAGAACAATGGATGAAAGATATGCAAAAAGTAACGATGATAAAGGAAACTGGCCATTGTAAGCTGTTTGTAGGGTGACTTGGGTGGGGGAGGGATAGAGAGATAGGGAATTCCGGGGCTACCTCTACCTGAAGTGAGAGAAATCAATATTCATATTACTGGGCTGTAAACTGCCCAAGCAAAATATGAGATGCTGTTTCTCAAATTTGCATTTAGCCTCACTCTCACAATGGAGGAGACCTAGGACAGAAAGGTCTGTGTAGGAATGGAAGGAGAATTAAAGTGTCCAGCAACCGGGAGATCGGGTAGGTTCAGGCGGGCTGAGCGAAGGTGTTCCACAAAACGATCACCCAGGCTGCATTTGGTTTCGCCCGTAAGAGCCCACATCTTGAACAACGGATACAGTATGAGGTTGGAGGAGGTTGAGGTAGATGAGGTTGGAGGAGGTGCGAGTGAACCTGTGCCTAACGTGAAAGGACTGTTGGGGTTCCTAGACAGAGTCGAGGGAGGAGGTATAGCGACAGGTGTTGCATCTTCTGTGGTTGCAGGGGAAGGTACCTGGGGAGGCGGTGGTTTGGGTGGGAAGGGATGAGTTAACCAGGGAGTTGTGGAGGGAACGGTCTCTGCGGAAGGCGGAAAGGGGTGGGGATGAGAAAATGTGGCTAGTGGTGGGATCCCGTTGGACGTGGCGGAAATTTTGGAGGATTATGTGTCGTATGCGACGGCTGATGGGGTGGAAGGTAAGGACTAGGGGGACTGTGTTTCTGTTGCGACTAGGAGGAGGGGGAGCAAGGGCAGAGCTGTGGGATACCGAGGTGACACGAGTGAGGGCCTCGTCTATGATGGAAGAGGGGAACCCCTGTTCCCTAAAGAATGAGGGCATCTCGGATGTCCTAGTATGGCACACCTCATCTTGGGTGCAGATGCGACGTAGACGGAGGAATTGGGAGTCGAGGATAGAGTCTTTGCAGGAAGCAGGGTGGGAAAAAGTGTGGTCGAGATAGTTGTGGGAGTCAGTGGGTTTGTAATAGATGCAGACATTAGTCTATTTCCTGTGATGGAGACTGTGAGATCAAGAAAGGGGAGGGAGGTGTCGGAGATGGTCCAAGTAAATTTGAGTGCAGGATAAAAATTGGTGGTGAAGTTGATGAAGTCCATGAGTTCTGCATGGGTGCAGGAGGTAGCACCGATGCAGTCTTCAATGTAACAGAGAAAGAGTTTGAGAATAGGGCTGATGTACGCCTGGAACAAAGAGGCAGGCATACAATGGCATAGCTGGGGCCCATGCGAGTGCCCATAGCTACGTCTTGAACTTGGAGGATGTGGGAGGAGTCAAAGGAGAAGTTGTTGAGGGTGAGGACCAGCTCTGCTGGGCAGTGTTAGAAGGAAATTGGTCGAGGTAGAAACGGAGGGCTTTAAGACCTTCCTGGTGAGTGATGGAGATGGCGTTTTGTGATTGGCAGATGGGTAGACATAGGCTAGAGATAAAAGGGTGACTAAAGGAGACCCTAACAGAGACAAGGTGACAAAAGAGTGTTGATCAGGAGTGAAGAGGTTTGAAAGAGCAGTTCAATGTAAAGCCAGTGGGAGCCAGTGGGAGGGGTATAGGCGGAGTGGAAGGGGACGGGGATGGAAAGTGGAGTGGGATAGTGGGAGAATCGGTGAGCATCAGGGTCAGGAAAGAGAGGGGGAGTGGGGAGAGGAGAACGAACTGCGGTGCTTTCTGCTGTTTCAGGTATCCACCAAGTCCAACGTCCTTCCCGTGTTTTTAAACTGCTAATACTGTAATGAACAATTGCATCTTCATTTTCTTCAGGCCAGAATTATTTTTTGACTTATATTTGCAGAACTGATTTTGTACCATCGACTATGAGAGAGACATTTCACAGTAAGGGGTTGGATTTCAAAGCTTATAATATGGAAATATTTGAATGCATTGTAAATTTGATTCTGTAAACACATAGGGGGTAATTTTCACCTTCGCTGACTTGCCGTTGGTCTGATAAAGCAGATTGGCCATCACGAGGGCATGTAATTGCGAAAACAAAACCTAATTCTTACATTGAAAATGCATGGTTTTAGGATTCCGGTGTATTTGTTAATTTACAGGTCTTTTTCAAGCAATTTCCAAAAGAACATTTGCAAGTAAACAAATGCAATATGATGCACAACACTAAACCCAGAGCCCAGTTCCACATTTCTTATTTTATAAAGCTATTAAGTGCAACAGAACCACTCAAAATTCCAGCAGTCCTATTCTAGGTGGGTATAAACTACAGTAAACTTGGTTGGTCTCTGTAAATTACTATTCTGATTAAATCTGATGTACCAGTGGTGCATGTCACCTCATATTACAACTCACTTTAAAATTGAATTTGAATGTGGTATTTTAACCTGTTCAAGGTCATTCCCTTTTTACACACAGGGATACAGTTTCACGATGAACATATTAAAAAAAATTAACAGTAGCAATCCGCAAACCCATGACAAGGATTTATAATGATTAATTCTGTATCTTAAATTACGGGTTTCACGGCATATAAAGAACATAACCTCCCCTTGGCATTAAAACCTCTTGTTTTACAGAAGAGTCATTAAACAGGTTTGTGTAGTTAAGGGGCTATCCCACTGTGGCGACCTAATCTGCGAGTTCTGGCGAGTTTGCCCTCGACTCATACTCATACATGGTCAACACAAGGTCCTAGGAGGTCTTTGTAACTCTCCTTCAGGCTCGAGAGTAGTCCCCGCGTACTCAACTAGGTCTTGGCATATTTTTCAACATGTTGAAAAATGGGCATTTTGAAAAATGCCCGGGAGTAAAATAAGGTCGCCATGGAAAAAATCGATACTTTTTTTACTCGTAGCTTTAGTCGAAGTAGGTCATAGTAGGTCGGCATGTTAGTCGTAGGTAGTCGAGGGTAGTCAAAGGTAGTCAAAGGTAATCGAAGGTAGTCGAAGGTAGTCATAGATAGTCTTCAACATAGTCGAAGGGAGGTCAAAGGGAGGTCGAAGGAGGTCGTTTTCACTCTCCACTATTCGGTGTCCAATTGTCCCGAAGCTAGTCGAAGCTAGTCTTCAACATAGTCGAAGGAGGTCGAAGGAGGTCTTCCACATAGTTGAAGGAGGTCTTCAACATGACATAAACTCGCCAATTAGGTCGCCCAAGTGGGAGAGCCCCTTTAAGCGCGGTTAAGACACACCTCACTCTATCTAATTCAACCATGTAAATGTGTCCACCTCAACCATACAGCATGATCAAAAGGTGGGAGTGCTGTGATGAGGATATTGTAACCCTGCAAGTAGATACGACAGATTAAGTAGATGGATGCAAATTTGGCAAAAGGAGTGTGGGAAAGTCAGACGTTATTCACTTCAGGGTCAGAATCTAAAAGGGAGACTATTATCTAAAAGGAGAAAGATGCAGACATGTGAAGTACAGAGGGATTCGGGTTGTTGTGTGTAGGAAGGAACTGCAGATGCTGGTTTAAACCGAAGATACTCACACAAAGCTGGAGTAACTCAGCGGGACAGGCAGCATCTCTGGAGAGAAGGAATGGGTGACGTTTCGGGTCGAGACCCTTCTTCAGACCTCTCTGGAGATGGTCTCAACCGGATCCAGCTTTTTGTGTCTCACTTGGGATTCAGGTGTTCTTGTGCACGAATCGAAAAAGTAAGCAAGCTGGTGCAGCAAGTGGTTATGATGGTAAAACGCAAATTGGCCTTTAATGTGAGAGGGTTGCAGCTTAGAGAAGGGAAGGGATGTTATAATTGTATGCGGTACCAGAGAAACCATGTCAGTTGTACTATGCTCAGTTTTGGTTCTCTTATTTACGGAACAGTATACTGACTGTAAAGGGGGCGCTGTCCTGTATGGTATGGCTGCCCATCCTGCAGGTTCATTTTTTCACTTTTTTAAATTTTTAGTGAGTTTTAGTGTTTTGTTTTTGGAGTTCTAGTCTTTTTTATGTGGGGGGTGGGGGGGGGGGGGGGGGGTGAGGGGGAAACTACTTTTCCTGGTCCCTACCTGGTCGGAGAGGCGGCTTTTCTCCGGGTTGCGCGTTCGACCCGTCCTCGTGGCCTACCAGCGGGCCTGGAGCGGCGTTTCCTGAGGGAACCTCAGCTTCGGCGGCGGCACAGCGCTGCAGTGCTATCGCGGAGCGGGCCATGCCTTGCCCGGGTCGCCACACTGGCACTCCGGTGAGCTGAGACTGCCGAGAAAAACATCGCGGAGCTGCGGGACTGTGGGGCGGCGGGCTGCGGCGCTGAACTTTACATCGGGAGCCTGGGATCTCTCGCCGAGATCGCCAGTGGTGGAGCTCCATCCAGCGCGGCCTTGTTGGCTTCGGAAGCCGCGGACTCCAGTAAGGAAGCGGCCGTTCCAGGTGTCCCAAGCCGCTGAGAGGATTCTCCCGACGCCGGAGCACCATCACACGGCAAGAAGGGCCTGGAACATCGGGCCTCTGTAAAGGCGACTGCGGAGGCCTGAATAGGCCCGACTATCGGTGGACATGGGGATGAGGACTGGACTTTGTGCCTTCCCCCACAGTGGGAACCATTGTGGGGGGATGTTTTATTATGCTTAAATCTCTTTATTATTGTTATGTCTGTATTCTTTTATTTAAGTGCTGCATTGGCAATCCGCATTTCACTGCATCAATTGGTGTATGTGACTAATAAATAACCTTTGAACCTTTGGACATTGGAGGCAGTCCAAAAGACTTTAGGTAGACAAATGTAGGGATGAGAGTGTGTTTTATCACAAAAAGCACCTGCAGAAATGAGCTTGAAATTGTTTAGAATAAAGGTCTTTTGTAAACACAAACCTTCCTAGGAGGTTTGACGGGGTGGATGTTGAGTGCTTGCAATCATGGGAGTGTCTCAAATGAGGAGACGTAGTTACACGAGTAGGGGTCAATCATTTGGACAGTAGGTGCGTCGAAACTTCTTGTAAAAAAGTGGCGATTCTCTGTAATCCTCTATTCCGGAGGTGTGTAGAAACGATATCATTGTTGCTGTTTGAAGGGGAAGTTGATAAACTTTGGAAACATTAGGGAACTGAGGGTTATGGGGAACAGGCACCATAGACGGTACAACCCATAGTAGAGTCGGTTCATGGTGACGTCAAGTCAAATTTATTTGTCACATACACTTACAAGATGTGCAGTGAAATGAAAGATGGAGCAGGCTTGATGGGCCGTATTCCTGCTCAGACACGCTCATGATCTAAACTTTTTTAGTTTGGTTCTAATGAGATATTGGTGCTGCTGGTTTTGTGATGTTTGGTCGCAGCTGTTATCAGGCAACTGAATCATCCTACCACAATTAGAGAGCAGTCCTGAACTACGTTCTACCTCATTGTCGACCCTCGGATTATCTTTGATCGCACTTTACTGGCTTTAGGTTGAACTAAACATTATGCCCTAATCATGTATCTATATATACACTGTAAATGGCTTGATTATAAGCGGTTGTCTTTTCGCTGACTGGTTAGCACGCAACAGAAGCTTTTCACTGTACCTCGGTACACATCACAATAAACTAAACAGAACATAACCGGTAGCAACGACACTGTGGATATGTTGAACACGTGGACACAGGTCACGAAGAAAGTTGGAACAGAACTGGTGTGGAAGAGGATTCATGAATTGACAAGTGGAAGGTGGAAGATGGAATATAACTTAGGTCATGCGATTATTCATTTGGAAAGGAATACAATACAAAGTGCTCATGCAGATGATGGGAAAGAAACAATATTCATCAAAATAAATATTTTAGCGAGTTGATTCACAGAACCAATGTTTGTTTTTTAAAGACGGTAAGTACTCCACTACCTTATTTTGCACTCACTCAGTAAGCTTTATCAGGAACAAGACCACTGGAAGAATTAGGTCTCATTTTATCTTAACTTAACTTGAATACTTCAAGTTAAGTTAAGATAAAATGAATGTGAGATAACTTAAATGTGAGATAAATTTCAAACAGGAGATCATAGAAAATTCTTAATACTCTGTCAGGAAATTGTGGCTGAATATTTTATCTCTGGAAAGAGACAGACATGATACTTGACTGAAAAATGGGCAGGTCCAAATGATCTATTATTCTGTCAGTGCTCCAGTCAAGCACCAGCATACATTATATGCTCATGAACTAGAGTTTTGGCTTGCTTCCATAATGTACTTAGAAATACTCAGCTAAATTAGGGTCTTTTGAGTAGCCTACTATTGTCTGAAACATCAAGTTTCATTTTATATTCTTTGAGTAAACTTTTCTGCAGTTGAATACATTGGTACCGATTACAGAACTGACTTTAGTTTAGAGATATAACATGGAAACAGGCCCTCCAGCCCACCGAAGATAGACACAAAAAGCTGTAGTAACTCAGCGGGTCAGTCAGCATCTCTGGAGAAAAGGAATAGGTGGCATTTTGGGTCGAGGCCCTCTCCAGCCCACCAAGTCCACAACAACCACCAATCACCCGTTCAAACCACTTCTGTTAGTTCACTTTTGCATCCACTCCCTGCACACAAGGGGCAATTTTATAGAACCCAGAGGAAACCCACATGTTCCCAGGGAAAATGTGCAAATTCTACACACACAGCGCCTGAAGTCAGGATCGATCCTGGGTCTCTGGCGTTGTGAGCCAGCACCTCTGTTCCATCCATGAGTTGCTCTAAGATTGCTGCAACAGTTCATTCAAATGTCTAATTGGCACCAGAACTCGCACTTAGCAAGGATGTCTTTTTCTCACTTTAAATAAGGATAAGGAACTGTTCTCAAAATAAAGTTCTATCCTACCGTATCATATCATAAAAAAAGGTCATATTGTAACAAAATCATAAACCTCCCACCCATCTCCTGAAGATTTTAACTTAAAAGAAATTGAAGTCTGCTTTACGATAACTTTTTTCAGAATAAACGATGCCTTGCCATAAAGAGTTTTCCAAACTTGGTTGCCAATAATTGCCAATAATTTTGGAAAAAGTTTATTTGTTTACATGACTACTTATCATTTTTTTTGGCTTACAAAATCTGTTTGCAAAACATGGAATCATATTAGTCGCTTTATCATTTGTGTTCAAAATCAAGCAACAATCTAACTAATGAGGCAGTCTAATTTCCATTCTGTGAGATTCACCCTTCCTCTCTGACTAATTGCAGTGTGCCTTCTCACGGACTTGATAAATTGATTCTATTTCATTCATTGACTCACTTATTCTCCATTAAAATTGTTATTATGGTACCTGAATATCTGATGGAAACATTGCCTAAATGAGTCTTCTGAAAATCTTATTAACGACAAACACCTCAATGGCTTGATAGAGTAAAACAGTGCAAGCAGCATTAGTAGTGCCAATTTCACATTGTTCTTCCAGACGTTCAATCTAGCTGCTGACGGTAATGGTCTTGCTGCTAATGTCATTTGTTTCACAGCCTATCATCTGCTCCCTAAATGTAATATGTTTACATTAAACAACCGACAAATGGCGTGCAAAAAAAACTTTCAAGTTGCTGTCAAAAGATACATTAAATGAAATAATATTTTGGAAGCTAATGAGCCCAAAAAAGTAATCTTGGGTAATGGTTCATTTCACGCTTGAATAATGATATATTTTAAGGGAATATTAATAATAGATTATGGAGGAAGAAGCAGTAGTTATTTTACAGTGGTCACTCTTGTAATTGGACAGCAGTGATCGGTATAACCATTTCACCCTCCAATGTCATACCCACTGGGGCCCAGGAATGTGCGCCTGGGTCGCAACTATTCAAGCATTGGGGCAGCACAGTGGCACAGGGGCAGCGCTGCTGCTGCCTTACAGCGCCAGAGACCCGGGTTCACTCCTGACTACAGGTGCCGTCTGTACGGAGTTTTACGTTCTCCCTGTGACTGCGTGGGTTTTCTCCGGGAGCTCCGGTTTCCTCGCACACTCCAAAGACGTGCAGGTTTGTAGGTTCGTTGGCTTCTGTAAAATTGTCCCTCTGTGCGTCAGATGGAACGAGTGCACGGGCGATCGTTGGTTGGCGCAGACTCGGAGGGCCGAAGGGGCCTGTTTCCACGTTGTGTCTCTGAACTAAACTAACCCGAAGATGATGTTTGTTTAAGGGGTCAGTCGGATGAATAGCAGGACAATTAATCTGCCTGCATTGGCTCTTTGCTGCTGCAACTAGTTGCTGGCATTCCCGAGTCCTGAGGAACCCAACCTGCAAGTGTTAAATTTAAATTGGACTCCCCAGTGCCCTGTGCAAGCCTTGAGCATTATGTTCAGGTGTCCTCACCCCAACAAGAGTGAATTGCAGACACACCATGTACGCAACCCACTGTTGTAATAAAACAGCTGGTCCATGTTAACAAACTATCTGTCACGCTGAATCATTCAACAATTTTTCATTCTCGTGCTGAAAGCTTTCTGCCCATCTTCCAAAGGTCAAAATACGCCCAAAGATTTAATAGCAATAAAAGATTTAATAAGAACCCGAGGGGTAACTTTTTTACACAAAGGTGGTGGATGTATGAAAGGAGCTGCCGGATGCGGTATTGATGTGGGGACTATTGCAGAACCATTTAAGAACCATGAAGGCTACCTGTATTTAAGAACCATTTAGATAGGTACTTGGATAGGATAGTTTAGAGCGATATGGGCCCATTCAGTCTGAAGAAGGGTCTTCACCTGAAATGTCACCCATTCCTTCTATCCAGAGATACTACCTGCCCCGTTGGGTTACTCCAGCTTTTTGTGTCTATCTTGGGCCAAACACAGGCAGGTGGGACTAGTGTAGTTGGGACATGTTGGGCGAAGGGCCTGTTTTCACGCTGGATTGACTCTATGACCCACTCCTCATGAATCTCCATCAGTTTTGAGGGCAAACCTTTGCAGTTATTCACAGAATAGCGAGCCCACAATCTTCTGCCGAGTGTCTCATTAGACAAGGATCACTGCTGGAAGAGCAACTTTCAGAAAGCAGCCTTTGAAGTCAGATCTTGGAGACGAAAGTCGCTGCACCACTGTAGCTGCCCCGTGGTTCTCAGCAATCTGAGGAAGTGTTGTGGTGCCCACCAAGAATATTTTGATAATGTTGTGAAGGGGTGAAATAATTCCTTTCTCCACTATTCGCCACACCAAACACCACACTTTCCACCAGTTGCTACATGCCAAATGTTCAATAAAAAGACTGTTATGGAAACTGCGTTTTGATGGCATCACAGACACTCTTTGACCTGACTGCTGTGTGACCTATGCCCGTTCAAGAATGGATTCAGTCAAGCATCGGTTTTGTGGCCTATGTGAGATTCAAATATAAATGAGTAATAAACTCAGCATATTCTTACCAACCATCATTCACACAGCATGCTATTTTGTTGCTATTTACCTTGACTTTTTCAATGTGATCCTGCAACGAATCTATCAGCAGATCCCCCACAGGTTGCCATGTATCTTTGATAGCTTCGGCCTGTCTCAATTTGAGGTTCAATTCGTCCATTGAATCTTGCAATTCCAGCAGTTTCTTCAAGGCCTCGTCTATACGCTTTTGCCAGTCACCAGAGCGAGTGCTCAGCTTGTCCCATTCCACTTTCACCTCCTCCGCATACTTCCGCATGACTCTGGCAACATTTTGCACATTCTCTTCAGGTGATTTTTCTGCATGAAGAGGACAAAGAGTTCTGTTAAGTTTAGTTTTATTTCAGAGATGCAGCATGGAAACAGGCCCTTCAGCCGACCTGCTCCACGCCATCCAATGATCACCCATGCACCCGAGTTCTATGTCATCCCAGTTTCGCATAGCCACACACCAGGGGCAATTTAGCCAATTCGCCTGCAAACCCGCACGTCTTTGGGAGGAAAGCAGTGCCTGAACATTCTGGATCAGTCTATCAAGAGGGTCCATGTCAAATGCTTCACTGAAATCCATGTTGACAACATCCACTGCTCTACTCTAGTTGATCATGTTTGTAACCTTCTCAAAAAAAAAACTCAATCAAGTTCAGAAAACGCACACCCATGATTATCACCGCAAGTGGAACGTTGAAATAATAATCATAATCCTCACTTCTGAACACTGCCAAGTTGACTGGAAATGGTACCTGCATGGACTTGGACAAGGAAAACAAATTTGACTGTGACACTATGTATGGGTGTAAACTATCAGTAGCCATTGCCTACATTTATAGTAACAGAGGTATCAGGAGGTGCTTGGTCTGAGTCCGTGGGAAAGCAAGTGGCACAAGATTGGTTTTTCGAACAGAATGGAGAGAAAAGCTGACAACCAACAATCTCTCCATTCCTACCCCTACCTACTCAGTTCTCTGACCAGTCTTCCAGTCTCCAACTACTTTTTATCTCTGTTTGCTTTGTTGTTACCTTCTCCCAGCTAACAGTGATTTATTCTACATTTTCCTTGATTTCTATTCGCTTTGTCCTATTTTCACACCTTACACCTCCTTATCTATGTATCTCCCTCTCCCCTGACAGCAGTCTGAAGAAGGGTCACAACCCGAAACGTCACCCATTCCTTCCACATGAGTAGCACGGGTGGGGACAGAATCGTAAAATTTGAGCAATGTATATAGACTATATTGAATAAGTTGTATAGCCTCCGAAAATGTCGGATTAATTTTTCGCACGGTTCATGTATTGTATATATTTACCTGAATAATGTCTATTTTGAAATTAAAAAAAAAATATTCTCTCCAGAGATGCTGCCTGTCCCACCATTGTGTGTCTATCTTCAATTTTATTCACTCATTCCCACAAAATTCAAATCTCAGCAATTCTTTGAACTGCTGACGCTCAATCTAAGGAATATGGCCAAATAACACTGCACTGTAACAGCTTCTTTGTTTGCTATTCTGGGAACTGACCCAGCCAAAAGTTCTCTCAATGTGCAAATTTTCTGAAATCATTCACAGTGACGACACCGGCAGATAAACCATCGCAAATAAATTACTGAGCCTGACACCGTGACAAAGTTGACAAAATCCTTCTACTACGGGATGCAGCTGCACTAGCTAGCACGCAGAATTAGATGATTACATTTGTGTACGACTTGCATTCCCAGGACAAACTATTCCTCGAACTTAACAGAGTGGTCGTGGCACCTGGCTGTGAATTTATAGTGAGCATAATAAAATTAAATGTGTTCAAGGCATTTAAGCTTCTTTGTTTTGCTCCACATCAAAATGGTGCTGAGTTTCTCTGCCCCAGCTTTCCATGGTTACCTCCATCCCCAATGGTTATTCTTTAAACATTTTTTTCTGATCTGCTGTAAGCACCATAATTCTGTCTCAGCACCGCTTCACATCTGATGTTGACCAAACCAAAAAGGAGCAGCTGTTTTAGTGCGATGGTAAAACTCTGCCACCTGTTAACACTACATTAAGGCCAGTTTTATGACTTTGATTAATTGAAAGATACAACAAGGAGAGTCTATGCCGGCTCTCAGAACAATCCTATTCCATCACTAATTTCTCTGGAACCCGTTTTTCTCATATGCCCATTAACATTCACCTATGCTTTTACCATCTGCCTTCTCTGGAAGTTATTTACAGCAGCCAATTAACCGAACAATCGTTGCTTCTTTGGAATGTGGGAGGAAACCAGAAGCACCTTAGGGATATCCTTGTGGTCACAAGCAGGACATGCAAGCTCCACACAGGCAGCACCAGTGGTCAGAATTGAACCCAGGTTGCTTGAGTGTGGGAGAGCAGTTGGGCCTGCAATACTGCTATGCCAGCCATAAATGTCAAATGCAATGAAAGCTCCTCTAAACAACTACTGGATACAGACCCAAGACAAGTACTTTAAAGAGCCTTTTTATCCTGCCTCTTCCAGGTCCAAATTTTTCCACCGCATTGTTCTCCATTTGTAGAGTTTTACTCAAGGTCCTGTCCCACTTGGGCGTCATTTCGCTTCAATCAGGTGGCGCGCGAGGATTTTAAGGATCCCCAAATCCAGGGGTGCCACGCGCTACCGCGCGTCACTGCCTACGCCACCACATCTCACCACTCGCCATGCGTGCATAATTCATGCCATGCGTGCATTACGCACGCATCGTGACGTGAAATGATGTCGCGTAAATGATGCGCAAATAACGCCAAAGTGGGACAGGCTCTTCATTCTCTCAATCTGCAATGTCTTTTGAACTTTCAAATGTTGCTATTCGCTCTGTGTATAATAGTCCCTTTTTTGGTATCACTATCAAACTTGGTTTACTGGGCATTCTCTGTTCTGACATCCAAGTCATTCTGGACATGCTCATTATTCTCAGCACCAACACCAGTCCTCACACAGCTCCACGAACACCCAGTCATTATCCCAACTGTTGGTTTCCTGGCGCACCATCATTTCTGCAGCAGAAAAAGTAAACTACTTTTCAACCGTAGCTACAGTGGCTTGCAAAGGTTTTCATACCCCTTGAACTTTTCCACATTTTGTCATGTTACAACCACAAACATAAATGTATTTTATTGGGATTTTATGTGATAGACCAACACAAAGTGGTGCATAATTGTGAAGTGGAAGGAAAATGATACATAGTTTTCAAATTTTTTTACAAATACAAAACTGAAAAGTGTGGCGTGCAAAAGTTTTCAGCCCCCTTTACTCTGATACCCCTAAATAAAATCCAGTGCAACCAATTGCCTTCAGAAGTCACCTAATTAGTAAATAGGGTCCACTTGTATGTAATCTAATCTCAGTATAAATACAGCTGTTCTGTGAAGGCCTCAGAGGTTTGTTAGGGAACATTAGTGAACAAACAGCATCATGAAGCCCAAGGAACACACCAGACAGGTCAGGGATAAAGTTGAGGAGAAGTTTAAAGGAGGGTTAGGTTATAAATAAATATCCCAAGCTTTGAACATCTCACGGAGCACTGTTCAATCCATCATCCGAAAATGGAAAGAGTATGGCACAACTGCAAACCTACCAAGACATGGCCGTCCACCTAAACTGACAGGCCGGGCAAGGAGAACATTGATCAGAGAAGCAGCCAAGAGGTCTATGGTAACTCTGGAGGAGCTGCAGAGATCCACAGCTCAGGTGGGAGAATCTGTCCACAGGACAACTATTAGTCGTGCACGCCACAAATCGGGCCTTTATGGAAGAGTGGCAAGAAGAAAGCCATTGTTGAAACAAAGCATAAGAAGTCCCGTTTGCAGTTTGCCACAAGCCATGTGGGGGACACAGCAAACATGTGGAGGAAGGTGCTCTGGTCTGATGAGACCAAAATTGAAGTTTTGGCCTAAATGCAAAACGCTATGTGTGGCGGAAAACTAACACTGCACATCACCCTGAACGCACCATCCCCACTGTGAAACATGGTGGTTGGCAGCATCATGCTGTGGGGATGCTTTTCTTCAGCAGGGACAGGGAAGCTGGTCAGAGTTGATGGGAAGATGGATGGAGCCAAATACAGGGCAATCTTGGAAGAAAACCTGTTGGAGTCTGCAAAAGACTTGAGACTGGGGCGGAGGTTCACCTTCCAGCAGGACAACGACCCTAAACATACAGCCAGAGCTACAATGGAATGGTTTAGATCAAAGCATATTCATGTGTTAGAATGGCCCAGTCAAAGTCCAGACCTAAATCCAATTGCGAATCTCTGGCAAGACTTGAAAATTGCTGTTCACAGACGCTCTCCATCCAATCTGACTGAGCTTGAGCTATTTTGCAAAGAAGAATGGGCACAAATTTCAGTATCTATATGTGCAAGGCTGGTAGAGACATACCCCAAAAGACTTGCAGCTGTAATTGCAGCGAAAGGTGGTTCTACAAAGTATTGACTCAGGGAGGCTGAATACTTTTGCACGCCACACTTTTCAGTTTTTTATTTGTAATATAATTTGGAAACCATGTATCATTTTCCTTCCACTTCACAATTATGCACCACTTTGTGTTGGTCTATCACATAAAATCCCAATAAAATACATTTACGTTTGTGGTTGTAACGTGACAAAATGTGGAAAAGTTCAAGGGGTATGAAAACTTTTGCAAGCCACTGTAGTAAGCTCTTGTGAGAGGCTTTATTAAATTAATAAAATTATAAATTAAATTCATATACATAATTTCCAAATACTTTTCCTCTAAAATTACCATAGTTTCCTCTTCAGAAATGCAGATCCATGCCAGTTTTTCCCATTGTTCAGTTGCCCTGAACTGTGGATTCACATAATCTCTCAGGCACAAATGTTACGCTAACTAGTCACAAAGCCCTTAGTTTATTTCCTTACTTTTCCTAAACCTTGTGAAAAAATAGCTTCAAACATTTCCAGTGGCATTGAAATCTATCACACATCTCACTAATTTTACTGAACATTAAAAAAAGTTAATCATTTTGATGGAATCAGTTAATAGAAATATACATATAAATCTATGCAAGATCCTTCTTTAAAAGATGCTAGAGCAGGAAGTAAATTAAATTATTTTAAATGTATTTAGGTGCAGGAAACACTGAGCTTTATTAAAAGATCTGCAATAGAGTAAAATTGTCCTAAATGTTAATTACCAATTAATTCTAAGCAAACATGTACAGGTAACATTGATCACATTTCCATTAACCAATCACTATAGGGTTTCTAAAATTACCTTTTGGTGTAGATAAATGACTTTCAGGTCCTCGAATTGACTGATCAGCCAAGAACAAATGGACTGTGTCCAATGCACTCATGATCACTGGCTCCTTTGCCTTCAGCTCCCGTTTGAAAGTCTGGGAGGAGGAAAATGCATTATAGCATCACTTCGACATTCAATTACAACAGGCAGTGAAACTACAAGGTCAACAAAAAAAAAAGCAGAGAATTGCCACTGCAAATGTACCCCAATAATTTGATAAACCTTCTGCAAAATGTGCTCTTTGGAGGTAAATCTCTTCAATACTACTGTCAAAAATATTCAACTGAGCGTTTGTGAGTTCCCCCTTTCTTTCCATGGTAGCGGTAAGCTGACCCTTAGATGCAGATCGATTTAAGTCTCATTTGTGATTCGCAACCCTCTTCCCCCTGCTGCACAGACCTTGATTGTTCATCTCAACTCCAAACCGTTTTCGCCTCCTTCCCCCCTTCTTCTGCACAACATGCAACATCCAAAAGAAGCAAGCAGAACACCATGAGAAGGTATGGGCTACCCTGAGCCACATTCTATTCCCAACCGGAAAGTGCCTTGAATTTCATTGTAGACTGAGGTGTTTTATTTGGCTCCTTGTAGAAGGTGGATACCACAGGCATCATCTGCCAGTTTAACTCCTCTCCTCAACGTTGGTTCCACTGAATGGCAGGTGGAACGTAACAAGATGGCGGACACGGCAACATTCATTCAGTGCTGGTGACCTGGTTGAAATTTCAACCTCCTTAACACAAGATTCACCTTTACCACCAGGATGAAGCTCAGATATGTGGAAGAAGGAACTGCAGATACTGGTTTAAACTGAAGATAGACACAAAAAGCTGGAGTAACTCAGCAGGACAGGCAGCATCTCTGGAGAGAAGGAATGGATGACGTTTCGGGTCGAGACCCTTCTTCAGACTCCAGTATCCAGAGATGCTGCCTGTTCCGCTGTGTTACTCCAGCATTTTGTGTCTATCAAGCTCAGATATGATGCCTTCTGTAGTCAGACGGCCTATTGACATTCACTGTCTGTGCCAGTGTATGAAGAATGGCCACTTACATTAAGCACCAGGAATTGGTGATGCAGAACTATACCCTGGTGAGGTGGGCAAACGTGGGATTTGCACAGTTATATTTATTCCCAAAAATGATACAACCCTGTATTGACCTTGTCAATGTACGTTCATGCCCAACTTCTGAGCAGATTTTATTGTGCAGTACAGGACTACAAAATAAGCTCACAGCTAGATGTCGTATCATTAATTAGGCTAATGGGACTTTGGCTCTTGTTTTCTGCACTTGTGTCTCATGCTTGACTCTGAAGCTACGCTTCTCTTTTCATTATTATGTGCAGCAGGTAATGCCCAGAGGGAACATTATTCAAACTATTCAATTCTTAGTGCGTAAGACACTGAGGTCCCAAACAGTTTGACTGTATTAAGCATGAGGGAGACTAAATGTAGTCAAACAGAATATGCATGGCAATATATAAAAGTTATTTTCCCTTTACAGTTTTTTCCAGTAGTTTAGCTTAGTTTAAAGATACAGCGCGGAAACAGGCTCTTCCGCCCACCGAGTTCGCCCCGACCAGTGATCCCCGCACACTAACACCATCCTACACACACTAGAGGCAATTTACAAATTTACCAAGCCAATTAGCCTACAAACCTGCACGTCTTTGGAGTGTGGGCGGAAACCAGAGCACCCGGAGAAAACCCACACAGATTATGGAGAGAATGGACAAACTCCATACAGACAGGAACAAACCCGGGTCTCTGGCGCTGTTAGGCAGCAACTCTACCACTGTGCCGCCCTTTGCCTTTACTAAAATTGGACGCCATTTCCAAGCAAACACCACAATGTGGTATGAGGCTATCTCATCGATGGATATTTCACCCCTTTAATGTCTGTATCAGATCACACCTCCATTCTCTGGATTTAGACTGCATTTATATGATAACAACATGATTACATGAGTTGGGGTAAAACCACTTTATGTCGCAGGTACAGTTGCAATGTGAATACATGCATGGCCAGCATTTTCTTACATTGTTTTACCAGCAAAGATCAACAAAGAGCTGTGAACAAAGAGCTCACAGTTTGCATTACTAAGCAGCAGCTTCCTATTTGAATTATTTTGGATTTCCACCCCTAACCCCATTCTCAAAAGTCTTAAACGAGAAGGAGAAAATACTATTGCTTTCACATGATTGCAAAAAGATCCTGAGAATGGAACCATGCGACCCAACAAAAATGTGTATTCTATTTGAGTTTGATATCTACAATAATTATAGGAGGCATGGAGTAAATGAGGTGCTAGAGGAGTATAAAGAATGTAAAAAGAATCTTAAGAAAGAAATTAGGAAGGCTAAAAGAAGATATGAGGTTGCTTTGGCAAGAAAGGTGAAAGTAAACCCAAAGGGTTTCTACAGCTATATTAATAGCAAAAGGATAACGAGGGATAAAATTGGACCATTAGAGAACCAGAATGGACAGCTATCTGCAGAGCCAAAAGAGATGGGAGAGATATTGAACAATTTCTTTTCTTCGGTATTCACCAAGGAGAAGGATATTGAACTCTGTGAGTTAAGGGGAAAAAGTAGAGTAGCTATGGAAACTATGAGATTCAAAGAGGAGGAAGTACTGACACTTTTGAAAAATATAAAAGTGGATAAGTCTCCAGGTCCTGACAGGATATTCCCTAGGACATTGAGGGAAGTTAGTGTAGAAATAGCAGGAGCTATGACAGAAATATTTCAAATGTCATTAGAAACGGGAATAGTGCCGGAGGATTGGCGTACTGCGCATGTTGTTCCATTGTTTAAAAAGGGTTCAAAGAATAAACCTAGCAATTATAGACCTATTAGTTTGACGTCAGTGGTGGGCAAATTAATGGAAAGGATACTTAGAGATAATATATATAAGCATCTGGATAAACAGGGTCTGATCAGGAACAGTCAACATGGATTTGTGCCTGGAAGGTCATGTTTGACAAACCTTCTTGAATTTTTTGAAGCGGTAACTAGGGAAATTGATAAGGGTAAAGCAGTGGATGTTGTCTACATGGATTTCAGTAAGGCCTTTGACAAGGTTCCCCATGGAAGGTTGGTTAAGAAGGTTCAATCTTTGGGTGTTAATGGCGGAGTAGCAAGATGGATTCAACAGTGGCTGAATGGGAGATGTCAGAGATTAATGGTGGATGGCTGTTTGTCAGGTTGGAAGCCGGTGACCAGTGGGGTGCCTCAGGGATCTGTGTTGGGTCCACTGTTGTTTGTCATGTACATCAATGATCTGGATGATGGGGTGGAAAATTGGATAAGTAAGTATGCAGATGATACTAAGATAGGTGGTGTTGTGGATAATGAAGTAGATTTTCAAAGTCTACAGAGAGATTTGGGCCATTTGGAAAAGTGGGCTGAAAGATGGCAGATGGAGTTTAATGCTGTTAAGTGTGAAGTGCTACATCTTGGCAGGACAAATCAAAATAGGAAGTACATGGTAAATGGTAGGGAATTGAGGAATGCTGTGGAGCAGAGGGATCGAGGAATTACTGTGCATAGTTCCCTGAAGGTGGAATCGCATGTAGATAGGGTGGTAAAGAAAGCCTTTGGTGTGCTGGCCTTTATAAATCAGAGCATTGAATATAGGAGTAGGGAAGTAATGTTAAAATTGTACAAGGCATTGGTAAGACCAATTCTGGAGTATGGTGTACAATTTTGGTCGCCTAGTTATAGGAAGGATGTCAACAAAATAGAGAGAGTACAGAGGAGATTTACTAGAATGTTGCCAGGGTTCCAGCAACTATGTTACAGAGAAAGGTTGAACAAGTTAGGTCTTTATTCTTTGGAGCGCAGAAGGTTAAGGGGGGACTTGATTGAGGTCTTTAAAATGATGAAAGGGATAGACAGAGTTGACGTGGATACGTTTTTTTCCCATTGAGGGTAGGGAAGATTCAAACAAGAGGGCATGACATGAGAATTAAGGGACAGAGTTTCGGGGTAACGTGAGGGGGAACTTCTTTACTCAGAGGGTGGTGGCTATGTGGAATGAGCTTCCAGCAGAAGTGGTGGAGGTAGGATCGATTTTAACATTTAAGAGTAAAGTGGATAGGTATATGGACGTGAAGGGAATGGAGGGGTATGGTCTGAGTGCAGGTAGATGGGACTAGGGGAAAACAAATGGTCGGCACGGACTGGAAGGGCCGAGAGGGCCTGTTTCCGTGCTGTAATTGTTATATGGTTATATGGTTATATGGTCTTCCCAGGGTTGCTCCAGAGGTTTCCAATGTTTAAACAGGATACAAATACTATATGCAGCAGCAATTTCACATTCTTATTTGTAATACTGCAGTGAATAATTTTGCATTAAGATGGAAAACTACACACACTGGTTAGTGAACAAATAAGGATCTATCCGACGCCATGCACAACACAGAGAACATAAAGGCGATAATTACTCAGAAAAAGCAACCAGGATCTGCATGCATTGGTGACATTTGGAATACACTTTCTGAGTTGGGTTTGAAGCAATAAAAATGTAGTTTCACTTACTCGGTGGACATCATTCTGTTGATGCACTGTTGGAACGTCACCGCCAATAGGCATTTGTCGCCTCAGATCTTCGTTCTTCAGATTCATCCATGTCAATAAGTCCTGGAGAGAAATCTGCAACCGCTTCCACTGCTCAGCATTTGTTTCCAGGCAGGCTCTGTGAGGGAGGAACGAACACCTTGGCATTGGCTTCGCAAGCACAACAAAACAATTGATGGTGTTGTGCAGTACGGCTGCACTTAATCATTGAAACCAATTGGGTGATTTTTAAATAGCTCACAGGAGGTTTCTAATGTGTTTTCAATACAATACATTGAAACAAAAGAACACCATTGAATCGCCCCCTTTTCCAGCTTTCTTCGCCCCGTTTACAATCAGTATGAAGAAGGGTCTCGACCCCAAACGTCAACTGCCCATAGTCTCCAGAGATGTTGCCTGACCTGCTGAGTTACTGCAACATTTTGTGTCCTTTTGTGTATTAGCCAGCATCTACAGTTCTTTGTTTCTACCATTGAATCTCTCCCACCACACAATTCAAACACTGCCCATGTATTTTGTATGGTCAATTGAAAATCTCCCTGGAAATTTTGTGACTAAATAGGCAGTACAATTAGAGAGTGTAGCAATCTGTTGATTATCTATTTTTATTATTTTTATAATTGACTATGCTAAATCTGTTATTATTTTTGGCATCTGATGAACAGTCTTTGTTTCCTTTACAAATAAAGCAATATAACATCGTTGTTAGAGCAGCACCGACAATGTTTGCTCATTGTTTGTGCCATCTGCAGTTGCATAGACAGCTTAACTCCAAGCCTTCACATCTACCTCAGCAGGTGGGTGAAGACTCTGGACGTCACAGCATGAAAATATACAGACTCACTTGGTCCAAATTCTGATAATCAGTAAGCTGAAATGCAGCATTTTACATTAATAACCTTTGGTTGTAGAAAGGAGAAACGTATTGGTCATGCTTATACCGCCTATTGCTTGGCAATAATCCCGACACGGAATGTGCATGTGAGAGTCTTAAGGGCCTGTCCCACTTTCACAACCTTTTTCACTCGTGGACATTTTTCGTCAGGCTAGAAAAACGCCCCGACCTACTTGATGCCACGAGTACCTACGACTAGCATCACGACCTTCCTACGACCTACCTATGACCTCCTACCGACCATGCTGCGAGTATGAGTCAAGGGCAAACTCGGCAGAGGTCGTGAATTAGGTCGTGAAAGTGGGACAGGGGCTTTAGGAGGGGAACATGAAAGGTCATGGCTCTGATAATTCTCGTGCACAAAATGGAAGATGTTGAAAAATACATTTTGCGCTGCCCTAAACTGAAAGGGCATTGACACGAAATGTTACCTCTGTTTCTCTCTCTATGGATACTTGAACACCTAGCAAAAATGTAAATAACATTTCTATTCCCGTTTCAGGACATTCACCCCTTGCAATATTTGGCTTTTGTGAAGACTTTGATGGCTGAGTAGCCTTAAGAATTGTCCATGTAGCTTCTCATATGAAGAGATGATGATAATCCATTAAGTCAGAACACAATGTGTCACAGAGTCATCCAGCAAGGTAACACACCCTTTGGCCCACGTTTCCCCTGCCGATCAAGGTGCCCCATTTACACTAGTCCCTCTTGCCCGCCTTTGGGTCATATCCCTCTAAACCTGTCCTATCCGTGTGCCTGTCCAAATATCTCTTAAATGTTGTTATAGTACTCGCCTCAACTAACCCCTCTGGCTCGTTCCACATACCCACCACCTTCTGTGTGAACATTTCCCCCTGAGGTTCCTATTAAATCTTTCCCCTCTCATCTTAAACCCATGTCCTCTCATTCTTGATTCTGCTACTTGGGTAAAATACTCTGTACATCTACCCTATCTATTCCCCTCGCGATCTTATACACCTCTATAAGATCACCTCTGATGCACATGCACTCCAAGGAATAAAGTCCTAGCCTGCTCCACATTTTCCTATAGCTCAGGGCCTCAAGTCTTAGCAATATCCTCATGAATCTTCTCTGCATCCTTTCTAGCTTAATGATAAAAAAGTGAGAAAATGGGTAAAAAAAAAAATCATAAAAATATCTCATGGTACGGTACTAGTAATTCACAAAATAAATCTTGCCGTAATATTTTTGTCCAGCCAATTTTTGGAGATAGAGAGCATGCTAATCTTTAGCAGCGCAATGAACAGTAATTTGTGGGACCAGTCCTGATGACGTTCATGTAGGAGGTACTGTTCACAAAATGTTCTGGACCAATGAAGCAGCAAATTGCAGCAGCCAGACTTCCAAGAGCTTCCAGTTGCCATTAATTATCGGAAAGTAATATGAAAATCATACTGTGTAACAATAATTACATATCTAACAATGGGCCATCCATATTTGATGAAGAAAAGATAACAAGCTTGGGATATGGCATGAGCAGTTCAAACTAATCTCATTATTCTTGAATCAGGTGGACATTGGACCTTCCATTGTGAGTTTAATGGGTGGAGCATGGAGGATTTCTATCAGTTAGAGGATAAGGACCTTGACTGAACTCTTCTAAATGCAGACCTGCTGCAAATGTGAAAATTCCACCGATACGGATCTATTTTCTTTGGTATTCCTCAATATGGGGACCTTGAAAACTTCCTCGATCCATTTTTTACTTAATGGCTAACTATTCCACCTTCCTTGTTGGCATTCACACTCATTGGCACTGCAACATTCTGTGACTTGTGGACAAGAACACCAGAGGCAGCACAGTGGCTGTGGCACTGCCTCAGAGTGCAGAGACCCAGGTTCAATCCTGACCTTAGGCACTGTATGGAGTTTGCCTGTTCTCCATGACCATGTGGGTTTCCTCCCATACCCCAAAGATGTGAAGGTTTTTAATTGGCTTTAGTAGGTGGGTCAGCAACAGAATCTGGGATGTATTAATAGCCTGGGGGAAATAAAAAACAAGATTTATGTCAGATTAGTCATAAAATCATAAATATGAACAGAATTAGGCCATACAGCCCATCGAGTTTGTTTCACCATTCGATCATGGCTAATCTATATCTCAACATTCTCCTGCCTTTTCCGCATAACCTTTGATGCCCCTGCTAATCAAGAACTTATCAATCTCCTCTTTAACAATACCCAATGAATTGGCCTCCACAGCCGTCTATGGCAAACAATTCCACAAATTCAACACCCTCTGGTTAAAGAAATTCCTCGTCTCCATTCCAAGGTACATCCTCACATCATGAGGCTGTGCCCTCAGGTCCCAGACTCTCCCACTACTAGAAACATCCTCTCCATATCCATTCTATCTGGGGTGTTCATTATTCAGTAGCTTTCAATGAGATCCCCCCCCCCCCTCTCATCCTTCTAAACCACAGTGAGCACTGGTCTAGAGCCATCAAATACTTCTCATACATTAAGCCAATCATTTTAGTTTAGTTTAGTTTATTGTCAGTGTTACAGTGAAAAGGTTTTTTGTTGCATGCTATCCATTCAGCAGAAAAATTGTACATGATTACGATTGAGCTGTCCACAGTGTACCGATTCAGGATGAAGGGAATAGCGTTCAGTGTAAGATGACGTCCAATAAAGTCTGATTTAAGATAGTCTGAGGGTTTCCAATTAGGTAGATGGGAGGTCAGGACCACTCTCTTGTTGGTGCGAGGACGGTTCATCCCTGGATCATTCCCGGAAACATCCTCTGGACTTTCTCCAATGCCAGCACATCTTTCCTCAGGTATGGGGCCCAAAACTGCTCATAATATTCCAAATGTGGTCTGACCAGCACCGTATAGAGCCTCAGCATTACTTTCTTGCTGTTATATTAAGATCCGCTCTAAATTGCACTTGCTTTCCTAACCTGCAAAAAGGATGCATTTGCAATGACCGATCAGCATGCTGATGAACTGAAGTGCCTGTTCCTACGCTGTTTGACTCTCATAACTTTATTGCTCCTGATTGCTATTCAATGAACCTCAATCATTTACACACCGACTTGATTCCAGGTGGGTCAATATCTGGAATGCAGCCATGGTTCAAGGTCACATGTGTAGAGCAAACCTTTCGAGTCACATATAGGGGGGGCTGATCTCCACATGTATCAAGGGCAAAAGGAAGTAGTCTTCCATTAAAAAAAAATTCTGCCATCATCCCATTTGGCAGCTGTGCTGTCGAGCTGTCAGTGTCGGATGCTTTACACACCAAGTCTACTCAAAATTTCTCAAAATGCACATCAATGGCCATTTAAATTAGACATCAGTGTTTTGCCATGAATCAAAGCTGTTAAGCCAAATAACTTTTCTCTTGTTTCAATAGTTTAACTGGATCACTTTATAAGTAAGCATGTGTGCAAGGCAAAAAAGAAGTTGACATCTTTATTGATAACCCATGAATAATCCTCCGTCCACTTCTGGCTCCCGAAGGCAGGAAGAATATTATTGCTGCCTGATGATGCCAGTTTTTGTGCAAGATGAATCTTTCTGTCAATACATTTGCTTTCTGAACAGGGTTTTTGTCACCCACAGAGACTCATTCAGTCTGACGCAAACAGAAAACAGTCGCTTAGCCCGCAAATGAATAACTCCCCAACAATCTTCAGCAGTCGCCTGAGAATGGATGCTGCCTCACAATGATCACCAGGAGTCTTTACCTTGCAACAGAAATAAATCTACACTTTTCATCTACTGTTCAGGTTGCAACTAACTACAATTATTTCGACAAAGCACTACTCTGAAAGAAATTATTGAAACACAAACTAGACCGGTGGCTGGATTGAGCTACAGACGTTACAAGGAAACACACTGGCTCCGTATAAGTTGGAAGCGCATCTTGGCAAATGGTGTGAGCTCCAAATTCAGAGAAACCGACACAACTTTGGCACAACATGGTTCATTTCACAACTCTTTGCAATTAAAACTGGAGATCAGCTAGGGGTGATCAGCAGAGCCAAAGCAGCATCTGTGGAGGGGAATGAACAGCTGACATTTCGGTCAAGAACCTTCATCGAGACAGGAGGCACTAGGTACTGCAAAGGCTGGAATCTGCAGCAAAAGAAGGAGAGCAGCTGCAGCAACACGGTGGGTCAAGCAGCATCTGTGGAGGGAAATGGATAACCAATGTTTCAGGTCAAGGCAATTCATCTGGATGCTGAGTTCCTGCAGCTGCTCTACTTTTTTTGCCAGAGATTTGAGAATCTGCAGTCTCTTGTGCCCCCTCAAAAAGTCTCCTGTGTAGGAAGGAAGTGCAGATGCTGGTTCGAACCGAAGATGGACACAAAATGCTACAGCAGCTCAGTGGGGCAGGCAGCACCGCTGGAGAGAAGGAATCAGTGACGTTTCGATACGATACGATATGATAGAACTTTATTTATCCCAGGAGGGAAATTGATCCGCCAACAGTCGAGACCCGAAGCGTCACCCATTTGGCTCAAACATGGTGGGCCGAAGGGTTAGTTCCTGTGCTGTACATTTTTTAATGATACATACAAGGGTCTGTTTTGAGGCTGCTAATTTAATTTAAGGAGTGTGAACCAGTGACATTTGCTAAAGTTCTCTCTCAGTCAAATCATTATCTGATAATTACTATTGGAGATGGACACAAAATGCTGGAGTAACTCAGCAGGTGAGGCAGCATCTCTGGAGAAAAGGAATAGGTGGTGTTTCAGGTCGAGACCCTTCTTTAGACTGAGAGATGCTGACACTCAGTTTGAAGAAGGGTGTCAGCACAAAAAAGCACCCATTCATTTTCTCCAGAGATGTTGCCTGACCTGCTGAGTTACACCAGCAGTTTGTGTCTATCTTTGCTGTAGACCAGCATCTGCTGTTCCTTCCTGCACATAATTACTCTTGGATGTCTGCTCACGGTCGTCAATAGACAATAGACAATAGGGGCAGGAGTAGGCCATTCAGGCCCTTCGAGCCAGCACCACCGTTCACTGTGATCATGGCTGATCATCCACAATCAGTACCCCATTCCTGCCTTCTCCCCATATCTCATCACTCTTCTATCTTTAAGAGCCCTATCTAACTCTATCTTGAAAGCCTCCAGAGAATTGGCCTCCACAGGCAGAGAATTCCACAGATTCACAACTCTCTGTGAAAAAGTGTTTCCTCATCCCCGTTTTAAATGGCTTACCCCTTATTCTTAAACTGTGGCCCCTGGTTCTGGACTCTCCCAACATCGGGAACATGTTTCCTGCCTCTAGCGTGTCCAAACTCTTAATAATCTTATATGTTTCAATAAGATCCCCTCTCATCCTTCTAAATTTTGGAGTATACGAGCCCAGCCGCTCCATTCTCTCAACATATGACAGTCCCGCCATCCTGGGAATTAACCTTGTGAAACTACACTGCACTCCCTCAGTAGCAAGAATTTCCATCCTCAAATCAGTGAAGCTATGAAAAGTTTACCGGTGATGGTCCATCAGCTGAATGATTCACCTAGACCTTGTGGATAAAAATAAGCACCTGTTGAGTAAGAGGCTGGAAGCATTCTGGAGCTTGTGTGGCCAATTGATGAATAAAAGCTGCAAAAATGCCCACTCACACCAATAACAAAGTGTTCATCTTGTAAATTCAATTTTGCTGCAGCATCCCTAGTTCTTGTGCACGAGAGACACATTTATAACTGCAAACTATGTGTCGGAAGGAACTGCAGATGCTGGCTTAAACCAAAGATAGACACAGAAAGCTGGAGTAACTCAGCGGGTCAGACAGCTGTCTAACCCGCTGAGTTACTCCAGCTTTTTGTGCATAACGGAAAATTACAATATTTCACTGCTGGAAATATTAGTATTCACATTTACATTTCAAAGTACTGACAGCAGCAGAAAACTGCTTGCCAAGTAATTACTTAATCTGATCAATACAAGAATAGCTAATAGGATTTTTACTCGTCACAGTTAAAATGTGCATGAATCTAAATTGAAAAAAAAAAAGTCAGCTATACCCGCCCACTGACATGTGGATTAAAGTATTTATGGGGCATAATACCTGGAGAAAATTGACCCATTCACTGGGACCAAGGCTAGATCAGTTTGAGAAAGAGTGCTTCACCCCACTCTCCCACCTGCCACAAACAAGCAACTAATCTGATTTCACCTCCAAGAAGAGATCGATGTCCTTCAAACTTCAAACAGTGGATTTGACGCCAGGTGCTTAAAGTGATGAGCTCAGATAAGCACTTCTATGAACATTGCTGCTATTTCATAAATAGGGCCAGAACGTAGCAGGAAATTCCACTGAAGTTTAGACAGAACAACTGTTTGACATTAGTATTGGAAACAAAACCTATAAATGTTGCAGGCTCACTTTATAAAATGGGAAAACAGTTTGTGTCTGCCGTCAAAACCATTTGTTTGTGTTTTTACAACCGTCTGTGTTATTTATTAGTATACAAGCTGGGTTAAAGCATCCAGAGATGAAATAAATGAAATTTATGAAAAACTATTCCAGCAATGATTGCTGGCTTGACTGACTGACAGGCGCTTGTAAAAAAAAGCTCTGTCTTCACAGCAACTTGAAATCCTATTACAAGTCAGTATATTGGATTTATTTAAATGAGAGATTGATAACATCTGGATAAAGAAATGGAATCATCTTTGGATGCAGCACCATGTCTGATACTATGTCAAAGCAATCATCACATTGTGGGAAGACAAGGTTTTCTTTTATTACTTTTCATAAAAAATAAAAAAAAATACTGCTGTAAAAATCCGTTATCAAGCCAATGTGGAACACACATCCCATTAAAATCAAGAATACCCAGTGCATGTTACAGATGAAGACTTGGTTGATGATATATTTTGCAGGCTTTCTGCTCTAAAGGTAAATTAACACACTGGAATCTGAGCATGCGGATTGTATTCGATATCCGCATTTAGTTGCTCTATGGAAACTCAATTAAGTGCTGGCAGACTTTGCTGATGGGAAAGATCCCAGTTTAGAACCCTGGCTTATGCTGGGTTAGAAAACGTGCATGTCATCCAAGGAGACCGAACAGGACCAAGAATGAGATGCCAAAGCTTTAGCCAAATGAATGTAAAATAAAGGAGAAATCGGTTGTACAAATGGTTGCAGCACGTAAGCACCCAGGCAGGCCAATTAAGAACAACTCAGCTCATCCCACTTCCCCGCAGACTGCCCATAGCACTGAATATGTTTTTAGTTCAGATACTAAACCAACTCCCTCTGGAATGCTAGAATTGAATCTGCCTCCTCCACAAACCCCAGTGAAAAATATATTTTCTTCACGTCAATTTTGATGTCTTTGCAAATCACCTTCATAATGCATCTGTTTACTTCATAACCATTCTGCCAATGGAAGCGATTTCTCACTATCTGCTTTGCACACACTTTTCCTCATTTTAAATACTCCATGAGATCCCCTTGAAACCTCCTCTGTTTTAAGGAGAGCAGTCACCGATTCTCCTGTCCATTCACATGATCTGATGTCACTCTCTCCTGGAATCATAGCCTCAGAATTAAAGGACGTTCTTTTCGGAAGGAGATGAGGAGGATTTTTTTTAATCAGAGGGTGGTGAATCTATGGAAGTTATTGCCACAGGGGGCTGTGGAGGCCAAGTCAATGGATATTTTTCAGGCAGAGGTAGAAACATAGAAATTAGGTGCAGGAACAGGCCATTCGGCCCTTCGAGCCTGCACCGCCATTCAATATGATCATGGCTGATCATCCAACTCAGTATCCTGTACCTGCCTTCTCTCCATACCCCCTGATCCCTTCAGCCACAAGGGCCACATCCAACTACCTCTTAAATATGGCCAACGAACTGGCCTCAACTACCTTCTGTGGCAGAGAATTCCACAGACTCACCAGTCTCTGTGTGAAAAACGATTTTCGCATCTCGGTCCTAAAAGACTTCCCCCTTATTCTTAAACTGTGACCCCTTGTCCTGGACTTCCCCAACATCGGGAACAATCTTCCTGCATCTAGCCTGTCCAACCCCTTAAGACTTTTGTAAGTCTCTATGAGATCACCCCTCAATCTTCTAAATTCCAGCGAATACAAGCCAAGTCTATCCAGTCTTTCTTCATATGGAAGTCTTGCCATCCCAGGAATCAGTCTGGTGAATCTTCTCTGTAATCCCTCTATGGCAAGAATGTCTTTCCTCAGATTAGGAGACCAAAACTGTATGCAATACTCCAGGTGTGGCCTCACCAAGACCCTGTACAACTGCAGTAGAACCTTCCTGCTCTTGTACTCAAATCCTTTTGCTATGAATGCCAACATACCATTTGCTTTCTTCACAGCCTGCTGCACCTGCATGCCTACTTTCAATGACTGGTGTACCATGACACCCAGGTCTCGCTGCATCTCCCCTTTTCCTAATCGGTCACCATTCAAATAATAGTCTACTTTCCTGTTTTTGCCACCAACGTGGATAACCTCACATTTATCCACATTATACTGCATCTGCCATGCATTTGCCCATTCACCCAGTCTATCCATCCGGCAGCCTCCTAGCATCCTCCTCACATCTAACACTGCCCCCCAGCTTCGTGTCATCCGCAAACTTCGAGATGTTGCATTTAATTCCCTCGTCCAAATCATTAATGTATATTGTAAATAGCTGGCGTCCCAGCACTGAGCCTTGCGGCACCCCACTAGTCACTGCCTGCCATCCTGAAAAGGACCCGTTCACTCCTACTCTTTGCTTCCTGCCTGCCAGCCATTTCTCTATCCACATCAATACTGAACCACCAATACCGTGTGCTTTAAGTTTGTATACCAATCTCTTGTGTGGGACTTTGTCGAAAGCCTTCTGAAAGTCCAGATATAACACATCCACTGCTTCTCCCTTATCCACTCTACTAGTTACATCCTCAAAAAATTTAATAAGATTCGTCAGACATGATTTACCCTTCGTAAATCCATGCTGACTTTGTCCAATGATTTCACCACTTTCCAAATGCGCTGCTATCCCATCTTTAATAACTGACTCTAGCAGTTGCCCCACTACCGATGTTAGACTAACTGGTCTGTAATTCCCCGTTTTCTCTCTCCCTCCCTTTTTTAAAAAGTGGGGTTACATTAGCTACCCTCCAATCCTCAGGAACTATTCCAGAGTCTAAAGAGTTGTGAAAAATTATCACTAAGGCATCTGCTATTTCTGGGGCTACTTCCTTAAGTACCCTGGGATGCAGCCTATCTGGCCCTGGGGATTTATCGGCCTTTAATCCATTCAATTTACCTAACACCACTTTCCAGCTAACCTGGATTTCACTCAGTTCCTCCATCTCATTTGACCCGCGATCCCCTGCTATTTCCAGCAAATTATTTATGTCTTCCTTAGTGAAGACAGAACCAAAGTAGTTATTCAATTGGTCTGCCATGTCCTTGTTCCCCATGATCAATTCACCCGTTTCTGACTGCAAGGGACCTACATTTGTTTTAACTAATCTTTTGCGCTTCACATATCGATGAAAAACTTTTGCAGTCACTTTTTATGTTTCCTGTCAATTTTCTTTCATACTCCATTTTCCCTTTTCTAATTAAGCCCTTTGTCCTCCTCTGTTGGTCTCTGAATTTCTCCCAGTCCCCTGGTAGGCTGCTTTTTCTGGCTAATTTGTATGCTTCATCTTTTGCTTTGATACTATCCCTGATTTCCCTTGTTATCCACGGATTCGCTACCTTCCCTGATTTATTCTTTTGCCATATTGGGATGAACAATTGTTGTAGTTCATCCATGCAGTCTTTAAATGCCTTCCATTGCATATCCACCGTCAACCCTTCAAGAATCAATTGCCAGTCCATCTTGGCCAATTCACGTCTCATACCCTCAAAGTTACCTTTCTTTAAATTCAGGACCCATGTTTCCGAATTATCAATGTCACTCTCCATCCTAATGAAGACCTCAACCATATTATGGTCACTCTTGCCCAAGGGGCCACGTACAACAAGGCTGCTAACTAACTCTTCCTCCTTACTCAATACCCAGTCTAGAATAGCCTGCTCTCTCGTTGGTTCCTCTACGTGTTGGTTTAGAAAACTATCCCGCATATATTCCAAGAAATCCTCTTCCTCAACACCCCTGCCAATTTGATTCACCCAATCTATATGTAGATTGAAGTCACACATTATAACGGTTTTACCTTCGTTGCACGCATTTCTAATTTCCTGTTTGATGCCATCCCCAACTCCACTACTACTGTTAGGTGGCCTGTACACAACACCCACTAGCGTTTTCTGCCCCTTAGTGTTTCGCAGCTCCACCCATATCGATTCCACATCTTCCAAGCTAATGTCATTCCTTTCTATTGCGTTAATTTCCTCTCTAACCAGCAACGCTACTCCACCTCCTTTTCCTCTCTGTCTATCCCTCCTGAATATTGAATATCCCTGGATGTTCAGCTCCCAGCCTTGGTCACCCTGGAGCCATGTCTTCGTGATCCCAACTATATCATAATTATTAATAGCTATCTGCACATTCAACTCATCCACCTTATTACGAATGCTCCTCGCATTGAGACACAAAGCCTTCAGGTTTGTTTTTACAACGCTCTTGCCGCTTTTACAATTATGTTGAAAAGTGGCCCTTTTAGATTTTTGCCCTGGATTTGTCTGCCTGCCACTTTTCATCTTGCTACCTATTGCTCCTATCCTCATTTTACACCCCTCTGTCTCTCTGCTCACACATTTAAGAAACCCTCCGCTTCTTATTCTCCGTTTGTTATTTTTTTCTTCTTTCCCCCCTACGTATTGCGCCTGACAGCTTCTCTTCTCTGCCTCCTGCCTCACTACTTGCCTTCTCTATTTGAGTCCCTTGAGATAGATAGATTCTTGATTAGTACGGGCATCAGGGGTTATGGGGAGAAGGCAGGAGAATGGGGTTAAAAGGGAAATATAAATCAGCCATAATTGAATGGCCGGGGTAGACTTGATGAGCCAAATAGCCTACTTCTGCCCCTATCAATTATGAAGTTATAAATCACATTGGTGGATGTCTTCTACATCCTCTCCGCAGCCTTTGCCGCTTTCCTAGAGCGCGTCACTATTTGTGCTGCTTGATACCCTGTTATTCCATGGCTTTCAGTCCTGATGACAAGCCCATTATGTAGCTTCAATTCAAACATCTTTTTGAAATATACTGCTAACACTTAAACCGCATTTACCATGTTGGCTCGGACGCTTCATCAAAAAGCTCCAACAAGTACGACACCTTTAGACTTTACAACATGGAATGAGGCCCTTCGGCCCACTGAGTCTACGCTCAATGTACTCAGCTGGTTTGACAGCGCTTAAAGACAGAGAACAAACAGTTCCAGTCAATCACCTCTCGTCAGAACATGGCAGGAAGGAGAGAAAGTAGCTTGGCAGACATGAATGTTAGAGATGGCAGCAAATGAGTAGAGCAGGGCAGCTGTGGCCTTGTGCCCATGTCCACCCCACCTGCTGGCTCCAAGTCCATGTGAGGAGCATGGAGTCAGGTTGGATCCCTGGGAGCCGAGTGTGTACCAGGCACCAATTAGCACTTTAGTGCAAGGAAAAGTGATCGGGAGCCTGTGATCTTTCGCTGAGATCGCCAGTGGTGGAGCTCCGTCCAGTGCGGCCTGTTGGCTTCGGAAGCCGCGGTCTCCGGTAAGGAAGCGGCTGTTCCAGGCATCCCAAGGGTTCTCCCGACGCCGGAGCACCATCACCCGGCGAGAAGGGCCTGAGACATCGGGCCCCGTAGCAGCGACTGTGGAGGCCTCAACAGGCCCGACTATGGGTGGACAAGGGGATGGCGACTGGACTTTGTGCCTTCCCTCACAGTGGGACCATTGTGGGGGGATGTTTTTATGTTTTATGTTAAATTCTTCTTTAATGTTATGTTGTACTCTTATTAGTGTGCTGCAATGGCAACTTGAATTTCACTGCACCAATTGGTGTATGTGAATAAATGAACCTTTGAACCTTTGGGAAACAGAACCAAGCAGCTTCAAGCAAACAATTCCCACAGCACCTTACAGACAGTCTGGTTTCCATTGCCACCCAGGATCAATTTAGATCAGAACAGTTTTGTTAATATCTACACACAGAGGTAGGCACAGGAGATGATTGCTAATGCAAATTACAGACCACAAAGTATTTTTATCTTTATCTTCATAAAAGGGAAGGCCATACGACACACTGAAAGGCTTCACACCAGAGCAGACATCATTAACGCTCTAGTGCAAAGTTAATCAGTGATAAACAGACAAAATGACAGCAGATTGCTGACATCAGGTTAACCCAAGGAGTGACTCAGTTTCAGTTTTGTTTATTGTCATGTGTCCTGAGGTACAGTGAAAAACGTCTGTTGCGCGCTAACCAGTCAGCAGAAAGACAATACTAGATTATAATCGATCCATTTACAGTGATAAGGGAATAAGTGCAAGGTGATGCCAGCAAAGTCCAATCAAGGATAGTCTGAGGGCATCAAGAGATAGATAGTAGTGCAGCACTGCTCTCTGGTTGTGGCTTCCCAGCTGTTATTCAGTTGCCTGATAACAGCTGGGAAGAAACTGTCCCTGAATCTGGAGGTGTGCATTTTCACACTTCTACACCTTTTGCCTGATGAGAGAGGGGAGCAGAGGGAGGGGACAGCGTGCGACTCGTCCTTGATTATGCTGCTGGCCTTGCCGAGGCAGCATGAGGTTTACATGGAATCAATAGAAGGGAGGTTGGTTTGTGTGATGGTCTGGGCTGCGTCCACAATTCTCTGCAATTCCTTGTGGTCTTGGATGGAGCTGTTCACAAACCAAGCTGTGATGCATCCCGATAAAATGCTTCTGTAGAAGTTGGTGAGAGTTGTAGGGTGCATGCCAAACTCAGTGCACAAACAAAATTAGTAAAAGTAATGGTTAATATTTCCCTGAACACCGTGCCATTCACTTGCTGTACATGTTCAACAGATAAATCTATTTGTCTGTTAATTTAATCGCAATGTTTCAGTTGTGTGCACGCATGTAGTAGTCATAGCAAAGGCCAAATGTCTGCATAACAAGTGCCAGGGCCATTGGACATTCTGGTTGCTAACCATTTTAACTCCCCTTCCAATCCCCATTCTGACCTTTCTGTCCTGGGCCTCCTCCACTGCCAGAGTGAGGCCACACGCAAACTGAAGGAACAATACCTCATATTCCACTTGGGTAACTTACAACCCAACAGAACGAACATTGAATTCTCCAATTTTGGGTAACCTCTAACAATCCCCACCCCCCCGGTCCTTCCCTTTCTTCCCCATGCTCCCCTATCAACCCTCCTCCCCTGTGGCCCACCTGGACTTGCACCTATTTTTCCTCTACCCCTACACGCCTTCCTCTGGCTTCACAACTCGTAACTCTTCAATCCTTTTGTCTCAAACCTTTTTAAAATCTCTGATCATCTGCCTATCAACCCCCCCCCCCCCCTCCCTTGCTTGTGCGTGCCTAATACCTGCCATGCTTTGTCCTGCCCCTCCTAGTTTTCTCCCCTCACACAACAATCAGTCTGAAGAAGGGTCCTGACCCAAAACGTCACCTATCCATGTTCTCCAGGAATGCTGCCTGACTTGCAGAGTTACTCCAGCACTTTATCCTTTGCAATAAACCAGCATCTGCAGTTCCTTGTTACTACACTAATGGCATGCGGCATTGGTGTTTTGCAGATGTATTTTGACATAACAGAGGAGATAGCACCCCGAATATACTGCAATATGTGGAAGGCTAGTCAATTTATATGGGTAAATGAAAGTAGAGTGAATATTGAATGCTACTGACGCTCATTAGTTTCACTCAAGCTTCAGGCAGGAATTCCACCCTCTTGGCTTACTAATGATGTAGGTTCACAAGCAATGATAGCTTGCTACTTGCGATACCTGCTGTTTGAGCCCTGGCATTCAAAGTGCAAAAAATCTTAAAACCACAAAGGAAATTGCACCAGTGAAACATTATTCACGTCGGTACGTCAGAATCATCTCGATTCTGTTGAAAATGTATCTGCTGTCCCTTTTCTGGGGTTACGTCCACACCCGGGTGGTTTTAGATAAGGACTACGTACTGTCCACGGGTGCTCTGGGGGATTTCCGGGACCACTGGGCACTGTGGGGTGTGGAATGCATCCTTAACAAGGATGGGGAAATAGTCAATTAAGAATATTTGTTTTACGTTTACGATGGTGGTGGGTTTTGTTTTCAATCATTCCGTACTGTACAAATTATTGTAAATAATTGAATAAATTATTTTTGGTTGAACAAAAAAAAGAAAATGTATCTGCTCCAGGATTGCTGGCCTTGAGTACGTAATCAAGGTTTTGTGTAAAAATTAAAGTTACAGCTCTGGCACAATGTTCTTCCAGCTGTTGCTGAAATGGCAGAGATTTGAACTTCAACTCGAGATCAGAGATAAAATTCAATTTTCAGGGAATAAGCAGTAAACCAGCTTCAATAAAGCTGGATGCGGGACCATTGGTGTGACATGGCAGATATTTTCAGGCCCGCGTTAATGGATTCGTGAAGTGTAATCCTTTGCCATATCAGTGGTGGGACTGTGAGAATGCTGAGCAGAGATTTATGCGCAGAAGCTGCTTGTTACACAGTACTGCATTGTTCTCCAGAGAACAACGGCACTGTTGAACGATTTCCAGTGGGAAAGTGGGCGGCAGAGGGAGTCCTGAATCCAGCAGTTCAGCGTGCACGCAACATGCATTAGCTTTCCGCAGTGACAAGGAAATCCATCACTGGGTTGCCTGAGGGAGGCTTTCCGTCTCAGATTAAAAGAAGCGGCCCACTGAAAATGTAATTTGCCTGTTAAAAATGTTATTCCCACACAGTGAAAGGCTTGAGGTTTTTTGCTTGAAGCCACTACACAGGTCACTGGGGAATATCAGATGCCAAAATATTGCCACGCACTCGAGAGGGCAAGAGCCCACAATAATGTAGATTGCCCCTTTTTCCTCTGTTACGATCACTATTATAAATTAGCTGGAAGTGATTAATTATGATCCCTTTCCCCCCCCCCCCCCCCCCCGATCATTTTCAAGAATGCATTCTTCTCCCTGTGGCGTCCTGAGCCTATTCGCTTGGCTATGGCTCTGCAGCTGCCAACAGCTTCTTCCACTACTTATAAATCTGAGCCTGGAGAATTGACGTGAGATAGCCAGCAAAGGTTAGTATCACACTTCATCGCAAATTACATTGACCACATTGCTATCAACGGGAAATAGGTCACCCAGAGTTATATCACTGCAAATTTATAATAATCCTGAAGTATTCCAAACAGAAGCGCTAAACTCTTAGCTCGACAAGAGAGTCAAAAATTATTTTTAAGGTTTCCACCGAAGACAAAATGCTGGTGTAACTCAACAGGTCAGGCAACATCTCTAGAGAAATGAAATAGGTGACGTTTCGGGTCTAGAACGTTCATCAGAATGAGTCAGGGAGGGGGCAATTAGAGGTATGGGGAGGTACAGAACAAGCAGATCCCGCATCGATGATTCAGGAAAGATGGAGCCCACAATGGTCCATTGTTGGCTGGGGACGAGGTGACAACGAAGGAACACAAACGGTGAAATTAGCAAGGGGGAGGGGGACGGAATACAAGGGTTACTTGAAGTTAGAGAAATTAATATTCATGCCACTGGGTTGTAAGCTGCCCAAGCAAAATATGAGGTGCTGTTCCCCCAATTTGAGCAAGATGCAAGTTGCAAGGACTCACCTGATGTTCAGTGATTTTTTCCTGAGTTCAGTCCAACGAAAATTCATGTCATCAAGATGCCTCTGGAGCAAAACCCCTTCCTCAGCGCCCTCCAGGCCTTTAAGTATTTTCTGTCCATTCTCGTCCAAGTTGTGATAAGTATCAGTGTGAGCATCGATTTCTGACTGAAGATCCTGCAACACGGAAGGGAAAAAAAAACCTCTTGAATCCACAGTTCAGGACAATCAATGAGCTGCAGTTATCTTCAGTGGAATTGTAAGAAAATCGACAAGAAGTTAAAGCAAACTGAAAAGCACACATCTGATGTAACTGACCTTCACGTGATAAGTTTTCCGTTGCAAAGCTTTAAGGCTAAACTTGGGAAGGATGCAGAGCTTTTGAGGCGCCTGCATTGTGCCGTCGTTCTTTAATTTGGGAAAGCACAGAGCCCTCTGCGCTTTCTGCTCAAAGATGTGTCACTGGAAGGCGACCAGCCTCAGCTTTCAACATTGCATAAGCAACTCAAAGGATACAAAACCATCATTCAGACTCCACATTGTAGGAGGCTTCTAGCGACACAACAGTTGAATAGAACACTTATGAAATTAGCTTTGTCTGTTATCAAATCAACAAGCTTCACAGTTCTCAGTTCTCTTTAAATTTTAATGGAATTCAAACATTCCTCAAACAATTGTCACATTACTTCTTGGCAACCACGAAACAACCCTCCTACATGATCAGACCAACTGCAGTACATTAACCGTGCATTTTGTCTTAGGTTAGTTTGGTTTAGTTTATTATTGTCATGTGCACCGAGGTACGGTGAAAAGCTTTTTTGTTGCACCTTATCCAGTCAGCGAAAAGACAATACGAGATTACAATCAAGCTGTCCACAATTTACAGATACAGGATAACATTTAGTGCAAGAAAAAGTCCAGTATAGTCCGATTAAAGATAGTCTGAGGGTCTTGATGAGGTAGATGGTAAGTCAGGAATGCACTCTAGTTGGTGATAGGATGGTTCAGTTGCCTGATAACTGTTTTCCTATACATCAGGCAATTGATTTTATTTAATCCGAACAAACCTTCCTGTATTCATCCTTTGAAAAAGAAATAAGGTGCTAGAGTATTAATCCCAATGAGAGTAAATTAATTATCTCAGAGTCAAGATGATTGGCATTGAACAAATTGTAGTTGGCCAAATAGTTGAGGCAACGGCAGCACTTAAAATAAATAAGTAAATGGTAAATAAATAAATTGCTTTTGTCGTATAGAGCAAACAAAACACATTAAAAAAAAAGGAAATGTTTGGTAACTAAAGGGAAGGTAGATAATGTTGGACTGTTGGAGCAGGTGGCTGAGCGACTTTGATGATTGCTGGAATGATAAATCTTCAGATAATTAAGCTCTCAATGATATTGCAAAACTGGACAACATCTAGGCTTTAGCTGGTGGTCAGTCAGGACGACTGATTTTGCACAAGTTCCAGGGCCCGGCCGACTCAGTGGACCAAAGGGCGCGTTTCCACGCAGTCTAAAAATCTAAAGAATTAAACTGACACGGAGGCTTGTCATGGAGTTAACTGGTTGCTCAAAATAAGAATTTACTTTCTTGAGACTTTCCCTGTTACATGCTGTGGTTTAAAGTGAGCATACAAGGGGAATGTTGATGCTGCCTGATGAAGTGCAAGTGAACTATTCAGAGATACAAATTGACATTATTTTGTTGGTCAACATTTGTATAAAAAGTTTTGCTCCTGTTATGCTCCTGCAACTAGCTCCCATTCCACGCAAGACTTGATGTGCACAAATTGATGAATGAGTATTGGAAAAGAGATAACGTTGTTGAGGTCCAATCAAAGGTGACAATCAAGCCTCAATTTACAGTATACGTACTTCTGATTCAAAATATGATACGTTAATGTCATTTGTTCATCTAATTCTCTCATGTGTAATTTGTCCTTATAGAGCAGAGGGCAATAAACGTGTGTTTCTATGTAAGGTACGTCGCTAGAATTGATTGCTAACCTCAGAAGCTGCATTACAATACAGGAATGACTGTCAATATATCAGCCAGGAAATGATTGCCAGTAATGCTATTGTGCAGAAATGAAACACACATCAAATTCTCCTCTGTTATTTTGAGGATGTTAGCCATTCCATTAACGAGCCAGGGAGGTATTAGGTATGTATGGATATGGTAAATGCTTCTCTGAAATAACTTTCAACCTGTACAATTTCGCCTTTGCCAAAAATCGCCTGGGCTGTGAATTCACAGGGCCAGAACAAACAGTCAATTGTGCACAGCTGTATATTAATTGGTGTACATTGAAACTTCTTTCATTTTATGCATCATGTAACCTGGACATCTTTTGTTTATTACCATTCCCAACTGTCCTTGAAATATATAGCTGGCTTAAAGCAATGCTTAACGCTGTATTTTTTTATTTTCTGGTTCTTCTTTTAAAAGGGGAAATACACCTGATGTCACAATAATAAAAATAGATTTTTCTTTATTATAACGCAGAAACAGGCTGTTCTCTTAAAACATTACTGTCAGTCCTCTTCTCTCACTTACTGCCCACATAGCCTATTCTCTCTCACTTATCCAATACGTCCCATGCCACTTACCTACGTAATGAGTGATTCACAATCGCTGGTTAACCAACGGCACACCCCTAGGGATGTGGAAGGAAACCAGAGCACTGAGGGGAAACGTCCATGGTCACAGGGAAAGCATGTTAAATCCACATGGAGAGCACCCGAGATCCGGTCACTGGAGACTGTGCAAAAGGAGTCTGAACTGCTGTGCCAGTCTGCCACCCATGAATTGGATTTTTGGGTCAGTCTGGAGAATGTTCTCGACCTGAAACGTCACCCGTTCCTTCTCTCCAGAGATGCTGCCTGCCCCGCTGACTTACTCCAGCATTTTGTGTCTACCTTCAAATGGATTTTTGGGCTTGACCGTTCAACCAATGACTATTCTGGACGTTTGTAAAACAAAATGCCTGGCAATCTTCAATGAGCTTCAGGGCTTATGTTAAAGTGCGGGGTGCTGGGAAGTGGAGGGAGCAATTTTTAGTTGTGGTCTAGTTGGCAAGCTAATGGTTCAGCATCAGGCATTCAATGTGCGTTATGCATGATGAATAACGTGTAAAGGTCAAGCAGACAGCATGCAGAATCAGAATAATCACTGATTGTTCATCAATGCCAGGCTGAAAATTATCTCCGCTCTCATCTCCGTGTCTGCAACCATGCACAACATTTATTTATGGTAAAAGACCAAAACTATACTGACTTTACAATAATACAAGAAAGAACCAGTGACGACTGCATTACTGCTGCTCTGATCCATTGTTTAGTTCCCTTGAATAGAATAATATGAATAAAAGAAATAGAAGTAAGCAGTTTGGCTCCTTGTACCTTTCATTACGATCATAGTTGATTTTTACCAAATGGTCACTTTAACCTCACGTCCCTTGATACCTTGAGCGGCAAAACACTTAGCGATCGCAGTTTGAATGCAATTGGTGACTCAGCCCATCAACATCGCTCTTGCATGAGAATTCCAAAGATTCATCACCTGGATGAAGACGTCTTTTTTCGAATCTGTCCTGATGGCAATCTTTAACTGTGAGCTTGGACATCCTCAAACATTATTGTTTACAACCGTTATTCATTGCCCTGTAAAAGGCGTTTCTGTTTTCCCCTGGATATTGTACTGCTTACTAATAATCAATCAATGAACAGCATTCTGAAGTTTGAGTTAAACATTTCTGGCATTATGACAGGACTCGCACATATCATCTTGCTTAGCTTCAGCGCAGAGTTTCTGAATATTGAGTGTGGTATTAAGCTGAGACCCCTCCGGCTGCAGAAGAGGGATGAGTTTCCTTGTTATTACGGCCAACTTGCTTCCCTGAACCGCCATCACTTGAAAGTCCATCAATGGGCCTTTTATTTAGCATTTGGCTAAACTTTCAGAGACATTCCAGTCGTTACAACAGAATACAGTAATGGTACATTTTTAATCTAGTTTGACTGATATTTGAATGGTATGGTCATTTATACCAACAGATGTCTCCACATTTAGCTATATTTGCAAAAGAGACCATCTGTTCAGGTCATTTTCAGAAGAATTCATTTATTGACAGCACAAATTGTTGAAGATGGGTGAAATGATCTTCAGAAGGTTGTAAAGCAGAGAATACATTGTTGGCCCATGTATACACAGGCCAACAATGGTTCAGTCCTGTGTAGGAAGGAACTGCAGATGCTGGTTTAATCTGAAGACAGACACAAAAAGCTGGAGTAACTCAGTGGGACAGGCAGCATCTCTGGAGAGAAGGAATGGGTGACATTGTGGATCGTGACCTTTGTTCAGACTAAGAGTCAGGGGAAAGGGAAACGAGAGATATAGACGGTGATGTAGAGAGATATAGAACAAATGAATGAAAGTTATGCAAAAAAGTAACAACGATTAAAGAAACAGATCATTGTTAGCTGGTTGCTAGGTGAGAACGAGAAGCTGCTGCGACTTGGGTGGGGGATAGTCCTTGTTCATCCTTCCCCTCCAAATGGAAATCCATTTTAAAACAAATATTGAAACAAAATGAATATTGCAATAACAGAGAAAGTGCTGGAAACATTTAACAGGTCATGCAGCATCTATGAGAAGAGAAACAGAAAATGTTTCTCATCCTAAACAATCCGATGATGAATTTCAGACCTGAAACTGTTTACTGTTTTTGTTTTCATAGGTTCTACCTGACCTGCAAAGCTTTTCCAGTATTTTCTGTTTTTATTTGACAATGAACACTTTCTCTTCTGTTTTAGCGACCTGATAGATCTGCTCTGCTATTCTAGGTCATCTGCCTTGAATTTAAATATTTGTAAAATCAGTCTAAGGAGACTGGAGTCTTCATTGAAATGGCAAGTAAAATAACTCGGTGGAATAGCACTGATGGCTCACAAAGCATTGAGGGTAAAGGCAATTGGACATCACACAAAACCATTACACTTTCACAATGCAAAGTGCTATAATTGGGAACTTAAATTCTGACTAATTACAAACACTGATATAAAATGTATAGATTTTTCTACCAAATATTTTTGCAACAAAGCACCCAAATCAATTGACAACAAAACAATTGTACAGTAAACCTGATCTTTAAGAAAAGTTATTATTATCTGTTTAATTAGTCCCGTCCTATAACATCAGGTAGACAATAGCTCCCAATTACAATTTCACAGCTGAGCTCAGATAAAACATAATATACATGTTAATACTATCCAATGACCATGGCTCATTTAGCTTATATTCTTAGTTAAAGAGGGAGCAATTTATGAGAATATACCGTTAGTTCCAGCACAATGACTTCTACTCGGTTGCTAAAGGCAGGATGATAGCTTTGTTTTAGTTTAAAACACCACTATTTACTCAAGTATATTTGGATATATTAATCTGCAATAAAATGATGGACAGTAACAGTGAAAAGTTGAAAAACACAGAGGTTTAAGTAAACAGGCCATTGCAACATTGAGTGCATTGCAACAGTGTGATGCATTTTACTAGCACTGAAGAAATTGCAGCAAAAATACTCGCCCATTAATAGCTAAAAACCCTCCAGATTATTTCTTATCGACTGATTACTCCTGAAATGCTAATATGCCAGGTTTAATGAAAAGACAAAAACGAACATGGTTAGAAGGTACTGAATCTCAAAAATGAGCAAGATAAAATCACGCTACCTACATGTTTGTAACCCAACTGTTTCATCCACGGTTTCAGCCACAACTCTACGGGTAGCGCATTCCTTGACAATGAAAATGTGGTGCTGAGGATTGATGCTGAGCCGGGGATTTGTGGGGATATGTGGTACAGGAATTGTCGGGGGGTGGCTATCAAGTATCATGGGCACCAATATAGTCATGTCACCAATTACCTAAGAGACAAGGGTTATGTCAGGTCACCAATTACCGAAGAGACGAGGGTTAGGAGAGACGAGGGTCAGGGCTGAGAGGGTGGCTGGTGATTCGATGAGTGGCAAGGAGGGTCCCATTCTGGCAATGATCTACAAACATCAAGTTGTATTGGGAGCTTCACTCGATGATTGCTCCTAGGATAGTGAAATCTAACTTCCTCTGGCAATGTTCCAAAAGGTACAATGTAGATACAAGGAACTTCAGTTGCTGGTTTACAAACAAGGACTCAAAGTGCTGGAGTAACTCAGCAGGTCAGGCAGCATCTCTGGAAAACATGGATAGGTGATGACTCGGATGTGAAGAAGGGTCCTGACCCGAAAGTTCACCTGTCCATGTTCTCCAAAGATGCTGCCTGACCCGCTGAGTTACTCCAGCACTTTGAGTCTATTTGTGCTCTAAAAGACACGGGGACGGTTGCAAAATCCAGTGTGTGTCTGATATGGAAGTCATTGCAAACAGGCAAGGAGAATACAAGGTGAGAACGACCTGGCTGAATTACCAGAATCATGTATGATGATCAGAAATGACAGTTATCACTCTTTACTCCAGGCAATGTATATCTTTAATCACATTGGCCTAAAATACACTTTGCTGCACAACCCCCTTTTTAAGCCAATTGTACAATACTTTCATAACTCTCCAGCTTGTTGGAAAAAAAAGTGAGCAAATGGATATTGGTCTGAAGAAGGGTCTCAACCCGAAAAGTCACCCGTTCCTTCTCTCCAGAGATGCTGCCTGCCCCACTGAGTTACCCCAGCATTTTGTATCTATAAATGGATATTGAGATAGGATGGAAATAGATAAATTGAATGCAGGAGGCGGCTTGAGTGGAGTAATAATCTCTATAGATTAGCTGTGCTGAACAACCTCCTTCAATGCTGTAGATTCTATGTAATTAAAGAGAGTATCTATCCGACTGACTTTTAACCAATTATGTCTTTATTTGCTCATCCCATTAACATGACTGCTGAGAAAAAGAATTGATACTCTGATGGTGGCATGAGATCACTAATATACACAGTGATCATGTTGACCATTACTCAACAAGGAGCCTGAAATATATTTATCACAGTGGCTTGCTCATTGCCTTTTAGGTACAGTGAGCACCACATTCCCATTTCTTCTCACAACCTCTCATTTTCTCATCCAATTTCATCCATGCTAATGTATCACATGTCTTTTCTGAATCAAGATAAACTTTATATTTGACATTGCTCTCAAGATTCTGCTCCTAAAAAATGATGCTGGGTTTCTTACCTTTGGCCCACCATTAAATTGGCCAGAGATATCTGGCTCTACCCAATCATCGCTGTCATTGCTCCCTCACTAAACTCTGAAGTCCTCCTTTAGTATTCTCCTTGCTGCTGACAATGATCACCATGCCCAGATTACTCCCATTTCCAAGATCACTCCTTTAAGCACCTGGCAAGTATGCCAAGCTAAACAGTGCTGCAAGGGAAATGCACGTGAACGATTCTGTGGAGAGACAGAAAATGCAACGGTAACTCAACGGGACAGGCAGCATCTCTGGAGAGAAGGAATGATGACGTTTCTGGTCGACACCCTTCTTCAGATTCCATGGTGCTACTGCTAAATTCAGCTCTCCATTCCTTGGATCTTGGCTCTCCTGATATTTACAGCCACAGCAATGAAGCTCTCTCGTATTTATAGAGGTTGTCTCTTGTTTATCACTCAGCCTTATGCATCAGTTCTCAGGAATACTGAAAAGTCACAGTTTCGCAACATTTTTTTTTTAACACAGCTCCTTCTGTATTTTATGGTGAATATTAATTGGGAATAAACAGTCCTGTTTTTGTTAATTTCCAGTTCCTACCACCAATTCCTTCACCATTTTACCACCCACCTCCATCCGCTTGTCCTCCCCCACCCACCTGCCCTCCCCCACCCTCAATCACCCACTCACTCCTCCACCACCCGCCAGCTCCCACCCACTCACCCTACCCCACCCACTCCCCTTGCCCCACCCGCACACTCTCCCCCCACCTGCTCACTCTCCCTCTCCCTCCCCCACCCTCTCACTCCCCCCCACCTGCTCACTCTCCCCCACCCATTCACTCTCCCTCCCCATCCGCTCCCCCTCCCACACCCGCTCACACTCCCCCACCCACTCCTCCTCCCCCACCCACTCACACTCCCCCACCCACTCCCCATCCCCACCTGCTCACACTCCCCCACCCACTCCCCCACCCACCCACTCCCCATCCCCACCTGCTCACCCTCCCCACCCACTCACACTCCCCCACCCTCACACTCCCCACCCGCTCACTCCCCCCCCCACCCACTCCCCTTCCCCCACTCGCTCGCTCCCCCACCCGCTCACTCGCCCACCCGCTCATCCTCCCACACCCGCTCACCCCCCCACCCACTCACCCCTCCACCCGCTCACCTTTCCTCTGTGTCTTTAAGATGAGGGTAGTTAAATGAGGAACAACTGGTTTCAAACTAAGTTTAAACTTAGAATAAGTGTTAGCTTTTCCAGCACTGAGCTGTTTCGATTTAATGGACAGAATGAGCATGGCGGAATCAACATTCTAACTGAGTACAGCAGAAGTATTGATTCCACTGTGATTTGATTTATAATCAGGCCATAAGACTAAGGCACAATTTATTCTGCAAATAGACTTTCCTATTACAATGCTCAGATGGTGTTAAGAGAGGTCTCAAAGGAGAAAATAAATGAAAACACCTGCTCTTCAGCAATGGTTAGATAATGTCATAACATGCTACTCCAAGGAACATTGATTAAAGAGAGACAGCAACACATAGGTACATGATCTGTTCAGCCGTAATGCAAAATTCTCAACAGGAGCATGGTGAATGCATAAATGAATATTTTGAAAGGTCCGTGAAGTGACAATGTGCTATAGCTATTTCTATTCCTAATTACTTAGAAATAGAGCCATAGTCAAAGAGTGATACAGTGTGGCAACAGGCCCCGAGGCCCATCGGTCAACATGTCCCAGCTACACTAGTCCCACCTGCCTGCGCTTGGTCCATAATCCCTCCAAACTGGTCCTATCCATGTACCTGCTAACTGTTTCTTAAACATTGGGATAGTCCCAGTCTCAAGTTCCTCGTCTGGCAGCTTGTTCCATACACCCACCATCTTTTGTTACCCCTCAGATTCCTATTAAATCTTTTCCCCTTCACCTTGAACTTATGTCCTCCGGTCCTCGATTCCCCTACTCTGGACAAGAGATTCTGTGCATCTCCCCGATCTATTCCTTTCATGATCTATTCCTTTCATGATTTTATACATAAACTAGACCAAGTGGGACCCGCTGGGTCCTGTTCCCCAAACGCGATATTCCACTACTCACCCACAGCCCAGAACCCTGGTCCCCTACTCACCTCCCTCCTATCCCACTAAACACAATGTTTAAATAACATTAACCAACAATCCTCGCCCTCTCCTTCTCCCCTCCCTCACTCCCTCCCTCTCCTTACAACAATGTAACAAATCTCTCATTGCACTGGGAGTGCTGTCATTTGGTAACTTTGCAACGGGCAGGACAAGCGGAATTGGATTTGTTTAAGTGAAAAGTGACCATTTTAAAGTTTAAAATGTGAATGACTTGTAAAATATACCATCAATTTGAACGAAACTTGATACAGACCACAGGACAATGGTGAGTAAGGTAGTCCAAAAATTGTAGCAGTATCGTGTACCGTTTTGGTGTAATTTCAGGAACACACTCACAGACACACACACACGGACAGAATCACAGACATAATAACAAACAAGATGATAGTTTTAGTAATATATAGTCTAGACTAAGTGGGACCCGTTGGGTCCCAGTCACACAGGAGGCCTGGTCCCCCAAGTCAACCCATTCCACAACGCAATATTCCACCAATCACCCACAGATGTGGGGGAGGGGTGTGTGTGATGGAGGGGGTGTGGTGTGGGGGCGAGGTGTGTATGTGGGCAGGAGGGGTTTGGGAGGGGGGAGCAGGGATGTCGGGGTGTGTGCGGGGGAGGGTGTGTGTGTGTGGGGGGGGGTGTGTGTGTGGGAGTGTGTGTGTGGGAGGGGGGTATATGTGGGTGTGGGATGGGGTGTGTGTGTGGGGGGGTGTATGTATGTGGGAGTTTGTGTGTGGGGGCATGGCCGGGTAGGGGGTTGGGCAGGCGGATGGGTTGTGAGAGGGAGGGGTGTGTGTGCGGGGGAAGGGGTGTGTGGGGGCAGGGGGGTTGTGGGGGCGGGGGGGGGGGTTGTGGGGTTGTAGGAGAGGGGTTGTGGGGAGGTGGGGTTATGGGGGGGGGGTTGTTGGGGGGGGGTTGTGGGGGCGGGGGTTGTGGGCGGTATGTGTGTGGGTGGGGAGTGAGTTCGGAGAAAAGATGGGGGAAGAGCCATGGAGGAGAGGGGGCATCACGTGGTGGGAGCAGCCAGCAAGGGTGACCAGAGGGGTAGTGGCTGGAATTGGCGTGGATTTTGTAAAGTTAAAAATATGATTGACTTGTAAAATATACAACCAATCTGAACAAAACTTTGATACACCACACCACCGGACAATGGTAAGGTGGTCCAAAAATTGTAGTGCTATTGTGTACTGTTTAGGAGTAATTTCAGGATCTCTCTCATTCACTCACACGCACGCACGCAGGCAGACAGACAGACAGACAGACGGGCGGGCGGACGGACGGACGGACGGACGGACGGACGGATGGATGGATGGATGGATGGATGGATGGATGGAAAGACAAAACAGCTGACACCTGGAACCATTCCCTCACCCTCACACTTTTCATTTTACAATGTGAGGCCATAAGACCCACTAAGGGGAAAGCACCTCTCAGCAAATTCAATGCCCAACTTTTTAAAATTAACATTATAATTCAATGTGTTACAGTGCATGGCATTAGTGTATATAAGCCATTACAGAAAGATAAAGTATGTTACCGATTATTGCACCAAAAAGCTGTAGAATCACCACTGCAGCAAAGATAATGGACAACAATTTAGAGGTCTGGACAAACATTGTGGAAAACTAAGCTCAAATCTCTGCAGGAGAGCTCACAGGTAAATTCCACAATATGGTACTCATAACTATCAAACTATAAAATTGTTTCAAAAGTGCATCTGACTCATGAAATCTTTTGGCGAAGGGAATGTCCTTTCCTGGTAATGATCTCGTTGGAATATAGGACACTACAGCACAGACACTGGCTCAATGATTCCAATCTAAACTAATTCCATCAGCCTGAGTATGTCCCAGATCCCTCTATTCGCCACATATTTGCGCGTCTGCATAAATGCCTCTTAACTATCACTATCGTATCTGTTTCTCAAAATGCAGTGCAACATGGCTGACTCAACCTGCTCTTCAAAGTCCCATCAAGCTACTTTGTTCAGAAGCTATTAGATAGGGTCAATAAATGCAGGTGTTGTTAGCAACATGGGTTTGGTTAACACTATTTAAAATATTAAAGAAAGTATTGCTGTAGAAATGTGCCCAGAGTTAATTTGCTAATTCCGTGCGCAATGGTTTTTTTTGATTGTTTATTCAAAGAAGTAAATTCCAGCACAGGTGCTCTTGAAGTTATTCCGTGCATCACGTACAGAGATTTAATCTGTTAAATACATTACGTGCTGTGTAAGAGAAAGAGATCAACCAAGAATATCCCATCATCAACTGGGAACCACAGTTTCTGAATGCAGTGTTGACCGAGCAGAGTTGAGAAAAATCAGTAAAAATCAGTGCAGGTTCATGCAATTTCAGTTTCATTAAAAAGTGCATGTTTGAGTAATAGGGCTGCAAAATCATCTTCCAAAGTCCACAGGCAACCAACTGGATGAGTTTCCCGACGATTCCAGCTGCCCCTCACAATCATAATGCCTATATGAAAGGATCATTCCAAACACAAAATATACACAAAAAGAAAACTGACTGAACAATATGTTGGATTATATTAAAAACAGGAATAATAACAAGTGAAGCTTTTTTTTGTCACTTCTAAAAATTTCAAATAATTGAAATCATCCAACTATAATACCAAGTGGCTATTTCAATTTTAGATATCATTTACTTCCCTCTTTACCAGAAGATTTGTGCTAATTTTATTATCCTTGAATAGTGATTCATGCAAGAAGCAAAGATAATAAATAGAAATATTTTACCCTCCCTTAATATATACGCTGTTAAAATCTACCCTCATCTCCTGGACAATCCTTGCAAACTGCAGATAGACACAAAAAACTGGAGTAACTCAGCGGGTCAGACAGTATCTCTGGAGAAAAGGCGTAGGTGATGTTTTGGGTCGAGTCTCTTCTTCAAATTTGGTATTTGACCCTTCTTCAAATTGCATACAGGAATAATAGGCATACGGAGAATGTCATCTCCTTTGCACTACATTCATTTTTGAATCACCTTGACAATAAGATGCTGATCATTGACTACAGCTCAGCCTTCAACGCCATAATAGAACACAGAAGATAGAACATAGAACAGAACAGCACAGGAGTGGCCCTACAGCCACAATGTTTGTGCCAAACACAGTGCCAAGTCAAACTAATCTCAGCTGGTGGTACATGATCCATTTCCCTCTATTCCTTGCATTTCCATGTACCTATCTATATGCCCCTTAAACGTCACTATCGTACCTGCCTCCACCACTACCCCTGGCAATGCATTCCAGGCCCCCACCTCTCTGTGTGAAAAAAACTGGCCCCGCACATCTCCATGAAATTTCACCCCTCTCACCTTATAGCTTTTCCCTCTAGTGTTGTATGTTTCCATCCTGGGAAAAGAGGTTCTGACTCTCTACCCGATCTATGCTGCTCATAATTTTATAAACTTCTATCAAGTCTCCCCTCAACCTCTTGTCCGCATCAACAGCGATGGTGTAGAGATGGTTGACAGCTTCAGGTCCCAAAGCACTATATCTCTAGCAACCGAATAAGGTCCCTACATAATCAACAAAGCACATCAGTATATGACTTCCTTCTGTGTCAGAGATTTTTGACATGTCCATGAGGATTCCCTTGATCTTCCACAAATGTGATATTGAATGTGATAAAGGCTTTCTACCAGTAACTTAGTACGGCAATTGTTCTGCTCTGAACAAAGAGAGAGAGTGGTGAAAGCCCGGTCCATCACAGGCTCGCCGCATCCTTCCATCCGGTCTTGATGGATTGTTTCAGGAGGGCTGGAATTGTCGTCAACTATGCCTGTCACTGGCCATTCCCTTTTTTCTTCTTTTACCTTCCGAGAGAACATAGAGTATGAACGACTGGATACCTAGACTTAAGAACATCTTACTTCCCAGGACAACAAGACTCCTGAACTAATCATCTCTTCATACCCGCTTCCTGGAAGTGCTGCTACATACTCTTAACTCTACCTCAATTGTTTATACCTCTATTCGGTTTAGTTTAGAGATACAACATGGAAACAGGCCCGTCGGCCCACCGGGTCCGCACCGACCAGTGATCCCCGCACACCAACACTACCCTACACAGATGAGGGACAATTTTCCATTTATTCCAAGCCAATTAAGCAACAAACCCATACGTCTTTTGGAGTGTGGGAGGAAACTGAAGGTCCTGGAGAAAACCCATGCATGTCACGGGGAGGACGTAAAACTCAGTCAGGACCAAACCTGGGTCTCTTGCGCTGTATCAGACTGTTGACTCTGTGTGCTTCATGTGAACAACTAATTCCAGTGGATCCTGGTGTGCATGATAATTAACTGATCTGAATCGGAATCCAAACTCCAAAGATTCAGGTGCTCTGAAATTGCAGCAGGTGTATGGCAGTGAATGGCAGTAAGGAGCAGGAAATTCCAACGGACTAGTAGGGCGATGTCCCTGGTACCACTGCTGCATTGAGAAAGGAAATGCTTGGAGCTCAAACATGGGGATTGGAACAGCTCAGTTAGATGCTTTCTTTGCTAACTATGCAACGTCTCCTCCCCAGAATGCTGTCTCACTTCAGGTTAGAGCCATTCAATCTGTGGTTCCATGTTTTAAGAATTGTCGAGAGCATCGGGGATATAACATTCCAACAGAATGCTAGAGTGTTGACCTGACTGACTGGATCATGCAGTTAAAAAGGCTTGCAGAATTTAGCCCATAGTTCCATTTGTCCAGGTAATATCTAATTACCACAATTGGAAAATTACAAAAGGCTTTCAGTTCAATCACATTTTCTATGAGCACAACATTGGCTAAAAGAGTTGGCATTTGTCTTTAAAACGTCGAGCCTTGCTGGAAACAGTACTTTGAATTGTGATTTGATACTTGGTGCTAAGCTGTGCTAAATATCAAATGAGAAAAAGCGTGAGGTAGTGAGTCTGAGAAAGAGAGCGAGAGGAATGAGACTGAGAAAGAGAATGGGGGAGTGAGGGAAGAGAGAGGAAATGTGAGAGAGTGAGGGAATTATATTGATAAAGAGAATGAGATGGGGGTGGCACGGTGGCGCAGCGGTAGAACTGCTGCCTCACATCGCCAGAGACTCGGGTTCCATCCTGACCTCGGGTGCTGACTATACAGAGTTTGTACATTCTCCCTGTGACTGCGTGCATTTTCTCTAGACTCCAAAGTTGGTTACAGTAAAATTGTAAATTTTCCCTAGTATGTAGGATAGTGTTTGTATGGCGCGACTGCTGGTCGGTGTGGACTTGGTGGGCCGACGGACCTATTACTAAAGTCTGAGGTCAAAAGAGAAAGGCAGAGAGGAGTGAGATTGAGGAAGGCAGGGGAGGGGATTCTGAGCTCTGTGTGGTGAGTATAAAATGGAGAATGAATGAAAGCGTGCTCAGCAGATTTATCTGGTACATTAAGGTAAGCAAGAAATGATGAAGTAACAGGTTGGCAGATATGCTGCTTCTGAATTGATCTCAGCACTGTTGCCACCCCACAGTTAATTCACTTTGCCAGAAATGGTTTGAGTTTTGAATGTAGAATAATCAATATCAAAATAACGACAGTCAGTTTAATTAATATACATCTATCTGTAGCTCTGGCTACACACATTACATAAAAAGAATGCTGAGAATTGTAAAAAAAAAAAGGCACAAAGTGCTGGAGTAACTCGGTGGATCAGGTAACATCTCTGAACCCGCTGATCAGCCAGAATCTCTGATTGAGAAATAAATTGCAAATTTGAAACGTGAGAGTCAAAGGCACGTTACAACTTGAGCTAAACGTCGAAATCTGATTAATAATTCATCATGAATGTTGGCCAAGCGTTGGCGTCAGTTTATAACGTTGGCCTAACCATTTCTGAAAACCTCCCGTGAAGGTAAGGTCTAGTGGAGTGTAAATGATGTCACAGTCCTAATAAAATAATACTCACCGCACTAAAATTGTATTTGTTCCAATCTTCAGCATTCCAGCAAAGGTTTAGTTCCATGCTGCTTTAACTTCAATGTGTATTCTCAAATCATCCAGAGGTGATATTTGTGTTCCGATGTCCTTCAAAATGACGTTCTAGTTTGTACTGAGTTCACGACTATTTCTTTCAACTTTGCGCACAGTCAGGTTGCAGCGTACAATACTTTCTTTTCACCCAATGATCCACTCAAGGACTTTCTCCCTGTTTTCATTTCAATCCATTTCCCTTCAGGATAAAGTAGAGCCGTTGCTGCTGTGATTAGTTCCGCTCACAACCCACTGCTTCCAATTAGCACCAATTTCCCCTTTACAACACAAGCAGCCAGGGGGCACAGGAGAAACCAAAGGCAGTCGCCTCAAGAGTTGGGAGCAAAGACTGAATGTTTCTCTTGCCAAAACGTCACCTTCTGAATGCCAAAGCATTGAAGCTGCTGCAGCAAGTGCAGGCACACTCTCGGGGGTTTTGCTTTTCCTGATGTGGCGTGGAAGTGTGATTTTCCACAGACTGTTAATTAGTCTCAAATACTTTTCTGCTAGTTTCTGCATCTCCCCCCCCCCCCCCCCCCCCCCCCCCGCCAGCTGCCCTGAAGGAATCTACGTGTAAAATTAAATCATCATTCTCTCCATTCTTCCCATTTTACTTTAACTGTGTCTTGGTGTACAGATGTGCCATCATAATTTTTACTTAATATGATCAACTTGCTTCTACCACTTTTATTGCCTATCCTCTATTATCACACCCCACTCACCTTTCCACTATCTTTCCGCTTTCTAACCACACAGAGATGCACTTAAGCAGTTCAAGGTGACTGGGCCAATAAATTTTAATTATACCATGGCGGTGAAATTTATCTGCTTCTTTCACTCAAATGCCTCCCCACAGTTCACTTGAGGTAGGCAGGGAAAAGGCTATGCACGAAACATAAAGTGCAGTTCTTTAGTACGTATAGCTCTACATTTTGATCTCTTGTGCAAATCAGGCTGAAATGCTTAAATGCAGGGGAGCTGAATGTATCAAAGGCCTGTGCTAAGACCCACTTGCACTCTTATCGAGGAATAAAATTCAAGCAGGTGAACGAAGACTTGTGGCAGAATGGAAAACAATGTGCAAGCAAATTTAAAGAAATAAATTAAAGCTAGGCTATAGTGGATATTTTTGAAGCAGAGATAGATAGATTCTTGATTAAGTGGATAAAAATCAGGAACATTTAAAAAACGAGAGACTGCTTTCCCATTTGAAAGTGTTAAGGCATGGTGACAAGTGTCTCACCATGAGGATACAGTCTTCTTTAGAACATTTCAGTGAGTCCTCCATGGCTAGTTTCTGCTACAGTACAGTAGTTGACACATGGCATGTTTGGCTGTTTGAATACTGCCGCAGAAGGGATTTGTATTAGAGCTGGAACAGAAGAGGAATTTATTCAATATTTACAACTGTTCAAAGCAATCCAGAGAGATTGGGAACATTTTGTTCCTCACATTCGGAAGGGGTAACAAGTTTCACACTTTTATTCACACACAGGAGAAGGCTGCATCAGATTCAAACTCTCAGCAGCTATTGTGGAAGTTTCACACTGCAGAAAGTGAATGCTCAAGTTAATTAGGGCAATTTCATCTGCTATAAAAAGGAAACAAAACATTTTCAAACATTGGAACAAACAATCACTCCAGGCTATTGCTGTTACGTTATCTCCACAATTTACAGTGATGGGAATCCTACACACAACCAGTGCATCTGCACTTCTGAACTTAAAATAATGCTCATGCACTTGTTCAGTGCCCATAAAACCTGCATTACTATTGTATCTTTTGCATCCTTTTCAAATTCTTGAAGGTGCTTTATAAGCCAACCCAGTGCATTTTGTAATGCAAGTAACTCGACAGCCAATTTGTAAGCACCGTGCACCCAGGCACCACATTTTTGTTTAAGTGATATCGATTGTGGAATAATTACAGGCGAGAGCACTGAACAGAACTCACTTTATCTTTAAAATGTTCCCTTGGGATCTTCTGAGAGTTAAATGCAAGAGTTGTCACAACTGAGCCAAAGCTGACAATTTTTAGTAGAACTGCATGCTATTTTTTTCGGGAGTGCTGTGCTGATGGGTATAGAGGAGGCAGAGATCACAAGATCTTAAGTGAAAGGAGCAGAATTAGGCCATTCAGCCCATCGTTTACTTAGCCATTCATCTCATGGCTGATCTGTCTCGCCCTCCTCACCCCATTCTCCCCATAACCTCAGAAACCCGTACTAATCAAGAATCTATCTATCTCTGCCTTAAATATATCCACATACTCTGACTCCACAGTATTCTGTGGCAAAGAATTCCACAGATTCACCACCCTCTGACTAAAGAAATCCCTCCTCATCTCCTTCCTAAAAGAACATCCTTTAATTCTGAGGCTATGACCTCTAGTCCTAGACTCTCCCACTAGTGGAAACATCCTCTCCACATCCACTCTATCCAAGCCTTTCACTATTCTGTGCGTTTCAATGGGGTCCCCCCTCGTTCTTCTAAACTCCAGCGAATACAGGCCCAGTGCCATCAAACGCTCATCATAGGTTAACCTACTCATTCCCGGGATCATTCTTGTAAACTTCCTCTGGACCCTCTCCAGAGCCAGCACATCCTTCCTCAGATATGGTGCCCAACATTGCTCACAATATTCCAAATGCGGCCTGGCCAGCACTTTATAGAGCCTCAGCATCACACCCCTGTTTTTGTATGCAAGCCCTCTCTAAATAAATGCCAGCATCACGTTTGCTGTCTTTACTACCGATTCGATTGCAGATTAACCTTTGGTGAATCCTGCATCAGCACTTCCTAGTCTCTTTGCACCTCCGATTTCTGGATTCTCTCCCTATTTAGAAAATAGTCTACGATATAATCTATGAAGGTGATGGTGAGGAAGGAGATCATTCACTATTCTGGTCTTATGGGGCTGGCTGAACAACCCATTTCTATGCTGTAAGTTCAATGAAACTTTACTTAGTTCTATGAATTTCGTGCCTCTTTGTGCCTCCAAACTCACTCACTAGTTGCTTCTCTCTAGGGGAGGCTGCACGGACCAAACAATATACTTATGTCTAAACAATTTCCGGTTTTGATAAATACATCTTATCAACAGTCCTGAACAAAGGCTTCTCATCAACTGGAGGAGCAGTTTTTAAAACTACTTTCAAATCCAGATTCCCATCTTGACCATCAATTGGGAGCAGAAATGTCTGAGACTGCATGTGACCATTTCAACAGCTCAGTCAGAACCTAGCAGAGCTATAACATGCAAGAAAAAGACACATACAAAAAAAAATGGAGAGACAGAGATAAATGTCCCGGGACCTCAAAAATCAGTGTGCTGTCAAGATAATGAAGGCTAGTCTGAAGAAGGGTCTCGACTCGAAACGTCACCCATTTCCTCTATGCAGAGATGCTGCCTGTCCCACTGAGTTACTCCAGCATTTTGTGTCCATCTTCGTAATGAAGGCCGTATCGGTTACCTGCTGTGTCCCTGCTGGGGTTACCTGCTGAATCAGGAACACCCCATTGCTGCAAATCAGCATTAAAACCATCAGTGGATTTCTTCCGTCCGGTTCACGTTTCAATTCTTGTGCTTTCCAGAAATTCCACTTGGTTCATGTCTGATGGAGAGATGTGGACTCAATCCATTCGTGTCTCCTCAGACTGACACCCCAAGGAATCTTGGGGGTCACTTTTCTCATTATGTTTAATATTTGCTACGTATATGTGCATTAAACTAAATTAAACCATCTATCTTACATTCATAAAAGAAAACTATTGCTTGAATTTTGCAGCAGTTGTTGTGATCTTCCACTGTGAATTTAGCAGAACTTCAGAAAATAGGAATAAATTGTACCTAAACCAATTCTAAACGAGTCCTGGTGCCAGCATGTCTGCTGCTTTGTATTCCTACTTTCCTTTTTCTTGTTCCTTTCAATCTTTCTCTTCACACATAGAGGGGCTCTCATCTCACCATCCCGATCTAGGGTTCGTTCTTGCTCCAGCAATCCCCACTTTATAAATACCCATTGTCTTGGTCTCCATAGCTGTCAGTGGCAATGAATTCCACAGATTCACCACCTTCTGGTGATATAAATTCCTCCTCATCTCTATTCTGAGGCTGAGTCCTCTGATCCTAGACTCTCCCATCACTGGAAACATCAGCTCTTTAATTCGTTTCCACCAAATCAAATTGCCTCTGCAAATTCCTTGTATGTGAATACTCGGCCAATAAACTTACTTACTTATCCAAATCACTAAGAATTTGCGTGTTCATGCGCTTAAAAATTCAGCACGTCCAACAGAGAAAGGTCTGAGCATCTAATCAGCAACCACAACGCTAACCATAAATATAAATTTAATAAAAAGACAAATAAATAATTAATTAAAAAGGAACCTGAAGGGCAACCGTTTCACACAGAGGGTGGTAGGTGTATAGAACGAACTGCCAGTGAATATAGTTGAAGCAGGTACTATAACAACATTTAAAAGACATCTGGACAGGTACATGGATATGAAAGGCTTAGAGGGATGTGGGCCAAACATGTACAGGTGAGGCTAGTGTGGACCGGGCATCTTGATGAGAAAGATGGGCCGAAAGGCCTGTTGTCAAGTTGTAGGACTGCATGACTCTATGCTACAATTAAACCTTTGCTGTGGCATGGAATTGCTCATGGGCACAATAACATTATAAGAAAAGTCAGTCCCTGATCCTTGGCTACTGAAAGTGGAGAGATAGTATATGAGGTGGCGATGAGCGCCTTATGTACATGTACTGAGCATGGAGAAAGCTAGTGTGAAAGACAGAAGGAGTGCACCGCCTCCTAAACCACCTATCTGCTTGCTGTCTGCCTAGAACCTCTTTTGGTAAACAGCTGTGGGTCCCTCACTGGCCTCATCCGTCACTTCAAAACCCACATAACTAAAGTGGAAAAAAAGCCATCTTTCATCTTGTGTAGGAAGGGACTGCAGATGCTGGTTCACACCGAAGGTAGACAGAAGATTCTGGAGTAACTCAGCGGGTCAGGCAGCATCTCTGGAGAGAAGGAATGGGTCACGTTTCGGGTCGAGACCCTTCTTCAGACCCTTCTTCATCTTTCATCTTGGTGGACCATCGACAACGATATTAAACATGTCCCTTCCTTTCCATTTACAAGAAACGCAATGCCTTTTCAGCAAATGCGAAAAATCTATGTGAACAATTCCCAACTTTTCCTCAATAAAACAAAATTACATTAAGTTTTCAGTTGTCATTTTTGACTCGCATTGAATTCATGTTTTATCCCAGTAACAACTTCCACTCCGTAACATTCCTGGGGCATTCCAATTAGGAGTCACAGCACAATCTCATCTGACCTGTTCAGAGGATGGATATGCGGTGCCAAGTTCTTCACTCCTAACCTGCCATAGGCTCTCCATGACATACACGGCAAAGGTCGGGACAGTGATGGAATGATTTCTATCTGCCTGAATGAGTGCAGCACCTTTAGCACTCAAGGAGGTTGACACAATCAAAGGCAAAACCGCCTTCTGAACTGGCATCTGAAGTACCGCCTTCAACATTCACTCTACCATTCATGCACCCTGGCTGCGAACTTGACTGTCCACAGATTTCTACTGGAGTTATTGTGGTCTCCCATTATAAATTTTGGCAGAACATCAAGAAAAAGGGAATAAATCACAACAAATAGTACGTTCTGCCATTTCTCACTCAGGTCTGGTGCTAGATTTCTTGTGCCTTCCTCACACAACTGCCTAGTTGTAACTTCTCTCGCTTTCTCTCTTATCTGTCACCCTTTATTTGTCCTTGACTGATTGTTTGATTGAATGATACAGCATGGAAACAGGCCCTTTGTGCCAGTGGGTCCACACCGACCATCGATCACCCATTCACACTAGTTCTACTTTATCCCTTTTATGCAAACACTCCCGACACACTTGGGGGTAATTTACAGAGGCCAGTTAACCTGCCTTTAGGATGCAGGAGGATGCCAGAGCACTGGAGGAAACCTGTGCAGTCAAGGGAGAACGTGCAAACTCCACGCAAACAGCACCTGAGGTCAGGATCGAACCAGTCTCTGGCGCTGTGAGGCAACAGCTCTACCAGCTGTTCCGCTTTCTGGCTATCTCACACAGAGGGGAAGTACCACCTCGTCACCCTGAGTGTGACTTCTTGATGGGTTTTCCAAAGATTAATGCCGACACTTTCCATCTGATGCATCCTTACTCAAGAATGCTCACCAGCGGTTATGGTAACCCGACGGGAACGGATTAAAGGATTATTCATGAACCTCACTGAAATTGGCTCTGCATCTAGCTGAGATCAACACAACGTAGCAAACTTCCAAAGAGCTTTCACAATAAAACAATCGGAAATACATTTTATGCTCTCCCAGGCAACCTGTAGTCTTTAGTTTGACAGCAATGTTAACTGTAAAGCATTTTGCAGGGGCTTTCCATTCATTAATAGCACATCAATCTGCATGCTGTTGTTCAGGTTGAATTCTTTTGTCATTATCAGATTTCAACTATCAAAAACACGAGACAGAAAATCTAATGTGCCGGTAGGAACTGCAGACGCTGGTTTACACCGAAGATAGGCACAAAATTCTGGAGTAACTCAGCGGGACAGGCAGCATCTCTGGAGAGAAGGAATCGGTGACGTTTCGGGTCATGACCCTTCTTCAGACTGTCTGCCTATCTACAAAAAATCTAATGAGAGCATGACTAGAGCCACATCAAGAATTCCGGAGAGTCTTGAAACGTTGTGCATCATTAACATTAAGAAGGGAAGTAGACATGAATGGGTCAAAATGTATATTTATTAAGCTCGCACTTCGAACGTATTCAATTATCAAACAACTGCAGATGTTGATGGGAAACTGAGTCATTTCGGTCACTGCACCCTTCAAACTGTTCATTAACAGGGCAGAGATATCTCCTCAGCAAAGAAGAAAACAAGAATGATTGGTTGAAATGATAGGAATCCTACAATGGTTTTGACAGAAAATCATCAAATTACTTAAAGCTGCCATAAGATTCACTGAGATAATTTGATGGGTGTCTACCAAAGTCCAAATTCTCCTTAAATGAGTGATGGAAATTCAACAGACTGCAGGGAAAGATGATATTAAATGTTGGTGCAACATCTACAATATTGTATTGTTGTTAAAGTGATTAATCTGAAAGAAAAATGTACTAATTTTTTTTTTGAAGACAGACACAAAATGATGGAGTAACTCACCGAGACAGGCAGCATCTCTGTAGAGAAGGCATGAGTGACGTTTCGGTCTGGACCCAAAACATCACCCATTCCTTCTCTCTAGAGTTGCTGCCTGTCTTGCTGAGTTACTCCAGTTTTTTGTGTCTGTTTTCGGTTTAAACCAGCATCTGCAGTTCCTACCTACTAATATTTTGTTGTTGCTGCTTGCCGATGGTAACAACATATTCCTGTGTGTTAGCGGCAGAAACATTCAGGTTAAATATTCCACCACCATAAATTGATGGCAACATTTCATCAATAGTCTCCGTTCAAGGCCTCAGAAATCACAAGGTTCATATTGAAACAGGGGTGGAAGATCGCAACCTTCACGACGAATGCAATCAACCCGGCATGCACAGTCAAATAAGATCAAATAAAACAACTTTAGGCTGCGCACGCCATCCGCAAGAAGAGGAAGAAGAAGGTATTGAAACAAATGGGTGACAATGGGGACAGAAAGCCGCAGATAAAACCACATTACATTCAGATCTAAATTTGCATTTGTGAATAACAGAGGTGAAAATCCAAGTAGAACCTGGTGAGATGTGATTTATTGCCGCAACGAATAGCACTGCTTTGGTCTACACTGATATCAGATAAAAACAAAATTATTTTAAGGAGTTAAAAAGAAAGACTCTGCCGTGTCATCTTCCAGAATAAGCCAACTGCAGGAATTGATTGCCAACTGAGATAAGCAACAAGATATGACCAGTGTGCCGGTAGTTCAAATGGGAGGTGGAGTATTTTTACTGCAATATTAAATCCTAAATTTCAGTTTAGTTTGTTTTGAGATACAGTGCGGAAACAGGCCCTTCGGCCCACTGAGTCCGCGTCGACCAGCAATCCCTGCACATTTGCACTATCCTACACAATAGGGAAAATTTACAATTTTTACCGAAGACAATTAACCTACAGACATACACTTCTTTGAAGTGTAGGAGGAAACCGGAGCACCTGGGGAAAACCCACACGGTCATAGGGAGAACATACAAACTCTGTACAGACAGCATCCGTAATCAGGAATGAACCTGGGTTTCCAGTGCTGTAAGGCAGCAACGCTACTGCTGTGTCACTGAGCCGCCCTTTAGGATTCAGTCCCCCACCAGGACCCCCTTCGACCTCAGCAGCCTCACGCCTGGTAAAAATGTAATCTTCCATTCTTCTAAACTCCAAATAATGCAGATCCAACTTCTTCAACCTCTTGTGATCACACAACTCTCTCATCTATGATTTAGCCAAGTGTGAGAGTCAGGCTCGACCTGAAACGTCACCTATTCTTTTTCTCCAGAGATGCTGCCTGACCCACTGAGTTACTCCAGCATTTTGTGTCTATCTTCAGGTCCTGACTGATCTCACCTGATCAAGTCATAAGGGGCTGCATCCGGCTCGTCCTTTACCAGGTTACCGCATCTACCACGGTGTCAAGAGGCACAGTGCTGAAGACTCAACCCTCCCCCACACCCTCCGTCTCACACCCAACATCACAAACCAGCCCCGCTTGTCTTTGACAGAAAGAAAAGCTAGGGGACAGTGCTTTGCCTCTTATCAATGAGTTCAGATTTATGGATGCCTCTGACATAGTGACATTTAAAAACTATTAAAATTAAAATAAAGGATGGAAGAAAATCACTGAAAATAAATATAAGCACTAAGAATAATGTAAGGTAGAGAAAAAAATAAAGAACTTTTTCTTGACCTATTAATCTGCGGGTCTGATATGAGATGGTGTAGAACTGGAGGAAATGCCAGAAAATCACGTTAAGACAGTGTTTACATTCACTACCAGAAAAAAGCCCATCACCATCGCTTGCTATAAAGAACAAAGATACAACAGCAGACAGATGTTTAATTCTCGGTTTTGTCTTTTAAAAGCAGAGGGATGCAATACAATCTTAAAATGTTTATCTGGATATTGATGTAATGTGTGAATCATTGCAGTGGTTCCCAACTTCTCTTTTGGGAAATTGCGTTTTTAATATTGTGATATTTATGGAGCGTATTAGACTTTAGAGATAAAGTTTATATGAGTGTATTATGGAGTTTTGGGCAATATTTACTCAGTTGGTTTCTGAACGAAAATTATATTTTATTGATTATCACTGGTGCACTCTGCTATAAGAGATGGCATTTCGATATGCAGTTGAAAATCAGAGTACCCTGGTAATACCTTTAAATAACAGCGAACAAACTTCCACACGGAATGCCACAGAGTCTTTCTGTGGTCAGGATCGAACCCGGGTCTCCGGTGCTGTTAAGGCAGCAGCTCTACCGCTGCGCCACTGTACCCACTGGTGCGTTCAAACGAACACACTAGTGTTCACACGTTGCTCTTACTTTTCCAGAATACCAGTTTGAACAGTTGTTGACTCTCTTCAAACAGTTCCCTTCCACCGCAAAAGACACTTCCTCCTTACTCTCTGCTTCCACTCAGACCCTTCTTCCATCTCAGTCTCCAGACTCCTGTGCTTCCCTCGTGTATCAAGTCAAAGGTCCAACTCCCATGCCAAGGCTCACTCTGCTTCACTTGCTGTGGTCTCGTAATTTGAGGAAGGACATTCTTGCTATTGAGGGAGTGCAGCGTAGGTCCACCAGGTTAATTCCCCAGATGGCGGGACTGACATATGATGAAATAATGTGTCGACTGAGCTTGTATTCACTGGAATTTAGAAGGATGAGAGGGATTCTTATAGAAACATTAAATTCTTAAAGGTTTGGACAGGCTAGATGCAGGAAAAATGTTCCCAATATTGGGGGAGTCCAGAACCAGGACGTACAGTTTAAGAATAAGGGGTCGGCCATTTAGGACTGAGATGAGGAAACATTTCTTTCCCAGAGAGTTGTGAATCTGTGGAATTCTCTGCCACAGAAGGCAGTGGAGGGCAATTCACTGGATGTTTTCAAGTGAGAGTTAAATTTAGCTCTTAGGGCTAAAGGAATCAAGGGATATGGGGTAAAAGCAGGAACAGGGTACTGCTTTTACATGATCAGCCATGATCATATTGAATGGTGGTGCTGGCTCGAAGGGCCGAATGGCCTACTCCTGCACCTATTTTTCTATGTTTCTATGAACTGTGCAGTGTGGAGCGCACAAACAATCAGAAGTTCCTCAACAATCACTCCTGCTGCTTCGTACTGTAGACCTTCTGATTTAGTTCCATGATTTTCCCCAATGCTCCAGTGTTCAATTACATGCAACCGTATTTTTGTTACACATTGTTACTTTGAAGCAAGGAATGAGCATCTCAGCAGACAATTTTAGTTCCTTACCTTAGCCAAGGAAATGTTTTAACAGGTTTAAATATTAACGTGGCTCTTTGCCAAAAATTGCTGTATTGGCATTCTTGGGTGACAGGAGAGCAGAAATAGATTTAAAATATTCCCCAATAGCAGACACACCCTCAGGGTTTCTCTAAATTGCTTTCAACTGTTTCAGGATTGTTTCAAAACAAGCCGTGAACGAAACAGCTGTAATTGCAGTGATATTATTTTTTAAATGGGCTATGATACCCATTAACAATGCAGAGGATTGAAATAAATAGTCAGTAGTTTTACAGGAACATCACTGCTCGTTCTCTCCAACTTTCATCTCTTTTACATGTGCACTGACAAGAAGGCACTGATAGGTGATGCCTGAGAGAATATTAAAACTCTTGTGATCACCAGTTAATGGAACGGGCACAGGTTGAAAGACACAAGACAAATTTGCAGCACTCATGGACAAGTGCATTTCAAAACAAATCTGAAGAAACTCTGTAAGCAAAATCCCCCTTTAATGTGATTTGCACACAACACAATGCTTGGACGAGACAGTAATTCACCTCACGACTTGATGTCTCCAACATGACATAAAAGTCCAATCACCAGATGATTCTCACCAAGGCAATCCTCCTCCTCCAACCTCACATTATGACATTTACAACGACACTCTCCAACTACAATCATTAATCATTTCTCGCACAAATCCTCAAGAATTTTTACCCTGAGAAGCACCATATCAATAATTTTTTTTTTTTAATATCGATGCTGTTGTGTCCTAAAATATGTAATTCCTTTACAGCTTGTGACAATGAATTTGTAAATCTGCCACTTTCCTAATACTAGCCGTCCAAAAGACTAACACTTCTTTAATCCTTCTGATTATTCCCAAACCATATTGAACCTGCCAGCTTTATCTTTGGTGGCACTGCCAGCTGTGCATAATCAGAGCAGAGAACCAACGTGGTGGAACCTGTGGCGGCTGATCTTTGAAGAGGCACCATAGTGAATGCTGGGGTAGTAGACAGATGGTGTAAACATGTACAGTTTTTATCATCACGATGCCACATGCAAGTATGGCTGGGATAAATTTCAACTTAACCTGAATTACTTCACCTCACAGAGGGACCACGTAAATTTGCCGAACAATCTTCAAAAAGCTTTTTAATAGCTTTACATTTGGGAAGGGATAATATTTCCAGTTATTCGGGAAAGCAAATGCTATTGCAGAAAATCCAACAGAACATTAAAATGGTCATAAAAATATGAAACACACCACCCTGGCCACGCTTTCATTCACTCCTGCCATCGGGAAGAAGGTATAGGAGCCTGAAAACTGTAACGTCCAGGTTCAGGAGCAGCATCTTCTCTACAACCATCAGGCAAACACTACAACCTCCAAATAAGTTCCAAACAACATAGACTTAGGGGGCATTGTTTTTGTCTTTGCACTATTATTGTTTGTTTGATTTTTATATATTGAATTCATGCTTTGTTGTTCATTATGGTGTCTAGAGAGTGGCCAGATTTACATATCGGTTGTGCAGCTGCAAGTAAGGATGTAATTGTTCCGTTTTGGGACATATGACAATAAAACACTCTTGACTGCCCTGCTTTCTTTAATGTGAAAGATTAAACCTCAGCTATGGCACAAGTTACACTGAAGATACCAAAGGAAAAATATTCTTAACACGAGAGGTGCATGCAAACGCAACTATCACAAGCTCTTCAAACTAAAGGGCCTGTCCCACTTGGGCTTCATTTAGGTGACATCATTTACGCGTCACGACACATGTGATGCTTGCGCGTGGTGCGCATTACGCACGCATAGTGCGTGATGACGCAGGCAGTGACGCGCTGCCACGCGCGGCGCCCCAGGATTTTGGGATGTACAAAATCTTTGCATGCCATCTGCGTGACACACAAATGACACTCAAGTGGGACTGGCCTTTAAAACATTTCTCCCAGGCTGCAATAGAGTCAGTAATAATCTCAAGCTATTCCCATCTTCATCTGAAAATGTCTCACCTCCAGACAGAAGAAAAATAAATCGTTAAATGTCACCGTGTGTTTTTGTTGGACTAATTGTTTGGCAGGCAGCATTTGCCCAAATGCTCTAGTTCCAATTCTAAACGAGTGAACACATTTCCAAGCTCCAGGGGGGTTTATTAGAGTCATTTTTTTTTTGCCAATTTAGCTCCAACTCATGTAATGCCAATACCTACTATACTGCGCAAGGGTTCTTGCCCCTGCTTAACAACACTGTTTCAGAGATGCCATTGATGGGAAATAGATAGGGTTGGACAAGGAAAAAGAGTCACGGTCGGGAAGAGAGAAAAAAGCAAGTGCTGGAGTAACTCAGCGGGACAGGGAGCATCTCTGGAGAACATGGATGGGTGACATTTTGTGTCGGGACCCTTCTTCAGACTAATGGGACAAGAGCAGACGGAAATAATGGAATCCATCTAGAAATCACTACTGGTGTTTCTTGGTAGGAGGTAGAGGTAGGCATGATGTGTTTGGGACACTATATGACTTGAAGCTGTGGAGGTGGAGATCTGAAATGAGATCAGCGATCGATATGGGGACAATGGTTTGATTGCTCCGTGGTCCAGAGGTACTTGTCCAAGAACTGCCACTTGGCCTCTGCAAAGATCAGTTCATCAAACCACAACACAGCGCCACATTTGTTTATAGGTTCAATGACAATTCTGGACCTCAGTAAGTGGAGTGCTGCAAGAGCATGGGGGGGGGGGGGGGGGGGGTGGTGTTCACTTAGAATCGGCAAGAGCAGAGGAACAATTGAGATGCTCCCACTCCCCACTGACCGATTCTATTCTATTTACTTGCACCAGCCCGAAAGAGAATCAGATCATTTTTCAGGAGGAGATACAAGAGACTGCAGAAGCTGGGATCTGGGATCTTGAAAATAAAACCTGGTGAAGGAACTCACAAACACTTTAACTCCCCTTTGCATTACCACACTGATCTTTCCGTCCTGTGTCTCCTCCACTGTCAGAGTGAGGCCACGTGCAAATTGGAGAAACAGCACCTCATATTTCGCTTGGGCAGCTTACAACCCAGCGGTATGAATATTAATCTCTCTAATTTCAAATAATCCTTCCCTCTCCCTCCACCAGCCCTGATCGACCTGCTAGTTTCACTGTTCGTATCCTTTCGTTATCATCTCCTCCATAACCAAAAGTAGACCATTGTGGGGTCCTTGGCCATCGGTGCTGCCTCTGATTTGTTCTGCACCTTTTCATACCACGAGTTTCCCTCTCCCCTGACTCAGTCTGAAGAAGGGTCGGGACCTGAAACGTTACCTATTCTTTATCTCCAAAGACATTGCCTGACCCGCTGAGTTACTCCAGCATTTTATGTCCATCTTCAGCAATTTAAGAGTTCCACTTAACTTTAAGATAAATGACAGTGCCATCATTAAGACCATTATTTCTTTGTCCGTAATATCACTGAACTGTGCTCCGGCCTAGATCATCTGTTTCTGATCCCCTTATCTACTGCACTTGAATATTCCACTGTAACATTGGCAGGCCTCACACCTTCTCCTCACTGTGAACCTGTATCAATCAGAGCTCAGGAGTCACTATTCTAATGTGCATTTAGCACTGTTCACTTTGAGCTCACCGACTGAAACTCATCAATGTTTTAAAAATGTATCCGTATTTTCAAATTCCACCACAATCTTGCCATCCCTCTACCCACCCCCAGTTCAAATCTCCTATAATCCTCAAGCATGGAGTTTTTAACTCCTGCAATATCATCTCCAACTATAATCACTCCAATACAAATGGACTGGGGTTTTCCCACATCTCCCTACCCAATTATCCACCTTTGAAATCCTCCTTGAAGCACCACTTTTGGCCAAGTATCTGGTTATCTGTTCCAATATTTACCCTGTGCCTTGGGGGTCAAATTTTGTTTGGTTTCCTGTGCAAAGAGCCTTGAGATAATTATGAAAGTTGGCAGCAAGTAGTGCAAATCCACAGAAACACCGTTTGCAGCAATTAGCCCTAGGCCTGCCTACTCAGTAACCTCCTGGAGAAGTTCCAACCTGGTCTGGACCTGATCTGACATCCAAATGTGCACATTTTTTCAACAGAACAAAAGCCATGAATGAGAAGAACCTATTGCGGCTGGAAGCAATAGTGCAAAAATTGGATATGCCTTTGTGGATCCATAGGACGATGGCAAACAATTAAAGTGTTAAAAAGTTTCCCAAACACATCATGTTGCTTCTGCTGCATCGTGCCCAGCAAATGCCATGGATCTTATGAATGAATAAATATTTTATTGTCACATGTGACAAATCTCAGTGAAATTATTTGTTTTGCATACCAAGGTATGCAAAGAGTCGCCACATAAAGGGCAGCAACAAAGTTACAAAGTATCCAATGCCGGGTCCTCCTTTGTCGATTTTGTCACTGGGGTCTATTTTTCTCCCCTCCCCTTAGGGCATTTCCCCATCCCTCATGTCGGGTCCTCATTTGTTTTTCATCCCCTCGTGGCGGTACCCACCATGCCAGGTTCTCCTTTGTTCACTCCCCCCTCCGCCTCATAGCGGTTCCTCCGCACCGGGTCCTCCTTTGATCCCTGCGGCGCGTCCTCTGATTCCCCGTCCGCGACCTACCCTGTTCACTGTAACTTTCTTCCACTGAATAAATCTGACACAGTGGTTGCCATCCAACTTACATGTGCATGGGGACTTGTGCTTTTGTTTTAGGCTTCCAATGGTGGAAGCCTAAAATTGTCCTCATCAAGTTATTGAGTGGATGCAAGAACAGGCACAAGATGCAATTTCTGATTCTAATTCTTCGCTATTTCAACTGAGAGCATTTAAATGCAGCAATACTGCCACCAAGTCCTCATCAACAACATTTTGAGGTCCACCATTGACCAGAAAGTTATTCATACCAGCCATTTAAATACAATCCACCTGAGATTCTTGGTGGAAGAAGTCACGGGCCCTGGGAGGTGCTACCAAATATTTTGTTAATGCCATACACTTTGATCACTGTGTGTGGTGATGGAGATATAAATGTTGAGGCTGGTGAATAGTTTGAATGCTTTGTTCACAATGTTGTTGAGCTCCTCAAGGGTGCATGTCCTATGGCAAGTGATGCACCCTAGAATATTTCCACTGTTGAAAAGGCACAAATTCAGATTGTGAAGGTATACTTGCCAACTGCCTGGATGAATGCCGCTTCATCAATGTTCACGGAGCTCAACGCCATCCAGGGCAAGGCAGATCGATAAACTATCCACCATCTTAACCACTCCTTTGTCCGACATGCTGGATCGTGGTCGCTGTATGCGGCACTACCAAAATCCTCGGTAGTACCTCCCAAACCTGGGATTCCTACCACCAAGAAGTCCAAGGAGAATGGACATGTAGCAAGCCCACCATCTTCAAGTCACATTTTTTCTTCTGTGTCAAAATCCTGTCCACGTGGCTTTATACGGTCATTCTGTGTCTTTCATTAGTACAGATGATTTCATCTGTAGTGATGAAGGAGTTATTGTTGAGTGTTTCAATTGACTGAGTTCCAAAGCAAGAATAATCAGAGGACTCTGGGACTGAGGATAGAGTGCGATGATTGGAGGAGGGAGACATGGCACAGACCTGCGCCTCATCCACAGCCAGGATCGATCCCGGCCGGGTCTCCGGCGCTGTCCCGTCCCCACCCGAGTGCCCCCTCCCCCACGGGTGGCCAGTGAGGTCGGGAGTCAGACGCGAGCTGTACCCCCAGGCCCACAGCCAGCGCAGAGAAGCAGCGCTAAACCCAGCTCACTCTGCCTGGTTATCCTGCCTGGGCTTGCGGGAAATATGGCCAGCGTGGAGAAGCAGCGCTGGTGTCCCGTCAGTCCAGTCAGGGCTGTAGTTAACCCGGCGAGACAGGCAGAGTTGAGCTGCATTTAGCGCTGGATTGAGCCTCCGAAGCCTCGCGCATGTGTGGCGCGCGGCCGCCAAAAAATTGTGTCCCCCCTGTCCCCCTCCATGTTTTGATATCGAGTTCCGCTGTTGGTCACAGGGAGAGCGTACAAACTCCGTACAGACAGCACTTGTAGTTGGGATCAAACCCGGATCTCTAACACAGTAAACACTGTAAGGGAATGGGATGCTTTCATTCCCACTTTTCCATCTTCAACAATAATTCCAGAAACAATAAGGCTAGAATTTCCTCAGGCTCCTCGTACACAATATGGGAATTTCCATGGACCACTCTAACAAACAATGCATGGGCATTTCTGCAACTATTGTCCCTCTTTGTCAACAAAATCTATATTGGGATCATCAGCCATGCTTATAGGTAGATCTGACTACCAGCAAGTAATGTAGACCTGACTACCAGAGTAGTAATAAAGAGTCCGCAAGACTAGCTGGAAGAAGTCATCCAGTATTCTGAAGTTGAGTGGTCTGAAGAAGGGTCTTGACCTGTAAAGTCACCCATTCCTTCTCTCCAGAGATGCTGCCTGTCCCACTGAGTTACTCCAGTTTTTTGTGTCTATCTTTAATTTAAACCAGCATCTGCAGTTCCTTCCTACACATCCAGTATTATATTGGGACTTGGCATTAATGTGCAGTATAAATGATTGGCATAGCACACAAATACAACAGAAAGAGAATAAATTGGAAAGTGTCTTCTCCCTACTGCCACCTTCCTTTCTGCTGTTCAGTAGGTCCATTATGCAAAAGCAGTGGGTGAGAAGGAATTTATTTAGATTGCACTGCCAGCAATGTCATGATAATAACCATCCTTGTTTTTACAAGTCTAAATTGTGGAACAAATTTCCCATTTCAGACCTTGAATTTTGATCACTCCTGGTGCACCAGTTGTAGCTTAATTTAGTTTATTGTCACGATGTACCGATGTACATACCAGTGAAATGCTTTTATTGCATGATATCCAATCAACGGAAAGACAATCCATGATTACAATGGAGCCATTTTCAGTATATAGACGCATAACATAACATAACATAACAAATACTTTATTAATCCCCTTATTCAGGGGAAATTCAGATGTCCTTGCAGCACACTAATAAAAAATACAACATAGCATTAAAGAAATTTAACATTAAAACATAAAAACATCCCCCCACAATGGTCCCCACTGTGACGGAAGGCACAAAGTCCAGTCCCCATCCCCATGTCCACCCAAAGTAGTCGGGCCTATTGAGGCCTCCACACTCGCCGCTACGGAGGCCCGGTGTTCCCGGCCGTTCTCGCCGGGTGATGGTACTCCGGCGTCGGTAGACCCTCTCAGCGGCTTGGAGTGCCAGGAACAGCCGCCTCCTTACCGGAGACCCAGGCTTCCACGCCAACAGGCCGTGCTGGACGGAGCTCCACACACTGGCGATCTCGGCGAGAGATCCCAGGCTCCGCAAATGTAAAGTGCAGCGCCGCCACCCGCGGCTGGCCGCTCCACAGACCCGCGGCTCCGCGATGTTTTTTTATCGGCGGTCGCAGCATACCGGAGTTCCAGCGCGGCGATCCAGGCAAGGCATCGCCCGCTCCGCTCCGGGATAGCGCTCCAGCGCTGCGCTGTCTCCGAAGCCAAGGTTCTGGCCAGGTCTCCTCATGAAAACGTCGCTCCAGACCCCGCTGGTAGGCCGCGAGGACGGGTCGAAGTTGCTGCTCGAGGAAAGCCACCTCTCTGACCAGGTAGGGACTTGAGAAAGCAGTTTCCCCCTTCCCCCCCACAACCCCCCACACATAAAATGATTAGACTAAAAGATTAGCATGATAAGGGAATAATGTTTAGTGCAAGGTAAAGCCAGCAAATTCCGATCAAGGGTAGTCCGAGGGTCACCAATGAGGTAGATAGTTGCTCAGGACTGCCCTCTGGTTGTGGTAGGATGGTTCAAGTTGTCTGATAGCAGCTGGGAAGACACTGTCCCTGAGCCTGGCAGTGTGCGTTTTCACACTTTGCCTGATGGGAGAGGGGCGAGGAATAACCTCAGTGCAGAGTTCCCTGGAATCAGAGCAGATTGTGTGAACCTAGAAGAGACCAAGTGCACAATCCAGTCATCGGGTTTATTACTATAGCCACAGGAATGGTGAGGTACAGGCACAATGAAAAGTCTTGCTCAGATTTTCAAACAGTGCATGGTGTAAATCAAGACTGCAGAATGCTGCATTCCAGACCTGTCATTCTTTTGTGAACATTCTCCACTGGGTAAAGATTACACCAGCTTCCACCTAAAAATTCTGACACCCATCGATGCATTAAAATACCTCCGTTGTATGCTGCTGATGTTAAATGGCCAATTACAAGAACTGGAATGTGTACTTGATTGGAACTCTTGATGGAATTAGTTTGATTTGATCCATTAGTTGTTAGTCAATATCACCATTTCTTAAAATTATCAAATATTTCACCAATGCCTAGTATGGACCACATCTGAACCTTAGTCCAAACATGGACCAAAGAGCTGATTTCCAGAGAATGATGAGTGTGACTGCCCTTGAATTCAAGGTAATATTTGATTGAATGTGGCAACAAGGACCCCTAAATAAACAGAATGGGCTTCAGAGGGAAGAATCCCAATGGCTGAAGTCAGGCCTCACACAAAGGAAACTTAGAAACACAGAAAATAGGTGCAGGAGGAGGCCATTCGGCCCTTCGAGCCATTCATTGTGATCATGGCTGATCGTCCCACATCAATAACTCGTGCCTGCCTTCTCCCCACATCCCATGATTCCGCCAGCCCCTAGAGTTCTATCTAACTCTCTCTTAAATATAGAAACAATAGGAGAATATTTAAGTTTGTTGGATGCATTTGTCATCATCAATTGGTGCATCACCGTTGCACTGTGGGACTATCTACTCCAGGAGGACTGATGTGGCGCAGGTAGTGCCTTCCCAGGGAATTAGGGACTAGTAATAAATGACTAAATAAGTAAAATTAATAAGTTAAAAATCTATCCAAATGGACCAACTGTAATCCAGACTACAAGGTATTTAGATCTTGCTGGTAATATTTTATCAGCTTGCTGCAGTATATTAGAAGAATAAATGGAAGGCGATCCCTTTGTGCCAGCCTCAAGAATTTTAAGTTAAAATCTTGACCACAATGGTCTCCTCACATTTGACAAATTAACTGCAGGATGTAAAAGTCAATAAGCATTCATAGCAATACCGTGCATTTCGCACTGAGACTTCTTCTCTAACATGTTTGAGCTTGGTTAATTAAACCTCATCTTTCATTTGGCATTGTCACTTAGCAGGATGGAAATTGCAGATTATTCCACTGCAAGTTGCTGCGGTTGACTACTAAACAAAAGCGAAGTCACCTTGGTAATCAATAATTTTTGATCCTTCTCTCTCTCGAGTCTTATTTCAAGAGCGAGACAGCCCGAGGTGTTCCACAGGCAGCCCACTAGTGGCACAGTGCATTGGATTTTACATTCTCAGCTGGTTATCAAAAGCCTGTAGCTGTCACCACAATCTCAATTACCCAATGCAAAAAAAGCTGCACCTGACCAAACATCCAAAAGAATGCAGTCTTACTTGTCACATTCGTGTGATGGCAATTCTTAGCTGCTTGGGAATGTTCTTAACCATTTCCCCTTTACTTTTATTTATTCTGTGATGATTTGTACTGTGGAATGCCACCAGAGAGGCAAGGTTGAGGCTCTAGGAGGAAGAGAGTTGTACAATCTCCAGCTAATGCGGACATGCTGACAAAGTGTGAAGCATGATCCTCTCCCACATCTTTGCATTGCCTCGGTGGCTGCCTGTGCTTCATCTCTCATCTGCCAACAGTTTTGAACGCTTTCAATCAATTGCACTTTCGATGTTATGACAGTAAAGGGGGATCTGTACTTAAAGTATAACGCAAAGAGGAAAAATATCTCAATACAGTGTTAACATCCAAAGGACCTCTCTGAGTATTTGAAGGCACTGGGCCTGTACTTGCTGGAGTTTAGACGGATGAGGGGGGACCTCATTGAAACTTATTGAATAGTGAAAGGCCTGGATAGAGTGAAGGTGAAGGTTTCAACGAGTGGGAGAGTCTAGGACCTGAGGCCACAGCCTCAGAATAAAAGGACGTATTTTAAGAAAGGAGATGAGAAGGAATTTCTTTAGTCAGAGGGTGGTGAATCTATGGAATTCATTGGGCAAGTCAACGGATATTTTTAAGGTGGAGATTGACAGACTCTTGATTCGTATGGGTGTCAAGGGTTATGTGGAGCAGGCAGGAGCATTGGGGTTGGGAGAAAAGATAGGTCAGCCATGGTTGAAGACTTGATGGGCCCAATTGCCTTATTCTGCTCCTAGAAGTTATGAAGTTATGAACTATGAAACTCAATCACAAATGAAAATTAGATTTAAAACAAAACGCAATCTGAAATAACAATGGCAAATGCAAGAAATACTCAGCAGATCTGTGGGAAGAGGAGCAGAATTAACTTTTCAGGTCAAAAACCCTTTGTCAGAACTGGAAAAGGATTAAAAGTAAGCTTGTAAAACTGCATGGGCAGGGGAGGAGAGCGGGGGAGGGTAGGGGAGGATGCTTCAGATAAGTGAAACCAGAGATGACCATGGGGATAATTGTGAACAAGGCTATCTGATCAATAGTAGCAGTTAGACAGTGAGATGCCATACAAAAGAACGTAGACAAAAGAACATGGGAGCGGCAAAATACAGAGTAGGACAAGGGCAGCACAGTGGCTAGCGGTAGAGCAACTGCTTTATATCAAAGCTGCTCTATCAAAGGGAGCTGAGGGAATGCTCTGTGTTCTGTTTCACAGAGACATGGCTCACCCCCAGCTCCCCAGACTCAGCGGTCCAGCCTGAAGGGTTCTCCATCCACCGCATGGACCGTACACCGGCATCTGGGAAAGGGAGAGGAGGGGGCGTCTGCCTCATGGTCAACTCTGCGTGGTGCTCAGACGTGGCAGTCCTGTCCAACTCCTGCTCTCCACATCTCGAACATCTGGCGGTGAAGTGCCGTCCCTTCTACCTTCCGAGGGAAATGCAGACGTCCGTCTGGCACTGGAGGAGCTGCATTCCATGGTCAACAAACACCAGACGTCTTACCATCATTGCTGGGGACTTCAATAAGGCAAACCTAAAGAAATCGCTCCCCAACTTCCACCAACATGTCTCCTGCTGCACCAGAGGACCAAACACCCTCGACCACTGCTACACCACCATCAAGAATGCCCACCGCTCTATTCCTTGCCCTCACTTCGGTAAATCTGAACATACCACGGTGCTGTTTCTTCCTGCCTACAGGCAGCAATTTTACTTCGGAGTCACGTGAATGACAGTCGGGAGGAGCGCCGCTCCTCCAGCGTAGGTTTAAAAAACTTACTGAAGGTAAGACTTACCATTCTGGTGAGCATGGCGACTGGGTGTGCTTTATTTTTTCAGACGAGGAAACACCATGGAGTCGCGCAAATCTAGGAGAGCAGCGGCAAAAACCGCTGCTGTGGGAGCAGCCAGCAGCGTGCCGTCTCTCCAGAGCTGCAGGTGCTGCCAGCAGCTCCCGATTTCTCGCCGCTACAGACCGAAGGTACGCCGCGGCCCGGCGGCAGAACCACCCGGACGTCGGACACGACCGTTGACTCGGCTGGGTCCGGACCTGAGGACACCCCGTTCGCGGATAGCGACGGTGGGCGTCTTTCCCGCATGGAGCGGATGGTGGAGCAGTTGCTGCAGCGTGACCTGCTTATGCAGGGGCAGAGTCACGGTGGGTCCCCTCGCAGACCCACGGCAGGATCCTTTCAAGGACTGCCAAATGTCTCACCCTCTTCGCAGGGGAGCATTAGGGGTCAGAGCTGGGCTGACCCTGAAGAAGGGGCAATGGCTGAACAGTCGACTGCGTTAGGGGCTGTGACCAGAAGAATTGTTGGGCATGGTAAATAAACATGCTGTACCAACACAGAAAGGGCTGCCTATACACCCAAAGTTGGCAGCCAGCATCAATTACATGGCTACCAACCAGCTGCAGGAGCAAGCCATTAACACTCTACACGGCTGTAAAATACCTCGCTCCAGAGAACTGCAATTCTCTCAATGTACCAGCAGTCAACAACCCCATCTGGGGCAACATGAGCCCATCTATAAGGAGCCAGGAGGTGAAGCTCCAGAGAATCCTTAAACTGCTGGCTGTTGGGATCACAGCAGTAACCAGGACAGCTGATGGGGTTGATTTGCCTGAAGAGCTACAAGATGCTCTAGCATTACTGTGTAATACTCAGTTCGAGATTAACAGTTACAGGAAGAGCATCATTAAGCCTGCACTTAATCCCAAATTTGCGGGATTATGCAAGACCAGTAGCATTCAGCCGCCAAATTTGCTGTTTGGGGACAACGTTCCGAAGCAGGTGAAAGACCTGGATGAGGAGGCCAAGATCGAGGTGCCAAACACCTCTAAATCCCACTATCAACAGCGGCAGCACCCCTACACAACCACCAGAATCGGTACAATGAAAGACCACCTGGTGGTGAAAGATCGAGGGCCGGCCCACCTGCACAGCAGTCTTTTTTAGACCATGGCCCAGCCCGGCCTTCTTGGAAAATGCGCCAACCCCACAATGCAGCAACACAACACCAGAAGAAACAAAGGCAGAGACAACCCACACAACACCGGCGGTAACCATGGAGGAAGGTGGGTCTGGTTGCCTCAAAAAACATTGCATGTTTAGATTCATCAAAAATTGGTGGTCGGTTGCACTTGTTTCATCATGTGTGGAGCACTTTTACCTCTGATCCTTACATACGCGGAAGTATTCAGGGTTACAAAATTGAATTTGTATACGAACCCATCCCAGTTCAGCATACGCCTAGCCAGAAGTTCATACTTTCACAAAAAGAGAGAACAGCAGGCCATGCTGAACTGTTAAGACTAAACAAAAAAGGGGTAATTGAGAAGACAATCAGAGAATCTCAAGAGTTCGTATCTAATATATTTACTAAAAACAAAAAAGATGGCGGTTGCCGCATCATTATAGATTTGACCGAACTAAATACTTCCGTTCAGTATGCCCATTTCAAAATGGACACGTTTGTCACAGCCAAACAGCTAATTTCTGATAGGTACTACATGGCTTGCATCGATCTTAAAGATGCAAACTATTCAGTACCAATACACAAGGATCATCGTAAATACTTGAAATTTGTCTGGATGGGACAGCTATGACAGTATAAGGCCTTACCCGAATGGGTTGTCATCAGCACCCAGGCTGTTTACTAAATTATTAAAACCAGCTTTAGCATACTTAAGGGAACATAACCATATCATCATGGCTTACCTTTATGATATTCTGATTGTAGGTGAGAATTTGGAAATGGCTACATTGGCAGTATCAGCCACACAACATCTTTTTCAAAAGCTGGGATTTATCATACATCCAGATAAATCAAAATTGGAACCCTCCACAACCATGGATTATTTGGGGTTCACTATTGACTCTGTTCAAATGTCTATCACCTTGCCACCAAACAAAGTCACAGACTTGATGGGAGCATGCAAAAGCCTCACTGGCATCAGGGAACCATCCATTCGGCAAGTAGCCAGAGTGATTGGAAAATTAGTGGCTGCATTCCCAGCAGCACAATTTGGAGCTCTCCATCATCAAAATCTGCAAAGAGCAAAAATTTCAGCGCTTTCGATCCTATGCTGGGAAAGCATTTAAAATGGGGATAGGTTTTTGTTTTGCTCCCTTCTGCCTCATCAGTCAGGTCTTACAAAAAATTATTAACAAGATATTAATCTCCGCAACGGGTATTTTGGTTGTTCCCGACTGGCCTACCCAACCATGGTTCCCAGCAGTACAAAAGATGCCTCATCAGCCTCAGACTCCGCAAACCCTGCATCCGGATCAACAAACGGCCGAGTTTGTTGGTACACCCTGTGACAGGGGAAAGTCATACCGTGCCATGACCGCATGAACTTGTGATTTGCAGATTCTGAACAGGCCATTCCTGGGATACGGACTCTCCGATAGGACGATCAATGCCATCTCAGCGTCGTGCAGGAGTCGACGAAGGAAACAGTACTTGACCATATGTTAGGAAATGGGAAGTGTTCTGCACCAGGACGAACACTACATAGACTCAGCTACCTTCACTGAAGTGCTGGAGTTTCTGGCACCACCCTTCATTTCGATGAAGGAGTGAGTTACAGTGCCATTAATTGTGCAAGGAGTGCCCTATCTAATTATCTGGGCAGAGGGAGTGATCACCTGGCTATAGGATCACACCCACTAGTATCTAAACTAATGAGGGGTATATTTAACTCCAATCCCCCCAGATACACCCATACATGGGACATAGGCATAAGTATTAACTATGTTACGAGGATGGACACCCCATATCGGGGCTCACTCTGGACAAACTAACATACAAGATGGTAATGATAATGGCACTTGTATCAGCACAACGGGTCCAGTCCTTACACAAGCTAAATATGGACGCCATGTATGTCACAAGTGGCAAGATAACCTTTCTAATACAGGGGTTACTCAAACAAGATCGACCCGGTTCTCTGGCCAAAAATTAGAGTTTCTGGCCTATCCTGCAGATAGTCGGCTCTGCACTGTGACACATATTTTGCAATATATAGAAGTCACCATGACTCTTAGGGGCACGGAAAGAGCTTTATTCATAAGCCATAAATGCCCTCACCATAAGGTCACAGTGCAAACCATATCTAGATGGTTAAGGGTGGTATTAGATGCAGCGGGAGTGGATACTAATGTTTTCAAATCTCACTCCACCAGGGCTGCATCTACATAGGCGGCTAGGATGATGGAAGTGCCTTTGGACCACATCCTTGCCACAGCGGGTTGGAGCAATGAACAAACTTTTCAACGCTTTTATAATAAACCCGTGGCTGCTCCTGTCACGTTTGCAGGAATAATTTTGAGTTTTGTAAAATAAATTACCCAATATGGGCCATATTGTTTTAGGTATGAATAAATACCTTCTTTGTTTTTCAGCACAGTGTCATGACTGAATTACGTTTCATCCTCCTTTTCCTAGCATGGCAGCGTGTGAGCATGGACTCGTTCTGGGCATGAAATCACAGAACTTCTTCACGTATCACTCACGTTGACTCCAAAGTAAAATGGTAAGATTAAATAAGAACTTTTGATCATTTATTTTATGAGGAGTTACGATGAGGGATTACGTGCCCTCCGCTCGTAAAACCCTCTATTATAAAGTTCAACTGGTATGAAAGTTCTCTCTTATCTTACTATATTAGTCTACTCTGGTATCTGTGATTTCACACCACTGCTTTGAAGAATGTCGCGCATGCGTGCTGGCGGGGTCTACCCTCATTGTACTCCTCACAGGTAAGTTCTCATTTAATCTACTATTAAAGTTACAGATGGAGTCTGTAGTCTGTAGACTGGGCAATTTTCAAGGACTCGGCAAACGGACTTGAATGAATATGCCACAGTCGTTACAGACTTCATTAAGAAATGTGTGGAGGACTGCATCCCTACAAAAAACCTTCCAATTGTTTCCCAATCAGAAACCTTGGATGAACTGTGAGACCAGAAGACCAGACACTGGACATTCATGTCTGATGATACAGTGGTCTACACGAAGTCCGATACGACCTTGGTAAGGCCATCAAAAAGGCCAAAAGGGAGTTCTGCTCTAAACTGGAGGATGAGACAGATGTTTGGCAGCTGTGGCAGGGGACTGAATGCAATCACCTCCTACAAGGCAAAACCAGGAGGCAGCTCGGATGTCAGCGAACATCACTCCCTGACGAGCTCAATGCATTTTACGCACGCTTTGATAGGGAGAACACCGATGTGCCTTCCCGAGCCCCCATTCGCTGTGATGGTATTTTAGTCTCAGTCACAGAGGCCGACGTCAGGAAATCCTTCAGAGTTGATCTACCCTCGAAAAGCGTCTGGACCTGATGGCATACCTGGTCGTGTTCTAAAAACCTGTGCGGACCAACTGGTTGGAGTTTTTACGGACATTTTCAACCTGTCACTTCTGAGGTCTGAGGTTCCCACCTGCTTCAAAAGGGCATCAATAATACCGGTGCCCAAGAAGAGCAAGGTGACGTGCCTTAATGACTATTGACCTGTGGCACTAACGCCTGTGGTGATGAAGTGCTTCGAGAAGTTGATCATGGCGCAAATCAACTCCTACCTCGATAAAAACCTGGACCCACTGCAGTTCCGCTTACTGCACCACAACAGATCAACGGTGGACGCGATCTCGCTGGCCCTCCACTCCGCTCTGGACCACTTGGACAACAAAAACTCATATTTCAGGCTGTTATTCATTGACTACAGCTCGGCATTTAACACAATCATCCCCTCCAAGCTGGTTACCAAACTCGCAGAACTGGGTCTCTGCACATCCCTCTGCAATTGGATCCTCGATTTCCTGATTCACAGACCACAGTCTGTGGTATTGGTGGAAATGTGTCAAACTCGATAACAATCAGCACGGGAGCACCTCAAGACTGCGTGCTCAGCCCCCTGCTGTACTCACTCTATACTCATGACTGCGTAGCCGGTCACAGTGCGAACTCCATTATCAAGTTCGCTGACGACACCACTGTTGTGGGAAGTATCATTGATGGGGATGAGTCAGTGTATAGAAGAGAGATCGAGCGACTGTCCATATGGTGCCAGCACAATAATCTGGCCCTCAACACCAGCAAAACCAAGGAACTGATTGTGGACTTTGGAAGGAGTAGGATGGGGACCCACAGTCCTGTTTATATCAACGGGTCAATGGTTGAAAGGGTCAAGAGCTTCAAATTCCTGGGTGTACACATCTCTGCAGATCTTTCCTGGTCCAGAACACTGATGCAATTATTAAGAAAGCTCATCAGGGCCTCTACTTCCTGAGAAGATTACAGAGAGTCGGTCTGTCAAGGAGGACTTTCTCTAACTTCTACAGGTGCACAGTAGAGAGCTTGCTGACCGGTTGGATCGTGGCTTGGTTCGGCAACTTGAGCGCCCTGGAGAGGAAAGGACTACAAAAAGTAGTAAACACTGCCCAGTCCATTATCGGCTCTGACCTTCCTTCCATCAAGGGGATCTACCACAGCCGCTGCCTCAAAAAGGCTGGCAGCATCATCAAGGACCCACACCACCCTGGCCACACACTCATCTCCCTGCTACCTTCGGGTAGAAGGTACAGGAGCCTGAGAACTGCAACAACCCGGTTCAGGAATAGCTACTTCCCCACAGCCATCAGGCTATTAAACCTGGCTCAGACAAAACTCTGAACATTAATACCCTCCATCTGTTATTTGCACTTTATTAATTTAGTAATTAATGTGTGTATTTACGTATATAATTGTAGTCAATGCCTACTATGTTCTGTTGTGCTATGCAAAGAAAGAATTTCATTGTCCTGTCAGGGACACATGACAATAAACTCTTTTGACTTGACTTTGACTTGACTTACAGTGACCCCGGTTCGATCCTGTCTATGGGCGCTGTCCATACGGAGTTTGTACGTTCTCCCCGTGACCTGTGCGGGTTTTCGCCAAGATCTTCGGTTTCATCCCACACTCCAAAGGCTTAGAGGTTTGTAGGTTAAATGGCTTGTTGTAAATGTAAAATTGTCCCTAGTGTGTGTTGAGTAGTGTTAGTGTGCGGGGATCGCTAGTCGGCGCTGGTCGATCTCTAGATTAAACTAAAACTAAAACATGGCCGGTAGGTCATGCTTTGTATGTCCGCCACACAGAAGGAAAAAGAAATAAAGAGAATAACAAACAAGCTGAGCTAATCTCCCAGATGGATGACTGATACAGACAGAGAGGGCACATTACACAAGGTTGTTGAATTCAGTATTGAAGGATGCACAGTGCTCAGTGGAAGATGAATTGGAGAGAACAAGGATGTCGGGGGATGTTATAGAGATGTATAGAGGCAAATAGATAGGGTAAATGTACAGAAGATAGATGCAAAATGCTGGAGTAACTCAGCGGGACAAGCAGCATCTCTGGAGAGAAGGAATGGGTGACATTTCGTGTGGAGACCCTTCTTTAGAGTTTTTGGGTCGAGACCCTTCTTCAGACAAGAACAATTCTTCTGCAGTTGTACAGGGCTCTGGTGAGACCACATCTGGAGTATTGTGTACAGTTTTGTTCCCCTAATTTGAGGAAGGACATCCTTGTGATTGAGGCAGTGCAGCGTAGGTTCACGAGATCAATCCCTGGGATGGCGGGACTGTCATATGAGGAAAGATTGAAAGGACTAGGCTTGTATTCACTGGAGTTTAGAAGGATGAGGGGGAATCTTATAGAAACATATTAAAAGTAAAGTGGATAGGTATATGGACGTGAAGGGAATGGAGGGGTATGATCTGAATGCAGGTAGATGGGACTAGGGGAAAACAAATGGTCGGCACGGACTGGAAGGGCCGAGAGGGCCTGTTTCCGTGCTGTAATTGTTATATGGTTATATGGTTATATAAAATTATAAAAGGACTGGACAAGCTAGATGCAGGAAAAATGTTCCCAGTGTTGGGCGAGTCCAGAACCAGGGGCCACAGTCTTAGAATAAAGGGGAGGTAATTTAAGACCGAGGTGAGAAAAAACATTTTCACCTGGAGAGTTGTGAATTTATGGAATTCCCTGCCACAGAGGGCAGTGGAGGCCAAGTCACTGGATGGATTTAAGAGAGAGTTAAATAGAGCTCGAGGGGCTAGTGGAGTCAAGGGATGTGGGGAGAAGGCAGGCACGGGTTATTTATAGGGGACGATCAACCATGATCACAATGAATGGCGGTGCTGGCTCGAGGGGCTAAATGGCCTCCTCCTGCACCTATTTTCTATGTTTCTATGTTTTTAGAGGGCATAGGTTTAAGGTGAGAGGGGAAGATTAAAAATAAACCTGAGGGGTAACGTTGTCACACAGAGGGTGGTGGGTAGATGGATCAAGTTGCCAGAGGAAGCAGTATGGTTACAACATTGAAAAGACATTTGGATACACACATGGATCGGAAAGGTTTAGAGGGATATTGGCCTCTTGCTAATTCTGCTCCTATTCTCTGGAGAGAAGGAATAGGTGACGTTTTGTGTTGAGACCCTTCTTCCATCTATTTATAATTATGTTCTGCAATTATCTATGGTATCGCATTGATCATTGTACCTTTGTGTCTCTGGTCCTTTCTCTGTTATTTTTCAGCACTAGGAAAGTACATGGTTTTATTTATTTTAGGTCTGAAAGGGATGACCTCAGTCTTATATTTCTTTGCCACCATCTTGTTCAAATCATTAAGCCCTTTTGTAATTTAAAACTTTCATCTGAGACTATTTACAAAGTCATTAACCTTTATCTCATTTGTAAACTTGGCTTTTTATCCCGTTATTTAATTCCTTTGTAAACAGCGTAATTAGTTGCGGTCCTCAGAGATGTTTTCGAGACCCTGCCAGTTACACTTTGTCACACGGAGTATTTACCCCTTATCTCTACTCTCCTTGTTCTGCCACTCAGCCAATTATTTAGATAAGTCAGTAAATTATCTTAAATTCCATAACCCCAACAACTGCTATTCATCTGTAATGAGATGTTTTATCACAATGCCTTCTGCAGGCACAATAAGCAACCTCAATACAGGCAGCCCAAGCCAACGCTATCTTCCAGTTGGTAAATATTTTAACTCCTTCTCCTATTCCCATACTGACCTTTCTGTCCTGGGTGGTAGAGATGCTCCCTTACAGCGCCAGAGACCCGGGTTCAATCCTGACTATGGGTGCTTTTCTGTACGGAGTTCGTACGTTCTCACCGTGGCTGTGTGGGTTTTCGTCGGGAGCTCCGGTTTCCTCTCACACGCCAAAGACGTACAGGTTCGTAGGCTAATTTGCTTGGTGTAATTATAAATTGTTCCTAGTGCATGTAGGATAGTGTTAGTGTGCGAGGATCGCTGGTTGGCGTGCGCTCGGTGGGACAAAGGGCCTGTTTCCGCGCTGTATCTCGAAACAAAACTAAACACTAATCTCTCATTTTTCCTTTCAAACTTTGGGATGACAACCATCTGGTTCTGGGAGTTTGTCAGTCTTCAGTGGGAGTCTTGAAGTGTAAGTACAATACCTCAGGGTCATTATTTTTCTCATTACTATTATTCAGCTTTTGACAATTTTGTCCTGTTCCTGTACCTAATCTAAAAGATGTCCAGGATACAAGGCTCTTCTTTCATCAACGATGTGATATTATCCAAATCGCAAAGGCTATTCCCTAGTTTACAATTTTTCTTGAAGGTTGTACAGGATGATATATTTAGTTCCCAATGCTGACCCAACTTGCAATTAAATCCGAGTAATGAAAAAAATCAGCTACATTCATCGTCCAAACATTTCTCTCTTTTTCTGATTGTGCCTCTCTCAGTTCATTCATATCATCCACATGCACACCCTCAGATTATGCCTTGACAGCCCTCCAGGGTTATAATTATTGAATCCCTGCATATGTTTCAGATTTTTCATCGAGGCATAGACAATATTTCTTTCAGAGCTTCAAAACCTTGTCACTTATCTCTTTATTTAACTTTGATTGTAAAATAAACTTTGTGACATTGTGACATTGGTTGTTGCCATAGACATAACTATGGTGGCTCAGCACCTCACAGGCCAGAGGCCAGGATTCGATCCTAAAGATGAGTTCTGACTGTGTGAGGTTTGCATGTTCTCCCTGTGACTATATAAGTTTCCTCTGCGTGCTTCAGTTTCCTCTCGCATCCCAAAGATGTATTTCCGCTGACTGGTTAGCACGCAACAAAAGCTTTTCATTATACCTCGGTACACGTGACAATAAACAAAACTGACTAAAGATGTGCGGGTTTATAGGTTAACCGCCCTCCATAAATTGTCCCTAGTGTGCAGGGTGTGAGAGTGAAAGTGAGATAACATCGAACTAGTATGAACAGGTGATCAATGGACTCGATGGGCCGAAGGACCTGCTTCCATGCTCTTTCACTAAAAACTAAAACTAAAAACTCTACAATAAATGGCATCACTGCATTCCTCCCTTAGTCTTCCGTGCCAAAGTACGCTCTTCCCTTCAACACTTTTCAACATTCAATTATGCCGGAGTTTCCAATTTGGCTTTTTGTATTATCAGGAATTAAGTCTGGATATAAAAAATTATTAAATTTTTCATCTGCTGGCTGCCCCTATCTTTGATTTTTCTCCCACTTTCGGAATTGCTTATCTCTCTTTCTTTCTGATGGCTGCTGTGATCAGGAGCTCTTTAGATTTGCATCATGCACTGAATTCACGAGTTTCTTTGTTCTTGTCAGAGCTTGAAGCTTGCATTCCTTCCCACTTCTCCGTTCTTCTTTATTTAAAACTTGAGCTTGCCAAGTCATTAATCAATGTGCAGGAAATAACTGCAGATGCTGGTTTAAATCAAAGGTAGACACAAACTGCTGAGGGAACTCAGCAGGACAGGCAGCATCTCTGGAGAGAAGGAATGGGTGATGTTTTGGGTTGAAGAAGGGTCTCGACCCGAAACGTCACCCATTCCTTCTCTCCAGAGATGCTGCCTGTCCCGCTGAGTTACTCCAGCAGTTTGTGTCTACATTCGAGTCATTAATCAATATTTCTTAATTTATGGAGCTACGCACTATGGTCCATTATTTAATTGTCTCTATACCGCTAAGCAAAAACTGGAGATAAGATGCATGTCAGCAGAGAACACATCATCAGAGGTTCCAACAGCACTGTATTAATTTATGAAAGATGATACCTCTTGCAATCTGTGCAGCACAAACTTAATTTTCACAACAATTTATCGTGGATTTGATCGGTAGTTCTCAGAAAATGACAAAAAGTCTTTGCAATTTGAGATTTGTTTGGAAATTGAGTTTCTTTGTTCTTGTCACTACCTGACCTTGACATCGTTACAGGAATTGAATTACATCTCATTTTGGATAAGTATGTTTGAGTGCGTGGGACACAGTTTTAAAAATTCATTTGTCATGGAATTGCTCCCAGTATTAACCAATTTTTCTTTTTGCAGCTGGCATTCCCAGAAAACAGCATGCAGAAGTATTGCTATAATTAACTGATTAAATATCTGCTTCTGGGCCTGACTTAACCTCACATTATTGCTCAGGTAAATAACACCATTAATTTTAAATCCAGGGATTCAGCAGTTCCCTTAACAAAGTGCTTCGGAGGCTTCCTAATAAAAAGTCAGCAACTTGCAGTACAATGCATGGCCCTTTCACACAACCGAATCATATCATCTTTCACATCAATGTTTTCAATATTTTTTTTTAAAAGTTTAATTCACTTGAGAGAGCTTAAAAGCCTGGGTTCACAAGTTATAGAAGTAGAATTAGGCCATTCGGCCCATCGAGTTTACTCCACCATTCAATCATGGCTGATCTCTGCCTGCTAATCCCATTTTCCTGCCTTCTCCCGATAATCCTTGACAACCATTCTAATCAAGAATTTTTATTTCCCTGCCTTAAAAATATCTACTGACTTGGCCTCCACAACCCTCTGTGGCAATTAGTTCCTCAGATTAACTACCCTCTGACTAAAAAGGTTCCTACTCACCTCCTTTCCAAAAGAGCACCATTTAATTCTGAGGTTATGACCTCTAGTCCTGGACGCTCCCACCAGTGGAAACACCTTTTCCACATCCACTCTGTCTATGCCTTTCATTATTCTTTAAGTTTCAATGAGGTCCCCCCTTGACCTTCTAAACTCCAGCAAGTAGAGGCAAGTGCTGTCAAACGCTCGTCATATGCAAACCCACTCATTCCTGGAATCATTCTTGTAAACTTCCTCTGGACCCTCTCCAGAGCCAGAACATCCTTCCACAGATATGGGGCACAAATATGGGTTGGTCAAGTAAAGATTCCCACGGCTTATCAAGATTTAAAAACGGCATTCACTCTGTGCTTACTTTTTGGTATTAAGTAAAGATAAATTCAGTGAAACAATGTGGATCTTAATAACAAAACCCCATTCAAGCTCTGCCAATGATGGGGCTGTTTAACATGAACAATTATTATTATATGAATGCACTGGAAAATTAAACAAAAAACTCCACCACATGTACCTGCCATTGTTTTGTCAGCTCTTGAACCAGCTGGGTGTTGTCCAACAGCCTCTCTTTATAGGTGGCATCCTGCAAGACATTGGCAGTGGTCTCTGCTTCTGTGAGCCAGGCCCGGAATTTGTCCAAATCCAGGTAGTACTGCTGCAGAAATCTGAGCGCCGCTTCCACCGCAGTCTCCCTCTCACTGGCCCTGTGGAACCATTGATTTTCACACACATTAGTAACCGTCATTAGCATAGCAATTTCACAAATACTGCCTTTGTGTCCAATTATGAACTAACACCTTAAACGGAAGATTAGAAGAAATGAGCTAGTAATTGTCACAAATTCAAATATCATGGGAATTTGCCATCACACAAACTTAACCCATATTAGTCCGTTAATTAGGTTTAAACGTTGGGAAGTTATTATACATCACATAATTAAGATATGTCGAAAAATCTGTGCGGAGTGCATGACTTCGGGGCTACGCCTCAGAATCTCATGCAATTCCGAAGGTGACTGGACACACGCTGATGGCTATGGAGGCTTCTTCCCCACAGCCATCAGACTGTTAAACACAACTTCAAACAAACTCTGAACCATAACAGCCTATTGCACTTTATCTTTTATTTATGTGTATATATATGGTCTGTGGTATATAGACACACTCATCTGTCCTGTATTTATGCCTACAATATTCTGTTGTGCTGCAGCAAGCAAGAATTTCATTGTCCTATCTGGGACACATGACAATAAACTCTTCAAGAAGGAACTGCAGATGCTGGAAAATCGAAGGTAGACAAAAGTGCTGGAAAAACTCAGCGGGTGCGGCAGCATCTATGGAGATGCCAACCCTAAATTTAACAGTAACATTTAAACCCATTTTGGGCTGAAATCCTTCTTCAGACAATATACTCTCTTGACTCTTGTCTTGACTTGACATTCAAAAGGTTGTTTTATACACAACTGTCTTTGACCCACTTGATAACTTAAAAAAAAGTCCAAGATTATCATTCGGGATGAGTTATTTCTAAAACACAAAGTGCTGGATGGATTCAGAGGGTCAGACATCAACTGGGACACAAAAATATTTGATAAAAAGCTTGGAAATCCTTGTTTGAAAGTGAAAAGTAAATTAAGATTTATTCAGTAATTGGTGCATTTGGATGTGCAAGGAGAATTATTAAACTTATAAGCTGTCCTTGTGCAAAATATTCAGTTGAAAAAAACAGATTGATTGAAACAAAACGAGATCATGAAATAAATTATATCTGTGCTTTTCTGTTTAGTTAAATGGCATTTCTCACATCGTAAGGTGATGTGCAATGAGTTCCAGCTGATTATACTGAAAGCAACTGTTCCAGCTAATAATGCTGAAGGCAACCTTCCAGTGGAATATGAATTGAGAGGCAACCAACCTTCAATCTGCATCGTTTATTATCATTCAATCAGTCTGCACACTGATTAAAAACATCTGAATTGTATGTGTGAAAAGCCCAACAAATATATTTCCATCACTCTGTGCACAAGAGGGGCCAGAAGTTTCTTCAGATCCAGCACGACCAGCCTGGAAGTGCAATGGAAATTCACTTTGTACGATCAAGCAATGTTTCAGCCACAACTCTAGTGACAGCTGTAGGAGGGACAGTGTGCTGGGGAAACTCCTGCTGCTAATGTGAAAAGAACAGCGACATCCAGTTTCCAGGATTATCGGCTGCTGCATGCTGCTGGTAAAAGCACTGACGCAGTCAGAACAAAAGGCAGCAAGTTTACTAAAAATCCCAGAGATACAAGAGACAGACTATTCCTTTATTACATCAGTGGGAGCTGGAAATAAGGTAACACTCTTTGCAAATGTAAAAGGGCAATGCAGCAGACTTTAAAACTTGCAGGTAATACCTGTGAATAAGGCATCTGTGTCGCAATTACATCATCCATTTTTCTTTCTGTTTGCTTTTGTGAAGTGATGTGAAACTAATTCAATTCAATTGTCAACAGCAATGATGATTCAAAGTGTGACATGAACGCTCTTTTTTACAGAAATATTTAGCCAAAAGCTAATATTGTCAGTGCTAATTCCCATTTTAATCTCAAAATATAAAATCCTTTCTGTTGGTCGGAAAATGCTGGCTAAGACTATATACAGGTATAGTTTAGTTTAGTTTGGAGATACAGTGTGGAAACAGGCCCTTTGGCCCACCAAGTCTGCACCAATCAGCGAACCCCACACACCAGCACTATCCTATACACTAGGGACAGTTTATAATTTTTACTGAAGTCAATTAACGTACAAATCTGTACGTCTTTGGAGTGTGGGAGGAAACCGGAGCACCTGGAGAAACCCACGTGGTCATAGGGAGATCGTATAAACTCTGTACAGACAGCACCCGTAGTCAGGATTGAACCCGGGTCTCCGGCACTGTAAGGCAGCAACACTACCGCTGCACCACCATTGCTGCCCCAGTATGGCCAGTCAAATTCAGTCTTGTCTTGTTTAAAAAAGGTTAGGAAAGGATATGAAATATAAATAAAACTGCAGATGCTGGAAATCTGAAATTAAAATACTGGATTCACTCAGCTGGTCAAGCAACATCTGTGGAAGGAGAACGTTCCGGGCTTGAGACATCACATTTTCTTCTCATTCCACAAATGCTGTCTGGCTTGCTGAATGTTTCCAACATTTTCTGCTTTACTTTGAGTAGGTTATGACGTTCTCCAAATAAGGTTTTCTTTGCAATTGATTCCTGCCTGAAATTTGATTTACCAGCAATCAAGTTTAGCATTTTCACTTGTTGATTCCAAAAAGGGTCTTGATCCAAAAAGTCACCATCAATTTCCCCCACAGTTGCTGAATTACTTCCTTGTGATTCCAAATCCTTGGTGGGACTCGAGGGTATTGATTATGCCTACACCAGAGACATGTTGCTGTCGGATGGATGTCAATAATCATTGAATTAAGCAATGGGTGATTAACTTGGAGCATCTTCGAGATGAGTTCCTTTGGAAGTAACGTTCACATTTTCCCACTGGAAAACTCATCTAATTTATTTCTTATTCCTGTTATTTTACATGCCTCGACGATCGAGTGGATGGGGAGATGGAAATCAGTGGTGGGAGACCAGACTACACACGCTCAGAATAAAAGGTCACACCTTCAGTACAGAGATGAGGAAGAATGTATTCAGCCAGAGGATGGTGAATCTATGAAATTCATCGCCACAGATGGCTGTGGAAGCCAAGGCATTGGATATCTTTTAAGCGGAAGTTGATAGGCTCTTTATTGATAAGGGGGTCCAAGGTTATGGGGAAACTGCAGGAGAATGGGGTTGAGAAGGGAAAATAGATTAGCCATAATCGAATGATGGAGAAGACTCGATGGGCAGAATGGCCTAATCCTGCTCCAATGTCCTATTGTATGTCACGGGCTAATATTTTGTACGGCGACAGCACCATACTGTGAATATTGCACATTCTGACTTGACAACGTTTTCTTGCCGTTTTTGTCATTCGTTATTATTTATCTGATACGTTGGGCAGTGCGCCTGAAATTTTGTTGTATATATTTACAATGACAATAAAGTGTATTATTATTATTATTATTCAGCAACACAACCAAAGATCTGACAAGCCCCTTGACATCTGCGCAGTTAGTACAGTAGATACTCTTAAAATGAAGCATAAAGGGCCTGTCCCACTGACACGACTTTACAGCGAATGTCTTCGACCTTCAAGCTCGTGGGCACTCGCCTGGAAAACCTCGAGCTGAATCGACCGTCAGCGTTTAAACCGCGAACTGGATCGACTGACCGCACGCACGCACACACACCGCTAAGGCGGGGGTGCGCTGTCTGAAATTCACACCCGCGATGAACAGAAAGGTAAAAGACGGCTGCACAGTGTACGGTAAGTCCTTTAGAGAGCGCTGGGGGGGGGGGGGGAAAGGGGTAGAGAAGAGGGGGAGAAGGAGTGGAGACACTTTTAAGAAGCCAGACAACTTTTAATAAAGTTTAGCGGGCATTTTACATTACCGGTCGGTTTTCCTTGAGCCAATTAAAATGCCCGGTCAGCGAAGGAGATTGACTACGGCTGCCCTCGACTGCCTGTAACTACATAATGACCCCACTATACTACGAGTTCAAAAGAACAATGGCCACCAATTTTTATTCACAGAAAATTTTTCAACATACTGAAAAATCTTCTTCGACCAAAGGCCGCGAGTATTCGGGAACTTCCCTCGCGCATGAAGGAGAGTTCCAGTGACCTCATAGGACCTCCTAGGACTTCGTGTCGACTAAGCTGTGAGTTTGAGTTGAGAGCAAACTCTTCTAAGCTCGCAGATTAGGTCCCCGTAGTGGGACAGTCCCTTAACATTCCCCCTGTTGCCAGTTTGCATTAAATGCATTTATAATGCAAATTGGGCTCTGCAGTCCCTTTTTGCTACAAATCAGCTTGTGCTAAAACTAATGGAATACAGATAAACTCACATACAGACAGACATGCATTCTGAGTTAAGTGCCGCCACCATTATTTATTTCACAGTGGAGAATTCTGTGGACAAGTGAATAAACAAACTGGAACCACTTTAGCAATTTGCAATGTGGAGCAGAATGTGGAGAAGTTGAAATTAAAAGATTTGTACAGTCCTCTATAATTATTTTAATAAGTTATTTTATCATTGTGGTAGTTTTATGATGGGTTCTGAATGTACCACAGAAACTACTTTGGAGAAACAGGTCTCCTGTTATTTGAGACAGAATAAATCAAAGTAATAAAGATCCCACTAAAAAGGGAACAACATTTTAAATAGTATTATGTGACTGTGTTCTCATATTATTCACAAGCAATGCATCAATCATTTATGCGGCGCATTGTGAGGTCTAAAATACTGGACATTGAAAGATATTTATGCTTACTGTTGCTAAGCACTAAACGATATTCACGTTATTCCCTTTATCATTTATCTACACGGTGAATCGCTCGATTGTAATCGTGTATTGTCTTTCCGCTGACTGGTTAGGGTTCATCTGAAGCTTTACACTGTACCTCGGAACACGTGACAATAAAGTAACTAAACAAAGAGACATCCACTACCTATGACATGACAATGAAAATATACAAAAAAACACAGATACATTTAAAGGAAACCTAGATAAGCTCAAGTGAAAGAAAGGAATAAAGTGTCAAACAACACAGTTCTCCACTACAGATTTATGTGATTTATATTAAACTTGTAATTACTACAGGGCAAAATGTTTTTATTTTTGTTTTCATGCTTGTAATGATTTCACAGATAGATTACATTATTTCAAAGGATTATGTTTTAATATTAGACAGAGATGATAAATGTGCAGTGTCTTGTGTGATGGACAGAAATACAAAACGTTACTTCAACATTAATCGAAACACAAAGTGCTGGAGGAACTCAATGGGTCAGGTAGAATCTGTGGAGAGAATGGACAGATGGCGTTTGGTTTTCAACCTGAAATGTCTTCTGTATTTTCCCTCCATAGAAGCTGCCTGATCCACTGAATCCTTCAGCACTTTTTGTTTTGCTTAAGACACCAGCGTCTGTAGTTTCTTGTGTTTTCATTGAACATTACATTGAACCAACAGTTCTGAAGAAGGGTCTCGACCTGAAATGTCACCCATTCCTTCTCTCCAGAAATGCTGCCTGTCCCACTGAGTTTACTCCAGCTTTCTGTGTCTATCTTCGTTCTTTAGAATCGATGTAGGAGGTGCTTTGCACAACTGCAATAAAGTGGCATTTTTAATCCAAACAGGCAACCTCCCACCTGTCTTCAGATAACATTCACATTTTATTTCCTTTCTTTCATGTGCATGAGCACACCCTGTTTCCCCTTAAATGAACTTTGTTCAATTGTTATATTTCGTGTACTGCCATCATTTCAAAAGTTTATGAACTGTACATGATGGAAATAACACATTAAATTCTCACCATGGACAGATTCCAGAAATGTCGCATGGTACAACATTTTCCCTGTGACCCATAGTCTCCTCGGAGCAGCTTCTGCTCTGCTGCAATAACTTCCTCCGAAAAAAGAAAGAAGTTCCCCTTTTGTGACCTTGAAACATCCCATTGCTCTCAAACCAACTTCGTTTTTTGGCTCCGCTGTAATGTCAGGGAACGCACATTCTCACAAATCACCGTGAAAGTATGACTTTGAGATGATGATTGAATGGAAAACCTGACAAATGTATGCAAACTGTTCTTCCATTATGTTTGTGGACACAATTACATCAAGAAACACCCTCCCTCCCCGCCCCCATCTTTGGCTTTACGTTTCTGTCCTTCTCTCATCAGACCGATTGTCGGTATGGACGGCAGTGTCCATGCAGTGTCCATACGGACAATCGATCACTCTAGCTCTACGTTATCCCAGTGGTGCATCCACTCTCTACATAAAAGGGCCAACTTGCAGAGCTCAAATGGGCAGCACGGTGGTAGAGCGGTAGAGTTGCTGCCTTCCAGCGCCGGAGACCCGGGTTCGATCCCGACTACGGGTGCTGTCTGTTCGGAGTTTGTAACTTCTCCCCATGACCGCGCGGGTTTTCTCCGAGATCATCGGTTTTCTCCCACACTCCAAAGTCGTACAGGTTTGTAGGTTAATTGGCTTGGTGCATGTGTAAAATTGTTTGCAGTGTGTGTAGGGTAGTGTTAATGTGCGGGGATCACTGGTCGGCATTGACTCGGTGGGACGAAGGGCCAGTTTCTACGCTATATCTCTAAACTAAAATTAACCTACGAATCATGATTTTGCGATGTGGTCGGAAACCGGAGTACCGGGAGGAAACCCACGCAGTCACAGGGAGAAGAGTACACCTGAAGTCGGGATCAAACTGGGCTGCCTGGTGCTCTGAGGTGGTGGCTTTACTGTGACTGCCACTGTGATCAATTCACATTGTTGAGGTAATATTGCAGGAGCTTTATTCTCATTCTGGTTGTATTATACCTGTGTTGTGAAGCACTTGATGCTGACAGTAAGCTGTAGAAAGTGGAAGAGTATCATTTCCTTGAAAACATTCACTCAAAATTTACATTTACAAAGTACACACAGGACTTAAAGTGGAAACAAATGCTGTAATTTATCCTTCGCCTGAAGAAGAAACTTCAAGATAATCCTTTGTTTTTTTTCTGGCAATATTGAAATGGTGAAGTGTTCTTGAGGGTAGAAAATGTCAAATTTGCAGGTAAAACCACATCATTCACTGTTTACTGTTGTCAATACCTTGTACAAAGCTGAACTTACATAGCTCGGCTCGCCACGCATAATGATGTCAAGATGCGAGTGAACTACTCTCAGTATTTTTACTGGAGCACCCACAAAGATTGCCTCAAATTATTGAAGCAAATTTAGGCTCAGTTATTGCTACTATTTCCTCTGTGATTACACAGGCAGTGGAACCTGAGCAAAGATTTAATTCCTGAGCAAAGATTCAAGTGCTGCAGTCACTGTAGATTACCATAATATGTGGGGCAGATAGTGTATGTCCTGTGTAATCATTCACACTTTCCACTCCCTGCTTCCATCTAATAAAGGGAGAGAATATCCAGATATACTCACTGAATGGGCCTGCTGTGATATTATTTTCATACTCGGACTGATTGCCAATTAGGCAATTTAATTTCAGTTGGCTACATATATAGACTAAATAGGAGTCAGCTATATTTATGTGAGCAGCGATATTTGTGCAAGGTATTTGCCCCTGAGGCTGTTAATATCCAATTTTGTTTGGTTTGATATTGATCTCTTAAAATCGACGAGCAGTTTTTTTTTTCACTTTGCCATTGAAGAAAACAGTAACATGCACAGCAGAATTCAGTTTGCAACATTGCAAAGAGGTGCAGACATTAAAATGCATTTGTTTACAATTGAACAGGGATAGGGGAATGGTTTTAATGAATGATTGAACAAGTCAATGTTTTGTGTGTTTGAAGAGGACATAGCAGTTGGCAATAACTGCTCGATAACAGCAGCTGAGAAATATGTCATAGAAACATAGAAAATTGGTGCAGGAGTAGGCCAATCGGCCCTTCGAGCCAGCACCAGCATTCAATATGATCATGGCTGATCATCCAGAATCAGTGCCCCGTTCCTGCTTTCTCCCCATATCCCTTGATTCCATTAGCCCTAAGAGCTTTATCTAACTCTCTCTTGAAAACATCCAGTGAATTGGCCTCCACTGCCTTCTGTGGCGGAGAATTCCACAGATTCACAACTCTCTGGGTGAAAAAGTTTTTCCTCATATCTGTCCTAAATGGCCCACCCCTTAGTCTTACACTGTGACCCCTGGCTCTGGACTCCCCCAACATGGGGAACATTTTTCCTGCATCTAGACTGTCCAATCCCTCAAGAATATTTATGTTTCTATAAGATCCCTTCTCATCCTTCTAAATTCCATTTCATCCCTCAAAATTCATATTGGAGATTTGCAAATTGAGCCACATCGGTGGAAGGGTGCTTTCCAAGGGTTGGCACAGTGGCGCAGTGGTAGAGTTGCTGCCTAATGTCCCTGTCCCACTTAGGAAACCTGAACGGAAACCTCTGGAGACCGTGTGTCCCACCCAAGGTTTCCGTGAGGTTCCCAGAGGTTCCCGTGAGTTTCCCAGAGGTTCCCGGGGGTTCCGGTCACTCTCCATGAGTCACCAGAGGTTCTGGTCAATTGCCTGGAGAGCCTCAACCGAAGCGTGAGCTGCATCTACTGACCAAAGATCCTAAAGGAGCTTTGCAGCCGACCGCACATACACACACACACACGCACACATCGCGAAGGTGGGGGCCAGGGACAGCGGAGGAGCGCTCTCTGCGTGTTGAAGAGGAAAGTAAACGGCTGCCACAGAGCACGGTAAGTCCTTTAGAGAGGGAGGGAGCGAGAAGGGGGGAGAGAAGGGGGAAGAGAAGGGGAGAGAGAAGGGGGGGGGGGAAGGGGAGAGAACGAGGGGAGAAGGAGTGGAGACAGTTTTAATAAGTTTAATAAAGTTAGCGGGCATTTTACCTTCCGGCGGATCTTCCCACTTAGGAAACCTGAACGGAAACCTCTGGAGACCTTGCACCCCACCCAAGGTTTCCATGAGGTTTCTTGCACTCTCCCTAATTGTGGAAAGTGGTTTCCGTGTAATCGCGGCTTCTGCTATGTTCCTGCGATTATTTAAAAAAACCCAAAACCGGCCGCAACTAAAAATAGGTTGCCGTTTTGTCGAAGCCAGTGGTGGGGTCGCATTTTTACTTACAGCCAGTCGAAGGCCTTCACTGACCGGCCATTCCAATTGGCTCATTGGCGTTTTCAGCAAATAAATCTTATTTTGTTTTCAGGACCTAGAAGATCCGCCAGAAGGTAACATGCCCGCTAACTGTATTAAACTTCTTAAAACACTCGCCTTCTCTCTCCCCTTTCTTGGTTGCCAGACTCCGCTTCCCCCACCTCACGGGGTGGGTGTGCGGTCGGCAGCAAAGATTGACCAGAACTTTCCAGGAAATCTCTGGTGACTCATGGAGAGTGACCGGAACCCCCGGGAAACTCTGGGAACCTCACGGAAACCTTGGGTGGGGCACACGGTCTCCAGAGGTTTCCGTTCAGGTTTCCTAAGTGGGACAGGAGCTTTAGGAAACTTGAACGGAAACCTCTGGAGACTTTGCGCCCCACCCAAGGTTTCCGTGCGGTTCCCGGAGGTTTTTTGTCAGTCTCCCTAATGGTCAAAAGTGGTTTCCGCTTCTTCTATGTTCTATGGAAGAAGCGGAAACCACTTTCGACCATTAGGGAGACTGACAAAAACCTCCGGGAACCGCACGGAAACCTTGGGTGGGGCGCAAAGTCTCCAGAGGTTTCCATTCAGATTTCCTACATGGGACAGGGGCATTACAGTTCCAGAGACCCGGGTTCCATCCTGCCTGTGGGTGCCGTCTGTATGGAATTACAGTATAACATTCTCCCTGTGACCCCGTGGGCTCTGGCTTTCTCCCACATTCCAAAAATGGGAAGGTTTGTAGGTTAATTGCCTCATGAAATGAGTTTGGAATGAGTAGGATAGAACTAGTGTATAGGTGATTGTCGGTCGGTGCAGTCTTGGTGGGCTGTAGGCCCTATCTCCACGCCGTTTCTCAAAACCAAAAATAAGTGAAAATGTCAAATATGTTATTTGACAATGTTAAGCTACAGTTGGACCTGCCCAAAGGCTCGGGTGTCGGCGAAACCTGGAGGGAGCTGGAGACGTTGAATGTGAGGAGGGTGACTGGGGTAATGCCTCCAGCGCCTTCAGGTTCGGCTGCAGGAGGCAGCCCTGGGACACAAAGATAGCCACATGGGCTGACCAGACTTTGATGATGGTGCCAAAAATGATGGCGTCCGCATGTGTACTGTATGCAAAAAGAATTTCACTGTGCAGTTGCATATGTGACAAATAAAACACCATTGACTATTGATCACATTTGTGACACTCTCGGCAAAGAGGATTATTCATTTTATATGTGCTGGGAGATCTTCCATCGGGGAAGTTTGGAGCATATAGAAACAGTATGGTGCTTTGGATTGCATGACTGATGGAGGACAAACTCAAGGAGGTGCTATCGGCTTCAGGGGAAGAGGAAACGAGATGCAGTCCCAAATCAGGAAAGTTGGAGAGCCTGGTGAATAATTGGAAGTGGAATGATTTGAGAATTAATTGGACTCGGCTATTTTTAATTTATTGTTTATGAGAAGCCAAAATAATTACTGATGACTGTTGACACTTTAAAGCTATTTTTATTCGGAATCAAACTGTTGCAGAATTTACTTTCCTCCATGACACGTTGGCCCTAATAATCACAATCCGATGAAAATAAATCTTAAGAACAGGATTACGGGCAATTAATTCAATTATGTCTCTTTTCTCAACTGATGCCTGCACAGGCAAAAAACATTTGGTTTTAACCAGAGTTATCTATTTAGGCCAAACAGGTGATGAGTAGAAGAACAAAGGAAATAGCAGTTGGCCAGTCGGCCGTTGTGATGGAGGACCCGGCCTGGAGGGACCACCATGAGGGGAGGGGGGAGAACAGGTGGGGGGGGAGGGGGGAGAACAGATGGGGGGAGGGGGGAGAGCAGAGGGGGGAGGGAGGGAAAGCAGAGGGGGAAGGGGGGAAGAACAGATGGGGGGGGTTCGGAAGAACAAGGGGGACCTGGCGCGGATTCTTTGTAACTTTCTAAGTGCCCTTTATGTGTCGACTATTTGCATACCTTGGGTATGCAAGCAAAGTATTTCACTGTGACTTGTCACATATGACAATAAAGTATTCATTCATTTAACCTTCAAGCCTGCTTCGCCATGTGTTCTTCTTCCTCAATGCCATTCTCTAGCCCTGTTCCCATATCCGCTCATTTGTCTCACCTGTCAAGCCCTTGAGAAATTATGTTTGTTTCGACGAGATCTCTTCTCATCGGTCTAAGAAAATTCCACTGTTTCTAACTCTCTCCTCACATCGCAAACTCATCTTCGCTACACTCTTAGGTTGTATTCAGCAACAAGAACAAAACTGTACACAGTGTTCTACTGCGGTCTCACCAAGAGACCGTATAATTGCAACGGCTTTGCCTAACTCCTGTATTCAAATCTCGCTGAAGTAAAGGCTAAAATGCTGTTTGATTTCTTAATCATTTGCTGCATTTGCATGTTGACCTTCAGATTATTTTTCTCCAGACATGCTGCCTGACGTGCTGAGTTACTCCAGTACTTTGTGTCTATCTTTGGCCTCCAGGGATATATGTGTACAAGCTGCGTTGAACATCAGCACTAGCCAATGTGAATACAAAACTGGCTTGCTGGAAGGAGACAGAGGGTGATACTGAACGGTGCTATTCAGTTTGGAGGTCTGTGACGAGGGGAGGGCTGCAGAGATCGGTGCTGGGTCCAACTTTGTTTGCCATTTATATTAACGATTGAGATGATAATGTTGTTAACATGGTTAGTAAGATTATGGATGACACAAAAATTGGGTAAGTGGACAGTGAACATTATCTAAGATGACAATATTAACTGAGGAATGACAGATAGAATTTAACTCAATGTGATAAATGTGAGGCGTCTGGTAAGATAAACCAGGCCCGGATTGAAACAATAAATAGCAGAACCTTGGAGAGTTGTAGAACAAAGAAACAGAGGAGAACAGGTACATTAAAAGAGACACAAAGTGCCGGACCAACTGAGCAGTTTCGACAGCATCTCTGGAGATCGTGGATAAGTGATGTTTCGGGTTGGGACTATTCTGCATACTGATTGTAGTAGGGGGAGATGCTGGAGGAGAGGTGAGGGTGTCAAAAAGCTTGGCAAATTACAGGTGGATACAGGTGAGGAGGGTTTTCCATTGACAGATGGCTGGACAAAAGCAAAAGACAAAAAGTGTGAGATACGAGATACGAGATACAAAATGAGAAGACTATAGATGGAAGGGGTAAGGGAGCATCCCGCTGAGGCCAGGGGAGAGCGGAAATGTTCACTGCAAATGGTGATATCGGTGGGCATGGAGTGCAGGAGTTGGGACGTGGACTGTATAAGTCGCTGGTCAGACCACCGGAGCATTGTGCCCAGTTATGGTCGCTCAGCTACAAGAAGGGTGTCATTAAACTGGAACAGATGCAGAGAAGATGCCCAATGATCCTATGAGGACTTGGTGGATGAGTTACAAGACTGTTTAGACTGGGACTTTCCCCCCTAGAAGCATAGGAGGGTAAAGGAAGGAATGCATGTGGGCAGTCAGCATCTGTGGAGGGAAATGGACAAGGTGCTTGTGGTCAAGACCGTTCATCTGGACTGGAAGATTAGAGGAGAGATGGTTTATGTAACGGGTTGGGGAAGATGGGTGGGGCTATAGATAACTGGACACAGGTGGGGAGGGTTTGATTAGCAGTTGGCAACAGGCAGGGGAAGAAAAGATGGAGATAACAACAGAGGCAGATTCCACAATCTGCAGCCTTTTTTGGAAAAGCCTGCCCTCCGGTATCCTCCCACACCCCAAGGACGTGTGAGTTTGTAGGTTAATTGGCCTCTGTGAACTTGCCCCCAGTGTGTGGGGAGTGGGTGAGAAAGTGGGACACCAGAGAACTAGTGTGAACATGTGATCATGGTCAGCCTGGACATGGCGGGCTGAAGGGCCTGTCTTCATGCTGTATCTCTCGACTAAACTAACATGAGATGCTGTCCTCCAGTTAGCATGTGGCCTCAAACTGGCAGTGTGGGAGGCAGGGGTGAGTGTGAGACTGAGAAGGGGAATTAAAATTGCTGACAAGTGAAAGTTCTGGGTGGTCACAGTGTACAGATCGCAGGTGCTCGACAACCCTGTCACGTGGTCTATGTTTGGCCGTATCGAATGTACCGAATGCAATGCAAAGAAATAAGACTTGTGGTCTCATCAGTCAAATTGTTGATGGAGATTGTGAGTAACTAGGGTCCAAGAATCAATCCTATGGTATTTATAAGCACGGAAACAGGCCCTCTCGGCCCCTTCCAGTAGTCCCATCTACCTGTGCCTATCCACTTACTTAAATGTTAAAATCGATTCCTGCCTCCACCACCTTCTGCTGGAAGCTGATTCCACACAGCCAGTAAAGAAGTTCCCCCTCACGTTTCTGTCCTTAATTCATGTCATGCCTCTTGTTTGACGTATCCACGTGTCTATTTTCATCACTTTAAAGACCTCAATCAAGTGCGCTCCAAAGAATAAAGACCTAACTTGTTCAACCTTTCTCTGTAACATAGTTGCTGGAACCTGGCAACATTCTAGTAAACACTCTCTCTATAGGTGTTTCAACCCAACAATAATTCATTTATGCACATTGATTTCTGTCCAATAATCAAACCTTAATCCATGTCAATATATTATTTCTAATTCATGTGCTCTCACATATTGATCAACCTCCTGCGTGGAACTTATTGAACATCTTTCAAAATCCTTATGCACTACATTTCATCTATGTTACTGGGGTGGAAGATTGCAACCTTCACGTGGTCCGCCCTGTTTCGACTAATGCAATCAACTCGCCGTGCACAAACGGAAGATCAAATAGAACAAGTTGTCCAACAACTTTAGACTGTGCACGCCACACGAAAGAAGAATCTATTTTACTGGGTACATAGGTCATAGGCCATAGAGCCACACAGCAGGGAAACAGGCTCTTTGCCCCCACTTCTCCATGCCGAACAAGATGCCCCCATCGACACTAGTCCCACCTGCCTGCATTTCAAAGGTTGCAAAGGTCTTTTATTGTCACATGTACCAATTAAGGTGCAGTGATATGTGAATCACCATGCAGCCATACAAAACAAAAAGCAACAGGACAAAACAACTACATAAAAATTAACAAACATCCACCACAGAGGATTCCCAGTTTTCCTCACTGTGATGGAAGGCAAAAAAGTCCAATCTTCTTCCTCATTTGGCCCATATCCCCCTAAACCTTTCCTATCCTTACACCTGACCAAATGCCTTTTAAATGCTGTTGCAGTACCTGCCTCAACTACGTCCTCTAGCAGCTAGTTCCATATACCCACCACCCTCTGTGTGAAAAAATTCTCCCTCAACTTCCTATTGAATCTTTCACCTCTCATCTTAACCCAATGTCCTCTGGTTCTTGATTCCCCGACTGACAAAAAGATAACCCTATCTATCCCCCTTCGTGATCTTCTACACCTCGATAAGATCACCCCTCAATTTCCTGTGCTCCAAGGAACAAAGTCCTAGCCTGTTCAACCTCTCCCTGTAACTCAGGCTCTCAAGTCTTGGCAACATCCTCGTAAATCTTCTCTGCACCCTTTCCAGCTTAAAAACATCCTTGCGATAGCAGGGTGACCCGATCCGAGCATAATGCTCCAAATCGGCTTCACCAACATCTTGTACACATGTGCATGGTGGCACAGGGGTAGAGTTGCTGCCTTACAGTGCCAGAGACCCGGGTTCGAACCTGATTACAGGTGCTTGTGTGTACGAAGTTTGTACGTTCTCCCTGTGACCTGCGTGGGTTTTCTCTGGGATCTCCGGTTTCCTCCCACACTCCAACGATGCACAGGTTTGTAGGCTAATTGGTGTGTGTAGAAACGTGTCAGGGTGCGGGGATCTCTCGTCGGCGCAGAATTGGTGGGCCAAAGGGCCTGTTTCCGCTCTGTATGTCCAAACTAAACTAAATATAACATAACATCCTCATTACCCCGACCGATGAAGGCCAATGTACCAAAAGTCTTCTTTACCACCCTATCCACCTGTGACGCAGTGCCACTTTCAAGGAATGCCACGTCCTCACCACACTCCAACAGATTATTTAATGTTGAACTTATTTTTGTAAAATTCATGTCCAATCACGTTATTTATTTCAAGGTGCTTTATAACATCCTTGTTCTGGTATCCGGCACTTCCCAACACATTGGCCTTAGAGATCAGTTGTTCCCAGTTTTGCCCTGTCCCTCCTTTTCTATGAATTATAAGGTTGCATTGACTCTAATCTACAGAAACAATTCAAGAATCCCTGCCATTTCCTTTTTCCCCATTATAATCACCATTGTTACTGCCGGTGCGTTTTTACGGAGCAGTAAAAACTCTTTTAGTCCATTTTTATACTGCTACCCATCTATTCTCATATTCTGTCTTGCCTTCTTCTATCAATTTCTTGGTCTTATTATGTTCTAAATGTTTCCCATCCTCTGGAGCACTGCCATTTTCCACTATTTAATAAGCTTCGTAGATTTAGAATATTTAAATTTATCTTGTCAGCCACTATTAAATAATTCTTCCAGTGGTGTTTTTGTGACAAAAATAGATATTTTTTGCAACGTGCATCTGCCCAAGACTGCGAGAAATTGAAGAGAGGTGTGGATGCAGCCTAGTCTATCACGCAAGCCATCCTCCCACCCCACCAACCGAGTGCAACTACAGTTCACGCTACCTCAGGAAAGCAGCCAATATAACCAAGGACCACTCACCCTTGTCATATTCTCTCTCTCTCTCTCTCTCTCACTTCTTCTGTCGGGTAGGGAAATCACATACCACCAGATTCACAAACTGCTTCTTTCCCGCTGATATTAGACTCTTGAACAGACCTCTCACATGCTAATGATGCAATCCTGATTTCCCAATCTACCTCATTGTAGCCCTTGCCATTTTTTTAACCTGCACTTTCTCTGTAGCAAAATCACTATATTCTGCACTCCATACTGCCTTTCTCTTTTTGCACTGCCTGTCCTATTCATTTGATTGTGCTTATTTGGTCAGATTTGCCAGGATAGCATGCAAAACATTGCTTTTCACAGTATCTCCGTACAGATGACAATAATAAACCAATTCTAATAACAACATTTCTTTAAATGCTAATCACTGCCAACAATGGATTGTCCCAGACAATGACATCTCGTCCCAACTCATCTTAGATTCCTTTGTGTAGATTTCAGACCCTAATGTTACACTGAACTGCATCAATTTCAAAGGTAGACACAAAATGCTGCAGAAAATCAGCAGGTGAGGCAGCATCTATGGAGAGGGGGAAGCAAGGGCTACCTGAAGTTAGAGAAGTCAACATTCATAATCTACCCAAGTGAAATATAAGGTGCTGTTCCTCCAATTTGTGCTGGGCATTTCAAGCTGAGTTTCTTCAGAAACAAGCAGTTTAAGCAAAATTGAGTTTGTGAACTCAAGTGGAAGGCAGGTTCTATTGCACAAAAAGTAAGTTTAACCTTAGATTTAATTCACAAATGACTGCACTTCACTGATTGTGTTGTGCTGCAGAGTGTTTGAAAATGTCACAGATCCCAGAAATGGGCACGATAATATCCGAGGTGCTGAGACGGTGTTCTCTTGACCAACAGTGATTTAAAACAGGAATTTTAATAAAACAACATGCTGCTCTCCCAATGGGAGAAATCCTTGATTTTTTTGAAAGAATAAAATACTACTTCAGGTCCACAGTGTCACATTCACCGTGTATGGACTTGTTAAATATGCCGTGACACCTGAGCATTTCTTTCACATTCCCAAAATTAAGCACAGCCGCTATTTGGCTCAAACTGGCTGAGCACACAAAACACCCATTTGGGAATTGGAAAAGTAAATGATACATCAGGGTCATTTAAGCTGTTTTTTTTGTGATTTAAGGGACTGACTGAGATAAGAAGAAAATGCACAAATACAATCTTGAAGTCAAATATTGTATTTCAATAAACTGAACACATAAGCTTGCATATCAGTTCAGAGTTCAGTTCAGAGATACAGCATTGTAACACTCCCTTCACCCCACCTAGTCCACGTTTGACCATTGGTCACCCATTCACACTAGTTCTATGTTATCCCACTTGCTCATTCACTCCCGACACACAATTTGGGGAGCAATTTACAGAGGGCCAATTAACCTACAAACTGGTACATCTTTGGGATGTGAGTGGAAACCGGAGCACCCATAGGAAACCCACGTAGTCACAGGCAGAACGTGCAAACTCCATATACACCCAAGATCAGGATTGAACCCAGGTCTCTGGTACTGTGAGGCAGCAGCTCCACCATTGCTCTGCCCAAATGACAATGCAAATCCTGTTGTCTACACAAAATGCCAATTAAATGAATGAAATACATCTGGGTGACTTGAGGTTAAAATGCATTTGAAATGTGCTGGTTAATCATATGACTTGAAAAAAAAAGTAAATTATCAAACCAATATGCACAGTCCCACCTTAACATGGACACCAACATGCAAATACAAATAAGTCTAATTCCTGACAATATAAACAAAGCTATTGTTTCAATTACATTTGGCTGACTAATTAACTCCCGACTGGGTGCACCGTGCACTGCCCTTAGATTCACTGAACAGTCCAACATGACAATCCCCTAACTCTCAAACTGAAGGGTCTTGCCCCGAAACGTCACCTATTCCTTTTCTCCAGAGAAGCTGTCTGACCCGCTGAATTACTCCAGCTTTTTGTGTCTATCTTCAGTCCAACATCTCAAGTGGGATTAGATCAGCTCCTGCCATGTCCAGTTGGCCCAGCCCTGCAGCTGGTCCCTGCACCCCATCCCAATTGTCAACAATCCACACCGGCATCAGTGCACACCTGAGACCCTTATGTCCATGGCTGTGGTCTAGTCAGAGAGAGTCATGTGGGTAATGAATGTGGCTTTGAGCTGGGACTAGGTGGGCAAGGTTAGGTCAGGCCTGGTACATGTGTCAATTTCACACTGACGTTACATTGAGCATAGAACAGTGCAGCACAAGAACATGCCCATTTGACCACAACTGGCCCAAACATGATTCTAAGATCAACTATCTCATCTGCCTGCACACGATCCATACCTCCCCCACTCATTTCTTGCATATCCGTGTGCATATCTAAAAAGCCTCTTAAATGCCACCATCATATCTGCCTCCACCACTATTCCTAGCAGTGAATTCCAGGTACTCACCACCCTCTGTGTAAAAATCCTGCCCTGCACATCTCCTTTACATTATTACCCCTCTCACCTTAAATCTTTGCACTCTCGTCTTTGACATTTGAACCTAGGGGGGGAAGGATCTGAATGTCTAACCTATATATGCCCCTCATAATTTAAAATACTTCAATCACGTTTTTCAAGGGACTAGAAATTAAAGATATTGATCTTCCTAGCTACCAGTCAGTTGCTGCAACGTCACCCAAGATGACAAAGATTTACCTGCAGAAAACCTGCTCACCGCAAAGAGCAATAATGGCATTTAGTGTCTTTCAAGTCCCTTTTAAACCTACTTATTTTTGCCCCAAGTGCATTTTAGCCATTGAAATAAAAAGCAACAAAAAACTGGAGATGCTGGAAATCTGAACAAAATAGTCTTACGTTTTGTTACTGCTGTAAAATAAGGAAAGCTGTTACTATACAGAGAGATCGACAAACAGCAAGTGAAAAGTGGCAGATAATCTACAATATTGAATGAGGTAAAATTATTTGATCGGACACTTGAGATATCAGTCCTATGCACAGAATAATGGCAGAGATTTTCTATGTCCTTCAGGAGAGCAGACCTTATCTGATCGATGAGGCCTCCCATATTTTGTTCAACACATGTTATGTGCTCCAGTGTTTAGAGCAGGAATTGAACAAACAACATTTTGCCTCAGAGGTGAGACTAGTAACAACTAAGCCCAGACTAACTCAGGTTTAGAGAAAAGGGCCTGTGCCACTTTTCTAATTCACAACCTTTTTTACTCATGGACATTTTTCACCATGCTAGAAAAACGCCCCGACCTACTTGATGCCACGAGTACCTACGATTAGCATCACGGCCTGCTACAACCTCCTACGACTTTGTGACCTCCATGCTGTGAGTATGAGTCAAGGGCAAACTCGGCAGAGGTCGTGAATTAGGTCGTGAAAGTGGGATAGGCCCTTAAGGTACAACTGTTGCTGTTGAAGCACCTATTTACATAGATTGCATATTTACATAGAAAGTACTTTTCAAGTAGTGATTTAGATTGGCCGGACTCTCATTTCCTTTCAGTATATAGACCTGGTCTTAACAGGCCCGATGGTCTCACCCCCACATCCAAATCATGGTCAGAAGAATAAAGTCGTTCTGTCATCACATTCACACTGAGTTATTCCTGGCTTATCACTTTGGGAAGCACGATTCAGGCAGCATCCAAGGCTCTTGCTTGCAAGAGGCCAAGGCCATTCACTGGTGGGGTTACTGGCATGCTATTCAAAGACCTGATATTTTTTTTATTAACAGTTGTCACAAATGTGAAAAGCTATCAGGAAACGGCCAAAATGTTCCAGGGACAGGCAGATGTATAACATGGCAACAAATAAAACACCGATGTTATGGATGAAAAACTGGTCAGATTGCATAAACTTTACACTCAATATTTTAAAAAGGACTCTCTGCTGTGAGTGCGAAAACAGATTCTCTCTTCATAGTTTTGTGGTTGACTTTCATTAAAGTGCATAGTGCTTAAAATGTTGCCATTGTGAGCCAACATGTACCTACCCTGGATAATTGCAGCTGTTTTCATGATGGCTCTTTAAATTTTTGTCACATCTGTACACAAAATTATTCTTCAAACATGTAGAATGAAATAATATAGATGTTATTGTTTTTGACATGCTGATAAAATGCAATAATTCCTTCATCTTGAAATGCAAACACTGAAACAAGTTGACAGAGTTCATAGCAGCGTCATTTTGATGTTGTTCATACATTGAATTGAAGTTTGACAAAACGTTTTGGTGTAAGAACATTTCTCCGGTGAGCAAGCTTATCCCTGGCAAGTGCACTGCCGCTCATATGTTCCCTTTGAGAAGTTGGACATACTTAATGATTAAGATCAGGGTGGTTATGGAAAAATAGAAAATAGGAGAAAGAGGTTTCCCAAATGGTAGGGTGACATCATATGCTTATTGTGAGAAGGGCGGCATGGTGGCGCAGTGGCAGAGTTGCTGCCTTACAGCGCTTGCGGCGCCAGAGACCTGAGTTCGATCCCGACTACGGGTGCTGTCTGTACGGAGTTTGTACGTTCTCCCCGTGACCGTTTGTGGTTTCCTCCGAGATCTTCGGTTTCCTCCCACACTCCAAAGATGTACAGGTTTGTAGGTTAATTGGCTTGGTATAAGTGTAAAATTGTCCCTAGTGTGTGTAGGGTAGCTTTAATGTGCGGAGATCGCTGGTCGGCGTGGACTCGGTGGGTCGAAGGGCCTGTTTCCACGCTGTATCTCTAAACTAAACTAATCTTTTAAACTAATAGCACAAGCGATGATTTTAATTAGCGAGAGATTGTGAATGACAAATAATGCTATGGTTGGTCCAGAACTCACCTGTAATCCTTTCCTTTGATGATACGTGGTCATACCTGTCGGCAGATTTGAGTACAGCTGCAACAGTTAAATGACCAAATACAAAAGCCCTTTCTACGCTAATTTATGGAACATGATTTTGCAAAGCTATTCGTCTGAGGCAAGACTTCCCTTCATGATTTGTTAGGCTAAGAATTTATTGCTTAATTGAAGTTATAAATAGGATTGCTTTGATCTGAATGATGAAAGCTAAATGATCTCAAAGGCTTCTGTGCTGTAATGGTGTTCCATGAAAAGACCAGAACGATCTCTCTCTCACGGTTGACCATGTTACATACAACTGACTTTCCCAGCCTTTGTGAATGATTTGGCAGGGGGAGGAGGGTGGGTGTTCCCGTCATTTGTGGTTCCCTAAAACAGATGAGTTAACCTTAATTTCTACTCCCGACCCACTTGAGCTTCAATAAACGTCCATCGTCTGGGATCACTGGCGACAGAAAGGTCACAGCCTTCTGATTTAGTTTCCTGGAATAAAGTTCTCAGGCAATGTCAATTTTCCCATAGTAGTCTTTGTTTTGCTACATGATTCCTTAGCAATATCACTCCACTGCGTTCAAAATTTATAGATTCATTAATATTGAAACTCCATGTGATATAAAGCTGGTCTTTCTTACACTGTCGGTATAATGAATGTTCTATGAAGCCAAATAAATCAATATACAGGTGGTAGACAGTTGATCACACCTACACCAGGTGCAATGAGATACTTTGTAAGTGCGTAGGAGGGAACTGCAGATACTAGTTTAAACCGAAGACAGACACAAAAAGCTGGAATGACGCTACGGGACAGGCAGCATCTCTGGAGAGAAGGAATTTGTAACGTTTCGGGTCAAGACCTTTCTTCAGACTGGTTAGGGATAAGGGAACAAGAGATATAGGCAATGATGTAGAGAGATAAAGAACAATGAATGAAAGATATACGAAAAAAGTAATGATGATGAAGGAAACAGGCCTTTGTTCGCAGTTTGTTAGGTGGAAACGAGAAGCTAGTGCGACTTAAGTGGGGGAGGGATAGAGAGAGAAGGAATGCCGGGGCTACCTGAAGTTAGAGAAATCAATATTCATACCTCAGATCCTTAAACCTGCACTTCAAGCAGAAATGTTATTCCCTCATTCATTCCCTTTCTCCACTTAAGTCAAATCTAGTGCTATTGCTTTGGGGACTCCTGCTTAATAAAGATAGACACAAAATGCTGGTTTAACTCAGTGGGTCAGGCAGCATCTCTGGAGAAAAGGAATGGTTGACATTTCAGGTCGAGACCCTTCTTCAGACGTCACACTTGGTACTTTAGTCCCGCTGAGTTACTCCAGCATTTTGTGCCTATCTTCAGTGTAAACCAGCATCTGCAGATCCTTCCTATACCTGTGTAATAAAGGTTAGGCTTGTTATAAAATTAACCTCACAAATGACTGCCACATCCTAATTCAAGGACATTTACCTGCAAGTATTTGCAAAACTACTCAGTGTAGTCTAAAAATATGCAGTATTGCAAGGTTACACTGTGGGGCCATATGGAAGGCATACGACTCCACTATACAATACTATGAGTACATATGGAAGACATTGCTATTCTGGCTCCTTGCTTAATCATTCCTGGAAAGCATCTCAAAGCATTGTCAGCAGTGGCTGTGTTTCCCAGTTATTACCCATGTGTCACTGAGAATGAAATAGTGGGACAGTAAATGTGCTGGCAACATAACTGGCTGCTTTCCTCTAATAGATGGAGAAACATCATCTGTCACATTTATCATAGTCTTATCAACTGTGGCTTTATCAGCACTCGACTAAACAAAAGTAAATTAGGGGGAGTGCTAAAATACACCAAAATAACTTACTACTTTACAGGAAAAGTCAAAAACCTTCCTTCCTGAATAAAAATAGTCAAATTTTATTGTGTATATTTTTTAGTTGTCATTGATAGACATTCAGTGAGGTACCTAACTAAATATTATTGCATATTGCAATATTGTTATATGGTATATTTGAAATAAAATGATTGACACAAATTAACTAATTGTGCCTCCAGGTCATTGAGTCATATAGCATGAAACTAGATCCTTTGGTCCAATTCATCCATGCTGACCAAGATGTCCCATCTTAGCCAGGCCCATTTCTCCACAATTGGCCTACATTCTTCTAAACTTTTCCTAAACCTTTCCTATCCATGTACTTGTCCAGATATCTTTGAAATGTTATTATTGTATCTGCCTCTACTACATCCTCATTCCATATACCCACCACCATCTTAGTGAAAAAGTTGCCTCTAATCAACTGTGCGAAATACGGAAACTAAATAATGGTCAGTTTACAGCCCTTGGAAAGACCAGCACAAGTACAAATAAACATTTAAATGCAAAATAATTATCTTAGACAAAAATAAAACACTCAGGGAACAACCTTGCATTCTTTTTCACTTTGGGAACAAATTGAGATGCCAACTCACCAGAGCTGGATAATATTTAAAGTCACCTTGCAGGCAGAAATCTGCCCAATGTTATTAAGAAATAAGATAAAAAGGTCTTTCATTACACAGATATAACAAATGAAAATAAAATGTTGTGTCCATTTGCAAACAAAAGCTTTGTGTCGAATGCTGCAGACAAGATCAATTGTATTGCTGATCAGATTAAAGATCTCAATTTTGATTTCATTTGCCACACTTATAATGATCACAACTTAACAGAGCGTGACAAGACTGGACTCCTCTGCCTCTTTTTAAAACTGCAGAATTACTGCAGTTCTAGCAAACATATTTTTATTTCATAAAAGTTACAAGTATTATACATGCATTTAAATCTTAATTTGTGATCTAATTATGAGACTTTGTGGGACTTTGTGTATTCTGTAACAAGAATATCTCAGTTCCGAACCACCTATATCAGTCAAAGTACTGCAGTTGGTTTGCTGATGTTTAGGACAGCTAGAGAACTAATCCGAAGCTTTGCTCTAAGGTCAGTGTGATCTGGTTGCAGTATCTCACACAACATCTTGACTTGGAAATACAACGAGTCCTTTATTGGGGTTAAATCCTGAAACGGAACGAAATGTGAAGCTCCCTTCACCAGGAGGGCTGCAGCTGTTGAAAGAGACTATTCGTAGACTGACAGTTCTCTACTATTTTCTCACAAGTTTGTCGACCTTTTAGTCACAGGAACAGCTGCAGCCAAATGTCCTCAAACAACAGCCATGAAAGTAGTTAGGCTAATTGGCAGCCGTAAGCTACACATTAGTGCTAGTTACTGGGCAAGTGTGTGTGAAACAAAAGTTACATTAATACAGACAAACAAGGAGGATGGATATGACACCGATAGGATGCATCATCTGGGAGCCAGCGTGGATCAGATGGGCAGAATGGCCAAATTCTGACCTTGGTAAGTATTAGGAACCAGAATGAAAAAGGAGAATCAGCCAAAATCAAGACTAAATACTGACCTTGCAAAAACAAGGAACTGCAGGTGTTTATTTATGGAAAAAAGGCACAAAGTGCTGGAGTAACTCATCGAGGATCAGGCAGCATCTCTGGAGAACATGGATAGGTGACAATAGAGTCTGAAGAAGGGTCATGACCTGAAATGTCACCTTTCCATGTTCTCCAGAGATGCTGCCTGACCTGCTGAGTTACTTCAGCACTTTGTGCCGAAATACTACCTTATTTTAACTCAAAACATTTCAAGTGTTTGCTGTTCAGAATTAAAACCATGCCCTGTTAACTTAAGGTATCTGTGCTTCATCAGGAAGGAAATCCTGCTGACAGCAATTTTGAACAACAAAGGATGAAAGTGTGAAGCTTCATGGACATGGTTTGAATCATAATAGCAAATAATTCATGTGAAATAGGATGACAAAATAAAAATTCAGTGGCATGGTTGTCATGATAAAATGTTGCGAAGCACCAGAAGGTTATATTTATCACAACAGAATGCTGTTAAACAAACTGCAACAACATAGAGGCAAAAGCAAATCACATGAAACATCTTCAGAACACTTTGAAGATACTGCTTCACAATATCTAAAGTACTGCCTCTCCGCTCAAGCCAATAAAGGTACTGAGATGTAGGAAAGAACTTCAGATGCTGGTTTAAATCGAAGATAGACACAAAATGCTGGAGTAACTCAGTGGGACAGGCAGCATCCCTGGAGAGAAGGTCGAGGCCCTTCTTCAGACTGATGTCAGGGGAGTGGGTGGTACAGAGATAAAATGGAGCCGGAGACAGTATGACTGGTAGGAAACTGGGAGGGGGAAGGGATGGAGAGGGAAAGCAAGCGCTACTTGAAGTTAGATAAGTCAATGTTTATACCGCTGGGGTGTAAGCTACCCAAGGTATTGAGGTAGCAGGGACAAGCAGTTAGGCTGAAGGTTTAGTTGCAATAGGCAAAGAAAGTAACTCTCAGATGATACGAGTAAAACGATGTGAGTAATAACACATACTGAGGATGCATCCCTCAAAGGCACAGCTGAAGAAATTAAATTCCATTCACGTTTTGTCCTCGTGGTGGCTACTGAATAGGTTCAGCACTGTTTCACCAGCTCGAATACTGAGAAGATGCATGATCTTGATCAGAATTTACTTTTAGGTTTAGGAAATAGTTATTGATGGGGTTAAATAAAGGCGTTTCCCAAAATCTAGCTTATTTACTGCACGTTATGCGTCTGTAATATAGCTTAATCCAAGTGCGTCAAGAGCAACATCTGAAGTCCAAAATGATCCAGGAGGGAGAAAGGGATGGGTTTGGATCAACCTAGCAAAGTAAACGAAGAGAGGAAGAAAGCACGGGTAACATTAGGCCCGTAACGACGAGGACTTATTTTTTTGGAAGTGGACAATCAACTGTTTATTACGCATACCTGTACATAAAATGGGAGACGGCAGAAAAAAACAGTGGTTTTAATCATAAGGATAAATGTGCGTAAAGTAAAAAAAAAAAAACTATATTTTCGAACAATGTAAGGCTTGGTGCATCTGCTTTTGAAAAAAAAAAATTCTGAGCTTTTCTCCTTACACAAGCAAAATAATGACAAGATTCTGGAAAAGGTGCAGAGGAGGGTAAACAGAATAATACCTTGCTGAAGTGTTCCTGGTCTCTGTGAATCAGGTCGCCAAAACTGTTTACTTAACTGAAGCACCCACTCAAGGGAGAGGGGGGGGGGGGGGGGGGGTAGTGACCATATTTGAGATATTCTGAGAACAAGATTGTACCCCTGCTTCATGAGAGCTTGTTCCATTCTCCAGCACTCTACTTGTAACATCAATAGTTTCATTTTGTACGATTGCACTCAAGGATTCTATTTCCTCCAGTTCTGCTCTCTCTCGGTCAAAAATATTCATTTCAAGATTTTCTCCAATGTGGCTATTAACCAGCACATTTAAAAGTGTTGATACCAGTATTTAAAAAGTCCGTGGGTTACAAAAGAAATTTATGTGTTTGATTAAGCAATCTGCAAACACAGCAATCTAATTCCCCCTCCTTCAACCAGGATATATTGCCTTATGTCTATAAGTTTAAGAAAAACAATTTTGTGGAATAATTATAAACCAGTAGCACTTTAGCATGCTGCTTTTTACTTCAATTTGCAGATGGATGCAAATACACCCAGCTGTGTGTTGCTGATGGAAAGAGCCCTTCATCACAACAGATCTATTCCCTGGACCATAGAAACTGAACATGGAGCACGCAATTTAAGACTGTGCTACTTAATGCCTTTTACCTTCCAGTCAATAAATTGCAAAGCTGTACAACATCCACAAGTATAGGAGTGAAGAGGTCATTCTGCAGTTGTACAGGGCCCTGGTGAGACCACATCTGGACCAGTGTGTGCAGTTTTGGTCTCCTAATTTGGGGAAGGACATCCTTGCTATTGAGGCAGTGCAGCATAGGTTCACGAGGTTAATCCCCGGGATGGCGGGACTGTCATATGAGCAAAGATTGGAAACACTGACATTGTATTCACTGGAATTTAGAAGGATGAGAGGGGATCTTATAGAAACGTACAAAATTATAAAAGGACTGGACAAGCTGGATGCAGGAAAAATGTTCCCAATGTTGAGGGAGTCCAGAACCAGGGGGCACAGTCTAAGATTAAAGGGGTAGGCCATTTAAAACTGAGATGAGAAAAAAACCCAGTGAGTTGTGAATTTGTTGAATTCTCTGCCACAGAAAGCAAAAAGAAGGTAATTTACTGGATGAATATAAAAGAGAGTTAGATAGAGCTCTAGGGGCGAACGGAGTCAAGGGATAGGGGGAGCAGGCAGGCACGGGTTACTGGTTGTGGCTGATCAGCCATGATCACAATGAATAGCGGTACAGGCTCAAAGGGCCAAATGGCCACCTCCTGCACCTATTTTCTATGTTTCAAAAATATTTGTATGATGAAAGGCGTCCAATTAATGTCTCAACAGGACAGCCTGGGCACAGCAACCAGCGTCTGAATGACTTCTGCTTAATGTTTAAGTGTCAACACTTTAAGAGCAGAAAGCAATCTCAGTCCAAGATTTACATTGACCTGGTAACTTTGGTCATGCCATCAAAGAAGTCATTCTATTAAATTGCAACTTGCTTAAGCGATAGAGACCTTAAATGTTATAGAGTCATACAGCATGGAAACAAGCTCTTCGACCTAACTTGCCCACACCGACAATCATGTCTGTTCCCGACATTGGGGGAGTCCAGAACCAGGGGCCATGGTTTAAAAATAAGGGGTAAGCCATTTAGAACAGAGATGAGGAAAAACATTTTCACACAGAGAGTTGTGAATCTGTGGAATTCTCTGCCTCAGAGGGCAGTGGAGGCAGGTTCTCTGGATACTTTCAAGAGAGAGCTAGATAGGGCTCTTGAAGATAGCGGAGTCAGGGGATATGGGGAGAAGGCAGTAAAGGAGTACTGATTGTGGATGATTAGCCAAGATCATATTGAATGGTGGTGCTGGCTTCCAAGGGCCGAATGGCCTACTCCTGCACCTATTATGTATTGTCAATTGATCTACACCAGTCCCACTATTGGCAATCGCTAATAAAGCCGATATTGAATTGATAAATTCTCCGATTTGGTGCAGGAAGCTGAAACAATGGTCTTTACTTGGTAAATGCTTTGTACTCTCACTTGCAAATGTCCAGTAGAGGAATAAATCTGTAACCTAAATGCATCTGTAACCTGCACCCCCATCATCCTTCAAGACAAGTAAGACATGATATTACCAGTGAAGACAAAGATACTGCAACGGATTACCTTTTATGAACAGCCGCCCATGAAACGTTAATGCCATCGGACATCATTGCCACCTTTGAGGTGTTGTCTGTTGAGTAATCCCGCAGAAGCTTGCGTGCGAGGTCATTAGCCACGTCCACGTGTATTTGCCATTGACGCAACTCCCTGACGAATTGCTGAAAACCAGAAAAACAGAACATTTCTGATACTGCTCAGGGAGAAAGTTCCCAAAACAATGAAGGAGAAGGAATTGAATTACTTTTAAGAATGTCTGCTCTCCAGTGTGGTCTGTGCCTAGTTTGACGGGTAATCTGTTTTTATGTAGTTAGAAAAGAGAGCTGAAGTTATACAGCTCCAGCTTTGGTTCCAGAGCCTTGCTGGATTATCCGTTTTTGCTGGACCAACAGAAGCCACATGACAATAATTCAACAGCACACCCCTGACCCACTAGATTTACCCCTCCCATGTCTCTGCAGCACTATGAACTGCTATAAACTTAAATAACACAAATATTTAATATGAATTACATGTGAATTAAATGATTGATGAAGTACATTAGTACAGGTATAAATCATACAGGTTTATTAGTTCAATATGAACCAAAAAGATTTATTGATTAATTCTCGTAATTTTGTCTGGATTAAAGGTGTTGCCGGACCACCAGTTGCCAGAAAATAGGTGGTGCTAAATGTTTGGTATCGCTAAAATTATTATGGTTTTCCCAATGAATTGAAGAGTGTGTTTCCTACGATGTAATGCTAAAATTGAAAAAAAAAGATCAGAATTTGACAGTAAACATATCTCCAATCGATTCCCATTGAACATGTATTTCCTATTCATTTACCTGTATAACTCTCTGCAGCCCAACTGTGGAACTGGAAGAGACCAGGTGGGCCACTGCATCACCCCTCTCAAGGACATGCTTTTGTTCAGGCACTGTTTCCTCACTCCATCTCCATGGTGCAAAGCCTTTACAATCATGCTATTCATTGTTGACAACACGTACAATCTAAATGACATTTTGATCCAATTCCTCAAAAAAATAATGACCCCTTTTACCCACCCCCTCAATAAAAATAAATCTGTTATATCCGTTACTGCTGCTATTTTTGTGTACTCAGCAATGTTCCTGATTGTTGGTTTCAGTAAGCTAACTGCTGCAGTGCCGAAGCTGCCAGTTACATTCCTATGTAAAATTCTGCAGCCAACACCAAGTCTTTGTCTCTCCAAGCTCAAAGTTCTTTTGGCTATTCTTCTGTAAACTTAGCTAGAAACTATTCTGTACCAAAGATTATCCCATTATCCCTTGCCGGTCTATGTTTCTTTCTGGTTTTACATTATCACATCTCTATAGCCGTCAGCAATATCAAATTCTCCCGTTGTTTAGCTGAGACCTATGGGGAAAGAAAACTGCACTCCCTATCTATTCTGGCCTACAAGTGACAACAGACTATATTATTTATTGCTTCAGGGCAATTAGGGACAAACAATAAAGTGGGCAATGCCAATTGCGTATCTCCATATCACAGATAACAAAAATGCTATAATTATGTTGAACACACTTCACTTTAGACACTTTTCCCAATTCAATAGGGTGCTGACTTGCTAATGTGACATTACCATTAAAGACCAATTTCAATCCCCAGGTTTTGAACTTCCGTGATATTTTACAATTATCCTCAAGGGCCAGTATTTCTTACTTCTTTCTGACTCAGAAATAAAAAATGGAGAAAAAGCAATTCACACTCCTTTCTGACATTATACACGTTTAACTGAATGCAATATATACATTTGTCTTCAACAAACGCTTTAATCTAGCAAATGTAAATGGTGTGGAATTAATTCCGTTAAAAAATAAACCTAATAAATAGCACATATATCAAAACTTAAAATTCTAAACATTAGCAGAGATATTCAGTAATTCCCCACTAATATTTTCAACAATACTAGCACGTATCTTTATCAAAGCCCTCTGTTTCTCATTGCTTCATTGTTAGAATTCAGTTGATGTCGTTTATGTTGGGCTAAGTGTGTTGTCAGTGACCCAGATCAGAATGGCAACAAGGGAAACAAAACTCTGAATATATTTTCTCCCGCATGTCATTTGTTTCCAAGTCAAAAAGCAGAGAACATAAATCATGGCGCAGCAAGTGACCTTCTGGGAAAGATACAGCTGTTCACAAAGCTTTTAACAAAGCCAGAAATCTACTTTCTTATTGTTAGCACTGAGCAAACTGCCGAGCTACATATTGGGAATGTTGTGGATTTGATTCATATTTCGCCTTTATTGCAGTGAATCGGCAGCAGAGGCAAACATCTATCTATCTATCTATCTATCTATCTATCTATCTATCTATCTATCTATCTATCTATCTATCTATCTATCTATCTATCTATCTTCTTTCTACATTCTATTCTGTCTATATTCTTTCTATATACTATTACTAAAACTCTCATCATGTCCTCTTCCGGTTTGCATCGTTTTAAAATGTGAGCAAAACGGTACCGTATATCGCAAGGATATTTTCACCACCTTGCTCACCGTTCTCCTCTGCTCCAAGCGCACCAAGTTTTGTTCCGATCGGTGAAATATTACAAAAGCTAATGGTCTGCTATTCGCCTGCAGGGCGACACCCCTTCCGGCTACAGAACGCTCCCGCCATTGCGTTGGGGGGAACAGGTGAGTGGTGGAATATTGCGTTGGGGAATGGGTTGCATTGGGGGACCAGGCCTCCCGTGTGACTGGGACCCAACGGGTCCCACTTAGTCTAGTTGGGATTCAAAATCCTTGCTGCAAAGGATGAAAAGAAGCAACATGTAGGATCTGTTATCTTAACTATGCTACGCCCCACTACAATGTCTGCATATAAACAGTGAGTGAGTGAGAGCAAAGTTCATCTTGACTGATGCCTATGAGTCTTTGACCACAAAACAAGTTGACATTATTTAAACAAACTGTTTATTATAGTAGAAACATTAAAGCAGATGGCAGTTCACTGAAGGAAGACACAAAGTGCTAGAGTAACTCAGCGGGTCAGGCCTCATCTCTGGAGAATATGGATAGGTGATGTTTTGGGTCAGGAACCTTCTTCAGACCAATTGGTTATTAAAGTCTGATTTTAATTTTATTTAATGCAAGAGTTAGCGGTTCAAGCTGATTGCCGCAAGGGAAAGAATAACCAAGCGGCTGCAACAGGCAACTTGTTAATTGTAATACTTTGCATGGTGTCAATGTCAAACGAAACACCTTGTGTGAAGGTTAACTTTGAATGTTACGTTAATGTTGCCATGGTGACTATAGCTCCACTTCCAATTGTTTCCATTCATTACACGAGAAAATATCCCAGTCATAAATCAAAACTCAAATAATTGGAATTTATCACACGATAATTTGAAACAAAATGTTTCACAGGAAATTGTCTGAGTGTGATTTCATGCACCTTGCTATTGGGCTGCTGGAAGTTTCAGATTATTAAGAAGACAGCTTTTATTAAAAGTCACTCGTGTCTCAAAGCCCTGTGAGCAATGATACCTATTTAGCTGGTTGTAAACACTTCACTGTTGCAAAGAATATAAGTGAAGGAAACGTTGAACCAGTCAATTAACCGTGCACCCTCACTAGATGGCAGCATGGAGACATGAGGAACTGCAGGTGCTTGGAATCACGAGCCAAAAACAAAGTGCTGGAGTAACTGGGCAAGTCGGACAGCATCTGTGGAAGGAAATTGACAGATCGGGTCGGGACGCATCTTCAGACCAATTGGAATGCGGGGGGGAGGGAGAGAAATCTGGAAAAGAGAAGTGGAGATGGGACAAAGCTTGGCAAGTGATAGGTAGAAACAGGTGGGCGGGGGGGGAGGTGAATGGCAGAAGGGTGGATGGAGCAAGTGACAAAGGTAAGAAGTGAAAAGGAGACAAATTATCTCAGATAAGCAGAGGAGGAATGAAATGTAAGCTGGAGGGAGGAAAGTGAGCAGGGAGGGGAAAAGGGGAGGGGGGGTACAAGATAGAGATTTGGAACGCTATGATTGAACATGAGAATACACGGAAAGAACTGCAGATGCTGGTTTAAATCAAAGGTAGACACAAAATGCTGGAGTAATCAACAGGACAGCCTGCATCCCTGGAGAGAAAGAATGGGCAACATTTCGGGTCTGAGGAAGGGTCTCGACCCGAAACGTCACCCATTCCTTCTCTCCAGAGATGCGGCATGTCCCACTGAGATACTCCAGCATTTTGTGTCTACCTTGGAATATGAGGTGCTGTTCTTTCAGTCTGCCGACTGATTGTAGAGGTTCCCAACAGAATCATCTGCGTTTAGTTGGAAAAATAGGTGTGATTTCCATTTGTGGACTGTCAAATACTCATGTCCTCAAATCACTGACTGATCTGTAATACCAAATCTGTCAGCCTCTTTGATTATTGTTGTCGCCAGGCAGATTGGCATTGTTGTCTCACCTCACTAGCATTCAGCAGCCATCTCAATGGAAATGTGATTGCTCTGGGCATTGTAGGAAAGCACATTAAGGGCATCGTGTGCAAGTTAGTTATTTTTCAAGAGTCATTTCATTTCAGAATATTTGTGTTTATTTGCAGGAATTATTTTGGTTAATTCTAATTGGCTTTTGTATTTCTTTAAACATTTTTGAATTTTTAAAAATAATATCTTCAATGTTATGGTTTTATTATTATATGTCACAGGCAGCGCAGCAATGCAATGGTAGAGTTGCTGCCTCACAATGCCAGAGACCCGGGTTCAATCCTGAACTAGGGTGTTGTCTGTACAGAGTTTGTATGTTCTCCCTGTAACCGCGTGGGTATTCTCCGGGTGTTCCGGTTTCCTCCCACATTTCAGAAACTTACAGATTGATAGGTTAATTGCATTTGGTAAATTATTTTAAAAATTGTCTCATGAGTGTATGTTAGTGTACAGGGTGATCACTTACTGGCTTGGATTCGGTGGACGGAAGGGCCAGTGTCTGGACTGTATCTCTAAAGTCTAAAGTCTCATACCAGAGCTTTAAACAAACAAAATTCGCTCAGATTTTATAAAACTTTCAGAACTTTTGGTGTGCTCCGAGTGTGGGCTTCCTCGGTGCACCAGAGATGCTGATGAGACCATGTCTCAGGGATACTTAATACCAGCATACAGGTTTTCTGCACAAAAAATAAACTGCTGGTATGTCCCATAGAGAGACACAAAAAGCTGGAGTAACCCAGTGGGACAGGTAGCATCTCTGGAGAGAAGGGAATGGGTGACGTTTCGGGTTGAGACCCTTTTTCAGATTGGCATATCCCAGCTGGTCAGGTGGCATCTACTGAGGGAAATGGACAGATGCCAATTTGGGTCTGGGTCCAATAATCCATGGACTCGCTCTGCTTTGACTTAGCACTGTCCCTGTTAAGTCAAGGCACGCAGAGACCATGAGTGGTGACTTAAACACTAATGTAATGTCAAACTACATCTGACTACAACTGACAATCTACACTTCCATCTAATACTATCTACAATTTCCAATGTTTCTGTCTAGTTTAGTTTAGAGATACAGCACGGAAACAGGCCCTTTGGCCCACCGGGTCTGCGCTGATCAGCGATCCCTGCACATTAACACTACCCAACACATACTGGGGACAATTTACACGTATACAAACCCAAGCCAATCACCTACAAACCTATACGTCTTTGGAGTGTGGGAGTAAACTGAAGATCTTGGGGAAAACCCACACGGTCACAGGGAGAACGTACAAACTCCGTACAAACAGTTCCCGTAATCAGGATTGAACCCCCATCTCTGGCGGTGGAAGGCAGCAACACTACTGCTGTGCCACTGGTCACCCCACTGAACTTTTCTCCTCATACCTCGGCTCTTTTTTGCATCCCCTTGCTTAGTCCCTTCCCATTGATATCCAGGACACCTTGCATACTCTCTACGATTTTAACAACTTCCAATTCCTTGATCCCCACCACTTCAGCTTCACCAATGACGTCCAGTCCCTAGTCACTCGCATCCCCCAACAGGAAATCATTAGCATTCTTTGTTTCTTCCTAGAACATAGACAAAACCAGTTCCCCTCTACCAATGGTCCCCTCTGCTTGGTAGAACTTGTGGTTACTTTGAGCAATATCATCTCTTGATTCCTCCCACTTTGTACAAATCAAATCAATCTCCTTCCGCACTGCCTCTTGTATGAAAACCATCCATTGCTCTCAATTCTTTTGTTTCTGTTGCATCTGTTCTCATGATGATGGCTTCTAAGATGTTCACCTTTTTCAAGAAACGGGGATTCCCACCTTCTCCTTCCCCCTCACTGTGAGAGATGGAGCCTTCACACAAGACTCCCATTTCACGCACTACTACACTCATCCCACCGCCTGCCTGATCAAACACATTATAGATTTTGTTTGGTCTTTAACTTTCACCCTTCAAGCTTTCATATCCAGTAAATCATTCTTTGATTTTTCCACCAGTTACAACACGATGCCATCGTAAATCACGCTTTCCCCTCCACACCCCGTTTTGCTTTCTGCATTGATGACTCTCTCTGTGATTTTCTGCTTCACTCGTTCCTGCCCATCCCACTCCTCCCACCCCTTCTATCGGCACTTTCCACTGTAATACCTGATCTTACACCTCCCCCATCACCGCCATCCAGCAGCCTAAAGAGCCCTTCCAGATGAAGCAGATATTCACTTGCACCGTCCCCAACCTTGTCCATTGCTATTGGTGTTCTCAATGTGGCCCTGTGTTGCTATTTCCACCTTTCCCCCCACCATCTGACTCCATCTACCTACCAACCAACCCCTCCTCACTGTTCCCCCCTGATGGCTGCCAGCTCCAGCCCTATCTCTCGCCTCCTCACCTCATTGTACTGGATATACCCCTCACTCTCAGTCCAGTGAAGGATCCCCTCTCCAAACACCTATTTCTATCTGGGTATTGTTTGGAAATACAGCGATTACCCATAGACTAGTTCTATCCTGCATACTGGAGACAATTTACAGAAGCCAATTCATCTACAAACTTGCATGTCTTTAGATTGTGGGAGGAAACCGGAGCACCCAGAGAAAACCCACGTGGTCACAGAGAGAACGTATAAACTTCAGACAGATAGCACCCTTGGTCATGATTGAACTCGGGTCTCTGGTGCTGCAAGGCAATAACTCTACTGCTGCACCTTTGACATCTGCAATCTTCTGGAGAAACGCACTGAGTTCCTCCAGCAGATCGTTTGTTGCTCTAAGTTCCAGCATCTGCAGTATCTTGTGCCTCCAACAATTTGCTTATTTACACCCTTTGTTAAAACTACAATTTGGAATCACCCAGAACCTTTAATGGGAGCATTACTTGGCAATTTTGCAGGGTCTGAAGAATATTGTCTCAACAGAGAAGGCAGAAGCTTGGTCTGGAATCCAAGTTTTAAGGAGTATTGTGATAGAGTGGTGATCTTAAAGCCAGCTAATTCCCGAGTCAAAGGTACAGCTGGCAATTGTCGAGTGTTTAAAATTAGATATGCACAAGAGACCAAAACAGGTTGAGCAGAGTGTTCTGGTCATGCTTCTAAATGCCGCATGACATTTGGGCATCCAGGAACTGTGACCCAGCATGGAGCAACATCCTCAATAAAATGGCAAGAAACCTGGTGGAAGGAATCATATCCAACATGTGCAAAGATGGTCTGAAGAAGGGTCTCGATCCGAAACGTCACCCATTCCTTCTCTCCAGAGATGCTGCCTGTCCCGCTGTGTCTATCTATGTGCAAAGATTCCTCCTCCTCATAACCTGTCGTATAAAACAGGGGATGAAAGAAAGAAGTCCAACTGATGAATTGCAAAGCACCTCTATAACTTTGCCAGATGGAAGTTAATAGATTCTCCACATTTGCGAGGTGGAGTGAGAAATTCACATGCGATGTATTTCTGTCCTTGCTTTCATTCAATCAATCACTATCCACGAGGGTATGCTTTCCAAAAAGCCCACGTTACTGCTTCGAGATATCAGCATGGAGCTTGGTAAGTTCTTCAGGCAGCTACCTCAGCAGGAAGGGATCTATTTAAAAAGTACCATTTCCAAAGCTGAACATGTTAAGAGGTTTCAGCTGCTGCAAGTATTGCACTCTATAAATGCATGTCCAGGGGGCAAAACTGTGAATTTTTGATACAATGATTTTAAATCGCTTCATGCTGCCTTCAATTGAGATGATGCATTCAAAAGTATAACACACCATCAAAAATTGGATTTTAAAAAATGATTTCAGTTTGAGGGGCAGAGCTCCACTAAGCTAAATGATGAATAAATTATCTTGTTCATAGACATTGCCCACTATGTCAGAGAAAGTTGAATTCAGCTTGGGAATGGTGAGGGAAAGATGAGACCTTTCTACATTTTGATAAAAAGATGGAAACAATACCTTTGCAGAAAGACAGGAAAAGGGAGGTAAAAACTTCAGGCAGAAAATGTTCAAACATCCATGGAGTTTCAGTCTGCATATCTCAATTTTTAAAAGGATGAACAATTTATTATTTGGAATCAGATTTCATCAAAGATAGACACAAAAAGCTGGAGTAACTCAGCGGGACAGAAGAGAGAAGGAATGGGTGTCGTTTCGGGCCGAGACTGTAGGTCAGGTCTGAAGAAGGGTCTCGACCCGAAACGTCTCCCGTTCTTTCTCTCCAGATATGCCGCCTGCCCCGCTCCAGTATTTTGAGTCTATCTTCGATTTAAACCAGCATCTGCAGTTCTTTCCTACAGCATTTCATCAATGCTGATGCAGAAGTTGGTATGGAAAAGACAATGTTAACATCATGATTTTATATCTGAGAAATTGTTGGTGAAACTTGGAGCACTTGGCACCATCATGACGGTTGGGTTCTTGGCTTTCAGCATCTCACACTCCTTTGTTAATTCTCGTGGGAGAGGCATAGTAGAGAACCCAAATTATGAATGGTTTTCATATTACTGGGAGACAAAGGCACTTGGAAGGGGATGCCCTTGTCTCCCAGCAATATGAAAACGATTCCTAATTTGGGTTCACTACTTTATTCCTTGGATTGCTGGAGGCTGAGATACGTAGTGGTGTATAAAATCATGAGGTGAAAAGATATGGTGAATGCACCGAGTATTTTTCCCAGGGAAGGGAAATCAAAAAGCAGAGGGCATAGGGTTAAGGTTTAATCCAATACATAATATGAACCTGAGGGGCAGGTGGGAATTTTTACTCGAGTGGGAATATGGAATTAGCTGTGTAGGAAGGAACTGCGGATGCTGGTTTAAACCGAAGATAGACACAAAATGCTGGAGTAACTCAGCTGGACAGGCAGCATCACTGGGTGATGTTTTGGGTTGAGACGCTTCTTCAGACTGATGTCAGGGGAGAGGGAGATACATAGATAAGTAAGTTTAAGGTGTGAACACAGGACAAAGGGAATGGAAATTAAGGAAAATGTAGAATAGATCATTGTTATCTGGGAGAAGGTAACAACAAAGCAGAGATAAAATATAGCCGAAAAAAGTAAGACTGGTCGGAGAACTGGGAAGGGGGAGGGATGGAGAGAGTGGGAAAGCAAAGGGTTACTTCAAGTTAGAGAAGTCAACATTCATACTGCTGGGGTGTGAACTCTCCAACGAAATATGAGGTGCTGTTCCACCAATTTGCACTGGGACAGTGGGGGAGGCCCAGCACAGAAGGATCAGTGCGGGAATGGGAGTAGGAGTTCTTGGTTCTTGGTCCTCCAAAATATTCCAACTGGAATTTAAACTGGAGGTGGTGAAGGGAGGGGTTTAGCCAGAGAGGGTTATTGGGAAGAAAGTGCCACTTTAAATTTAGTTGCATCTGGCTGGGCAACCGTGGTTTGGTGGAGATTATTCCATGCTTTAATAGTGCGTGGGAAGAACGAATTGCTGTACACATCTGTCTTTGTGGCTGGGACCACAAATTGGATCGAATGCCCTCGTCTGCTCCTAATTGGTTTGGGGTTGGTGATCTATGTCTAGCTGACCATTTAAAATTTTGTAAAAACAGGTCAAACGGTGAGCTTCATGTCTGGCTTGGAGAGAGTTCCACCCCAGAGAATGCAGAAGTTTGGTGACACTCGCTTCTCTCTCGTAGGTGTTAGTAACAAATCGAGCGGCCTGTCTTTGGACACGTTCGATGGATGAAATGTTTTTTATCTGTGTATGGGTGCCAAGCTGCAACTGCGTAGTCCAGATGAGGTCTAACGAGGGTGAAATACAGCTTCTCCTTGACGAAGCTGAACAATGATGGAAGTTGCGCCTCAGGAAGTTTAGGACACCTGTTGCTTTCACTGTTGCATGATAAGTCTGACCGTTCCAACGTAGATCATTCTGCAATTTGATGCCAAGATACTTGGTTTGTTTGGATTCTTCAAGGGTGACACCAAGTATGTTGTAAGATGTGACGCCTGGATTCCTCTTTCTGGTGACACGCATGGTTTCACATTTGGAAGGGTTGAACTGCATGCCCCATTGTTGTGACCACTCGACCATAGTATCGAGATCTTTTTGGAGAGCATCTTCATCATCAGCTGACTTAATTGGACGGTACAGCAAGCAATCATCAGCGAATAGTCTGGTCGTATTTGCGACTTTTTCATGGATGTCACTGATGTAAAGCAAAAATAGGTGTGGGCCAAGTACTGTGCCCTGGGGTGTCCCACTCAACACTGGGTGCCAATTGGAGCTCTTTCCGTTCACACACACACGCTGAAGACGTTTTGTCAGGAAACTGGAAATCCATCGTTTCGTGTTGGAACGAATACCGTAGAAGTCAAACTTCCGAAGTAGTCTCTGGTGTGGGATGACATCAAATGCTTTAGAAAAGTCCAGTACAACTAAATCCATGATGACGTTACTGTCAAGGTGCTTGGCCAGGTCATTTGTCATCAGGATAAGCTGAGACTCGCATGATCTATGCCTCCTAAATGCATGTTGGTGGTCGGCAAGAATATTATGTTTGCTCACGTGACGCATCAGATTACTATCAATGATCTGCTCCAGCAATTTACAGCAAGTACTTGTTAGTGAAACAGGACGATAATTCGCTGGGTTGGTGGTTGAACCCTTCTGAAAGAGAGGAGTGATGTTGGCCTTCCTCCAATCCAGCGGTACATCGCCCGAGTCAAGCCATTGTTGCAAAATGAACTGTAAAACTGGAGCCAGATCTTCGGCTGCGATCTTGAGGGCTTGATTTTGTATCTGATCTGGTCCAATTGCTTTTGTGGTATTAATGTTGAGCGATAATTTCTTGACACCTTCAATCTCAATTTTAATAGCAGGCATATCAGCATGGGTGGAAGGACTGGAAATGATGAAAGCTTCACATCTTCCCGGGTGAAAACGTGTTGGAATTGGTTCACAAGAGCTTCTGCTTTCGCCTGGTCCTCAGTGATCAGGCAGTTGTTCACTTTTAGCATCTGGACACCAGTGTTGTCTGCCCGTCTGGATTTCACATATCTCCAAAAAGCCTTGTTAAAGTGCTTAGCAACCGGGAGATCAGGTAGGTTCATATTAGTGTGAGATAGCAGAGAGAACAGGGCACCCCATGTGAGGGAGACACAGAGCAGACCGTGTACTGGACATGGGCCGGTCAGTGTATGGGTAACATGAGGTAGGCAGGTTGAGGGAGTCACAAGATGATCAATGTGATGGTCACCTTGAGGGAGCATGGGGTGGTCAGTTTTAATGTTTAGTATAGTTTACTTTAGAGGTACAGCATGGAAACAGGCCGTCCGTCCCGCTGACCGACAATCACTCCACACACTAGTTCTATGCTACAACCACGGGACAATTTACAGAGGCCAATTAACCTGCAAACCTGTAAATCTTTGGAATGTGGGAGGAAACAGGAGCATCAGGTCAACATGAGGAGGACAGGTGCTGAGGTCACTGTCAGATCACTGGGGTAATGGTGTGACTGAGATACTTTATAATACCGACTTGGTATATGATACGATATGATAGAACTTTAGCGGAGTCAGTCTACCCCACGACAGAACGGGGAACAGTTGTACGTTTTGATTGCCATAGGGAAGAAGGATCTCTTGTGACGTTCTGTACTGTATCTTGGTGGAGCCAGTCTGCTGCTGAAGGTGCTCCTCCGGTTGACCAGTGTGTCATGGAGGGGGTGAGCTGTATTGTCCAAGATGCTCTGCATCTTGAACTAACCTACACACTCTTGTTTTAAATATAGCTGGTAACTTGAAAAAGGTGATCTGAATGGTAAACAGCACGACGCCTCTGCATGCTGGCATGTTGCAGCTGTGGCCAGCTGTGCACCAGTTGTTTTACTGAATTTCTTTCCCCAGACTTTGTCGTTACTGAAGTTTGACGTGATTCTCTCGAAGCTGGGCTGGGTGTAGGACAGGACAATGGAGACGTAACTTCACCGTACAATAATGTCCATGAACGTTAGAGAAACTAAAGCAACCTGAACATTCAAATAATATGTATCACAAATTATGGGATAATATTGTGCCTGATTCATTTTGAATGAGATAAATGAAAAAAAACATGTAATTAAATTTGTTTTGAATTGAATGTGATGTCAATTTATGTCATTTGGATTACACGATCTGGAATTTAATTTGCTGTCTCCTATAGGTCATTGTTATAGGCATTAATAACAGATTGTGGTAATGTATGTTTGATGGGTTACCCTATTACAAGGTAATTATTTCCTTTCTTACATGACTTCATGTAATGAACTTGCATAATTACACTAATGACACATTTTTTTAAGTTTCAGGCCCATTTGTTACCATCTTATATCTGAATAATCAAATGCACATTCCAACTGCTTCATTACCTTAATTTCACTGCTTCAACTGAGTGGAACATTTTCCAAATTTCCAAATTTTATCAAAGAGGCAAACATGGTACATGAAATTTCATGGAATTATTGATGTTGTTTCACGAGAATCTCCAAATTATACAAAATGTATTGAATAACGAAATGTAGTCTTTCTTTTATTCTTAGAAGTGACATTGATAGTCAATAAAAATATCATACAAGTTTAAATGAATACAAAGATGCTGGAAATATTCAGTTATATTGCAAGGTTGAGGACTTGAAACAATACCAGTTCCTCTCTCCTCAAAATGCTGCTTGACCCGTTAAATATTTCCTGCATTTTCTGTTTTTAATTTCAGATTTCTAGCATTTGCAGTTTTTTTTCCTCCTCATTTCTCTCGGGTTAAAAATTATATCACTTTCAGATTAATATGGTGGGCAAAAATGTGAACCAGTTAATTGTTTTATCACGAGTAAAATGCCTAATTTTAGTGGCTTCTGCACAGATCCTCACTTAAGTACAATTTCAGTATGTATTTAATTGTGACTTCCCTCATCCTCTTTCACATTAACATACATGACCTTCGGCGCACTCCAGGTAAAATATATTAACACAATATCATGCAACTGGCCTAAACATTTGATGAATTTTGTCTTTTCGGCTGCTCCTATCCCTATGGTAACAGCAAGAAACAAGATTTTCTGCAGCTGGGAATTAAAAATAGGAAATATAACATTCGTTTTCTGTTTCTTGGAACTCTCCAAGTTATCATCAATTACTCTCTCCATAATTTGCTCCAGTAGCATGTCTACTGGGTTTCTTGAATTCCAGTTTCTGGTTGATCCCAATTTTAATGTATTCAGCAGTTTATTCCCCCAGCCAAAATCCCTTCAGTCACACTCCCTCTTTTCCACCAGAAACTCCGTAAAACCTACCTTTTGATCATTTGCCTCAGCACCTCATTAAGTTGCGCGGTGTCATGCGGCATGCCTGCAAAATGTCTGAATATTTAAAAATGCTAAGAATAACCAGCATTTGTATTCCCCTGATTATTTGGCGACTTGAATAAAAAAGGCAGCCAAATCTACAGGGCCATTTTGATTACCTTGATGTCTGCATTCTGCTTCATTAGCATGTCCATGGTATAGTACATTTCCTTCCAGGACCCCTGCTTAGTTCTGGCTTTCTCCAGAAGTCCCTCTGCCTCTTGCTTGGCTTCCAGCCACTGGTTGGAATCCTTCAGCATTTCCTGAAGCTGCTGGGTGCGAGACTGCAAGCGACTTTGCACCTCATCCCACTGGGTCTGAACCTTTTCAACTAAAGGAGGAAAGTGATGAAAATTAAAATGAAAGGTGGTGTCACCATCCAAGGTCACTTGTACTGCAGAGTTGCAATCATTCGGCCACTCTTCAGCCAAAGCTTTTGCAATTAATGTACCAGGAAAACAGTGTTGATTCATCAATCTAATGTAGGGGTGGAGAACCTTTTCAGGTTGTAAGGCCGCATTAAGTTAGCTGTAATCTAATAAGGCCACATCCAAGAAACTTCAATTAGATATAGGATTATTTTGTTGAATCTTCTTTTACTCTTTGGTATTTTAAATAGGTTCATTTTAAGATTAAAATAACAATAATAAAAGATGAACAAAAACATATTAATAAAAATAAACGGAAATTTGTTCTACAAAATTTGGATTCATTCAAAAGGCCGCACTTAATGGGCCTAGAAGGCCGCAGGTTCCCCACCCCTGATCTAATGCATTTCATTTATTTAAGATCTAAAATCAGGCATGATGCCTGAACTGGTGTATCCTTGATTCATGACCCTGAGTAACAATTGTGTTGCACTTTTAGTTACCACATAAAGTAAAATTAATACCTAGATTTTATTTCATTGTGACAGAATTTATGTTAAGGCAGTCTAAAGAATAAATGTGACAGGAATGGTATAACTAGCCCGACATACCAAACATTATTGACATCAAGACTTTTTTTAAACAGACTTTTAACAAAATGTTTTGCTTCTGCTGTAAAGCACTTAAATAAATGGATCTGGCATTTGAGATCCAGGTTGTCATTACCCAGTCATCCTTTCACTTAACACGAACATGACATCCACTTATGCTTTTGCTGTATTATGCGATGAAGAGCAAGTGAAGAGCTTTGTAATCTACGGGTAGGCACAAAGTGACAGGATTAAGGCTAATTTGATAGCATCGTGGTTTGCTTAGAACAGAAAGAAATGTCTTTCCCTGAATTTGAGGAATAACAAGGGAACAACAACTAATATGTTTTTTCTTTCAACCCAATAGGTTGACTAAACCCTCATCAAGTTAATTTTGACCATACAATAAGTGGTATCTTCTATAGATTCAAAGGCCATTTTAAACACAGAATCAACTATGCTTCATGAGTGGAGATAAAGAAACTGGAGCTCTAAAACTAATCACATCTTAAAAAAATATTTTCCACTGTAAAACCAAAACTTTGTTCTATAACCAAAATTAATTGCAAGTCATTGTTATCCCAGACTGTAATAATTCACTTGAGATTTGGAGGAAGGAGGTTTCACATGTTTTAAAGAAAGTTTGACGGAAGAGGTGGTGGTAGGCGGGGTGTGTGTGTGCGTGTTTGTTTTCGCTAAACTTGTGGTGTCAAGTTGGGCTCAGTTTTCATAATAACTGACAGAAAAACACAAAAATGTGCAGTGAAGTGGATGTAATTGCATAACACAATTCAGGCAGGGAAAAACAGCTAGTTTTTAGAATATGGAACAGAAAATAGTGCAGAAGCAAGGGAACTGCAGATTTACCGAGGAGACACACAAAATGCTGGAGTAACTCAGCGGGTCAGGCAGCATCCCGAAGGAACACGGATAAATGGCATTTCAGGTCAAGAACCTTCTTCAGACTGACAAATGTTCATGACCCGGATCGTCATGTATCCATGTACTCCAGGGATGCTGCCTGATCTGCTCAGTTACTCCAGCAGATTGTGTCTTTCCATAGAACAATATAACACAAGAACATAGAAACATAGAAACATAGAAATTAGGTGCAGGAGCAGGCCATTTGGCCCTTCGAGCCTGCACCGCCATTCAATATGATCATGGCTGATCATCCAACTCAGTATCCTGTACCTGCCTTCTCTCCATACCCCCTGATCCCTTCAGCCACAAGGGCCACATCCAACTCCCTCTTAAATATGGCCAACGAACTGGCCTCAACTACCTTCTGTGGCAGAGAATTCCACAGACTCACCACTGTGTGTGTGAAAAACGATGTTCTCATCTCGGTTCTAAAAGACTTCCCCCTTATCCTTAAACTGTGACCCCTTGTCCTGGACTTCCCCAACATCGGGAACAATCCTCCTGCATCTAGCCTGTCCAACCCCTTAAGAATTTTGTAAGTCTCTATGAGATCACCCCTCAATCTTCTAAATTCCAGCGAGTACAAGCCAAGTCTATCCAGTCATTCTTCATATGGAAGTCGTGCCATCCCAGGAATCAGTCTGGTGAACTTTCTCTGTACTCCCTCTATGGCAAGAATGTCTTTCCTCAGATTAGGAGACCAAAACTGTCATCCTGCAGCCTCCTAGTATCCTCCTCACAGCTAACACTGCCCCCCAGCTTCGTGTCATCCGTAAACTTCAAGATGTTGCATTTAATTCCCTCGTCCAAATCATTAATGTAAATTGTAAATAGCTGGGGTCCCAGCACTGAGCCTTGCGGCACCCCACTAGTCACTGTCTGCCAACCTGAAAAGGACCCGTTCACTCCTACTCTTTGCTTCCTGTCTGCCAGCCAGTTCTCTATCCACATCAATACTGAACCACCAATGCCGTGTGTTTTAAGTTTGTATACCAATCTCTTGTGTGGAACCTTGTCGAAAGCCTTCTGAAAGTCCAGATACAACACATCCACTGCTTCTCCCTTATCCACTCTACTAGTTACATCCTCAAAAAATTCAATAAGATTCGTCAGACATGATTTACCCTTCGTAAATCCATGCTGACTTTGTCCAATGATTTCACCACTTTCCAAATGCGCTGCTATCCCATCTTTAATAATTGACTAGCAGTTTCCCCACTACCGATGTTAGACTAACAGGTCTGTAATTCCCTGTTTTCTCTCTCACTCCCTTTTTAAAAAGTGGGGTTACATTAGCTACCCTCCAATCCTCAGGAACTACTCCAGAATCTAAAGAGTTTTGAAAAATTATCACTTAGGCATCTGCTATTTCTGGGGCTACTTCATTAAGTACCCTGGGATGCAGCCTATCTGCCCCTGGGGATTTATCGGCCTTTAATCCATTCAATTTACCCAACACCACTTTCCGGCTAACCTGGATTTCACTCATTTCCTCCATCTCATTTGACCCGCGATCCCCTGCTATTTCCGGCAAATTATTTATGTCTTCCTTAGTGAAGACAGAACCAAAGTAGTTATTCAATTGGTCTGCCATGTCCTTGTTCCCCATGATCAATTCACCCGTTTCTGACTGCAAGGGACCTACATTTGTTCTAACTAATCTTTTGCGCTTCACATATCGATAAAAACTTTTGCAGTCAGTTTTTATGTTTCCTGCCAGTTTTCTTTCATACTCCATTTTCCCTTTCCTAATTAAGCCCTTTGTCCTCCTCTGTTGGTCTCTGAATTTCTCCCAGTCCCCTGGTAGGCTGCTTTTTCTGGCTAATTTGTACGCTTCATCGTTTTCTTTGATACTATCCCTGATTTCCCTCGTTATCCACGGATGCGCCACCTTCCCTGATTTATTCTTTTGCCATACTGGGATGAACAATTGTTGTAGTTCATCCATGCAGTGTTTAAATGCCTTCCATTGCATATCCACCGTCAACCCTTCAAGAATCAATTGCCAGTCCATCTTGGCCAATTCACGTCTCATACCCTCAAAGTTACCTTTCTTTAAATTCAGGACCCGTGTTTCTGAATTAACAATGTCACTCTCCATCCTAATGAAGAACTCAACCATATTATGGTCACTCTTGCCCAAGGGGCGACGTACAACAAGGCTGCTAACTAACTCTTCCTCATTACCCAATATCCAGTCTAGAATAGCCTGCTCACTCGTTGGTTCCTCCACATGTTGGTTTAGAAAACTATCCTGCATACATTCCAAGAAATCCTCTTCCTCAGCACCCCTGCCAGTTTGATTCACCCAATCTATATGTAGATTGAAGTCACCCATTATAACGGTTTTACCTTCGTTGCACGCATTTCTAATTTCCTGTTTGATGCCATCCCCAACTCCACTACTACTGTTAGGTGGACTGAACAAAACACCCACTAGCGTTTTCTGCCCCTTAGTGTTTCGCAGCTCCACCCATATCGATTCCACATCCTCCAAGCTAATGTCATTCCTTTCTATTGCGTTAATCTCCTCTCTAACCAGCAACGTTACCCCACCTCCTTTTCCCCTCTGTCTATCCTTCCTGAATATTGAATATCCCTGGATGTTCAGCTCCCAGCCTTGGTCACCCTGGAGCCATGTCTCCGTGATCCCAACTATATCATAATTATTAATAGCTATCTGCACATTCAACTCATCCACCTTATTACAATGCTCCTCGCATTGAGGCACAAAGCCTTCAGGCTTGTTTTTACAACACTCTTGGCCCTTTTACAATTATGTTGAAAAGTGGCCCTTTTAGATTTTTGCCCTGGATTTGTTTTCCTGCCGCTTTTCACCTCGCTACCTATTGCTCCTATCGTCATTTTACACCCCTCTGTCTCTCTGCTCACACATTTAAGAAACCCTGCACTTCTTATTCTCCGTTTGTTATTTTTTCCTTCTTTCTTCCCTACGTGTTGCGTCTGACTGCTTCTCTTCTCTGCCTCCTGCCTCACAAACGGACTACTTGCCTTCTCTATTTGAGTCCCTCCCCCCAACCGATCTAGTTTAAAGTCTCCCCAGTAGCCTTTGCAAATCTCCCCGCCAGGATATTGGTTCCCCTCGGGTTCAAGTGCAACCCGTCCTTTTTGTACAGGTCACACCTTCCCCAAAAGAGGTCCCAATGATCCAGAAACTTGAATCTCTGCGCTCTGCACCAGTCCTTTAGTCACGCATTTATCCTCCACCTTGCTCCATTCCTACTCTCACTGTCGCGTGGCACAGGCAGTAATCCTGAGATTGTTACCTTTGCGGTCCTTCTCCTTAACACTTTTCCTAACTCCCTAAATTCTCCTTTCAGGACCTCCTCTCTTTTTCTACCTATGTCATTGGTACCTATATGTACCACGACCTCTGGCTCCTCTCCCTCCCATTTCAAAATATCTTGGACACGTTCAGTCACATCCCAGACCCTGGCACCAGGGAGGCAAACTACCATCCGGGTCTCCTGACTGCGTCCACAGAATCGCCTATCTGATCCCCCTAACTATAGAGTCCCCTATTACTGCTGCCCTCCTCTTCCTTTTCCTTACCCTTCTGAGCAACAGGGCCGGTCTTTGTACCGGAGGCCCGGTCGCTGTTGCTACCCCCAGGTAGGCTGTGCCCCCTAACAGTACTCAAACAGGAGTACTTATTGCCAAGGGGTACAGCCACCGGGGTACTCTCTAGTCCCTGCCTCTGCCTCTCCTAACCGTGACCCACTTTTCTGCCTCCTGTGGTTTTGGAGTGACCACCTGTCTGTAGCTCCTCTCTATGGCTTCCTCACTCTCCCTGACCAGACGAAGGTCATCGAAGCTGCTGCTCCAGGTACCGAATACGGTCCATTTGGAGCGCCATCTTGACGCACCTGGCGCAGATGTGGACGTCTGGAGAGCTATCTGACTGCATGACCTCCCACATCTGACATCCAGAACAGTAAACTGCCCTGGCACTCATCCTCCCCCTTGCCCTGGATACAATACAATACAATACAATACAATTTACAATACAAAGCAAGGATTTTAGCTGAACAGGGTCTTCCGCCCACAACCTCTGTGTTGAACATGATGCCAAAGTAAACCAGTCTCCTGTCTGCATGCGAACCATATCCTTACAATTTGCCCCTGGCCACAATCGATCAACAGGGGGTATGATCTCACTGGCTCTCCACTGGAGCATTTGGGCTATAAAGACACATGTCAGGCTGTTGTTTATTGACTCCAGCTCAGCATTCAACATTACTATCCCCTCCAAACTGGTTACCACACTGAGTGAACTTGGTCTCTGCGCATCCCCTTGCAACTGGATGCTCAACTTCCTCATCAACAGAACACCAATCGGTACAAATTGGCAACATTTCCTCCTCGATAACGAGCAGCACCAGGGCACCACAAGACTGTGTGCGTTGCCCCCCTGCCCTATTCACTCGATACCCATGACTGTGCAGTTGGATACAAAACCGACTCAAATTCGTCGATGACACCACTGTTGTTGGATGAAGTACGGATAATGATGAGTCAGAGTTTAGGAGAGTGATCGATCGCCTGACTGAATGGTGCCAGAACAATAACCTTGCTCTCAACGTCAGTAAAACAAAGGAACTGATTGTTGACTTTAGAAGAGGAAGGCCAAGGATCCACAAACGTGTTTTCATCAACAGATCGATGGTGGAAAGAGTCAAGTTTCTGGACATGCATATAGACAATAGACAATAGGTGCAGGAGTAGGCCATTCGGCCCTTCCAGCCAGCACCGCCATTCAATGTGATCAAGGCTGATCATCCCCAATCAGTACCCCGTTCCTGCCTTCTCCCCATATCCCCTGACTCCGCTATCTTTAAGCCCTATCTAGCTCTCTCTTGAAAGTGTCCAGGAAACCTCTGAGGCAGAGAATTCCAAAGACTATCTCTGAAAATCTGTCCTGGACCCAGCACATTGATGAAATCATAAAGAAACCCCATCAATGCCTCTACTTCCTGAGAAGATTGAGGAGAATCAGTATGTCAATGAACACCCTATTGAACTTCTACAGGTGTACAGTAGAGAGCATATTGTCTGGTTGTTTCACAGCCAGGTTAGGCAACTCAGATGCCCAGGAATGAAGGCGATTACAAAAGGTGGTGAACACTGCCCAGTCCATTACAGGCAATGACATCCCCGCCATCGAAGGTAAAGGCAGCCAGCATTATCAGAGATGCACACCATCCTGGCCACACTCTCATTTCACTCCTGCCATCAGGAACAAGGTAAATTAGTGTAAAAACCATGATGTGCAGGTTCAGGAGCAGCTTCTTCCCAACAACCATCATCCTATTGAACAGTACGAACTCCAACAAAACTCCAAACTTTGAACTGCCCTGGAGGCATGAGGGAATTCAGGCTTTGTTTTGTTTTGCATTATATTGAGTTGCATTAAATTGAGCAGCACCCCTGCAAAAGCATCCCAGGCACCCACCACACTCTGTGTCAAAAACATGCCCGGCACATCTCCGTTAAACTGTGCCCTTTTCACCTTAAAGCTATGACAGCTATTCTTTGTCATGTTCACCCCGGGAGAAAAGCTTTGACTGTCTACCCAATCTCTGCCTGTCATCATTGCATACACCTCTATCAGGTTTATGCATAGCAATGACGTCATTGAATTTGTACTTCCTTCCTTCGAGTGCTGCTGGAGGGTCATCAACTCGGTAAAAGATGCCCTTTGGTCTGCCCGAGCATTGTTCACCACCCAGCAGAGCGAGATGTCCGTCAGGGAATGTTGCCGACTAGCCCGCTGCAGACTGCAGGAGTACGTGCTGAGGGACGCACTGAAGCTCGGTGCAGCCAACGGCAAGGCTCGGTGGTGGAGGGCCACAGTCTAACGCCCTTCCGCTGCTGGACATGGGGGGTACGGTATGGTGGAGACGCCCCTCAATATAAGGGAAGGTATCCCACGCCACTGTGGCACGAGTGGGGGACTGATTTGTGGAAATTTGGGGGAAAGAAATGTCTAAACTGTATTGATCTAATGTACAGCCTCCGAAAATGTCGGATGGATTTTCCGCAAGGTTAATGTATTGTATATATTTATCATTCGAATAAAGTCTATTTTGAAATTTTAAAAAAAGTACTTCCTTCCGTTGTTGTCCCCAGTCATGGAATATTAATTTCCTTCTGCAAATAACAATTCACAAATTTCCTAAACAGTACTTATCCAACTCACCCAAGTCCTCTGGGATACTGAAAATACAGTGTGGATTAACATCCTAAACTGAACGTTTATTCTACAAATCAACCATATTTATAAGGATTTTCCTTCTTAATCTTTAAGAAAGCTTGAGCGGTAAGTTCTTTTCCCCGCGCACATCCTTGAGTATTGAATCCAAGATAACTAGCCTTCTATTTTTCCAATCCCTGTCAGACCTGGCTTTAATTATACAAACTGTTTCATATCCTCTCAGGTTTCTTCAGCAAAATTGCTTTTGGTAGACTCAAGTTATTCATGAGTTTGGTTCACTTTGTCACTCTTCATTGCATCTTTATTAATATATTTACATTCGTCAGATGTTGGGAGACAAGAGGGGCAAGGCGGTCTTGTTGCAGAAACTGATAAAAATTACTGCAACTGAGAAGTATTTGGAGAACTGTGTTCTTGGCCATGAACCTGTGGAACATTATCTAATCTACAAATTGCTTTTTGTGAAGGTGAATTGTATCAAGGTTTCGATAATACTTAATGGACTGGATCTTCTTCATCTCGGTGACCTTCTGCAATAAATGTTGAACGCTATTTACTCGCTTGCTGCTGATTATCCTCCCAGCACAACCACCATTCCTTTTTCAAATAGCGTTATTTCATTTGAGTCTCTTTATGCTTCAGTTTCTCGAGGTCAAAAAGACAAGGGATTGTTGAGCACTTCATTTGTTCACAGAGCATAAAATGAATTTGAGGCAGAACAGTTTATCCCTGGAACGGAGAGTGGTCAATCTGTGCAGATGTTGGTTATGAATTTGTTGAATTTGTGGCGATAAACTTTTCAGTATCACAGGTGCGCTTTTTAACAGCCGTAAAATGAGTTCCTGATGAACTAGAGTAATTTTAGACACTTGCTGCAGCTGTCAACCAAAATCTAATTTAAAATAATTTTATTTCTGTGTCTCCAGGAAGGGAAGATCTTTTCCTACTCCCATAACATCTGCGAGGAGTTAGTTGAGAGCTGGGATTGAGATTGTTTCGCAGATAGACACAAAACGCTGGAGTAACTCAGCGGGTCAGACAGCATCAAACGTTTCGGGTTGAGACCCTTCTTCCTACACATGGAGATTGCTTCTCTGCATTGAGAGAGATTCCTGAAATAGTTTACTGAGGATCGACACAGAAAGCTGGAGTAACTCAGCAGGACAGGCAGCATCTCCGGAGAGAAGGAATGGGTGATGTTTCGGGTCGAGACCCTTCTTCAGACTTGGGAACTAAATTCAAGTTACCTTTTTGCAAGCTTCTCACGATCTTTCATGCTCTTTTACCTCAAAGATATTCTGTCAGCTACGTGTCTGCCACCAAAGATGCCCAATCTACGCTGGCCCAACCCACCCACATTTGGCAACTCTCCCTCTAAACATTTCCTATGAATGTACCTTTCCAAATGTCCGTTAAATGTTATTATATTATGGTGGAATTCCATCTTTTAGGCGGAATTCCATCAAATGTTTTTTGAAGATAGACACAAAATGCTGGAGTAACTCAGCGGGACAGGCAGCATCTCTGGAGAGAAGGAATGGGTGACGTTTCGGGTCGAGACCCTTCTTCAGACTCTGTTTTTTTTCATCAACTGATTCATTTTTACCATCCTGCTCATCACTTCCTCAAGGAACACAAATACATTTTAGACACAAAAGTGATGTTTCAGGTTGAGGGTCTCGACCCAAAACGTCACTCATTCCTTCTATCTAGATGCTGCCTGTCCCGCTGAGTTACTCCAGCATTTTGTGTCTATCTTCTGTGTAATCCAGCATCTGCAGTTCTTTTCTACATAAATACATGTTATACAGCCTGTTATCTGGCACTGCGGACGACAAATTATTATTCAGTGTTTTCTTTTGTTCAGGTAATTAATGAATAGAGTGGAAAATCTTGAATTTGAGGCCTTTTCTGTGTGGAATTGATGCACTGAATTGTGTGCTGCAGTCAATGTAACTAATTGGGGATGAATCAATTCAAACTCATTTGTCCTGTTGGTCGGGTAGCAGGGGCTCGCAATGTGCTCCATTGTATCCCCACTCCATTAGTCTGACCAGATGATCGGTGAGATGAAAATAGACACAAAAAGCAGCATCTCTGGAGAGAAGGAATGGGTGATGTTTGGGGTCGAGACGCTTCTTCAGATCAGACTTCAGAAGTGATTGGTAACATCCTGAGCAGGATCTAAGTTGGCCACCTATATAAGACATCTGACATATTGAAGTGTGATGGCATTCAATCGCTATTTCAGGTCAAAGTTAGTCCAAGTGCATGTGAGCCGCACGCCAGTGTGTCTCAGAGCGATCACACCTCAAGAGACTGAGCTAATACAAGCGTGGTAACCTGAAGATGCTGCGTCTCCCGTCTGGGGAATGAGCGGTCAGCTAATAAGTGAGGAGAATTGCTGTGAATTCAATAACTAGATTTGTAGCAGAGCCCACAAGTAAAATCTGATATTTTTGAGCAGGAAAGCAAGATAGGCTACCATTATTTTGGGATCACCTATTCATGATAAAGATGCATCACAGATCACCTTCGCTGGAAACCAGCGTCCAGCTCGGCCAGTTTGTCTTGCAAGGATCAAGATCAATCCCAACCGTGTGAAGCATTCGAAATGGTTCAATCATGACCCAGCAGTAAAAGGCATGTTGTTGTCAGATATAAGTGGAGTGCTTCAGGGTGTTAAAAAGGGATATCAACTGAACCATGGAGTGCAAATTCAATAGAATCAATGGGGATGTGGGTGGCGGGGCGAAGATCAATAGAAACAGAAAGAGGGAGAAGAAGCAATGTATCGCCCACACAGAGTGAAGAGGATGCTGCAACAGAGTGAAGAGGATTGTGAGGGACTTGCTCAAGCAAGTGCTGTGGCCGCTACAGCAGCAGACCTGCCGCGGGGGGGGGGGCGACAGATCTGCACCCAGGCTGGAACCGTGTATGTGGGCCCAAGGTCGACCTTAGGAGCGTTGATTAACAAAGAATCCTTGAGGTGCAAACCTGTAGTTCCTGACAGTAGCACACAAGGACGATGATGGGCGCCTGAGGTGCGGTCGAGGACAGGCTGGCAGAGGGTGCTGGAGGCCGGCCGGACAAGGACGGGCCGCATGGGTTCTGGAGGCACGTACACTGTGGTGGGTGCTTGACGCACTGCCTAGAACAAAGAGGGATTCAGCAAGGTGGGGGGGGGGGGTCACAGAGAGAACAAAGAACGTGTATGCAAAAAAAACCCAAGAATCTCACTGTAACATGTCATATGTGATAATAAAGTATCATTCGTTCATTCTAGTGGTTAGCCCAGTAAAAAAAATGGATTTTGTATATTTCTGTATTTTGTAGGCCGAAGCACTGAGTTGTAGTTGCAGTTGTAGAAATAATTGGCCACCCTTGTGTATAGTTCTGGTTGCCACACTAGGAAGGATGTGGTGTCAATGGTGTGAGTACGAGAGTGATTCACCAGCATCTTCCCTGGAATGGAAGGCTGTAACTATAAGGAGAGATTGGACAGGCTGGGCTTATTCCCACTGGAATGCAGGAGGCTGAGGGTTGACCTTCCAGACATGTACAAAATGATCAAGAACGTAGACGGGATAAATAGTCAGAATCTTTTTTTTCAATGCCGCGGACCAAGAACTAGAGAGCACAGGTTCCTCACGAGAGGGGAGACAATGAAAGGATTCAGAGGGGTGAATTTTTCACCCAAATGGTTATCTTGCACGAACTGCCAGAGGAGAATGTCGAGGAGGTAGCGGTAGATGAGATTATGATGTGTAAAAGGCATTTGGCCAGGTGCCTGGATAGGAAAGGCAGAGAGGAATATGGACCAAGCATGGGATGAGCAATAAACAGGCACCACGGTCGGCGAGACAGACCACCCATTTCCAACCGTGTCTTTCATCACTGTTGTGTGGGAAGCCGCTACCTCAAGAGAGATGTGTAGCTTGCTGATAACAAATTTACTTTCGAAAAGTTGCCAGGGGGTGAGAAAGGTTGGGAACCCCTGATGTGCACCAACGACTGCACGTCCACAGACACCTCTGTCAAGCTTCTCAAGTTTACTGACGACACAACCCTGATTGGACTGATCCAGGATGGGGAGGAATCTGCCTACAGACAGGAAGTGTCACAGCTGGCGTCCTGGTGCCGTAGCAACAACCTAGAGCTCAATGCTCTTAAGACAGTGGAATTGATTGTAGACTTTAGGAGAGCTCCCCCTCCCCTCACCCTACTCACCATCAACAACACCACAGTTACATCTGTGAAGTCTTTTAAGTTCCTTGGAACCATCATCTCCAAGGACCTTAAATGGGGGTTACCATCGACTCCACAAATCGTCAAAAAGGCCCAACAGAGGATGTACTTCCTGCGGCAGCTGAGGAAGCACGATCTGCCACAGGCAAAGATGGTCCAATTCTATACGGCCATCGTAGAATCTGTCCTCACCTTCTCCATCATGGTCTGGTTTGGCTCAGCCACCAAGCACGACACCCGGAGGCTGCAGCGAATCGTTCGATCAGCTGAGAAGGTTATTGGCTGCAACCTCCAACTGTAATTGGCCAACTGTATACTCCTAGGGCCAGAAAGCGAGCGAGTAAGATCATCCTGACCCCTTTCACTCTGGCCACAAACTCTTTGAATCACTTCCCTCTGGAAGGCGACTCAGGACTGTCAAAGCTGCCACAGCCAGACATAAAAACAACTTTTTTCCACAAGCAGTCGCTCTACTCAATAACCAAAAGTCTGTAGCATCCTTTTGCTCTGGTATTTTATTTCATTCACATGTTTAAACTATAATGTTTTATTCATAATGTTTTAATGTTTTCTGTTTTATTCATAATTGTTCAGCATGTCGTGTTGTTACTTGCGAGCGGAGCAGCAAGGCAAATTCCTTGTATGTGTACATTCTTGGACAATAAACTTATTCATTCATTCATCCATCCATCCAGGAGCAACATCGGGTCCTGCACCTCAGTGCCCAGCCTCACCAGGGATCAACGACCCTCAGCAGCATCCTCTGATGAGGCGATGCCCTTGCTGTGAGGCTGCATTTCTTGTTGAAATGACAGGGAGTATGTAGTATTGCACGTGTTCAGACTGGAGAATAAATAACAAATCGGCCCTCTCCATGTTACCCTCAGAAAGACACGCTAGAGGAAGGAAACATGTTCCCGATGTTGGGGGAATCCAGAACCAGGGGCCACAGTTTGAGAATAAGGAGTAAGCCATTTAGAACGGAGACGAGGAAACACTTTTTCTCACAGAGAGTGGTGAGTCTGTGGAATTCTCTGCCTCAGAGGGTGGTGGAGGCAGGTTCTCTGGATGCGTTCAAGAGAGAGCTAGATAGGGCTCTTAGAAATAGTGGAGTCAGGGGATATGGGGAGAAGGCAAGAACGGGGTACTGATTGGGGATGATCAGCCATGATCACATTGAATGGTGGTGCTGGCTCGAAGGGCCAAATGGCCTACTCCTGCACCTATTGTCTATTGACACGAGTGTAGGTATGAATCTCATATTTTATGCGTCGTTATCGCTGACTGACCCACAAGGATGCATTCTCAGTCCACTTTACGCTCACCACTATACGGCCAAATTCAGCTCTAAGTCCATCTACAGGTTTGCAGATGACACCACTGCGGTGGGCTGAATCGAGAACAATGAGGAGATGGCGTACACGGGGTAGATAGTGACATTTGTGACATGGTGTCAGGACAATAACCACTCCCTCAATGTCTGCAGGACAAAGGAGTTGGTTATTGACTTCACAAAGCATGGTGGAGTACATGCCCCAATCAGCATCAAAGGCGCTGATGTAGAAATGGTTGTGAGCTTCAAGTTCCTTGGTGTTCATTTTCCAATGGTCGGGTCATGAATCACATTAATCAACCGCATTAATGCAAGAAGGCACACTGGTACTTCCTAAAGAAATTCAGCATATCTCCAGTGACTCATACAAATAAATCTCTGCAGAGTACACTATAGAAAGCATACTGTTGAATATCGTCACAGCTTGGTTTGGGAACAGCTCTGCCCAAGACCACAACAAATGGCAGAGTTGTGGATGTAGCGGAATCTATCACACAGACCAGACCTCCCTCCATTGACTCCATCTACAGTTCATGCTGCCTAGTCCATCTCCTTCTTCTCACCCTGGTCCCATCCAGCAGATGGAACAGAAACATGCAAGCACATGCCACCAAACTCAGGAACAGCTTCTCCCTCACCGTCATCAGGCTTCTAAATGGTCCTCCAAGAAGCTAGGATACTATTCAATCAATCTCTACCCCACTGAGGACATTGGAGTAAAGATCTGATTCTACACTACAATGCGCCACAATGCTGAGAACTGGATTCTGCACTCTGTACATCCCCTTTGCTCTATCGTACTTTAGTTTGAACTGATTGTATCTATGCTTGGTATATCTGATCTGTTTGGATAACATGCAAAACAAAAATTTTCATTGTACATCGGTACATGTGACAATAATAAATCTAAAATGTTAAATGTTTCCAGCCCGTTTTCTCCACATTGCAAACTGATTTATGAACCGTTTTATTTCCATATTTCCCAAATCCGTGCTTATTTTACTTGCGGAGTACAGGGCTTTTGTAACCCATCCTTCTTTCTACTGTCATTGATGCAGGATCTGCAGCAACCTTATTAAGAGCTGAGATATTTCCACAAGCATAAAAAATATTGCAACAACTTCCCTTTGGTTCCACTGGAGAAACAAATTTAGTGTACTCCAGATTGTAATTAAGTCTTCATTGGTAAAGCTACATTTAATAAGCTTATCAAAGCACATTTAAAGCCTGGCATATGTTACTCAGCAGGTCTGCTTATTTACTAAAAGTGTAATTTGCTGAAAATTTCATTTGAAAATGAAACACGAAAATAATTAATACATCATATGATTGCCCCCAAAATATAATTCAAAAGCTATTAACTTTAATGAACAGGAGAGCTGCTGTGGGAGTCCTAATATTTTTGAATTTACTGATGCATTGGGCATTATGGTCACTGTGACAGGCCTAATCTACAGTTATCTGGAACTCATTACTTATCTAATGAACTGTAACGTGAAGGACTATAATAGTTTTTACAGCTTCTCGAATTGCCCCGCTCAGCCTTGCAGCCAGGCATATCATTTGTTAAGGAGTGCAGACCCTATATTTCCACGCATTTATGAACAATAAGGCACCCACTGAACGGCAAGTATCCATCTTTTAAAATAAGGCAAACCCACTTAATTCTGTCGTTTGTTTATTGGTCTTAGTTACAGCGCAGTTTGCAGGCTACAACTTGTTTAGGTTCCTCCATTGTGAAGAAAATCACGAGAACCAGCTTACTCTCCAGGTTAGACACAAGATGCTGAAGTAGCTCAGCAGGACAGGCGGCATTCTCTGGAGAGAAGGAATGGGTTTCTTCAGACTAAAGAAAGGTATCGATCCGAAACATCGCCCATTCACTCTCCAGAGATGCTGCCTGCCCTGCTGAGTTACTCCAGCATTTTGTGCCTATCTTCGATGTAAACCAGCATCTACAGTTCCTTCCTACACATTACTCTCCAGGTTGTTGTTTTATAATTGCACCATCATGTAAAGGGTACGGCTAGGTCATGGTTTGATCTCCCTCCAAGACCCACGGGATGCTGTGTTTCTCTGGCAAGACCCTGAACATATAAGATGGTTCACTGTGTGAATTCTTGCAAAGATGCTGCCACCTTCTCTTCAGCACACCTTCTTGGCTCGGACTTTCATTCATTGTGTAAAATAATTTGCTTTTAGACTTTGGAGAAACACTGCAGAAACATGCCCTTCGGTTCAGCGGGTCTACACCGACCAACAGTCACCCCGTGCACGAAAACTAACCCCACACATTGGGGACAATTTACAATTTTACCAAAGCCAATTAACCTACAAACCTATACGTCCTTAGAGTGTGGGAGGAAACTGGAGCACCCGGAGAAAACCCATGCAGTCACAGGGAGAATGTACAAACTCCGTACGGACAACTCCTGGGTCTCTGGCAGTGTCAGGCAGCAACTCTATCACTGCGCCTCTGTACCGCCCTCGAGGCCGGCTGGTTCAAGTGGAACTGCTTCGCTATGGGGAATGGGCAGGGATCAGTGGAGAACGTGCTGGTAAAGGCTGGCCAATATTGGGCTGATGCAGCCTGGGGGTAGCACAAGAAGGACAATGTGATCGCGTTGTCTGAAAGCTGCAGGACTAAGTGTGCAGGGAGAGGCAGGCGTTGAGAACTAACCCAGCCAAGCAGGGGCCTTGCCCATTGTTGAGAGTTGGATTCCTTGTGGAACTTTTGCAGAGTGCAGCATATTCTTTGAGCTTTTATGGAGCACAGAAAGCAATTTGGCCCTGAAGACCATGATTAAATGCTTGAACCAAATGTGTGGTTTGGCATGTCGAGCGAGAGGAGCCTTAAAAATGACAGTTATTCTGCAATGGAGTCAACAGGGCAGGGAAGGCCATTGCCTCATTCAGCTGCTTTGACCACTGGATTATTACCCAGACAAACAAGCGATAAACAGCTTTAGTGCCATCAAATGAGGAGGAAAAAAACCCAATAAAAAACAAAATGAACTCTTTAAAAACTGACAGCAGTACTTTTGAGGAGAGCCAAAAACAGCCCAGAATCAGTTGCTGAAAGCACACTCTCACTCCGGTGTTAGCCTCATTTAGTGCGCTGATTGGTTTCTGGCAGGAATGGACAATTCCTGCTGTTCTACTCTGTTGCCAGGATAAACAGCCTCTCCTGCTCTGGGCTCGAAATAAGCATCTGGCTTCAGGTGGACACCTTGCAAAGCTCCAGCAGGCGATTGCAATTCAATCATCTCGCCATTGAATGTTCTCTGTAGAGCTCTTTTTAAACTATTTTTCTCAGGTGTTAGGTCTGAGCAGTACCTGGTGTGCAAGAGCGTGTCATGCACACAGTGCAGTCATGACCCTAAGTGTGGTTCATGTCATTATGTCGATTATATTGGCCTGGGCACAACTTCACAAGACACAGGCAATAGAGGACGTGGGTGGAAGTCTTAAAAGAGAACAACTCTCCCACGGGGTGGCAGAGTGGTGCATCGGTAGAGTTGCTGCCTTACAATGCCAGAGACCCAGGTTAGATCCTGATTATAGGTGCTGTCTATATGGAGTTTGTATGTTCTCGCTGTGACCGTGTGGGTTTTCTCCGGGTGCTCCAGTTTCCTCCCACATTCCAAAGACAAATAGGTTAATTGGCTTCTCTAAAAATTATCTCTAGTGTCTAGCATGGAACTAGAATGGGTGGTCATGGTGGGTCGAAGGGCCTGGATCTCTAAACTAAACAAATCAGAAATTGAAAGAAATCTTGAAGTGATCCGAAAGTCAAGGCAATAGATTATGTCCAAATCAGGTCAAAATCAGGTAAACAATAGTGAAGAATGGTTTGCAGTCGTTCACTCCCTGAATGTTGTCTTCAGTACAATACCTCAGTAGCTTGGTGAAAGAAAATAATGATAATTATACAGTAAAGACAAACAAACCTTCCTATGTGCAACCTTGGAGCAACATAACTAATTCCAAGTAACACGCAACGGGAACTATCTAATATTAGAATGATGTGCCCAAAACCATAGGAGATTGGTCAACATTGATGAGTAAGAGGTTTATGTTCATAAGTGATAGGAGCAGAATCAGGCCATTCGGCCCATCAAGTCCGCCATTCAATAATGCTAATCTATCTTTCCCTCTTAACCCCATTCTCCTGCCTTCAGCCCATAACCCCTGACACCCGTACAAATCAAGAATATATCTATCTCTGCCTTAAAATTAGCCAATGACTTGACCTCACAAGTGGTAAAGAATTCCACAGATTCATCACCCTCTGATCAAAGAAATTCATCATCACCTTCTTAAGACACTGTCCTTTAATTCTGAGGCCATGACCGCTGGTCTTTCCCACTAGTGGAAGCATCCTCTCCACATCCACTCTATCCAGGCCTTTCACTATTTGGTAAGTTTCAATGAAGAGACTTGGGGAAGAGTTTTTTTGATCAAGAGTGTGGTTGCAATTGGGAGCTCTTTGCCTGAAAAGGTGATGGAGGCGAGTACTGTCACAACATTTAATCAGCACCAGCATGAGCACCAAGCCATGGTAGGCAATGTAATAGTAAATGGGATTAATATTGATAGGATTTGATGGTCAGCATGGACATTATGAGCTGGAGGACGTATTGTGCTGTGTAACTCTACGACCCTTGGGAGTTTTCACATGTTAGCAACTAGACATCTTCTCCGGCAAAAGCGTACCTGATAAAAGGCACAATCCAAAAACAGAAGGGGCATTTCTGTGTTTAATACCTTATTGAGGGTATTACGTGTCATCTCACTTTATGATCAAAGAGCCCATCCATCGCAGGCAGCCAAGTGACTTTGGTCTGTTCCAGAGCCAAAAGGTAAACAATTTGCTCTAAGCCGCACATTCACATTGATTCGTTGCGTCAAAAAAATGGCAAGCATTTGTTGAAATCAGAAATTGAAATTTTTGTAAGCACACACGATTTTTTACATCATTGCATCTGTTTTTACTGAATGATAAACTGCAGATTGCTGGAGAGAAAAAAACAATTGGATGCCATCATCGACAGCTAAAATGACTCAGCTACAGAAATGAAGACATAAATGTATGGTATTACATTTTCAATTTCTTCATTTAGTAGATTAACTTCAGATGAGGTCTGAGACTGGTGTTGCAGGATTTCAGCTTCATTTCAGCAAGGATTATACGTCCTGGGATTTGCTCGTCTTCCACACCCTGTTTGGCCACTGTGTTTCAGCCTGTGTTGCACGTTCCTACGGTTTTATAGCTTGGACAGTTGACATACAGAAAAGAAAGACACACTTAAATGGCAACTTTCAAGACTTTCTGCTAAACAGGTCCTCTTCCTCCCTTAGATGCTGCCTGCCCCGCCGAGTTCCTCCAACAATTTGATTTTTGCTCTAAATTCCAGCATCTGCATTCTTTGGTGTCTCCCACTAAATAGCTGCTTCTTGGCAAAACGTGGAAGGCCAATATTCAGATCAATACTCAATAAAGAATAATGAATCTTGTGGCAAAATAAAGAGGATTAACGTACTCTGACAAAAGGTGTCACAATACTTTAATCTTCAATCTTATACTTAGTATAATTGTACCTAATGTATAGTAGTAGGATTGTCACTATACTGTGTATTTTAAAAAAAATCACTGAACCTAGGTACACATGACAACAAAGTACCATTGAATCAAAAGGTGAGCCATCTAACTGTCTCTCTCTCTTTCTCTCTACAGAGACTGCCTGATATACTGGTGTTTGCCAGCACTTTGCTTGTATTTGCGTGGCAGCTGCGGCTCACCTGCAGTCCGTCTGTTTTTTTTCTTTTTTTTCGTCCTTTTGTGTCTGTTTTTAGTTAGAATTTTGGTTTATTAGGCTGTGTTTGGGGGGGGGGGGAGGGTGGGAGAAACAAGGTTTTAGTCATGTGACGTAAATGGCGGAGCTGGTGGCCTCGGAGCTGTGGCGAGCGTTCAGAGCTCCAGTGTTCCAGCGGCGCCTGGCTTCGGGGCTTCGGGGCTTCGGCGCTCCAGCAGTTGCTCAGCGGGTGTTCCAGCAGCGGCCCGGCATATGTTCCAGCAGCGGCCCGGCTTCGCTTCTCCAGCGGGTGTTCCAGCGGGCCCGGCATTCGGCGCTCCGGCGGCTCTCCCAGCGGCTCTCCAGCAGGTGCTCCCTTTTGCTCCAGCATCTTTCAGAGCTTCCAGCGTTCCCATGGTCGATCCTGGGCTGGGGGCTGTGGTGGTCATCCGGCGTTCCGGCGGCGGCGGCGGTGGCGGCCTGGCTTCAGAGGCTTGGTGGACGATGACATCGAAGGCCTGGATTGCCTCAGTACAGAGGGGGAACAAGTAGGGGAAAATGACAAAGACTTTAAGACTTTTGCCTTCCACCACAGTGAGGAGGTGCTTGGTGAACTCACTGTGGTGGATGTTAAATTATGTGTTAATTGTGTGTTTTGTTTTAATTTATTACATGTTATGACTGCAAGGTAACAAATTTCGTTCAGACCGAAAGGTCTGAATGACAATAAAGGAATCTGAATCTGAATCTGAATCTGAATTACAGTTTCCAATCAACGACAATATTTTACTTTCATCTAACAATGGCCTGTTTCCTTTATCATCGTTACTTTTTTGCATTTGTTCTACATTTCTCTACTTCACTGTCTATATCTCTCTTCCCCCTTCCCCGACACTCAGTCTGAAGAAGGGTCTCAACCCAAAACATCACCTATTCCTTTTCTCCGGAGATGTTGTCGGACCCGCTGAGTTACTCCAGCTTTTTGTGTCTATCTTTGGTTTAAACCAGCATCTGCAGTTCCTTCCTACACATTTTACTTTGAATAATTTCTCTGTGCTTTTGTTTTTACAACGATTCTGGTACCAACAGCTTAATTTCTTGGCTCTTTCACATGCAACAAAGAGCATTCTAACGACTTTAACGCAGAAACATGCCCGGAGACGACTTTACCAGTTGTTTAATCTTCTGCATTGCCTGACCCAAAGCTCATGACACATACACAAAAGAACATTTTTGCAGCCAGAATAAGAGTATGTTTGGAAGTCCTTATCCCAATACTCCAATAACAATATTTTTGCCTTAGAGTAAATGCAGTGGGATAAATATTCCATGAGTATGTTCTCAACATCTTTCTTCACCATCTTGACTCACTGACAGTTAGTGCTCTGTATCCTCTATCCATACGCATGTGTTGTATGCTAGTTAAGTTTTAAGCTGTCGCTGTGTAACATCAATAAAGCCTTGAATCCATACAATGCTTTTTCCATCGTAAAATATTCCATGCCTTTTCATAGGAGCACTGTCACACAAAGTTTGCCATTAAATCGTGCAAGGAAACACCAGGGTAGATAACCAAAACAGTTAAATGGAACAGTAGGTTTGACTTAGGGAACATTTCAAGGCATAAAGAGAGGCAAAAATGTACAAAGATTTAGGGATGAAATTTGAGAACTTGCCGGTGAAAGGACGGTCATGGGTGGTAGAGTGGTTACATTTAAGGACGATCAAATAGTCAAAATAATAGATTATGAATGGTCAAAAGGGCTGAAGGAGATCACAGAGGCAGAGACAGATGAGATCCTGGAGGGATTTGAAAGCAAACTTAAGCATTATTCAATCAAGTTGTTGCTTAACTCACAGCCAATGCATATTTGTGAGTGCTAAATGCAATGCTGCAGTTTGGGACATTGGTGTGGCGGGTGAGGTTTGGAGGTCCCTCAGTGTGAAGGTTAACAAAACAGAGAGATGGGCAGGAGAGACATGCAATAAAGATGTAGGTGAATATTTCAGTGAACGTGGCAGGGGCCAAGTTTGACAATATTACACACCTTCTGGCATATCGGGATAGACTGATAGGTGGCCAAAACCAATTACTGGGTCAAACATGGCACTGAAGTTCCAAACCTCTGCACTATAATGGTTTGACAAGAAAATAAATAGATTAGACTGTAACTATCCCCTCTGAACTCTTGTTTTTTTTACGACTGATAAAAGATAATGATTCAATTTATTGCTACATGTGGTTTTATGCTGCACTGCTCCTGAACTTTGACTGAACATGTCCTATGACACATCTTTCAATGTAAGCCAGTAAAGCAGGAAGCTTACACCATTTTCACAATGCACCAACACAAGAGGCAATGAGTGCATAACTGGAACAAGGCCTCGGACACAGGAATATGGGGGCAGGAACTGCCATTCAATGCCTTTGTGGCTGATCTGCCCCAGGCCTCAACTTCTCATCTGTTCCATTCCCCAGAGCCCTCAATTCACTGGTCCTTCAAATAATTATCTGCTTTCTCTTTAAATAGCCCCCATGATCATGTTTCCACAACTATCTGTGACAGAGACCTAAAGATTCATCACCCTTTCAAAGTAGTTCCTGTGCATCAAGTTTAAAACGATCTCCCCCTAGGCTTGTCACTCTGTCTCCATGTTCAAGATTGTCCTGCTATTAGAAACACCACTTGTTATGTTCTGCATGGATCTTACATATTCCTCATTCTTCCAAAGCCACGCCGCAGTGGTCCAAATTATTTTGCTCCTGATGATGGGACAAACCTCTCATCCCAGGAATTAGCCGAGTGAATCTCTTTTTAATCAGCTCCAGAGCCAGGATATCCTTTTTCAAATAAGGGGACCACAGCTATATACAGTATTCAAAGAATGAATGAATGAATAAGCTTATTGGCCAAGTATGTACACATACAAGGAATTTGCCTTGGTGCTCCGCTCGCATGTAACAACATGACATACAGTAAACCATTAAGAATAAAACATAAAACATTAAAACATTAAGAATAAAACATTATAGTTTAAACATGTGAATGAAATAAAATACCAGAGTAAAAGGAGGCTACAGACTTTTGGACTTTTGGTTATTGAGCAGAGCGATTGCTTGTGGAAAAAAGCTGTTTTTATGTCTGGCTTTGGCGGTCCGTAGTCCCAACTTTCTCCGGCCCAATAATTCTTCCCACACAACATTGTGTGGACAGACAGTGAGGCCATCACTCTGGTTTGACATTCCATGTGGTGTAAATGTTAGCTATTCAAACGTTTAGGAAGCAGGATGTTCCACTTTCTAAACTTTTAATGCTCGACAACGCACCTGCAGGGGGTAAAAAAGAAGGCACTTATGAGGCCAAAAGAACAGAAACAGGAAGAGGAATGCCTTAAGAGAAAATAATGTTTGGAAAAGATAAGTTGTCAATTCTGCAGAAGTAAGAATGTTGGGACTCATGTGCCAAGTGAAGGTTCAACCAAAGTGGGAAATACTCGTCACATTGGGCCAGCTAGCCTCTTCTTCACGGCACTATGTACAGGATAAACAGTGGCTGGCTGGAGAACAAAAGCTTTGCATCACATCATAAATGAAGCAGCTGGGTTGGAGCCCATTTTTCACATCAGGATACCCAGAAGAGCTTTGAAATCCTTTGTTGCTGTGCCCGATCAACAGGATGGTTAGCATGAGCTGGCTGCCAAAACCGGAGACACAGGCAGTCAACACGATACTGGCATGCTCCCTGCTCTGCATCAATTGGAGCGAGACGAGAGAAGGCGAGCCCACACTGACCTACGGGAAAAGATTTAATAGGAATCTGAAGGGTAACTTTTTTCACACAAAGGGTGGTGGATGTATGGAACTAGCTGCCAGAGGAGGTAGTTGAGGCAGGGACTATCCCAACATTTAAGAAGACAGGTACACAGATATGACAGGTTTGGACGGATATGGACCAAATGCTGGCAGGTGAGACTGGGACATGTTGGCCGGTGTGGGCAAGTTGGGCCGAAGGGTCTGTTTCCACGCTGTAGCACTCTATGACTGTAACCAGTTCCACGGTTCTCCACATTGTTTCTCTCATGAGATCACTCCTTCCCTAGACAACAATGGGTTTCCCATTGCCTGCCTCTGGGTGGCGTCCGTAATGGCTGCCTCTCCAGCAGTTTGTTTTGCCCCTTCTCTGTTTTTATTATGTTAAGTATGTCTTGAATGTTTGTTTTAATGTCTCTGGGTATGTTTTATGTGGGGGGTGCGGTGGGGGGGGGGGGGGGGTGGACCCGGGGGAAACCTTTTTCAGTCACTTACATCGACGGAGATGTGATTTTTCTCCCTGTCACATCTCCGCCCCCGCCCGTGGCCTACAACGAGGAGTGGTGCGGCCTTTCCTGGAGACCGGCCCGGAGCTTCAAGCCGCAGGAGCCTGGGATCTTTTGTCGAGGATCGCCAGTGTTGGAGCTCTGACCGCGGGGCCTGTGGACTTTAACTCCGTGAAGCAACGGTCTCCGGGAAGAAGTGGCCGACTCGGGAGCTCCACGCCGCGGAGTGTTCCGACCCATCCCGATGCCACAGTTTCGATCATCCCGACGAGAGAGCATGAACAGCGGACTGTCGGCAACGGCCCCGTTCAAAGGCCACAACCACGGGTGAACAAAGGAGGAAGATGACTGAACTATATTGCCTTCCATCAATAGACAATAGGTGCAGGAGTAGGCCATTCAGCCCCTCGAGCCAGTATCACCATTCCATATGATCATGGCTGATCATCCACAATCAGTACCCCGATCCTGCCTTCCCACCATATCCCCTGACTCCCCTATCTTTAAAAGCTCTATCTAACTCTTTCTTGAAAGAATCCAGAGAATTGGCCCCCACTGCCTTCTGAGGCAGAGAATTCCACAGATTCACAACTCTCTGGGTGAATACGTTTTTCCTCATAAATTCACAGAGGAACATCGATTCCACTGTGGTGGATCTTTATGTTTATGTTTAACTTTATTTTATGTGAGGTGTGTATTTTCGCTTATTTTTACTTAGTATGGCTGTATGGTAACTAAAATTTCACAGTACCTTAATTGGTACATATGACAATTAAATTGCACCTTAAATCTTGAATCTCGAATCCTGATATAATTTGTTGCCGACCCCGATTGGCCCTGATCTTTTCTCGCCTCCAGCTCTTCACCACCTCCCCACCCCCGCCCCTACTTACAGTCCAAAGAAGATCCAGACTCGAAAGGTCGCCTATCCTTTTACTCCAGAAATGCTGCCTGTCTTGCTGAGTTACTCCAGCACGTTGCGTCTATCTTTGCTTTAAAGCCTGGCTGACCCTTGGTAAGGAAGAGTGTGGTGGAGCTTGTAGCAGGTTCACCAGTGCAGCAACCAATATTGGCAAAATACAGGACAATGTTGGACGCATGATGGCCAGAGACCTGAGCAGCGAAGGTGTACAGGAGGAGAAATATCCAATCCACAAGGGGAAGGGCAGACAAATAGTCACTTCACCCTTCAGCTGTGGTCTATTTTATGGGCAACACCTACATCCCAGAACAGTTTTCTTAAAATATTAGTTAAAAGGTTTGGAAATACAAGTTGGCTGAACAATATTTCCATTTATCTTCTTTTTACATTTTTTGTCACTATCAGACAAGCCATGGAATTCTGCGATTCCCAAAATATACAAATATCTACATTTATTAATTGCAATTATGGGGTTAAATAGCAAGACATCGATATTCCAAGATTTATAAACTCAGAAACTAACCATTCAGCCCCACATTGTCCTGTGCCAGAATTTAAGCTTCACTGGTGTTCATTTCTCACATATGCAACTGCTTAGTGACATTCTTTTTGCATATTTACACCTGCAGGCGCCATCTCAAAGTTCAAAGTCTGATCCACCGCTCGCTCAGTTCCCGATCCAGGTAATCCCTAGCCGTCACCGTCGACCGGATCGGTCCGCATACCGACGTCCCTCTCCTCGTGTCCCGGGAATGCCGCCTGAAGCTGACCCTGAAGGCACTGGAGGCATTATCCCAGTTCACCTTCCTACCGGCACTCGGTCCACACGCCCAACAGTGTCTCCCTCTTGGTTCCGCCGTCCAGTGAGCATTCGGTCGGGCCCTGCGGAGCGACAAGCCTTCACCCGAGTCTCCTTCTACCATAAAGAAGGGTGAAGTCTGAAGAAGGGTCTCGACCCGAAACGTCGCCTATCTCCTTCGCTCCTTAGATGCTGCTGCACCCGCTGAGTTTCTCCAGCCTTTTGTGTACCCTCCTTCTACCACATTTCACTCTCACGTCTCCAAAAATCTTCCGTCCTCTCACACACTAATCCGGTTTCTACGCTCCAAGACTCAATGACTGTCTTACGATTCACCAACCCATGGCACAGGTCATCAGAAGCAGGGACTCTGGTCTGTCTCTGTTGAACACCCCGCTGAAGTTACCTGGAATCCCTCCTGTCAGTCCAGCCGAGGTCCACCTGTTCAGCCAAGGCAGTGAAATTGGGAACATTCCTTCCAATGTCATACATTTGTTTTGTTCAGCCGAGCAGTTTGAAAAACTGTAGAAGATGCTGTTGCTTTTCCAGTCACTTCCTGGTTGGAAATTGGAAGCTGTATGGCTACAATGCTTCTGCGTTACTTATCCGTGCAGAATAAGGTTTAATGACATCAAGCCTCAACCCGTTTTTGTCCACTCATATGAGTCAGGAGCAATCAACCCCGTTCTGACCTTCCTGACCTGGGCCTCCTCCATTGCCAGGGTGAGGCCACACGCTAACTGGAGGAAAAACACCTCATATTCCACTTGGGTAAATTATCAACTGCAAGGCTTTAACCTGCTCCTCCTCTCTTCCAGCTTTCTCCCCTCCACTCCCCAACACACAATCAGTCCGTAGAATGGACCCCACCCAAAACATCCCCTATCCATGCTCTCCAGAGATGCTTCCTGACTTGCGGAGTTACTCCAGCACTTGGTGTCTTTTTTTTTGTAAACCAGCACCTGCAATTCCTTGTATCTACATCTATTTTCTTCAGCTTCTTTTGGTTTAGTTTAATTTAGAGATGCAGCGCGGAAACAGGCCCTTCGGCCCTCCGAGTCCATGCCGACCAGCGATCCCCGCGCATTAACACCACAAGGGACAATTTACACTTATACCAACCAATGAAGCTACAACCCTGTATGTCTTTGGAGTGTGGGGGGAAACCGAAGATCTCGGAGAAAACCCACGCGTTCACGGGGAGAACGTACAAACTCTGTACAGACAGCACCCCTAGTCGGGATCGAACCCGGATCTCCGGCGCTGCAAGCGCTGTGAGGCAGCACGACTTATTCACTGAATATGAATTGTCCAGTGAAGTCATAACATTTTAAGTTGAGCAACTCCAATGCAGGCTAGAGATGTACAGATGTACAAGAGCTACACAGTGTGGCTATGCACTTGTCCAGTACTTACTGCGATCTGTGATGATGGCTCGGGCTTCCTGGTTGGTTGTCTTGTTCTTCAGGTTCTGTGCTGCCGTGATCAGCTCATCCAGCTGAGGGCGCTTTTGATCCAGGTCTTGCAGAGTGGCCTGGAGAAGGAGGAACAATGACTCTTAATAAGGAAAAGCATTCACAAGGCAGCAATCTTACTCCCTATGATGGAGGCAAAAAAAAAAGATTGGTTTCCAGATGTGGTGTGACGGACTTGTCACTGCTAATATTAATAAAATTAATGAACGTAAACATGCAAGGATTACAAATCCGCTTGAGGGACTGTAAATTGACTCAATGACAATTTTGAAAATGCCACGAGATTTGCCCATGTGTGCATTCACATCTGCTGCTCTCAGCTACTATTCCAAACTTAGCTATATTTTTTTAATTAATAGTCTGTGTTGATCCTCGATTTCATGGTTGCTGGCAAATAAAATGTTTTTCATCCATATCCATAATTAAGTTGATATAATTAAATATATACACATTATTTGACAAAACTTCCATTTGCATGGCAGTTTCCACATCACCATGTAGTCAGAGGCACTGGATTGCTTGTGGACATTACAAAAAAAGAAAAGGTAGGGCAGGGCAGGACAGTGGCGCAGTGGTAGAGTTGTTGCCTTACGACGCCAGAGACCTGGGTTCGATCCTGACCATGGGTGCTCTCTGTACGAAGTTAGCTCCGGTTTCCTCCCACACTCCAAAGGCATGCAGAATTGTAGGCCAATTTGCTTGGTTAAAGTGTCCCTAGTGTGTGCAGGATAGTGTTAAGACAGAATAAAACCGATATTGATATTGAGGTTCGGGGATCGCTGCTTGGCACCGACTCAGTGGTCTGAAGGGCCTGTTTTTGCACTGTATCTCTAAACTAAAAGGTCCACAACATAAGGTCCTCAATTGGGGCAAGGCCAATTGTTGAGACTTTGCAACGGTGAACTGCACAAGAATGTTTGCAAGTGAAGGGAGATCTGGCAAGTCAATTAAAAAAAAAAAAAAAGTGAGATCGCAAAGATTCAGAGAAGGCGTGCTCCTGTCAGGGTGAAGTGCAAGGCTGGCACACTTAGGGAAGACTAGATGGTGTGAGATGTTGAGGGTTTGGTCATAGAAATTGAGGCACATGTCAGATTTATGCTGTTGGCATTAAGCGACTCAACATTATACCTCAACAAGTATAAGAGGCGTAAGAGTGCACGTAAGATGGAAATCATGAAGGCAAAGAGGGCATAAGATGGAGAAAAGGAAATTTCCAAGCGATTCCATCGGTGAATTAAGAGTAAAATGGCAGTGAGGGAAAGAATAGATCCTCTTAAAAATCAGCATGACTACACAGGATGGATGAGATTTTTAATGAGATTTCTTATGAATTTGTTTTGATTGTGGAGGAGATCATGGAAGCTGGTGAATTGAAGCTAAACTTTAAACCTTTCCTATCCATGCACCTGTCCAGGTGGCTTTTAGATGCTGTTATAATACCTGTCTCAACTAGCCCTCTGGCAGCTGGCTCCCTCTGAGTGGCAAATGTTGTCCCTCAGGTTCCTATTAAATCTCTCCCCTCTTACCTGAAACCTCTGTCGTCTGGTTCTTAATGTACCTAGCCTGGGTAAATCTGCAGCATCCAGGTTCAGGAACAGCTTCTTCCCAACAGCCATCAGACTATTAACCTCAACTCAAACAAAAATCTGAAGTTTAATAGCCTATTTCACTTTATCTGCTTAGTTATGTGTATATTATATATATATATATCCAATGGTATATGGACACACTGATATGTTCTTATTTATTTCAGCCCACAATATTCTGTTGTGCTGAAGCAAAGCAAGAGTTCCATTGCCCTATCAGGGACACGTGACAATAAACTCTCTTGATCTTGATCTCTTGATCTTGATTGTGCATTCACCCTATTCCCCGTTACGTTAGTCTTGCTGCAGTCCCTGGCCGTAATGGAGAAGTCACGAGGGCATGCCGTCTGATGTTTGTTGCCGTCTGTTATATAGTTTCCAGCCAGGGCATGATTCTGGCCGTAGTCTGGTGTGAGATGTAGACTGCAGTTGTGATAATACAAGTAAACGCTCTTGGGAGGTAGGAGGGTTGATACTTCACTGCTAGATGTGCCAGGTGGACGGTGCAGGAGTTGGACAAGACCGTCATGTCCGAGCACCACCGGGAATTTACCATGAGGCCACCTCACCTTTTCCCGATGAAACCATGCAATTCCCATGCAATGGATCAATGAACTTTCGGGCTGGAGGGCTGAGACCGGAAAGTGGGAAGTAAGCCATGATTCTGTGAAACACACTACATGACACCCTTTCATCACTTCAGTGAAGAAGCCTTGTGCTCGTCCTCAATCCTAATTATAGAATGTTTTAGGATTCTCCTTTACCTCATTCGGCAAGGATAACCCGCGTCTGAAGAAGGGTCTTGACCCCACCCAAAAAGTTGCCATTTTCCTTCTTTCCAGAGATGCCGCCTGTCCCACTGAGTTACTCCAACATTGTGTGTTTGTCTTCGGTGCAAACCAGCATCTCCAGTTCCTTCCTACACATCCCCTTTTTTGCCCTTTTGTTTTCTTCTTAAGTCTTTTCCAACATTGTTGCTTGAGCTCAGCTCCACTGTGGTCAGATGGAAGATAGTGTTGTTAGCATGCAGTTGGAACAGGGCTGAGGTTGGAACTCAGGCATTTCTCTAGCAGTGGGGGAAATAGTCAAATGTGCTGGATAAATGTTCTGCAGCAGCCCAGTGACAGCCAGCACCTGGGGTACCAATGTTTGCAAACCTGCACACCTCGTTGCTTTGAAATTAATAAGTGCAGAGAAAGTATGACAGAATTACATGCAACGAGAAAGTATTAAAGAAAGAAAATATTTGTACGCGACTTGCAATTTGTTGTGTAGACAGATGGGTGTACATGTTATTTAATTCCAGCTACACTTTTCCAATATCAGGTGTTTAAGGATACCAGAAGTATCAAACATTTGTTCTGTTCACAATTATTGCATGAAGGCTCTATTTCCACTGTTTATGCGGCAATATCCAGCTCCACCATGTCAATGGGCAGTAATTCATCAACTACAATTTAAATCTTAAGGCATTTTCCAAATCATTAACACTCATACATTAAGCTCTAATCGTACATTTTTCACATATGGTTATACTGCCTCTCAAATGCAATTTCATGGACTTGATCTTCCTATCAATCAGCTCTCTAACACCAGCCTCTCCACCAGATGGTGAGCTTAAGGCATTTATTTCCTTCCTCGCCCTCGCTTAAAACAATAACTTTTGCTTTGATATTTGCAGTCAAGGACATTGTACAAGTTAGTCTTAATTCCAACCTAAACAGAGCTCCTACTCAATTCCTTTGTCAAAATTTAACTTAAAAGAATAGTTTAGTTTAGTTCAGAGATACAGCACGGAAACAGACCCTTTGGCCCACTGGGACCACGCCGACCAGCAACCTCTCCGCACATTAACACTATCCTACACACACTAGGGATAATTTACACTTATACCAAGCTAATTAACCTATAAACCTGTTGTTTTTGGAGTGTGGGAGGAAACCGAAGATCTCGGAGAAAAAAATGGCCAAACAATAGACAAAGTTGTCGCTCAGGATATGAGAAAGATTGCGTCTCATAGAATTCCCAATGCAATTGTCTGCTTCCACCATTTATATGCAACATCACTCAGCTTCCATGAACAAACTTGATCAAGAATGGAACATCATCCTAATACAAACGCAATTCAACAAAACATAATCTAATTTATTTCATTGCCTCAAACAGTTGCTTTGTTTGCACCCCTTCAGTCAGGCTATTTCCGGCAATTCGTTAGATTTGAAACATCACCTATCTTGAATCTGCAGATCAGCTATTTTGTGCTTTATTGGATGGCATGTGTGAGCAGGCCAAATCATTAAAAAAAAATAATAACAAAAAGCAAATTCATCAACGCGAGTGTTAAACGTGACAGAAATGTAACTGAAATGATGCAGAATAGTCAGAGGGATTTAATCTGGTGCTTATTGAGGATGCGTTTCCAGGGCTATTCCTTCACTTCAGCATCTGATCTTGTTGCAGAGGATTTAATGTTTAGACAAACTAGGCAGCTATAGGCTGAGCATAAGTTGATAATGATGGACAAACATTAAACAAATGCATCCAGAGTATAATCTCTCAAAATATAGCTGGTTTATTTGAACCGTGTGAATAATCTTTGACCTGTGACAGGATTAACAATTGCTTTGCACTGAAATTATTCACTCAGAGAGTGTATAATTTGTCATTTTCCATTGGCAGGTAGGAAAAAGCACTTCCATGCCACTTTTCCCCCCAAAATGTAGAAGGGATTTTGTAATTTTCACCCAAAAGAGGATGAGATCTGCTCTGGAAGGTTAGAGCACGTGGGTTAATCTCTCTATCCAAAGAGAGATAGCTGAATGGATAGAAATAATGGATAGGAAGGTTGCTTCTCAAACTGGAGGCCTGCGACCAGTGGTGTGCCTCCAGTTTGGTGTGTTGCAGGGCCCATTACTGTTTGTCATCTATATGAATGATTTGGATGAGAACATACATGGCAAGATTTGCAAGTTGGCAGATTACACAGAAGTGGGTGGTATTTCAGATAGTGAAGGTGGATGTCAAAAATTGCAGCAGGATCTTGATCGGTTGGACAGGTGAGCTGAGGGAACGGATGATGGAATTTAATAAAGAGAAATGTGAGGTGTCGCATTTTGGAAAGTCTAACATGGGCAGGACCTACACAGTGAATGGGAGGGCTCTGAGGAGAGTTGAAGAGTGGAAGGGTCTAGAAATGCAGATACAGAGATCCTTGAAGCTGGCCTCACATAGGGTGTTCAAAACGACTTTTGGCACATTGGCCTTCATCAGACAGAGTATAGAGTAAATAAATTTGGAGGTCATGTTGCAGTTATATAAGACGTTGGTGAGGCTGCATTTTTAGAGTATTGTGTTTAGTTGTGGGCACCATGTTATAGGAAAGATGTTGTCAAGCTGGAAAGGATGCAGAGAAGATTTACGAGGTTGCTGCCAGGACTCAAGGCCCTGAGCTAGAGAGAGAGAGAGTCAGAGAGAGAGTGAAGGGGAGAGAGATGCAAGGGTGACCGGTCCTCACCCTGTCATGGCGGGTGTCGAGGAGAGACGTGTGCTTGGAGTGATTCTGACTGAGCTTACCACCGCTCCACCAGATTTGTTCATTGGGCCCAGGCTCCGGGATATTTCTCGGGCACCGGATTCACACAACACGTGCCGTCTTTCCAAGATGCCCAGCGTGCTGTTTCATGATGTGGGGAGATGCATACTGTACAGAATGATCCTGCACATTCTGCACCTCCTTGCCTTCGTCTTCCATCTGGACACGCCTTGGTGGTCCGTGTTACCACCTGATGGCGGGGGCGGTCCCCAGTGGAGGTCTCTGTACAAGTCAGTCGTCCCCCTTTACATTGGGAACCTGGGGTGGAGAGTATTGCACAGAGCGGTGGTGTGTAATAAACTTTTGAGTCGGTTCATGGGCTCGCCAGCCGCCTATAACTTCTGCGGCACGGAAGAAACATAGGAACATAGAAAATAGGTGCAGGAGCAGGCCATTCGGCCCTTCGAGCCTGCACCGCCATTCAATATGATCATGGCTGATCATCCCACTCAGTATCCTGTACCTGCCTTCTCTCCACACCCCCGATCCCTTTAGCCACAAGGGCCACATCTAACTCCCTCTTAAATATAGCCAATGAACTAGCCTCAGCTACCTTCTGTGGCAGAGAATTCCACAGATTCACCACTCTCTGTGTGAAAAATGATTTTCTCATCTCGGTCCTAAAAGACTTCCCCCTTATCCTTAAACTGTCACCCCTTGTTCGGTACTTCCCCAACATCGGGAACAATCTTCCTGCATCTAGCCTATCCAACCTCTTAAGAATGTTGTAAGTCTCTATAAGATCCCCCCTCAATCTTCTAAATTCTAGTGAGTACAAGCCGAGTCTATACAGTCTTTCTACATATGGAAGTCCTGCCATCCCAGGAATCAGTCTGGTGAACCTTCTCTGCACCCCCTCTATGGCAAGAATGTCTTTCCTCAGATTAGGAATAAGAGTTGAGATAAGAGACCGTGTTCCACGCGTATATGGAGTATGTGAGGTTGCTGCCCTGTACCAATATCTGAAGGGGCTGCTCCTCGAGTTCTGGTTGCATTTTAGTACTATGATCCTGGTGTTGAGACACAAGGCAGGGTGTGGGGAGAGCCGATCGGCGGGGTGGGACCTCCCTGTCGGTTTGCTCCTGGGCCTGGCCAAGATGGCCATTCTCACACCAGAGTTGGCTGCCTGCCCCTCTTCCGGGCCTATGTCCGTGTCCCTGGAGAGGAAACACGCGGTGTCCGCGGGGACTCTGGAGGCCTTCCGTGAACGCTGGTCGCTGTGTGGGGTTCAGAGCATTGCAAATAATGACTGCACCATTGTACTATAATGACTGCTTGATGTATTGTAACCTTTGAATGTGCTTTTGGTACGCTGCGTTATGCATTTTGCTGAATAAAGTCCTTGGAAAGGAAAAAAAAGGGAGAGAGAGAGGGAGGGGGAGAGGCGGGAGGAGGGGTGGAGGGGGGTGGGGGGGGGAGAGGGAGGGGGAGGGGGTGAGAGGGAGGGGAGAGGAGGGGGAGAGAGGAGGGGAGAGGGGGAGAGGGAGGGGAGAGGGGGAGAGGCAGGAGGAGGAGGGGGGGGGGGTGGGGGGGGGAGAGGGAGGGAGAGGGGGAGAGGGAGGGGGAGGGGGAGAGGGGGGAGGGGGAGAGGGGGGGGAGGGGAGAGGGGAGAGGGGGGAGAGGGGGAGTGCCATAGAGATCGAGAATGGCAGAGAAAGAGAAATGAGGAGAGAGTGAGGCAGAGATAGAGTAAGAGAGAGACAGATTTCATGGTCAACGAATATGAACACTGAAAAATTGCAATGAATTTGAGCCAGGAGCACATTATATGTTGTGCTTCTGCCAGAATCAATCGTCATTTGCCTTTCAGATGTGAAACTCTGCTTAAATTGTTACAATCAACAAAGAGAATAATATCTGTTTTGACTGCATTCGCCAATACTGATGAGAACCAAAATGGGGCCAGACAAATCTCCTCATGGGATTCATGAAATGTTGTCATACTAATATGACCAAGGCCCATTCATAACAACTTGGAGTATCTGAACAAGTTGCATAGTGTTTGTTTAAACCTTTATAATATTACATCTACGTTAAAAAAAACAGGAATATCACAATTGTTTTGGTATTATTGAACAAGGAGAATACTTGAATCTTGATCAGCCTAAATGGTGCACAATGCTTTACACCAGGGGTTCCAATCTGTTTTTTCATCCCGTTTACCCCAGGCACTTTAATAGCACATAACAATGTTATTTCACTGATTTATGAACAACTAATGTTGAACTAATGTATACCAGAACCAAACACAGTCAGTCAATGAAGAAAAATATGTACAAATCCAGAATCAACAAATATACCCCCTGGGGGTAAATTTAATCCAGGTTGGGAACCCTTGCTTCACACCATATGCAAATCTTAAACTGTACTTTTGTATACAATTGCCACAGGCCATCCGTAGACTTTACTGACATTGCACCTTTGTACAGAAGGATAATACATTCAAGGCCCCATTCAACTATTTGATTGCAACACATGCTCCTTTACCCTCAATTCCTGTCGGCAAATATGATGGAAATATTCTTTGAGGCACAAGGTTTCGCTGCTTGGATATACAACGATATACCTACAGTGTAGGATATAACTGCAGACGCTTGAAGGTAGACTGAAAATGCTGGAGTTACTCAGCGGGACAGGCAGCATCTCTGGAGAGAAGGAACGGGTAACGTTTCGGGTCGAGAAGGGTCTGAAGAAAGGTCCCGACCCGAAACGTCACCCATTCCTTCTCTCCAGAGATGTGCCTGTCCCGCTGAATATACCTACTGTGTTCTGCTCTCCAAATCGTTTTTCCACAAAAAAACTACGGAGGTTGTACGTTCTCCCTGTGACCACGTGGGTTTCCCCCCCCGAGGTGCTCCGGTTTCCTCCCACACTCCAAAGACGTACAAGTTTGTAGGTCAATTGACTTCAGTAAAAATTGTAAATGGTCCCTAGTGTTTTGGACAGTTAGTGTACAGGGATCGCTGGTGGGTGCGGACTCGGTGGGCTGAAGGGTCTGTTTCCATGCTGTACCTCTAAACTAACCTAAACTTCTATCACTAGACAGGAGAGAACCTCCAAAATAATGCATATCACAATTTAAACATCACCTGCATCAAGATTTTGTTTTTATTCAAAACTAAAGTGAAAGGCAGTTACTAATTGGATTTCTTATTGTTGTTTTTACTGCCTCATCAGACTTGTGATAAACTGTCAAACTAAAGAGTGCCGGCTTCACCGTCAAACTATGCAACAGCAAAGTAAATGTTTAGAATCCATTGACAGTATTCTGACGATGCACGATAATAGCTGGAGGATCCACTGAAGATTATGGATGTCTCCATTCACCAGATAAACCCTCAAGGTTTTTCAGCAATACACAACAACCTAATTTAAAAGTATCTATCTCAAGATGCCAAGTCACAAAGAGCTATTTCCCAAGTATAACTTAAATTGCTTAAGTGATACTTGGGAAATAGCTCTTTGATGATGCCAGACAATGATGCATTGTAAAATTCTTCCAATAAAGCCTGCTTTATCCTCTCTGCGTGGCTTGATGATTCATCAGACATGTCAGAAAGTTTGGCAGTTGAGTTTAGACTCTGAATATTCAGAATTGCTAATTATGAATTACTATCTTAATTAACAGACAAGGTGCATTGTGCAAACACCTGAACCAAGCGATTGTGGCAAGTAGCTGTTTGTTCTGTTTCCAGAATGCTTAAAATATCACCTTTTAAAAGGTCATAGGGTGATACAGTGTGGAAACAGGCCCTTCGGCCCAACTTGCCCACATCGGCCAACATGTCCCATTTATACTAGTCCCACCTGCCTGTGTTTGGTCCATATCCCCCCAAACCTGTCCTATCCACATACCTCAACTACCTCCTCTGGCAGTTTGTTCTATACACCCACCACCCTTCGTGTGAAAAAGTTACCCCTCAGATTCCTGTTAAATCCTTTCCCCTTCACCTTAAACCTATGTCCTCTGGTCCTCGATTAACCTACACTGGACAAGAAACTCTGAGCTTCTACCTGATCTATTCCTCTCATGATTTTATACACTCTATAAGATCACCAATCATCCTCCAACGCCCCAAGGAATAGAGTCCCAGCCTACTCAATCTTTCCGTATAGCTCAGACCCTTGTATCCTGGCACGAATAACTGGATTCAAAGTGCTGGATTAACTCATTGAGTCAGGTAGCATCTCTAGACAACACGGATAGGTGAGGTATCGAGTCAGAAATGTCACATATCCATATTCCCCAGAAATGCTGTCTGACCCACTGAGTTACTCCAGCACTGGTGTTCTTTTTTTGAAAACCAGCATCTGCAGTTCCTTGTGTGTCCATGAATAACCAGATGATCTGTTTGTTGAGGAATCAAAGCAGCACTTCATCCAGAGGCCCTTTTGTGTTGCATTACAATAACAAAATTGGAGCTATCAGCAAAGGCAGTCAACATACACATCACAGAAGCTGCAGGTACAACAGAGGACAAAGTCAAACCCCAAGGCGCACATAGTTTGTGAAACTATACTCACAGTCATATACACTCCTTCGAATAAGCAACAGACCTGTCCAAACCATTAGCTATCTACAAACATGCAAATTAGATCACAGAATTATTGACATGTGGTTTCAGATAATTTACTCATTATTTGCCAAAATATATACATACAATTATTAATTTAACTGCACATAAACTTACTCATATTCTTAATCTCAATTCCTAAATGTACATTATAAAGTAAAACTAACATCTTGTTTAAGAAGGAACTGCAGATGCTGGAAAATCGAAGGTAGACAAAAGCGCTGGAGAAACTCAGCGGGTGCAGCAGCATCTATGGAGCAAATACTCAGCGGGTGCAGCAGCATCTATGGAGGAAAGGAAATAGGCAACGTTTTGGGCCGAAACCCTTCTTCAGACTGATGTGGGGGTGGGGGAGGGGGGGGGGGGGGGAGAAGAAAGGAGAAAAAAAGGCTAACATCTTTATGTTTTCGATTCCAAATACTGATACCTATCAATCATATTTGCAAATTAGTTCAGGCATAATTAATCTGATATTTTGTGTTACAATTGTGACTTTAACCATGCATTAGGATAAAATATATGGCACTGCATACTTGTGAACATAATCTGTCATATTTAATGTAGCATTGCCAAAAATGCTTATGAATCAATACATTGTTACAGCTGTCTTTATCTTATTACAAAACACCTTACACCAATATTACCATGTTCTATCTTGCTTATTTCTTAAGACTCCTCGCTTCCAAGATTCTGTTCTCACTTTGTCCTGCACCTTGACTTCCACTCCTAGATCCTGTGGAGTGTGGGCCCTCGTCCCTGCCTTCCCTCTCTGGATTACTCGCAATGCTTTGGTCATAATTGTTTTCACCTTCTCCTGTTGCAATTTAGTTACGCTACTTTGAGCTGACATCCCAAGTGTGACTGATGCACTCATTCGATCTTTATACTACTGAATGGTCTCTGCATCACCGTTGTCCCCACTCATGGCATCGAGCTCAACCTGAGCTTGATCTCATACTGTGGGGATGGCACAGGGCACAACACTAGAGTTGCTGCCTTACAGCGCCAGAGACCCTTTGGTGCCCAGTGTTGTAAATCTTTCACACATACAGTCGCTTAATTGAGTGACTGAATCAAATTCATAACTATGATTGCTAGCGCACGCTCTAACTCTTCATCTTGATCTTCAACTGGACACATCCATCTCCACTGCAACCCAACTGGTTACCTCACCCAAATCTTGGAAAGCCCCAACGGCATTGGTGACAAACACCATTTTGCACTGTCCCAGTAGAAAGAAGAACTATTTACGACAAACCTCCTGGCTGTTAAACAATCAGCTTGAAAAAATATCAACACATACATTTATTCTAAATTGATGAAGTGGCTTTGAATGTGCTGAGTAACTTCTTCTTCTGGTGTGCAACTGTCAGTTTGCATAGGAAATTCCACTTCTTCATTCCGCAATTGAGGTGAGATTGGTCCATGGATTCCCTTCCTTGCCTTTGGCGCAGACTTCTGTTTTTCTCAGCAGCTACCATCATTAGGGACTGTGAGAATTATGGCATTGGACTAACTTGAAGAGGCCTACTTAAGATTGGTGGATCCACGATAAGGCCTCCTGTTCTCACACCCACATGGCTTGCATCCTTGCTGTCTTTGGCACTCACAGGACCTAATGGATCTCACTGAACCTGCTTGCAGCATCCATCTCACCCGTATCACCATCTCAACCGCTATTTCTGTGACCTTTTTTTCAACCTTTGGTAAACCGTTTCTACTGAAGTTAGACACAAAATGCTGGAGTAAGTCAGCGGGGCAGGCAGCTTCTCTGGAGAGAAGGAATGGGTGACCTTTCAGGTCAACGCCCTTCTTCAGTAAACTGTTTCTCTTCTTTAATACCATCTACAGACTGGTGGCTGTCATGCCTCCTTGAGCGTCAGATTGTACTGACGAGCAACAGTCTAAAAGGGCTGGAAAATTGCATCGTTTTACCAGTGTCTTCAACCTGACCTTGCGGTAACCAATAGCTTACGTACTCGACTTAATTGCTGAGTAGTGTCAAAGAATTGAGGGATTTGCTTCGGTGGTGTCCCAATGATGGCAAGGTGGATTTTGCAGATTCCATCAAAGATGGGCAGGTGATAGATGAGTGGGGCGCCTGCAAAATTCTGCCTGTGTCCATCGGTTACACTGTCATCCATCGCCTTTCGATCATGGCCTCCCCAATGCTCGGTTCTCAATACCATCCTTAATATCCCTTCTCCATATCAAGAGGTCACGTGCCAAGGATTACCAGATGTAGATATTGCATTTTTTTTTCAAGAGACTGATAACATCCTTGAGTCCCCTTCTCTATGTTCCCAGTAATCTTTTCCCCATCACATAGCTTGTATTGGCGTGTCTATTTTGGGAGTCTGCTGTCAGGGGAATGTGAACAATGTAGCCAGACAATGGATCTGACAGGGTTTAACTGAGGTAATAGTTCTGGGAAATTTGGCTTTGACATTCAAATTTGGCTTGGACAATGATTTTGGTTTGATTATCCTGCCAGTGAATTTGGAGGATTTTGTGGAGACTGCATTGGCAGCTTCCGCCCGAGTGTTTTGCTGTGTGTCATAAGTCTCAAAAGCTTACAAAAGAGAAAGGATTACGGCTGCCTAGTAAACCTTAAGCTCCATGCCAAGTTTGAGGTCCTGTTTGTCGTATTCTGTTTTGCCGATTTGAAAAAAGTGTCACTGTGCATACGCAAAGACCGTGATAGCTGGTTCAGGAACGGGGCCTCTGACCACTACACTGGAGCCTTTACCAGCATCACAAGTTGCAGACTCCAAGTTTAGAACGTACAAGGGTAGACTACCAGCCGTTTCAGCACAAAGAGGCGCCTCTGGATAGAAGGAATGGGTGCCATTTCACTTCGAGACCCTTCTTTGGGGTGTGTAGGTTGAGTGTGACTTCTGGTCTGTTTGCACAAGATATTGTTGTCTTGCATGAGTGGATCGGCAACCGTCCCTGCAGTTTGTTCTTCAATAAAGTAAGGTTTTGGAACCAGAGTTTGGCTTAGTGTTTGACTAAACCAGACCAAGGAGGTAAGTCTAGAACCGGAATTTCCAAAATGATACAGCATTACTAATTTTCACACCTTTCACGCTTTCTGCAACCTTCAATATGCAGTCTTCAATTCACATGCCTTGTAAATACGTGGACACATTTTATTCAACGGGAACAGCCGAAATATGCTGCACGGTGAATAAAATATCAAATATTTGCCATGCACCAGGGAGATTGAAAGGCTGCAAGTCACATTAGATCTCATATATAGTTGGCAACCTGATGGTCATATTCTAAAGGGAATCATTCCTTTCAGCGAATAAGCAATGAAATCTCACCCATAACACTCACAGATAGCAAGCACCGTGTTTATATCTCCTTTAACGAATGAGAAAGGCTAAAGAGCTCCACTTCATGGCTACACTGATTGTTAGATGAAAGCAATCACCGATCTGATAAGTAAGTGCCCAGACCAGGGAGTACAAATAAGATGTTCTCTGACCTTTCATCAAATATTCACGCAACCTCATCTCTGGAACCATTTGCTAAATGAAGCACATGCTGTTCAGTCACACAGTTTTGATTTCAGGTTAATCACATAAAAAGACGGAAGGCAACTGAGAAAAAAAAAATACATACTGGAGATGCATGGAATAGCTCAATAATTGGCAAGATTATTCTTAATTTACAAAGGGCCCAAATTGGTGTCAAAAGCATCAGATGAACAATTTGCCTGATCAGTGAATGATCTTGTGTTTGGATTCTGCCAGTTTCTGAGCACCTGCAGTCTGCTCCAAGGTGCCAAGTAACTCCAGTGAAAGCAGAAAGCCAACCCAGAACACACGAAAGCTGACCACTCAACGGAAAGACTTGCATCGATGCAGTGTTTTTGAAGCGTAGCCTGCATGTTCATGGAAACACGAAAGCCAGCTCACGGTCACCAAGTAACCCAAAAGCAACTAAGAGACACACACACACACACACACACACACAGCTCGGAGAAAAGACAACAAACAGCGAGACTCAGAGAGAGGTTTAAATTGCTAGCTCAAGAACGAAGGCAGTTTTAAACTTATTATGTCGGCACAATTTCATACCTTTTATGAGGAAAAAAAGCACGGTTTAGAAAATGCTTCTCATCAGCTTCTCATCCAGAGAAAAAAATAATGCTTCAGGCTTTATTTCATGGTTGAACACAAGCTTTGATGATTTTAACAATAGTTATTTCTGGCGGGTAAGGGAAGCCCAGTTAACACATTCCTGCCAAGCTGAGGGCACTTGGCATTTTTTGGCAACATTCTCGTTTGAGTGAAATAGTTTTGAAACTGTTTTTTTTTAAATATAGTGATGTCATGCGGGGAAACTGGGCCAGATACATGCACTGGGTGGTGAGTGTTGTAATGCGGCGAGGAGCTGTGATCAGCCACAGATGAGCAAACCACTGCCATTGTGCTGGATAAGGCCGGCGATCAGCAGGGAGCCATATTCAAACTGGGTGGGAGATCGGGGCAGTGAATGGGCAAAGAATGAGCCGGGAAGTGCAAACAGGCTCATCACAGGCATCACAGATGGCAGGCATTCTGATAATCATCAAAAACAGTGGTGATTCAAAAAGAACATAATGATAATATGAAGAGACTTTTAGAAAGGCAAAACAAAGTGCTTGGATAACTCACAAAGTGTAGGAAGGAACTGCAGATGCTGGTTAACACCAAAGATAGAAAGAACTGCAGTTGGGTCTGAAAAAGGATTTCGACCTGAAATGCCACATGTTCCTTTTACCCAGAGATGCTGCCTGGCCCGTTGCGTTACTCCAGCTTTTTGTGTCTATCTTCTGCTGGAGTACTTCAGCGGGTCAGGCAGCATCTCAGTGGGACGTGAAAGGTGATGTGGGATAGGGATTCACAGGAACCCTCTTTCTCCTGACCCCTTCTACCTATATCCGTGCCTCTGGCTTTACACTCTCTCCTCGACTCCTTCTTTCGCAGCCTTCTGTCTTTTCATTCCTGTCCTTCATCCATCCAGCTGCAATCAGACCCCCCGCACCTAAGGGTACTTCACAGGTAACACGTTTGGAGGGGATGATGGTGTTGAACGCCGAGCTTTAGTTTCTGAACAACAACCTGGCGTATGTGCTTTTATTGTCCATTGCAGAGTGGAGATTGAATCAATTAATATATATTGAACTTATTTTTGCCTTTTATTATGGTATCTGGTGAGAACAATGCTCACATGTCTGTTGTGCTGCTGCAAGTAAACTTTCATTGTCCTGTATCAAGACAATAAAACACTCTTGACATTGAGAATCAGGACTCTTTTTCAGGCTGATTGTAGTAGGGGGGAGAAAGCTGGAAGTGGACAAGCCCAGGGAAGCAATAGGTGGAAGGATAGTTTTTTTTTAAATTTTTAGAGATATTGTTATAAAGGCCCTTCGGCCCACCAAGTCTGCACTGACCAGCGATCCCCGCACATTAACACAAGCCTACACACACGAGGGAATATTTACCCTTATACCAAGTATACAAACCCAAGCCAATTAACCTACAAATTTGTATGTCTTTGGAGAGTGGGAGGAAACCGAAGATCGGAGAAAAAAACCACACACAGAAAGAACGTACAAGCTCTGTACAGACAGCACTTGTAGTCAGGATCGAACTAGGGAGCAAATGTTGCAAGGCAGAAACTCTACCCGCTGTGCCACCCTGCCCCCCTTAGGTGCGGGGGGTCTGATTGCAGCTGGATGGATAAAGGACAGGGATGAAAAGACAAAAGGCTGCGAAAGGAGGAGTCGAGGAGAGAGTGTAAAGCCAGAGGCACGGATATAGGTAGAAGGGGTCAGGAGAAAGAGGAAAGCAGGGCAATATTGTGAGAGCAAATAGGTGTACATCCAGTGGGGCGCAAGGAAGAGGCGGAGAAAAGGACAGTGTTTGTTGGTTTGTTACCTAAAGTTGGAGCATTCAGTGTTGATACCGTTGAGTTGCAAGCTTCCCAAGCGGAATATCAGGTGCTGTTCCTCCAGTTTGCATGTGACCTCACTCTGCCACTGCTGGAGGCCTGGGACATAAGGATCAGAATGGGAATGGGATAGCAACCAAGAGTTCTCGTAGGGTGTGGCAGACCGAGTTAACGTGGAATGGGAAGAATGGAGGGAAGAATGTGCAGGCAGCGGAGATGAGTTTAAATTGGCATCATGTTCGGCCAAAGATGCCTGTTGCCGTGTTGTACTGTTCTATACGTTCTAAATCCTAGTGATGTTCCTGTGAATCACACAGGATTCACTCCTTTCCACGATATACCCTATGATGAATTGTACATGAAAAATAAAGTCATAAATCGTGACTTTTTGATCCAATGTCTTCCATTCAGTAGTTAATGGTTGTCAAACGTATCAATGGCCTTATTGGGAGCATAAAATATAACATGGAAATGACATAAGCACGAGGGAAAACCATGACCTGAATTACTTAGTTCATGTGACTTCAACAGGAAACGAACAGACATACCACAAAATATTGACAAAATTGCTTTATAAAGGCCATTTATGCAAAGAAAATAGCACACATGGTCCCACCACCAATTTCTGAGCAATTTTAAATTGTCTCAGGAATTATACAAGTGAGTCTGGCGATCTGTGGACATGCTCTGGTGATTGCAGTTTGAAAAAGGATCGAAATTTCAGACTGGGTGACAAATGCTCAAAGGAAAATGGCTGGGACACCAGTGGAGAACAGGAAACGTGTTTTTACAACATTTCAAATTTTGAATTAATTTATCAGTACTGTAATTCAAACTGCCCTTGTTCTCAACGCTTTTTAATGAGACATAATCTTTCCCTGAAGCGCATAATTGCCAAATAATTAGAAATTTACAAGATTAATATCATATAATTCACATAATTGTACATAATTCGACTGGTCAGTCAGAAAATGAGAAGTAATCAGATTAGATCCTTTATAGCAGTTGCGAGCTGGAGCGGGAGCTAGAGTGCCATGATGAACTAACATGGGCGGCAGAGTGGCGCAGCGGTAGAGTTGCTGCCTTGCAGCATTAGAGACCCAGGTTCGAGCCTGGCTACGGGTGCTGTCTGTATGGAGTTTGTACGTTCTCGCTGTGACTACGTGGGATTTCTCCGGGTGCTCCAGTTTCCTCCCACATTTCAACGACGTGCAGGTTTTGGGTTAATTGGCTTCTGTTAATTGTCCTTAGTGTGTAGGATAGACCCTACAGGAATATTTTCAAAGAAAATCCAAGAGCAATCCTTGGTATCCTGCCAACTAATTATCCCTCAACACACCATCACTGAAATAGAACACATAACATGTCTACATGTAGAATATGGCTCTGTACAATCTGAGACATGGAACTCCACCATCGAAACAAAGACAACACTTCAAAAACAAATCTGTGGTTGTGGAGCACTTTGGAGGCTCCAGAGATTACGAACCGTTCTTCAGACAGATTGTAGTAGTGGGGAAAAAGCTGGAAAAAAGGAGGGAGTGAGTCAAAGCCAGGCAAGAGAAACTTAGATACAGAGGAGTTTTTTTTTGGAGATGGGTGGACAAAGGCCAGAGATCAAAAGGAGACTAAAGAGTGGCAGATAAGGAGAGAAATGTAGAGCAAGAGGGAGGGATGCAGGTGGAAGTCAACAATAATTTTCATCAATGTGATTTTTTGTATTTAAATTGACAATAATTTCTGACTAAACTTTACTGTGCGCAGGATGCAGTCTACAAAGTGAAAGTGGTAGAGAGCAAAATAATTTTGGAATGGATTGACTGGGTTTACATTCACTGGAATTTAGAAGGATGAGGGGATCTTATAGAAGCATATAAAATCCTTAAGGGATTGGACAGGCTAGATACAGGAAAAATGTTCCCGATGTTGGGGGAGTCCAGAACCAGGGGTCACAGTTTAAGAATAATGGGTAGGACATTTTGGACTGAGATGATGAAAAACTTTTTCACCCAAAGAGTTGTGAATCTGTGGAATTCTCTGCCACAGAAGGCAGTGGAGGCCAATTCACTGGACCTTTTCAAGAGAGAGTTGGATATAGCTCTTAGGGCTAATGGAATCAAAGGATATGTGGAGAAACCAGGAACGTGGTGCTGGTTTTGGATGATATTGAATGGTTTATTTTCTATGTTTCTAATTTTCCTTGGTTACAGATACAAGTTTCACCCAAGGACATGATAGCACTCTGATTATGGCAACCAGTGGGAAGGTTGCTAGGTACCGATGGCTAAGTGTTAACAGAACAAGCTCACCAAGATCAAACCATCAGTTCGAAGGTGAAACCTAAATTACATGAACATGCTGAGTTTTCTTAAAAAATAAGAATATTGTTTTTCCTTTGTGGAAATACGTGACACAAGTGTGTGATGGGCAATGTGCTCAGAACCTAAACACAGAAAGACACAGGCAGAAGTTTGCTACTTCCTCTAGACTGATAGACCCAAAGGAATGGAAAGTTCAAAACCATTGCCACACTCAGAGACGGCAGATTTATTTTTTCTATTATCTTTGACAAGGTACCTTTGTACAATGTTATTTCATATGCTTTGCTACTAAAATATTAAAACTCTATTACATTTCCTTGTTGATTTTGGGTAATACAGTATTCTGTATTCAATAGAAGATTAAATGGCATTGAACTAAAGCACAAAATACTATGCACTTTAAGATTTCTTATCTACAACACAAATAGTGATCTTCAAGCCTTTACAGGGCAATGGAAAAAGTACTTTAGTGATTACTCTTTAATGGAGAATCAGAATTTCATTACAAGACTAAATTAATCAGCAAATTGCTTCAAGAACATCAGAGCATTTAAAAAAAAATTAGAGTCTGATTTCCTCTTCACATCTTCGAAGATACCCAAACATTGAGAAGGCTTCATTTTGCTTGAAACATTTACATACTGAATGCCTTGTAATGTTCTGGTTTACTGCACCATTTAGCATTCCAAACTTGCTCTCTGAATATTCAATTTACAAAATATTCTCATTAAAAAGAGACAAGACTGAAAAGGGTTCATGTTTATAGTGGATACATGCTACAGAAAGAAGTGTTTGGAGGTTAAAAATCACAAATTAAATAATTGACATTTTACCTTCCATAGAAACATAGAAAACAGGTGCAGGAGTAGGCCATTCGGCCCTTCAAGCCAGCACCACCATTCAACGTGATCATGGCTGATCATCCAGAATCAGTAACCCGTTCCTGCTTTCTCCCCATATCCCTTGATTCCATTAGCCCTAAGAGCTATATCCAACTCTCTCTTGAATACATCCAGTGAATTGGCCTTCACTGGCTTCTGTGGCAGAGAATTCCACAGATTCACAACTCTCTGGGTGAAAAAGTTTTTCCTCAATGGTTCTGGACTCCCCCAAAATCGGGAACATTTTTCCTGCATCTAGCCTGTCATCTGAAGAAGGGTCACGACCCGAAACGTCACCCATTCCATCTATCGAGAGATGCTGCCTGTCCCGCTGAGTTACTCCAGCATTTTGTGTCTATCTCTGAAGGTCTGTCCTGGAACCAGCACTTTGAAGCAATCACAGAGAGAGCTCATCAATGTTTCTATTTCCTGAAAAGATTGAGGAGATTCAGAATGTTGCAGAATACTCTATCATGTGCGTGATAGAGAGCCAACTGACTGGTTAGATCATGGACCAGTTCGCTAAGTCGAATGTGCACAAACGAAGGAGGCTGTAGGACATAGTAGACAATGCTCGCTCCATCATGGGGACTGACCACCCAACTATTGAAGAGACCCACACAATCTTGCTGTCACCATCTGGGGCCCTGAAAACTGCAGCCTCCAGATTCAAGAACAGCATCACCCCAGCAACTATCAGGCTCTTGAACACTGAACAACACTAACCACAACCTCAGCAACTATAATGTATGATGGAGTTAGTTTTGGTTGCACGACAGTCTTAAGTTTTTGCACTATTATGTCTGTTAAATGATTATTAATGTATTATATTATTTATTATTGCATATTTATTTCTGTGCTTTGTATAATTGGCCGATAAAGCTGCAGCAAATAAGAATTTCATTATTCCATTGCCTGCACATATGATAATTAAAAACATGCTTGAATTCATGGCCCTCATCTCTTGGTAAAATTCCTGGTTTGGTTCCTCGTCAGCAGAAACAAATCAGATTTTCAGCCGTTGTAATGGAGTTGCCATCTCTTTCGTGCCAGGTTTGGGGTCAGGATCTTCAAATATCCTTTTGTTCAAGAGGCCAAAGGTCAATATGGTTGGGTGAAGGCAGGAGTGAATTTTCAGCTTTGCTGGCTGCAATAGCCGAGAGGTGACCCTTGAACAATGAGAAGTGTTTGAAGTATTCAGGAACTCACCGTCAGCCGTTATTGTTGGAGAACGATATTGTGCATTGGGATGTGGGTGACGGAAGACTTTGGCCTCGTAGATGTTGGGCATCAAGCCCATCCTCTTGCACATTTCTCTGCACATGTCGAGGATAGCTTGCACCAGAAGGCAAAATCTTAGGACGAGGTGACAACCTTCTCAAAAAGTTGCACCGATTCTTAAGAATCCCTGGTCCTTGACCACTCAAGGTGGAGAAGGAACAGTCCGAATGTGGTTGAGAACGTCAGGCACGTGCATTAAAAGCAAACGAGGCCCTGAAAGAGGCACAAGGTGAGCACCATCTCACAAACCACTCAGCCACACTCCGCCTCTAGGCTCACTCACCTTGGAATCCAAAGCACTGGGGATCAGCAAGCCATCCTCAATCCCAAGGGACCAAGAAGAAAAGGCAGTTGCCAAAATTGCTCAGTGCCAAAGGGGCAAGAGAAAGACAAATCGAGAAGGCAGCTGATTCTGAACACTGTTTATTAAGCCCAGCTGGAAATGTGCATGCATGGATGTTCTCCCTTCCAATAGCCTGCAAATGCATTGCCTGATAATACGGATAGTCCAAGTTCCTACCGAACAAACATATACATGGTTAGCACATTTTGTTCTGCTGCTTTCAGTCCAGTGATCTGGAGATCTATCCTGACCTCTGGCCCTGTGTCCCTAAGGTTAGCATATTTTCTCTGTAGCTGCATGGATTTCCACTGGGTGTCCTGGGTTCCTCCCACACCCCAACAGTGGTGCAGTTGGTATGATGGTTGATAATGGTAAATGACCTCTAGTTCTGGTGGGTGGTGGGAGGGTCAAGGGGGAGTTGATGAACATGTGAGTGAGAATAGTTTCGTGGGCCATAAATGGGGGAAATGGGACTGATGGGGTTATCACAGAATCAACGGGATGAATGGTCAACGTTTACAACATAACCAAATATGACAAAAGATGTAAAAAAAAAATAGTGAGCAAAAAATACATTATGGAACAACACCGAAGTAAAGATTGATGGCAGCCACTATAACTGTAGTTCACGAAGAAACTTGACATTTTCACCTCAGCCATCCACTTCTCACATTCCATCTCCATTGAAAGATGATCAGAATGGGTGAGCAGGTGGGGCCGGAGAGAAGGGGGGTGAAAAATAAAACTGGCAGGAAAATAGAAAAAAATATACCACTGTGTTATCAATATCGACAGTTACATATATTATCTTCCGTGGCAAGATCGTAAACGCTGAAACTCATGCCCACCTTTGGAGTCGTGGCTGATACATCGGCAATCATTTCACACAGTGACAGCGCAAGAGGTGGTGAAAGATGGAAGCTTCGGGGAACCTATAACTTCTTGTAAAGTTAACAAGCCATTAGAACACCCTGGTTACAAATCTTCAAGCAGATCTGCATTCTCACTGTGCACACAGTGGCTTTTGCAGCAGCTGGCATGGCAGGTGGCTTTTGAAACTTGCTTCAAGAAGCAGCGGGGAGACCATTATCAACAAAGCAAAGAATGCAGCTTGCTGGAAATAATAAATAAATATTGCAATCCACTGGTCCATGAGTAAAAGTGGGTAAGAAAGTATCGGCGATCCTCAGAAATGTCTGAATCTATGAACTTCATCAATAAAGGGGCTGTCCCACTGCGGCGACCTAATCCGCGAGTTAAGAAGAGTGTCTTCAACCTTCAAGCTTGAGGGCACTCGCCTGGAAAACCTCGAACTGGATCGACCGTCACCGTCAAAACCGCGAGCTTGATCTGCTTGCGCACACACACAAACACATCGCAAAGGCGGGGGCCAGGAAAAGCGGGGGGAGCGCTGTCTGAAATTCAGGCCCGCGATGAAGAGGAAGGAAAGACGGCTGCACAGTGTATGGTGAGTCCTTTAGAGAGAGCGGGGGAGAGAGAAGGGGAGAGAGAGAGGGGGAAGGAGGGGGGGAGAAGGAGTGGAGACACTTTTAAGAAGTATATTAAAGTTTAGCGGGCATTTTACCAACCGGTCGTTTTTTCTGGGTCCTGAAAACTCCACAGAGCCGATCAAAATGCACGGGTCAGCAAAGGAGATTGCCTACGGCTGCCCTCGACTGCCTGTAACTAAATAGCAACCCCACTCCACTGCACTACAAGTTAAAAAGAACCATGCTGACCAAATTTTACCTGCAGAAAATAGTTCAACATGCTGAAAATTTTTCCACGACCAAGCTGAGGCCGCGAGTATTCAGGAACTTCCCTCGAGCATGAAGGAGAGTTCCAGTGACCTCATAGGACCTCCTAGGATCATGTGTCGACCATGCTGTGAGTTTGAGTCGAGGGCAAACTCGTCTAAACTTGCAGCATAGGTCGCCGCAGTGGGACAGCCCCTGAAGGTGCATTTTCACAGGCAAGTCATACATTAAGATTTTCTTGAAAGAGGCATGATCAATTTGCAAAGAGCATGGCCATATGTAAGCGCAAGAATCTCCCACATTCTTGAGAGAAAAAGGTAGTTCCAAAATTGAGGTTGACTGGATAATCCTCAAGCAATAATTTTGAGAATAAATCAGGTAGAGAGACAAAATATTTCCTCTGGAAAGATTTTATGAGAAATTGTTTGTATTTAATGTATATGGCCTGCCAAGCCAAGTCAATGTACTTTATAAAAATACATCCATATTCCCATGAATATCTGCACACAGTATCATTAATATTGCTTTGTCGTATTTTTTCATCCACAACTTTACGTTCTGCTGTCACTTCTCAGATGCACGGAATGCTTTGTGGAAGTGTCTCCTGAACCTTGGACATCTGCACAGGGAACAACCTCACAACAGTAGCCAACAGCTTCAGAATCAGAGAGTCAACCGGCCCTTCGGCCCAACTTGTGCATGCAGACCATGGGACACAGCTTCACTCGCTTCCTGGAGATATGTCTTCCACTATATTTTAAAATATCCAACATCTCCTCTGCTGATATACCCAAGATATCCCTATTAACTTTCCCCGTGTTCCCTCATCTTCATGTCTTTTTCCAAGGTGAATATAAAGCAGAAATATTCAACTCGAGTGGCTCCACACTTTGAGGATTCCTATTCTCTCCCTGGTTACTATTTTCCTTTAATTGTCTTAGAAAATCTATTTGGATTCTCCTTAATCCTTTATACCAAAGCTATCTCACTTCCACTTTTGGGTTCAAAAGTATTCTCCTGCATCCCTCATACTTCACCACTTGATCTCCTGGGATTCACTTAATCCCAGCTGCTTGTACCTAACCCACACTACCTTCTTTCTTTCTGACCAGAGTCCCATTCTCCTTTGTCATCCAGAGTTCCTTACTCCTACTTTGAAAGTGAAAGTGCCTTTAATAGGGACTTGCAGACCCTGAACTCTCACTATCGCAAACAATCTTCCCCAATCTTTTGCAAACTCCTGTCTAAACCGTCAAAATTAGCCTTGCCCCTATTTAGAACTTCAATTTGTGGACCAGTTCTCTTCTTTTCTTTGAAGATAGAAACAAAAAGCTGGAGCAACTCAGCGGGTCAGGCAGCATCTGTGGAGAAAAGGAATAGGTGACATTTCGGGTCGAAACCACCCAGCAGGAAGAAGGGTCTCGACTCGAAACGCACATATTCCATTTCTCCCGTGATGCTGTCTGACCCACTGAGTTAGTCCAGCTTTTTGCTTCTATCTTCAGTTTAAACCACATCCGCAGTTCCTTCCCTTTGACCTCACCCATGGAATGCCCTCTATACATTGCATGAGGAAACTTTCACTTAAACAATTCCACCCCATCCAAGCCCTTAAAGCCGTGGTAGTCCCACTCCATATTAGGCGAGCTAAAATCCCCCACTTTGACCACCTTTTTATTCCTGCAATGCCACTGCATATTATGCCACTTCTGTCACAGATAAAAGTTCATCGCATCACTTAGAGTCCGGAGTTTAGCATTAGCAACAACACAGAACTCAAAAAACACAATTGAAATTCAGTAAAAGCTTCTGCATTGCAAGTTTTACAGTCACTCTGTGATGTTTACATTTCATTCCAAATTTGATTGATCAATTCACTTAATTTAAATATACCAGGTGCAATAGAAGGGTTTAAACATGTTTGAGATTCATTAATCCCTGGAATATTCGTCAAAGTGCATGCCGATCATTTCCCTATACACCTAAAATATGTACATAATGAGCTTTGCGCACTTAGAGGCAATTTCCATTTGCATATGAGAAAAAAAAAGAATCATTTTTGAAGATCATCAGCTGGAAATTTCTGAGCACATTAAAATCCAGGGATAGAGGATCGGACACTAAGAGGAAGGCTGGGGGTGGTGGATCCCGGCATTTTTTTGAGATGAGGGTGGACTCGTGAGGACCAGGGACAGGAATAGCAGATTCGTAGGTGGGCTGAGATCAGGGAACGGCTGGGCTGCGTATGGGTGTAAAGTTGGAAGATGAGTGCCAGAAATCACATCAAGACACAAAGTCGCAACACAAGCCAGGTGACACAAGTCAGAACATGCCTGGTTACATTTCCAAAGTGAGCGTAACAACTAACAAATAATCTTAAATCGAGTCATAGTCATAAGGCAAGGAAAAAGGCTCCTCAGCCCACCTTGCCCATGACGACCAACATGCCCCATGTACATTGTCCCACACACCTGTGTTTGGCCCATATCCCTCCAAACCATATACCTGTCTAAATGTTTCTTAAACATTGTGATAGTACCTGCCTCAACCACTGACATATACAGCTCGTTCCATATACCTACCACCCTCCGTGTAAAAAAAATACCCCTCAGTCTCCCATTAAATCCCCCCCCCCCCCCCCCCTCCCCCCCCCCCCCACCAATCCTAAACCCTATGTATTCTGGTTCTCGATTCCCCGACTCTGGGTAAATGACTGTGCATTTATCAGATTCTTCCTCTCATCATCTTATACATGTTAATGAGTAATCAAAATAGTCTTTATAGAATTTTACTCTGGAAAAAAAATCAATTTTCAATTACATAATACTGGGGGAAAAAGATTGCAGAATGCGACTGAATTTCTAGGCATGTATTAATTTGTAAACATTATCAGTTGACTCAATTCTTGTGTTTGTGTCTCTTTGCTAAAAGCCGAGTGCCTATCAGGGAAGCAAACATCGTTAATTTATTATTTTTCATTCATTCGTTTCAAGGAGCTTTAAAGTCGCACAGATATTTGAAGGCAGGAACATTGAATGCAGATTGAGCAGGAAAAGTGGCCAAACTATTTTTCTAGTTTGGTTTAGAGATATAGCACGTAAACAGGCCCTTCGGCCCGCAGAGTACGTGCCGTCCAGCGATACCTGTACAATAACATTATCCTACGCATATTAGGGACAATTTACAATTTTACCAAGTCAATTAGCCTACAAACCTGAATGACTTTGGAGTATTCAAATCTTTTGCAGCAACTTTTTAAGATAAAAACAGAATAAAAGATTTTGAAAGGGAATCTTTTTCCTCCCCTTCTTGTGTGAGATTGCCAACAACAATTAGAATACAGTGTGCAGGAAGGAACTGCAGACCCTGGTATAAACCGAAGATAGAAACCGAAGTCTCCAGCTGAAACATCATTCATTCCCTTTCTCCAGAGATGCTGTCTAACCTGCTAAATTACTCCAGCATTTTGTATCTATCTTTAATTAGAATACAATTCTAAGGGCACGGACTGAGAACAATGACAGATAAAGCCAGGCTCATGTCATCTTCAGAAGGAATCTGGCCGGAAGTTTTGCTGAACACCTTCGCCCAGTCCGCCTGGATCTATCTGATCTCCCGGTTGCCAAACACTTTCATTCTCCTTCCCACTCTCACATTGACCTTACTGTCCTAGGCCTCCTCCATTGTCAGATTGAGACTAAAGGCAAATTGGAGGAACAGCATCTCATATTTCACTTGGGCAGTTTACAACCCAGGAGTGTAAATGTTGACTTCTCTAACTTCAAGTAACCCCTGCATTCCCTCTCTCCCCATCCCTCCCCCACCCAAGTCACACCAGCTTTTGTTCTTACCTAGCTACAGCTAAGAATGACCTGTTTCCTTTGTCAATTGTTACCTTTGAACATATCTTTCATTCATTTGTTCTACATTTCTCTACATCATCGTCTATATCTCTCATTCCCCATTCCTGTGACTTTCAATCTGAAGAAGGGTCTCAACCCGAAAGGTCACCCATTCCTTCTCTCCATAGATGCTGCCTGTCCCACTGAGTTACTGCTTTGTGTCTATCTTCAGAAAGAATCATCTGGGAGAGATTGTTTATTTCACCGAGTCTGCTGAAGTTTACAACCTTAACATGGAAACTTAGTAGTCCACATAGCTCAGTGTCACTTACATACAATGTTTACCCTGAGGGCCATCAGCGAGCCGGAGATTGCATCTTCCTAAATACATTATTTAGTGCAACCAAATTAATCTGCCACTTTTGGACACAACTGCAATTTATTATCAAGAAAAAGGACACTGTTCCATCTGCATTGTAGGGCGTTTTTAATGAGCATAATTTAATCAGGTGATGTTTTGGGTCGGGGCTGAAGAAGGGTCCGACCCAACACCTCACACATCCCTTTTCTCCAGGGATGCTGCCTGAACTGCTGAGTTACTCCAGCACTTTGTGTGTATCTTTGGAATAAACCAGGTCTTTGGTTCCACATTTCAAAACATAACGTGTGCCCATGCTCAGGGTGAATACAACCAAGCATTCACCATCAGAGTGGAAGGAGTGAGGTTTTCTAGTAAATCACAATGACATTCATTATCAATGAAGTCTGTACGTTGTGAGCTTCTGCGAGTCATATAAAAAGCGCTTCACTTCATACAAGTCCACAGATAAAGCCATACCCAGCAATGCCCTCATCCTGATGGCAACCTTCATGTGTGGCTGCATCAGGCTGTGCTTAGAGCCAAAGTACACGGGCACCAAGTGTCATTACCTACTGTGGTTCCACCTGTCCCCGGTGTTGCAAAGGATGGATCTAGTACTGATGCCAGGCAATATGCCAGTCAGCATCACTTGTCCTTTTTGGAAAAGTATTTCCAGACAAACACCTTTGCCCAGGTGTCCATCGGGCTGCAGTCAACACGGAACCTCCTGCAGGCTCTGCAGAACAAGGGCTTGATGGATCCTGTGGGGTGGTTCACTGAGCAGACTGTCCAGGTTATTCAGTTGAAATCCGTCATTGCCGCAACTCACCAACAAGTACCAAGACCTTGCTTTGTTGATGGTGAGAGAGGTATTCCTAGTCAGGTCCTTCCTGTGGATGTCGGAGTCTTACTACCGATGCATGCTGCCCTTGGGCCGGCTGCTATGGAGTGGAGACAGTTGCTCACCTCTTTGCAGAGGATGGATTTGCAAAGAGGGTCTGGGAAATGACGCAAGGGTCCTTGTCACAGTTTATCCTGAGCAGCTCCTTAACAGAGGACTCATTGATTTACAGGCTGTTCTGAGGGACACAATGGAGACAGACATCAAGTGCTGCTGGAAGATCAACTCGGTGGAAGACGCTCATGGGCCTGCACGAAACATGTTGAGCTCCCAGGACAGCAAAGGGTCCGTCAGGGAATGTTGCCAACTGGCCTTTTCCAGACTGCAGGAGTACGCGCCGAGGGAATCACTGAAGCTTGGTGCAGCCCAACGCCAAGCCTCTGTGGGGGAGGCCAACAGACCCCAATCTACTGTTCTTCTGCTGCTGGACATTGGGGTGCAGGGTCTGGTGGGGACACCCCTCAACAAAGGGATATCACCCCAGGGGGCCACATGAGTGGCAATGGTGTGTTGTTTAGAGACGGGTGCAATCACCACAGATATAGGCACCACTGAATGTAAAGACACTGACATTATATGAAGCATTTTTTTGCACAGTTTTGGTTATGTTTTTTTTTTAAAAATTCTGAATGAAGTTTATTTTGGGAAAAGGAAATATTATAAAAGCATTTCAAAACCATCACAAGTGTGAAGGGGTCAGGCAGCAGATAGGCCAGCCTGTGGGGCTGAGACCAATGACTGCACTGCGCAGGCCCATTAAAAGTACTTCAGTCCTCCTGCCGACACTCACGTCTGCGGACACTGCAGAGAGAAGAGTTTCAGCGACTGCCCATCCCACTTAAGGAATACCTTACAGTTGAACATGGGAGGAAAGTCGCAGTTCCGCTCAAGGCTGGCAAATTCTGCCTGGTCGGATTTCCAAGTGGGCATCTGGGTCCGACAGGGGATGCAGACGCACGCCTGCAGCAGCAAAGTAAAATGGAGCGATAGGCCAAAACAGCAGCTTCTTAAAATCACTGCTGAAGACTTCTACAAGAAGATGTTTCTGCTTCTAATTTAGCAATGCCTTCACACGTCTCCTCTCACCTTATCCTATTTCCGCTTGCTCATGCAGCTGCTGTGATTTATTGGCAAATCTGAAAATGTGGACTCTGCGTCAAGTGAAGCTATGTTGAGAACCACTCCCACTGCCCCGGGCGAGATCTGAATCGATGAAAATATTTGCTCTCCCCACATCAGGCAGAAAGCTTATCTGGAGAATGTAGTTAGTTCACCATTGTCCTTTCATGCCTGCGACTGGAGACTGCGACCGATTGCAAATTCAACATGACATTGATAGTGTGCACACAGCCCTGGAAAGGCACGACTCTTGCCCTGAACAGACCCAGGTAACACTTCAAACCCCCAGGGCCTCAATAACATGCATGAATTGGCAGAGGCTTGAGTTACATCTGAATGATCACAGACACAGCCACCTGCTACTGATTTTAGAGGGAATAGCAATTGTAAACTGTCCAGCATGAGCAAGGGTTGTGCATTATTTAAATATGAATAAAAAGGGAATGTGTAGGAAGGAACTGCAGAGGCTGGTTTACAACGAAGATAGACACAAAGTGCTGGAGTAACTCAGTGGGACAGGCAGCATCGCTGGAGAGAAGGAATGGGGTCTGAAGAAGGGTCTCGACCTGAAACATCACCCATTCCTTCTAATCAAAAAGGAAGGTTCTTTTTCCCGCAACAAAATGGCAGCACCTTTCCAAAAATAAATGTAATTTTTACATGAAAATATCACTGCAACAACATCAATCTTACTTTTGAACATGAAAATATGATATGATTTACCTCAATGATGTAAAGTAACAGATTTAGGAGGGGATATATTACAGTTAACAGACCTTGGAATATCTTAATGCCACATGGATACCTTCAGTGCATTTTTTGTAGACAGAGTCATAGAGTGATACAGTGTGGAAACAGGCCCTTCAACCCAACTTGCCCACACCGGCCAACATGTCCCAGCTACACCAGTCCCACCCGCCCGCGCTTGGTCCATATCCCGCCAAACCTGTCCTATCCATGTACCTCAACTACCTCCTCTGGCAGCTAGTTCCATACACCCATCACCCTTTGTTTGAAAAAATTACCCCTCAGATTCCTATTAAATCTTTTCCCCTTCATCTTGAACCTACGTCCTCTGGTCCTCGATTCCCCTACTCTGGGCAAGAGACTCTGTGCATCTACCCGATCTATTCCTCTGATGAAAAATGGCCCCCTATATTCTCACTCTATGCCTCCTTCCAGTCAGCCAATCTTCTATATATGCTAGTGTCTTGCCTTCAATACCACTGACTCCTATCTTATTTAGCAGCCTCACATGCAGCATCTTATCAAATCCATTAGCCTTTCATATTTTATGAGTCTAGCCAATATGTCACCCACCTATGTGATGACTTTAAACAGCCTCTTCGGTTCACAGCATTTAAGATCATGAATAATAAATGCCAGCATTGCCATTGGCATGCTGATCACATCAACAACTTAAACAAAAAGTCAGTCTTAGATAAGTAGATTATATCTCGAGAAGCTGGGGAGTTCGACAGGAAAGTGCATGATACACCAGCAGCATGAATAAGGATGTCTCAATCAATGGTGTGAAATGCGACGAGGGTGCGAGGAGGTTGCGGGGTGACTTGGATAGGTTGAGTGAATGGGCAGACGCATGGCAGATGCAGTATAATGTGGATAAATGTGAGGTTTTCCACTTTGGCGGCATGAACAAGAAAGCAGATTATTATCTCAATGGTGTCAGATTAGAAAAAAGGGAAGTGCAACGAGACCTGGGTGTCCTTGTACACCAGTCACTGAAAGTAAACATGCAGGTACAGCAGGCAGTGAAGAAAGCTAATGGCATGTTGGCCTTCATAATGAGCGAATTTGAGTATAGGATTAAAGAGGTCCTTCTGCCGTTGTACAGGACCCTGGTAAGAACACACCTGGAGTATTGTGTGCAGTTTTGGTTTCCTAATTTGAGGAAGGACATCCTTGCTATTGAGGCAGTGCAGCGTAGGTTCACGAGGTTAATCCCCGGGATGGCGGGACTATCTGAGGTAACTATATGAGGCGGGACTATGTGAGATAAGATTGGAAAGTAGAATGAGAGTAAAACTGAGTGATGTCAGTCAGTTGTGAGGAGTGTGGGGCGGTAGGAGGATGAACTGGGGTAATGTCTCCAGTGCCTTAAATGTCAGCAGCAGGAGGCACAAAGATGGTTGGGCGAGGAGAGGAGAGGAACGTTGGTCCACGGGAACTGCTCCAATACATCGAGTGGGCGGGCCGATCGGACTTTGGACCATGAATAATGGCGCCAAAAGTGGTGGTGCCCGCATGTGTAATATATGCAAAAAGATGCAATTATGCAAAAAATAATTCACTGTGCAATGGCGTACGTGAATTTAGGTTGCAACAGGTAAACAGGTTGCAACTCTGGTTTCTGGAAGCCAGCCGAGAGGTTGCCTGATATGAAGCATTCAAATTGTAAAGGAACTGAGAACATACTGTAAATGTGGAACTGTTGCACCTCGTGAGCTGAAACAAGGGACCATAAAAGTGTGTTAGCCATTAGTTGGCCAGAGTGTGCTCAATCGGCCTCCCACCCACATTCACTCTCGGCCCTTTTGGTGCCTCTTGGATCCAGTTGTCCACAAGGTCTGGCTTCATGAAGTGTGTTGCTGCCAAATGCATCAACGTAATCTTTAAAATGGCCTTGACATTTTAAAAAAGTGTTCAAATTTGGCTTAATAATGGCTACAAAATGAGTAAATACTAACTTCCCAATAACCATCAGGCTATTGAACACTACAAATTCCAAGTAAACCATGAACTACCTTGATTGCACTTGGAACTTAGGGCTTTGTTTATTCGTCTTTGCATTATATTGCTTTTTTCATATATGCATTGAATTTTGTTTTGTTTATTATGGTGTCTACTGAGTACTATGTTTACATATGTGTAGAAAGACCTGCAGATGCTGGTTTAAATTGAAGATATAGACAAAAAAGGCTGGAGTAACTCAGCGGGACAGGCAGCATCACTGGAGAAAAGGAATGGGTGACATTTCGGGTCGAGACCCTTCTTCAGACTTACATACTGCATCTGTTGTGCTGCTGCAAGTAAGAATTTCATTCTTCTGTTTTGGGACATAAAGAACTCTTGCCACTCTCTGCTCTTGATTCTTGAATCAGAAATGGAACTGGATGCAGCCCGTGTCAGTGCTCAGTGGGAGGTCACTGCACTGTCAACTGCATGGAACGAGTGGGCAGAGAATCAGTTCCATCCAGCACATAAGTGAGGGGTGCAGTGGAGATTTCACCAGAGCGCTTGGATTGTAAGTGCTTGGAGTGCCTCATGGAGTAGGTGAAGCGAAACTGTAGATGCATCTAACTGGATTTTAAACAAGCACCTGACAGGGAACAAAATAGATTAAATCTGAAGGGTCCCGACCCTGATACGTAACTCATTAAGTCTGAAGAAAGGTCTCAACCCGAAACATCACCCATTCCTTCTCTCCAGTCAAGCTGTCTGTCCCGCTGAGTTACTTCAGCATTTTGTGTCTAAAACAGATTGAATGATACGTTGACAGAGTTTGTCAAATGATTGGTCACACCAATCTAAGATTCTTTTCTTAGAATCACATTTAACTTTCAAGGGGCTTGGCTTTGGAATGTGTTTGGTGCCGACAATTTTTCGACAAACCATGGGTCAAAGTATTCGTTTCTGGTGATGCTTGGCTAAATTTGAACAAGTGACATGTGTTACTTTCATTAGTGTCATTGATGGCAGTAAATTAGCAATAGAATTGTTTCTTAACCACCATGGAAAAAGGTTAGCTTTAAATCACGACCGCAGTGAGGGCTTCCATGGGTGGGAAATTCAATGAGCAACATGAGACAAATGTGAAAATGTTAAAGAAAATCATTTGGCCACTTTTCTATCAGACTAGAGTTTAATCAATTAAAACCATCCCTTTATTGTACTTTTCGGTTTATTTTATCGCAATTGCCCTTTTTAGTAAGTCGTGAGTCCTGACGAGCCGTCATTGCGCACATTGTTTATTTCCATTTTGTCACGCACAATTGTCCACAATGACTATGTATGAGTATTTAACTATTTTAACAGACATTTCTTTTCTCAGAACCACTTTTACTATTATTGCCGTCTTTCCAAGTGTCATAGACCGACAAAAGACAAGTGCTGACCTGAATAATAAGAGGGTAATTGTTCCAAATAGGCAAGATTAGGATCAGCTTCAGGTCTAACAGCTCCACACATGACACGTCAATAAAATGCTTGATTTTGCCCAGCCCAGTCCTCCACCCTGGTATTGGAGGTCTTTAGTGATATGGGTGAAAATCTGAAGATACCTGGGCACATGATACATGGCAGAGAAAATATTTTGGGGAATACCTCTGGGAAAGGATGGAAGGGATGAAGTTAATAAGAAGAGCTGTTTTTTAAAAAATTATTTTAAGTACTATTAGTGCAAAGAGTCTTTTAATATTTCCAAATGAATGGAATGGAAGGGCAACTGGTCAGTGGCAACTCTCTGCGTGCTGGCCCAGGGCAAGTAACTCTATAGTCTGATACAATTGCCCCACTCCTTTTAAATCTCTTTTTTACCTGTAAATCGAGTGTTATTTCGAGTTGTTCTAATAATGGTCTGACATTGGAGTTTGGCTTTGGAACGGTTGTGTTTTAATGCTGACAAACATATTCTGCATTCTGTATCTTTCCCGGCGCTCAACCGATTGCACTTGGGTTTGGCCTGGTTGTATGGGCGTGATTGAGTTGATGGTGTTCCCCGGTGAGAGCGAGGAGGGAGCCGCAGGCAATCGGCGAGAACGTGGTGAGACGTTGGAGAGTGAGGGGACCGCCAGAGAGTGAGGTAGGCCATCGAAGAACGAGCAGGGTCGTTGAAGAACAAAAGGTCTGTCAAAGAGCGAGAAAGGTCACTGGAGAGCGAGGGGAATGCCGGAGACTGGGGAGGGCAACAAGAGAATGAATGGGGAGCTGGTGGGGAACCGCCAAGAATAATCGGGGACACAGTTGGGGGGGGGTGGGGGGCTGCTGCCACATACAATGGCAGGCAGTAGATACAGGACTTTTGGTGAACCTTTGTAACTTTGTCGGTGCCAAAACGTGGAGGCACTTGTGTACTGCTGAGGTGAGGTCAGCTACATGGTTTAATTGTATCGTATGCAAAACAAAGCATTTCACTGTACCTCAGTACATGTGGCAATAAAGTATCATTGGATCATTTCGTAGCATGCAAAACAAAGCATTTCACTGGACTACAAGTGACTATAATAAACCAAACCATAAACCAACTGGTTTAGTTATTTTGCAGCCAAAACAATTCCTATATTATCGCTTTTCTGTTCAACCCTACTAGTTATTTCAGAGTCATCCAGAGATACTCTATCTCCCAGCTTCTTTGCTTCATCACAAGTGAACCATTTCAATCGTCCTCCATTAGCCTCTTCAACTTTTCAGTCTCAAACCTAAGTTAGAAGATTACAATGGAAGCTTACTATGCCCAGCAAACCAAATTATCCCAAGGTTCTCTGTGCTTGTCCTTGGACATGGATCCTTCTGCAGCTTCTCATCAAACTTCGTGCCGTTTATGAATTTGCAGAGACCAGCCTTCTGTTCAGTGACCTGTACTGTGAACTGCCAGACCTCCATTCCCTGCTCCCACACTAATTGGTTTACAGCATTGGGGGAGGCCATATGATAAAATACAACAACTGTCAATCTCCTCACCATCTTATCATTTAATCAGGGCCATTGCAGTCCCTCCCTCTCTTCTTTGACCTTAAATGTATTTCATCTAGTCCTGAAGAAGGGTCTCTACCCAAAACGTGAATCATTCCTTCTCCCCAGAAATGCTGCCTGTCCCGCTGAGTTACTCCAGCATTATGGGTCTATCTTCCAAGTATTTATCCACTTTAAGTGCATCAGATGTTTTTATTGCTCCTGATCAATTTCAACCCATCCAAAACCTGCATTACAGATGCCTTTAATGTGTCTCCAACTACACCTTCTTGTTTTTAATAAAGATTGTTACAAATTGCTTATTTCATGTCTCAACCGCATCTCAGCCTTTTTGCTGTTCTTTGCATATGGAATATTTCTGGATTGCTTTTGTGTTTGCTGTCATCTTTTCTCATGCATTGTCTCTTATTTCCAATTTTACTTCCTCTCCGAGCCTTCTGTAATGAATCTGATTCTTGACAACTTGACATCTATCATATATATTTTTTTCAGCTCAATTTTACTTTCTGTCTTTTTTGTTATTCTGAGAGCTCTGGCTTGCATTCCTTTATCTTTCTGCCTCATGGGAATGATAATGGATTATGGATGAAACATCTCCATCCTAAAAGGCTCGCCATTGTTCAATTACAGTTTTGCTTGGCATGCTTTAATTCCAATTTAGTTTAGCCAGCTCTCTGTTCCCATTCCAATAGAATTGGCCTTTCTCCAATTGACTGCTTTAACCTGGACTGATCAATATGTTTTTAATGTTTTTACAATGTCAGAGTGAGGCCCAGTGCAAATTGGAGGAACAGCACCTCATATTTCGTTTGGGCAGCTAACCCCCCCCAGAGGAATGAATATTGACTTCTCTAACTTCAAGTAACCCCTGCTTTCCCTCTCTCTTTCTCTCTCTTCCTTCCCCTTCCCTCTCTCTTTCTCCCCCTTCCCAGTTCTCCGACCGGTCTGACTATCCCCTTGATTAAATACTATCTCTGTGTGCTTCGTCATCACCTTCTTCTAGCTATCAATGATCTATTCCATATTTTCCTTGCACCTCATCCCCCTTGATGTCACGTTTTCACACCTTACACGTCCTTATCTCGGTATCTCCCTCTCCCCTGACTCTCAGTCTGAAGGAGGGTCTCGAACCCGAAACGCCACCCATTCCTTCCATCCTCAGAAGCTGCCCAGTTACTCCAGCATTTTGTGTCTGTCTTCGGTGTAAACCAGCATCTGCACTTCCTTCCCACACATGTTTTTATCTTTCTCTGGAGCTGCAACATTACATTTAACACTCTGCTTATTTTCTCTTTTGTTCTATCTGTTGTACTCATGCATGGTATGATTTGCCTGGATAAAATGCAAAACAAAGTTATTCTCTCCACCTTGGTACGTGACAATAATCAACTAATACTACCCCTTTCCATTATGACCATTAATATGATTGAAGGTATTATGACTGCTGTTTCCCCAGTACTCCCCCATTGTTACTTGCAACTCGTCTTCTCTCCTCAGATCCAACCTGCTATTTATAAAAATAATAATTCTCTGCTTTTCAATACATTTGCTCTCAATCCAAATATTCTTGTACTCCACCGTCTTCCCATCATCATCACTTCCTTCTCGAATGAAGAAGTTGCTCACATTCATAGCCGAGCCCATCAGCTCTTTTGTCATTCAATCACATCTTGGCAAATCATAACCTTAACTTCAGCTATTCAACTTGGTTCAATAATTCAATGCTCTTGCCCCAATGATCCCAGTCCTGCAATTTCCAAGAAATGAGTTCTGAATGTTTTTGCAGAATGTTTTTACATTTACTAATATTGTTTGAAAAGGTGTTCCTGGAGTACAATCCTGAATAGCCAAGCATTAATATTGTTATGCACCATTTTTTCTGGAAATATCCAGCAGTCTCTTCCTCCCTATCCATTCAATCGACTCCTTTAATAAGATGAAAACCCTCAGTTGGATCAGCCCTACATCTTCTACCCTGTGGGGTATACAAGCATAGTCCATGCAATTTTTGTGATTTAACTCTAGCCCACGAATCAGAATTGCTATCTCTTCAACACCATGATATCTGCTCTGTGGTGAGGTGCTCAGAATGAATACAGCTGAGATTTTCCAGTCTTTTACATTCTCGATTCTTTCAGATAAAAGGTAACATTCTATTAGCCTTTGGAAAGATCTTTTTAAATCTTGTCCTCCAGATTTCAGCGATTTCTCCTTTTTGATCCTTAATATTTTTACTTTGCTGGACAATTTGGACTTTGACCATTTCAAAAATATTATGTATTTTTAAATATCTATCTTCAGTTTATGACCTCAATCTTCCACAGATTGAATTCCAATTGCCTTCTCATATCTATCAATGGAACTTTTTTAAATTCAATTTTCTGCTTCCATTGATGTTATCTTGTTGTGTTAATTAAGGATGATAAGCAACTTTTTTCTCAACGCAGTCATTTATAAACGGCACAAAGCTAACACCAAAGAATAGATTCCTGGGATGCGAGTCACATATTGCCAGTTTATTTTGCCCCATTACCCCTATTCCATCTTTCTTAACTGTCTAACCCAATTCCCTCCCCACATCAGCCTAACAAGTAAGTAAGTAAGTTTATTGACCAAGTATTCACATACAAGGAATTTGCCTTGGTGCTCTCCCACAAGAAACAATATGACATATAGTGACAGTTACGAATGACTCAGAAAACACTGTTTTAGTGGAATCCTATTAAATCTCAGAGTCTTTAAATACATTTCTGTAAAATTGCCAAACAATTGGCAAGGAGGAAGCCAAGGAACCTTTAAGTCACAATGACGACAATCTTACATTTTAGGGCTAAAACGCTTCTTAGTTTTAGTTTTTGTTTTAGAGGTATAGCATGGAAACAGGCCATGCAGCCCATCTAGTCTGCGCTGACCAGCAACCCCTGTACACTAGTTCCATCCAACAGATTAGGGACACTTTACAGAAGCCAATTACCTTGAAACCTGCACGTCTTTGGAGTGTGGGAGGAAACTGGAGCACCCGGAGCAAACTCATGCGGTCACAGGGAGAAGATACAAGCTCCGTTTCTATAAGCACCTGTAGTCAGGATAAAACCCGGGTCTCTGGTGCTTTAAGGCACTGTGCCATCCCAAATGGGGCGATTTTAAATGGTTAACTAAACTACTTTGTGCCTCGATGCTTGCTGCAATCTGTGAACGTGATGAAAGACAATCTGATCAGAAGTGTTTTCTCACAGCATTTTGTGAACACTGCAATAAAACTCCTGCAGGCCATCTGGATTCAAGGAGGAGGCAGTTCCAATTAGAGACCAATGATCTGCAGGCTTTCTCTGACACAAGAACAGTACATGAGCCAATGTACGTGAGCCAATGTACATTTGAGAATGATGTTAACTGCATGTGAACCATGCATTGAAGGGTCATGGGTTCAAAGTGATTTCATGATACCCTAAATCCAGAATAGGAGGCTGAACATGCTCAATAAAAAGTTTTAATGTCATAGAGCCGTACAGACCAGAAACAGGCCCTTTGGCCAAACTCGTCCATGCCGACCAGAATGCCCCAATCACGATAGTCCCACTTGTCCATGTTTGGCATATATTGCTCCAAGCCTTTCCTATCCATGTACCTGTACAAATGTGTTTTGAATGTTATTAAAGTACCTGCCACAACTACCTTCTCTGGCAGCTCGTTCCATATACCTACTACCCTCTGTGTGAAAAAGTTACCCTTCAGGTTCCAAATACCTACTACCCCTTGTGTTTTAAAATTATGTCCTCTGTCTTGATTCCCCAACTCTGGGTAAATGACCCTGTACATTCAATTCCCCTCATCACTCCAAGAAATAAAGTCCTAGCCTGCTGCACCACTCCCTAAAGCTCAGGCCCTCAGGTCCTGGCAATATCCTTGTAAATCTTCTCTGCACTCTTTCCAACTTAACAATATCCTTCCGATAGCAGGGAGAGTAAACCTGAATACTCCAAATGTGGCCTCATCAACGTGTAGGAAGGAACTGCAGATGCTGGTTTCCACCAAAGATAGATGCAAAATGCGGAAGGAACATCTTCTGACTGAAATGTCACCCATTCTTTCACTCCAGAGATGCTGCCTGCGTCGCTGAGTTACTCTAGCATTTTCGGTCTATCTTTGGCCTCATCAATGGCATGTACAATTGTAATGTGAAACCCAACTTCTACAGGAAAGTACTGCAGATGCTGGTTCACACCGTAGACACAAAAATGCTGGAGTAACTTAACGGGACAAGCAGCATCGCTGGATAGAAGGAATGGGTGATGCTTCAGGTCGAGACCTTTCTTCAGACTGAGCATCAGGGGAGAGGGCTACAGAGCAAATTAAGTGTAAGATCAAAAGAGAAGCAGATCAACGAAAATGTAGAATAGAATATTGTCTCTTCTTGGAGAGAAGGTGAAAACAAAGCAGACAGATACTATATAAGCAGGGGAACAATCAGACTGGTTGGAGAACTGGGAAGAGGGAAAGATGGAGAGTGAGGGAAAGCAAGGGTTACTTGAAGTTAGAGAAGTCAATATTCTTGCCGTCGTGGTGTAAGCTGCCCAAGTGAAATTTGAGGTGCTGTTCCTCCTATTTGCGCTGGGACCTCACTGACAATGGAGGAGGCCCAGGACAGAAAGGTCAGTGTGGTCAGTGTTCAGCCACCGGAATACATTTCTGCAAGTTTGTAAGGGTCCCTGGAGATATGCCAGATTTCCTCAGTCTCCTCAGGAAGTAGAGGCATTGTCATGCCTTCTTGATTATCACATCAACGTGTATGGTCATTGGTAATATTAACACCAAGGAACGTGAAGCTCTCAAGCCATTTCCACATCTGCCCCATTGATGACGAATTGGGGCATGTAATCCACCATGCTTCCTGGAGTCAACAACTAGCTCCTTCATCTTGCTGACATTGAGGGAAAGATTATGGCTCTGACACCATGCCATTAATTTCTCTGTCTCTTTCCTGTACGCCATCTTGCCATTATTTGTGATTCGGCCCATCACATTGAAGACATCTGCAAACTTGTAGATGGAATTAGAGCCAAATTTGGCCGTACAGTCACGAGCGTTAAGGGAGTATAGAGGGGGACTGTGAATGAATCCATGCGGGGCAACGATGGTGAAGGTTATTGTGGAGGAGGAATTGTCAGCATTCCTCACTGGTTGTGAACTGTGGTTCAGAAAGTCAAGGATCTACTGGCAGAGGGTGGGGGTGGGGGGGGGGGCTCATTTCTCAGGCCCAGAATTTGGAGTTGAGTTGGATGGGATTATGGTGTTGAAGGCAGAGCTATAGTCGATAAATGGGAATCTAATGAAGGATTCCTTGTTATCTAGGTGTTCCAGAGATAGGTTTAGAATTAGAAGAGATTGGGAACAAGAACTAGCTATAAAAATCTCGAAAGAGAGTTGGGATAAACACTGTTAAAATATGTGCATAAATGCTCGATCAATGTAAGACATATTCTAATCCAATTTAAAATCCTACACAGATTATATTATTCGAAAACTAAAATAAGTAAAATCTTTCCAAATGTTTCACCCATTTGTGATAAATGTCTATCCCAAGCAGCAACTAAGGCACATTCCTTTGTTTTTTGCATAAAAATCCCGAAATGTTGGAAATAAATTTTTGACATTTTTACAAAATTATTTAAAATAAAATTGAAACCGAACACAGAATTGATTATTTTTGGAACATTGGAAGTCGGCTCTGAGCTGACTTTGTTCCAAAAGAGTTTCCTTAATTATGGCTTAATAACGGCAAAAAACTCATACTTAAATTCTGGAAAAATGCTCCCACACCAACGGTAAAATTGTGGATTTCAAATATGTCCGAAATGCTACACCTAGAAGATATGAGATTCCTCCTAGCAGGCAAATCAGACCAATTCCAAAAGATTTGGTCTCCATTTATCGACTTATTACAAGCATAGGGTGCAACATAACTTTGAAAATAAACGGTTTCAGCACCTGGTGAGGGGTGTGTAAAGATATGATGTAGGTACATCCCTTTTATCTTATCTTACTTTCTTATATTTTCTTTTTTCGCTTTCCCTTTTTTAATTTTATTTTTTACTCTTTCTCGCATTCCACGTCTTTACAGGCTCTTCCTTTTCACTTTTTCACGCACCTACTATCTTATCTAACTTTCCCTATTTTTCTTCTTCTTCTTTCTGTTACTTTCCTATTATTAAAGTTTAAAACAAGAACTGGTACATGAAATGTATTATGTTATTTTTGGCTTATACTATTCTTAATGGCTCTGCAAAGTCTTTGATAGATTTCTTGTACCACTGGGAGCGAACCTCACGATTCATCCATGGTTTCTGGTTGGGGAACACACGTATAGTCTTCTTTGGTACACAGTCGTCTACAGACATGCTGATAAAGTCTGTGACCGCAGCAGCATGTTCATCTAGATTAGCCACAGATTTCTTCAATACGGACCAGTACGCCAACTCAAAACAGTTGTGATTCTGTGCCAGATCCTCCCGTTTCAATTTCAGTTTGTAAGCAGATGGAAGCAGCTAGGTAATCAGATTTGCCAAGGTGCAGTCAGGGAATGGAGCGCTATGCGTTTCTGATGGTGGCATAGCAGTGGGCGAGGTTTCTGATGGTGGCGTAGCAGTGGGCGAGGGCCTCTGATTGGGCAGGAGATGTGTTGATAGTGTTTTGGTAGCAAGCTCCTGAGGTTGCCCTGATTGAACTCCACGCCTATTGTGAACAAGGCTTTGGGTACTCACACCTTGCACTTATCTACATTAAACTCAATTAAGAATTACTTATTTTCCCAGCTGATTAAGATCCTGCTGTATTTTTTTTAGAGCCATCTTTGCTATCTAAGATACCGCCCACTTTACTGTCATCTGCAAACTTGCAAATCATACCTTGTGCATTCTCATAACAATTTGATGATTGTTAACAGTGCATACATAATACATGGTAGGCCTTTTGGAAGATAGATAATTAGACTTGTGTACTTCATCCACACTTTAATTTCAAGTATAATTTTAATCCTTCACATTCCTTCATTACCTCTGCATTATGGATTTATCAGAATAAGTAATTTTAAAATGTTATTTGGAAAATGGCACTTCAATCACCAGGCAAATTAATTTAAAAGTTTTGCATCAAATCACCATAACTCTACATATATAAATAAATTACCAATTGATTTGTGAATTATATTCCAAATTTAATCAGGTTAAGAATGATTATTTGTTCCCATTCAAATTAGGATCATAGAGGAGAGCCAATTTCGAATGATGTGAATGGAATCAACTCCAAAAGGTTCTTCAAGTTTGAGTCATTGTTCACCACCATTCAGGTGCTCAGCCATTGTCGAGTCTGAGCTCAAACTCTTTCAGTTGCACATTTGCCCGAAATTGGACAAGGAGTGTCTGAAACTGGCCAACCAGGCCACAGGGCACTTAGATTCCGCATTTACCAGCATGAGGGTTGTATCACCATTGCACAAATGTTATTAGACTGGATGTTCAGAACTCGTGGTCATGATCTGGAGATACAATTAACTCTCAGATGTGGCAACTTAAAAATGTATATTTTGTTAATTGTACAATAAATTTATCTGCAGAATAAATTTTATGTCAATTAAAATTGCATCAGTAATGGTGGCTATGGAGTCACCGGGTTCTCACAAACCTCATTTAGTTAATTAGTTAGTTAATTATTATTGTCACGTGTGCCGAGGTACACAATGAAAAGCTATTTGCTATGCGCTACCCAGTCAGTGAAAAGACTGTAAATGATTGCAATCAAGCCATCCCCAGTGTACAGATACAGGATAAGGGGTCGAACATTTAGTGCAAGATAAAGTCCAGTCACGTTCGAAAGTCTCCAATGAGGTGGCTGGGAGATCAGGACCATTATCTAGTTAATGATAGGATGTTTCAGCTGGGAAGAAACTGTCCCTGAATTTGGAGGTGTGCGCTTTTACACTTCTGTACCTCTTGCCTGATGGGAGGGGGAAGAAGAGGGGGCGACCGGGGTGAGACTGGTCCTTGATTATGCTGGTGGGCCTTACCCAGGCAGCATCAAACTCATTTGGCTCCACAGTGCTAAAAAAAACGAAGGAAATCTGCAGTCACTGTGCAGTCCAGACTATTTGTGAATGAAAGCACATTGAACGGAAGAAGCCCGGCATGCAACTAATCTTAAGAGATAACAGTGGACAGCATCAACTGCCTTGACAATGGCTTCCACATACCATGAATGAACAGAAGGCATCGTGAGAAACCAACTGCAGTAAACTGCCATGTTTGCTGACAGTGAAAGCCACAGCAGAAGTGAAGACAAGCTCTGCTTCGCATGGGGGCAAATCTTTCTCCGTGAATAAAGCAGAATCCTGATGACATCGGTCACCAGTGTACACACTCCCGAACATCACAGCTCACACTCTAATTATATTATACTCCCGGTGGTACTTCACGGTGGAAAGCACACCACAGCACTGAATAAACAGTTACGCCTGCATTGTAAAAGGTGCTGTCAACTGTTCGTACTTTTCCCCCATTTATGAAAGGCAGGTGCTGTTCCAATTGCTGTAAGAGCACTTAAAGATTTCAGGAGCTGCATGCACTGACTACAACCAGCAAATAAATCTTTTCAGGGAAAGCTCACAGGAGATTTTTTTGTTGTTGATACCAGCACTTTTGAACAGCACAGCACAGGAAAATGCTCTTTGAGCCACAGAATAGGCCCTTCAGCTCACACGCTCACAAACTATGCTCGGCACTTGGTCTTCATTGCCAAGGTACTGGAACTTTAAAAAAATTGAGGCTTTGTTAGAAGTCAATGTTCATACCGCTGGGTTGGCAGAGGAACAACTGGCAGAGGAACAACTGGCAGAGGAACAACTCCAGGACTGTTTGGAGTCTGTAGACTGGGCAATGTTCAAGGACTCGGCAACGGACCTGAATGAATTTGCTACGGTCGTCACAGACTTCATAAATAAATAAAATCCCTACAAAAACCTTCCGAGTGTTTCCCAATCAGAAGCCTTGAATGAACTTTGAGATCCGCACTCTTCCGAAGACACCGGGCATTCATGTCCGATGATACAGTGGTCTACAAGAAGTCCACATACGACCTTGGTAAGGCCATCAAAAAGGCCAAAAGGGACTTCTGCTCCAAGCTGGAGGATGAGACAGATGTTCGGCAGCTGTGGCAGAGCCTGAATGCAATCACTTCCTACAAGGCAAAATCAGGAGGTAGCTCGAATGTCAGCGAAACATCACTCCCTGACGAGTTCAATGCGTTTTACGCACGCATTGATAGGGAGAACATTGATGTGCCTTCCCGAGCCCCCATTCGCTGGGATGGTATTTCAGTCACAGTCACAGAGGCCGACGTCAGAAAATCTTTCAGAGGGGTGAATCCTCGAAAAGCGTCTGGACCTGATGGTATACCCGGTCATGTTCTAAAAACCTGTGCGGACCAACTGGCTGGAGTTTTTATGGACATTTTCAACCTCTTATTTCTGAGGCCTGAGGTTCCCACCTGCTTTAAAAGGGCATTAATAATACCGGTGCCCAAGAAGAGCAAGGTGACGTGCCTCAATGACTATCGACCAGTGGCACTAACGCCTGTGGTGATGAAGTGCCTTGAGAGGTTGATCATGGCGCAAATCAACTCCTACCTCGACAAAAACCTGGACCCACTGCAGTTCGCTTACCGCCACAACAGATCAACGGTGGATGCGATCTCGCTGGCCCTCCACTCCGCTCTGGACCACTTGGACAACAAATACTCATATGTCAGGCTGTCTGTTATTCATCGATTACAGCTCAGCATTTAATACAATCATCCCCTCCAAGCTGGTTACCAAGCTCTCAGATCTGGGTCTCTGCGCATCCCTCTGCAATTGGATCCTCGACTTCCTCACTCACAGACCACAGACTGTTCGTATTGGTGGAAATGTGTCAGCCTCGATAACAATCAGCACGGGAGCATCTCAAGGCTGCGTGCTCAGCCCCCTGCTGTACTCACTCTATACTCATGACTGCGTAGCCGGTCTTAGTGCAAACTCCATCGTCAAGTTCGCTGACGACACAACTGTTGTGGGGACGAGTCAGAGTATAGAAGAGAGATCGACCGACTGACCATATGGTGCCAGCACAATAACCTGGCCCTCAACACCAGCAAAACCAAGGAACCGATTGTGGACTTTGGAAGGAGTAGGATGGGGACCCACAGTCCCATTTATATCAACGGGTCGATGGTAGAGAGGGTCAAGAGCTTCAAATTCCTGGGAATGCATATTTCTGAAGATCTCTCCTTGTCCGAGAACACTGGTGCAATTGTAAAGAGAGCACATCAGCACCTCTACTTCCTGAGAAGATTACGGAGAGTCGGTTTGTCAAGGAGGATTCTCTCTAACTTCTACAGGTGCACAGTAGAGAGCTTGCTGACCAGTTGCATCATGGCTTGGTTCGGCACCTTGACTGCCCAGCAGCGGAAAATACTCCAAAAAGTAGTAAACACTGCCCAGTCCATCATCGACTCTGACCTCCCTACCATTGTGGAGATCTATCGCAGTCACTGCCTCAAAAAGGCTGGCAGCATCATCAAGGACCCACACCATCCTGGCCACACAATCATCTCCGCGCTACCTTTAGGTAGAAGGTACAGGAGCCTGAAGACTGCAACGTCCAGGTTCAGATCAGCTGCTTCCCCACAACCATCAGGCTATTAAACTCAAATGAAACAAAACTCTGAACATTAATAGACCATTATCTGTTTATTTGCACCTTATCTGTTTATTTATTCATGTGTGTATATATTTATATAATGGTATATGGTCACACTGATCTGTTCTGTATTCATGCCTACTATATTCTGTTGTGCTGAAGCAAAGTAAGAATTTCATTGTCCTCTCTGGGACACATGACAATAAACTTTGGAAGTGGAGGAGAACCAGGACAAAAAGGTAATTGTGGGATTGGGAGGGGGAGTTAAAGTGTTTAGCAGCCGGGAGTTCATGCAGGTTTAGGCGAACTGAGTGGAGGTGTTCAGCGTATTGATTGTCGAGCTGCGTTTGGTCTAACTAGTTTATCCATCTGCATTCATGCTTCCCTTTCTATCTCCTCTCCTCTCTCCTCCCCCCCCCCCCCCCCCCCCCCCCCCCCCCCAACTGCTTCAGTTGGCACCGGGCAGTGACTCACCTATGCTCTGCACCCAGCAGTTCGGTGTGATCCTTAACGAACCTCCTAAAATAATAATCACTTTGACTACCTTAATGGCATCCATTAATTGCATGCAATAAAAGTAAAATTCTTATTATTGTCAATGTAACATAATTAGTTTATCATTCAACTATATATTTATTTCTGGTCTCCAGTGCACATAAAACCACAGGAGGCTTGCTACGATTGTAGTTCATTGTAGAAACAATTTTACAAAAGATATTTTCTGTAGATGATGCAGAGAGGAAGCATGTGTTCTTCAGTGCTTATAGTTTTCTGTGTACAGACAAATGTCCTTCTCAGTTCATATGATGAAGCTATCATTTGTATTGGCTATTGTTGCTGAACTCTCAGCCGTTTTAAACTGATAAACTTCACAATGCAACAATACACAGATCGATACACTTCACCAACCATTCCACTCGCAACTGGGTGAAATCAAAACGAAAGGATTTGGAGGACTTGCGCCTATTCATTTTAATTATTTCACTGAAGATAGGCACAAAAAGCTGGAGCAACTCGGCGGGACAGGCAGCATATCTGGAGAGAAGGTTGGGTGACGTGTTGGATCGAGACCCAGCTTCAAACACTATTATATTTTATTATATTTAAGAAACACATTAAAGCTGCACTCTGCAGTGTTTTGGAAACACACTGTGAAACTATCCTTCTGATAGTTGGGTCTTATTTCGTAAGGTGAACACTGCCTAGACAAAAAGGACAAGTAAGGGTGTCAAAGGTTACGGGGAGAAGGCAGGAAAATGGGGTTGAGAGGGAAATACAGATCAGCCATGATCAGCAGACTCTGGGGGCCAGAATGACCAAATTCTTCTCCTTTATCTGATCATCTTATGATTTTCAAAAAAATTGAATAAAAGCCCTGAATTTGTTGGAAATAAGAATGAGTTAAGTCAAAAAGGGAGGAAAACATTTGAAATGGGAAGTTTTTGTCGGAATTCTTGGTTATGAAGAGTCGCCAGCGTAAACACCAATCTAATTGTTGTTTTCAGATGCTGACTACACTGCTGAGTCTAAGTCCTGCCACTCGGGACAGCAGCAACACAATGAAGGCAGCAGCTCGAAAGGAGGGATTCACCACACCTTCTCAAGGGAATTTTGTAACGGCCATGAAATGATGCCCATTGTAGTGATCCAATGAGTTGAACTTGCTCCAATTAACATACAATATGCAACCATCAATGAATCCTATGCCATTAGCTCCCCAGAGATTACTGCTAACCAGAAACTTAATCAGACCATTCACAGAAATACTATTTGAGTATGCTGAAGGCCTCGAACGGCATCGTGAGTGAGTCAACTCCTGATTGCGCAGAATCTTTACACTTGCACAAAGCCCAAATCAGAAGTGCTTTAGAATACAATCCATTTCCAGGAACATACAGGAAGCTTGTTAACATCCAAGACACTGCAACCCATTCTACATTTGGCACATTACAACAACAGCATGTACCGCCTACAAAGTACACTGCAACAAAGATTTCATAGCCGCGAAAATTAAACCATAAGCTCCATCACCTAAAAGGCAAGGACAGTTTTCACTGCCCATAGAATGTCCTCCATCCACAATAAGGGCAGTTAATCTAGAGGAAATACATCACACCTTCTCCAGGTGCTCTGATTTCCTCCCACATTCCCAAAGACGTGCGTATTTGTAATTGGTTTTGGTAAAATTGACTCCAGTATGTAGGCAGTGGATGAGAAAATGGGATAGCACAGAACCAGTGTGAATGGGTGATCAATGGTCAGTGTGGATTTGGCGGGCCAAAGGGCCTGTTTTCATTCAATATCTCCAAAACTAAAACTATTCAAAGAAACCTAGTAATCAGCATAATGTTGTGGCTATCACTGCAACACACACTTCCTATGAATAAACTCAATACTGTATCACTGGAAGAAGACCATGACAGGGATTTTTTAAAATATTGTCATTTATACAGGACAACTGATATTACGTGAGAATTTCTATTCGAGGGATAAGTATGCGGAAAGATAAATGTGTGATCCTGGCACAAATATAGTTTTCTTGTGTTTATTATGAAATCACATACTTCTCCAAATGTGACAGCGTAAGAATAAAAGGGTCAAGGTGCTTGTAAAGGGTTTAATGTCTAAAAACCAGGATGCTGTTCTGATTATTTCTTCTAATGCGTACAAATAACATCAACACATCAGTATCAGAGATGAATGCAGACATGCTCCCTGGCATCATTAGGCTAAGCACCCAGAAATTAAATCAATAAAATTAACCAGATTAATATCCTTGCAGCTGTGAAATCCACTTGGCAGCACTAGCAGGGCAGATTCATAGTAATGTACTTCAGGACACAAGTGCACAGCCAGTTCTTGAAACACTTCTCCAGTGAAGCACGCCAATAATGCCACTGTAAGGCTACTCTCCTGCAATTATCCAAGTCAGACTTGGATGTCAAGTACCATAAAGACTTGAACATATCTGGTGCTTCAGGGACTGCTGTATTAACACAGCCACTGCATTCACTTCTACTCTATTACCATACAAATTGTTCAGCCTGCTTTTGAATTACTTTTCTATTGATTAGACAGCAACCCATTAACACGTGCGATGATTACATGAAATGCAAGAGTAAAGGTTTGAGCGTGTACCTTCTGTTTTATGATCATGTCATTGATTTCTTCGACATCTCCCACAGTGACAAGCTGAGACTTGATCACCCTATCCAGCAATGAAAGCCAGTCGGTCAGTTCCACCCAGGCCTTGTTGAAGTCAGCCAGAGCTGGGACATCCATGAGCAAAGAAGATGGCATGTCGAACTTTGTGAACGACGTTTCCGTGGTAACGGGCATCTGTGTCACCACGGTAACTGCTTGCGGTGTGGTTGAAACTAAGAAAGAGAGAATAACATGTTCATCAGTGCGAGATCTTTCTGCTCATCATTCTCATTTCTATGCACTTTTCATTATTGCGTGGAACCACTTCACTTTTGGAGTATTACCACAGAAATGCTTGGACTCAACACATTTGTTGCAAAAATTGAATACGACAGGGAGGCAAACACAACCATTATCAATTAGCTGTTTAATAGAAGTTCCATAGCAAACATGTGATTGAACACTTTTGTGTGCATCCAATGACTACTTTTTAATACCTCATTATAATTAACCTGATGTCAAATCAAGTGAATCCAGAAATACAGTGCCCTCCATAATGTTTGGGACAAAGATGTATCATTTATTTATTTGCCTCTGTACTCCACAACTTGTGATATGTAATAGAAAAAAAAGTGGTTAAAGTGCACATTGTCAAATTTTAATAAAGGCCATTTTTATACATTTTGGTTTCACCATGTAGAAATTACAGCTGTGTTTATACATAGTCCTCCCCATTTCAGGACACCATAATTTTTGGGACACATGGCATCACAGGTGTTTATAATTGCTCTGGTGTGTTTAGCTGCCTCCTTAATGCAGGTATAAGAGAGCTCTCAGCACCTAGTCTTTCCATCACCTTTGGAAACTTTTATTGCTGTTTATCAACATGTGGACCAAAGTTATGCCAATGAAAGTCAAAGAAGCCATTATGGGACTGAGATTCAAGAAGCTTATGAGAGGAAAAATACCAAGTACTCTGAACTGGCAACTGAAGCTGCCCAGAATGGCTGGAAGACCAAGATTTTAAGTAAGTACGTTTATGGGCCAAGTATTCACATACAAGGAATTTGCCTTGGTGCTCCGCCCACAAGTAACAACATGACATATAGTGACAGTTACGAATGACTCAGAAAACACTAAACATTAATAATAATAAAACATTAATGATAAAACACCATTGATCAAGCATGTGAACCAACAAAATACCAGATCAAAGGGAGGCTATGGATTTTTGGTTGTTGAGTAGAGCAACTACTCTTGGATAAAAATGGTTTTTATGTCCGGCTGTGGCAGCTTTGACAATCCGGAGTCATCTTCCAGAAAGAAGTGATTCAAAGAGTTCGTGGCCAGGGTGAGAGGTGTCAGAGATGATCTTGTCCGCTCGCTTTCTGGCCCTTGCAGTGTACAGTTCATCAATGGAGGGAAGGTTGCAGCCAATAATCTTAGCTGCTGATCAGACGATTCGCTGCAGCCTCCAGGTGTCGTACTCGGTGGCTGAGCCAAACCAGGACATGATTGAGAAGGTGAGAACAGACTCTACGATGGCCTTGTAGAATTGGACCATCATGTAGCAGATTGTGCTTCCTCAGCTGCCGCAGGAAGTACATCCTCTGTTGTGCCTTTTTGACTGTGGAGTCAATGGTAGCCCCCAACTTAAGGTCCTTGTAGATGGTGGTTCCCAGGAACTTAAAAGACTCCACAGATGTGACAGTGGTGTTGTTGATGGTGAGTGGGGTGAGGGGAGGGGAGCTCTCCTAAAGTGTACAATCAATTCCACTGTCTTAAGAGCAACCTAGGTTGTTGCTACGGCACCAGGACACCAGCTGTGACACTTCCTGTCTGTAGGCAGATTCCTCCCCATCCTGGATCAGTCCAATCAGGGTTGTGTCGTCCGCAAACTTGAGAAGCTTGACAGAGGTGTCTTTGGAGGTGCAGTTGTTGGTGTAGAGAGAGTAGAGGAGAGGAGAGAGTATGCAGCCATCCGGTGCTCCTATGCTGAGCATTTGCGGGTCCGAGATGTGCTTTCCCAGCCTCACGTGCTGCTTCCTGTCTGTCAGTAAGCTGGTGATCCACCGACAGAAGGGTTCAGGCACAGTCAACTCGGAAAGTTTGGAGTGTAGTAGGTTTGGCACAATGGTGTTGAATGCAGGGCTAAAATAAACAAACAGGATCCTCGCATAGGTCACCCTGGCAGGCTAGGTGCTGTAGGATGAAGTGCAGACCCAGGTTGACTGCATCATCCACAGATCTATTGGCCCGATATGCAAACCGCAGAGGGTCCAGCAGGGAGTCCAGCAGGGATTTTCCCTGTAGAAGTGGGATGCAGGGGATTCATTGCTACATCTACGACCAATCTATTGACAAAAATGGGGGTGAAGGGTCGCTCCCTCCAACAAGCAATCAAGTCATTGTCAAACTCAGCAGAAAAAAAGCAGCAATTGGCTTTGCATTAAAAGGAAAGACAACAATTGGGCTGCAAGATGAAGACGATGGTGTGGAATTCAGGGGGTGAACGTGGGATGTCAGGTATCACCGTTGAGCCCTCTGCCGACGTTGTGGGCTTATCAATGAAACTTCAAAGAAGGAGGGTGCCCACCTGATGATCCCGATGACGTACCTACCCTACCTTCCACCACTCCAATCCCACTGCAAATAGCAAGAGTGCCGACTTACTACAGGGATTGAAACATCAAGTCCTATTGGCTCTACTCATCCCCACATTTCAGGGCACCATGTTTGGGACACATGGCTTCACAGGCGTTTGTAATTGCTCAGGCGTGTTTAATTGCCTCCTTAATGCAGTTATAAGAGCACCTAGTCTTCCCTCCAGTGTTTCCATCACCTTTGGAACATTTCTATTGCTGTTTATCAACATGAAGACCAAAGTTGTGCCAATGAAAGTCAAAGAAGCCATTATGAGACTGAGAAACAAGAATAAAACTGTTAGAGACATCAGCCAAACCTTAGGCTTACCAAAATCAACTGTTTGGAACATCATAAAGAAGAAAGGGAGCACTGGTGAGCTTACTAATCGCTAAGGGACTGGCAGGCCAAGGAAACCCTACGCAGCTGATGACAGAAGAATTCTCTAAAAAAAAATAAATCCCAAAGCACCTGTCCGACAGATCAGAAACTCTCTTCAGGAGTGGATTTGTCAATGACCACTGTCCGCAGAAGAGTTCATGAAGAGAAATACAGAGGCTACACTGCAAGATGCAAACCCACCGTTTAGCTGCAAAAATAGGATGGCCAGGTTACAGTTTGGCAAGAAGTACTTAAAAGACTTCTGGAAAAAGGTCTTGTGGACAGATGGGAAGAAAATTAACATATCGGAGTGATGGCAAGAGCAAAGTATGGAGGAGAGAAGGAACTGCCCAAGATGTAAAGCATATCATCTCATCTGTGAAACACGGTGGTGGGGGTGTTATGGCCTGGGCATGTATGGGTGCTGAAGGAACTGGCTCACTTATCTTCATTGATGATACAACTGCTGATGGTAGTAGCGTAATGAATTCTGAAGTGTATAGACACATCCTATCTGCTCAAGTTCAAACAAATGCCTCAAAAATAATTGGCTGGCGTTCATTCTACAGCAAGACAATGATGCCAAACCTACTGCTAAAGCAACAAAGGAGTTTTTCAAAGCTAAAAAATGGTCAATTCTTGAGTGGCCAAGCAATCACCCGATCTGAACCCAATTGAGCATGCCTTATATATGTTGAAGAGAAAACTGCAGGGGACGAGCCCCCAAAACAAGCATAAGCTAAAGATGGCTGCAACTCAGGCCTGGCAGAGCATCACCAGAGAAGACACCCAGCAACTGGTGATGTCCATGAACTGTAGACTTCAAGCAGTCATTGCATGCAAAGGATATGCAACAAAATACTAAACATGACTACTTTCATTTACATGACATTGCTGAGTCCCAAACATTATGACAAAATCTGACAATGTGCACTTGAACCACATGTGAATTGTTCTATTACAAATCTCAAATTGTGGAGTACAGAGGCAAATAAATAAATGACCCAAAAATTATGTATCACGGTATCACACATATTAGCCCATCATCTATCAAACAGGAATATTTTAACTGCAGTTCTTCCTGCCTTGCGTCAGAGCAGGCATAACCCACGGTTCACAATAGCCATATGGCTTGACTATATATAGAATAGCAGCTGCTCTGGAGTACCTTACAATTTCATTTGAACATCAGATGTCATGTGATAAACTGCTCAACAAGTGCCAAGGCAACCAAGGTGTGCGGATGCCATACTCGGAAATGAGATTTTAAGTCCAATGTAACCAGATAGCATCCTCTGAATGTTCGCTCCCACTCCATCTCAAACAAGAAACTCCAATGCAAAACATGACTTAACTTGTAAAGAACTGAGAAGCTGTGTTAGGCCTTGTACAGGAGCCTGAAAACGGTACGGTCCAGGTTCATGAGCAGCTTCTTCCCAACAACCATCTGGCTATTAAACACGACAACCTCCAAACCATACAGACATACAGGGCATTGTTTTTGTCTTTGCACTATTGTTATTGGGTTTTTTTTCTATATTGAGCCTCTTTTTTATTGTTTATCCTGGTGTTTACTGAGTACTATGTCTGAATATTGATTTATTTAACTTCAAGTAACCCTTGCTTTTCTTCTCTCTCTCCGTCCCTCTCCCACCCTAGTTCTCTGAATAGTTTCACTGGCCTCCTGATTAATATTACTGTTTGTATGTCTCGTTGTCACCTTCCCCAGAACCAACAATGAACCATTCTACATTTCTCTGATCGCCGTCTGCTTTGATCTGCCCATTTCACACCTTTCATTCTCTCTGTATCCTTCCACATCTCTCGTTTTCCTCACGACCTCTTGAACTCCAGGGAAAACAAACCTGACCTACCCAGTCTCTTTTTCTCACTGAAGTTCTCCAATAGACAATCGGTGCAGGAGTAGGCCCTTTGGCCCTTCGAGCCAGCACCACCATTCAATGTGATCATGGCTGATCATCCCCAATCAGTACCCCGTTACTGCCTTCTCCCCATGTCCCCTGACTCCGCTATTTTTAAGAGCCTTATCTAACTCTCTCTTGAAAGCATCCAGAGAACCCAGGCAAGATCCTGAGGAATCTCCTCTGCAACCTCTCCAACGCAATCACATCTTTCATGTGGTGACCAGAGCTGCACCCAATATTCCCTGTGCAAAACCAATCATTTATAAAGTTATAACATGGCTTCCCTACTCTTTATGTTCATTGCCACAGCTGATCAGGGAAGGCAAGCTTCCCCTGTGAATTCTTCATCGCCCAATCTACCTGTGCTGTTACTTTCAGAGATCGACAAACATACACCAATGGCCCTATGTTCATCAACACTCCTTTAGGCTCCACCATTTTCTGTGCATTTCCTCCCCTAATTTGACCTCCCAAAAAATGCAATTGTCAGAACTGAAGCATAACTGCCTTTCCTCTGCCCAAATTTCCGGCTGGCTAATATAATGCGATAGTCAAAGGGTTTCCCCTTTGTTATTTAAATTTACATTTCATCTTCATGGTATTCATCATTTCCAGTATCAGAAATATAAAGAACTGGCAGAACAAGGGTTATGAATATGGAGGAAAGACAAAAAGCTGGAGTAACTCAGCGGGACAGGCAACATCTCTGGAGAGAAGGAATGGGTGACGTTTCGGGTCGAGACCCTTCTTCAGAATGATAAGGCTCAACATTTGGAGCAAACACCAGTCACCTCAAGGTATTCCAGACAAACGTCTCAATTTGCTTTTTTGGCATTACCATTAATGCCACTTAATTCAGAGAGGGGTTGAGGGGAGTGGGGAGCATGTCCTGCTGCTGAAGGACTGCTGACATTTGAGAGCACAAGAGGCCTAGAATAACCCAACTGATAGAAGAGGCCCTTATTCTGCGATCCTCAGCAATTCCATACATTACAAATGAAGTGAGGTATCAGCGGTGGAAGCAAGGGGCTCAGAAAGATTTGATGAGAGCTGCTCGAGCAGATTAAGCAGGGAGTCTTCAAGCAGATTATTGTGAGGTGAATCAAGATAAAGAATTTGCTAAATGTTCAGACTGCTACTATTGGTGGACTTCCCAGATGGTTGGGGAGGTGGATGGTCAGATGGGGGCATCACCAGCAAGGGCTGATGTGAATGTGGTTTAGATTTGTGTAGTTTTGTTTAGTTTACCAAGGTACAGTGAAAAACTTGGTGGTTCAATCAGTAATGAATGGAATTTAAAGAACACACTTAATCTGGAAGGGGATGGAACCCTTAAACTCTTGGCAATAAGTCAGCAATGCTGGAACAAGCCTCAACTCTCACACAGAGAGCTACTTCAGTATTCTTGCGGGCATTATACACACACAGAAATGTTTGAGCGATGTCAAACGAACACAGTGCCACATCTGATGCCACCACCTGTAACTTCCATCGGCCAACATATCACAATGCACAAATGTGATGGAAACTGTTTTCAGAAGTTCACATTCACAAGTTATAAGAGTAGAATTAGGCCATCCGGACCATCGAGTCTACTCCGCCATTCAATCATGGCTGATCTCTGCCTCCTAATCCCATGTTTCTGCCTTCTCCCCATAACTCAGTATTGATGTGGATAGAGAACTTCAGTATTGATGTGGATAGAGAACTCAGTATTGATGTGGATAGAGAACTGGCTGGCAAACAGGAAGCAAAGAGTAGGTAAACGGGTCCTTTTCACAATGGCAGGCAGTAACTAGTGGGGTACCGCAGGGCTCAGTGCTGGGACCCCAGCTATTTACAATATATATTAATGATCTGGATGAGGGAATTGAAGGCAATATCTCCAAGTTTGCGGATGACACTAAGCTGGGGGGCAGTGTTCGCTGTGAGGAGGATGCTAGGAGACTGCAAGGTGACTTGGATAGGCTGGGTGAGTGGGCAAATGTTTGGCAGATGCAGTATAATGTGGATAAATGTGAGGTTATCCACTTTGGTGGCAACAACAGGAAAGCAGACTATTATCTAAATGGTGGCCGATTAGGAAAAGGGGAGATGCAGCGAGACCTGGGTGTCATGGTACACCAGTCATTGAAAGTAGGCATGCAGGTGCAGCAGGCAGTGAAAAAAACGAATGGTATGTTAGCTTTCATAGCAAAAGGATTTGAGTACAGGAGCAGGGAGGTTCTACTTCAGTTGTACAGGGTCTTGGTGAGACCACACCTGGAGTATTGCGTGCAGTTTTGGTCTCCAAATCTGAGGAAGGACATTATTGCCATAGAGGGAGTGCAGAGAAGGTTCACCAGACTGATTCCTGGATGTCAGGACTGTCTTATGAAGAAAGACTGGATAGACTCGGTTTATACTCTCTGGAATTTAGGAGATTAAGAGGGGATCTTATAGAAACTTACAAAATTCTTAAGGGGTTGGACAGGCTAGATGCAGGAAGATTGTTCCCGATGTTGGGGAAGTCCAGGACAAGGGTCACAGCTTAAGGATAAGGGGGAAATCCTTTAAGACCGAGATGAGAAAGACTTTTTTCACACAGAGAGTGGTGAGTCTCTGGAACTCTCTGCCACAGAGGGTAGTTGAGGCCAGTTCATTGGCTATATTTAAGAGTGAGTTGGATGTGGCCCTTGTGGCTAAGGGGATCAGAGGGTATGGAGAGAAGGCAGGTACGGGATACTGAGTTGGATGATCAGCCATGATCATATTGAATGGCGGTGCAGGCTCGAAGGGCTGAATGGCCTACTCCTGCACCTAATTTCTATGTTTCTATGTTTCTAACCCTTGACACCCGTTCTAATCAAGAATTTGTCTTAAAAATATCCACCGATGGCCTCCACAGCCCTCTGTGGCAATGAGTTCCTCCCCACCTCCTTTCTAAAAGAGCGCCCTTTAATTCTGAGGCTATGACCTCTGGTCCTAGATTCTCCCACCAGTGGAAAGATCCTTTCCACATCCACTCTATCTGTGCCTTTCATTATTCTCTAAGATTCAATGAGGTCCCAGCTCAATCTTTTGGCGGCAAAAACAAGGGGGCAGATTATTATCTCAATGGGGTTAAGTTAGGTAAGGGGGAGGTACAACGAGACCTGGGTGTCCTTGTACACCGGTCACTGAAAGTTGGCGTGCAGGTACAGCAGGCAGTGAAGAAAGCTAATGGAATGTTGGCCTTCATAACAAGAGGATTTCAGTAGCGGAGTAAAGAGGTTCTTCTGCAGTTGTATAGGGCTCTGGTGAGACCACATCTGGAGTATTGTGTGCAGTTTTGGTCTCCTAATTTGAGGAAGGACATCCTTGTCATAGAGGCAGTGCAGCGTAGGTTCACGAGATTGATCCCTGGGATGGCGGGACTGTCATATGAGAAAAGATTGAAAAGACTAGGCTTGTATTCACTGGAGTTTAGAAGGATGAGGGAAGATCTTATAGAAACATATAAAATTATAAAAGGACTGGACAAGCTAGGTGCAGGAAAAATGTTCCCAATGTTGGGTGAGTCCAGAACCAGGGGCCACAGTCTTAAACCCCTGTCTCACGGTGTGAGTTGACCCACGAGTGACCCCGAGTTGTCACTCGCGGTAATCACGTACACTAAACGTAGCGGGAACGTCGGAACTCTTGCGAGCAACTTAGCGACTCGTGGCGCTAACAGCAGGTACCCGTGAAACTTGGTAGCTCGTGAAAAAAATCAAACATGTTTGATTTTTTCCACGAGTCAAATTTACAGTTCAAGTTAAAAATTGAAACATTTTAAACTTGTTTATAACGTGGTGGCCCGTGCGTTTACCTTAGTGATTCGTGAGTCTACCGTGGGAACTCTTTTAACTCAGCGGGCAGGCAGCATCTCTGGAGAGAAGGAATGGGTGACGGGATGACATTTCCAAATTTCTCCAGCCCCATGTGTTCACTTTTTTCAACTAGCAACTGCCCTTTCTTGTGTATGACATTATTTGTATCTACAGTGCCTTGTGTCTTGGCAATTCATGATTCACACACACACACAATGCTGGGGTAACTCACACACACACACACACAATGCTGGAGTAACTCGCACACACACACACAATGCTGGAGTAACTCGCGCACACACACACACACACACACACACAGTGCTGGGGTAACTCACACACACACACAATGCTGGAGTAACTCACACACACAATGTTGGAGTAACTCACACACACACAAAATGCTAAGGTAACTCACACACACACATGGACAATGCTGGAGTAACTCTTGCACACACACACAATTCTGGAGTAACTCAGCGGGACAGGCAGCATCTCCGGAGAGAAGGAATGATGATGTATCAGGTCGAGACCCTTCCTTAGACCACTACCCGGAGATGCTGCCTGTCCCGCTGAGTTACTCCAGCATTTCGTCTATCTTTAAACCAGCATCTGGACTTCCTTCCCACATAATAACCAATGAGATTCCCAACTAAACTTCTGTGTCCTCATTGTTCCCCTCTCTGTCTTCCCCAGACCTCGGCTGCAATGTCACCGCTGGCAAATCCGTTCATTCTCGTTCTACTGCACCCGCTCCTCGGTGAAGCGGCTAACTTCATTCAAAAAATTGGATTGTCACATTGGCGGCACAGCAGTAGAGTTGCTGCCTCACAGCGCCAGAGACCCGAGTCACACATGAAAGGGATAAGACGGTATAGTGTCTGAACTACATGAACAACACACATGAAAGGGATAAGACGGTATAGTGTCTGAACTACATGAACTACACACATGAAAGGGATAAGACGGTATAGTGTCTGAAGAACCGACCCGAAACCTCACCTATTTCTTTTCTCCAGAGATGCTGCCTGAGCCGCTGTGTTACTCCAGCTTTTTGTGTCTTTCTTCGGTGTAAACCAGCATCTGCAGTTCCCTTCCCGCACAATATAGTATGAACGTCGGGTTTCTAATCTGATACACAATAGATAGGGCACCATCCTCGTGCCAACCTGGCGTCAGGCTGTAGGAAGCAGCTGCAGATGCTGCTTTAAACCGAAGATAGACGCAAAATGCTGGAGTCACTCAGCGGAACAGGCTGCCGTCGTCCATATTCTAGTGACACTCAACACTTTGGTGTTCCCGTGCAGCTCTACACCAGAACAAAACACTGAAGAAGGGTCTCGACCCAAAATGTCACCTATTCCTTCTCTCCAGAGATGCTGCCTGTCCCGCTGAGTTACTCCAGTTGTTTTATTCTGGTGTAAAGCTGCATAGGAACACCAATGTGTTGAGTGTCACTAGAGTATGGTCGGCGGCTGCTGGATCACAAAGCTTTTCCACGTGGATCCCACTGAACATATGCAGATCTTATCGTTGCACGCTTATTGCAATCCCACGTAAAACTCATTCTCACGAAGTTCAATGCGAGATGCAGCCGGCAATTCAAGCCTAGCCTGCCTTCCAAACATTGCACGCTATAGATACCAGAATGAGACTGATTTAGTCACTTTACCATTGCACCACAAGTCTCTGTTCATCTGGGTTTCTGTTATGTTTCATGTTGGCCATATCGTGTTTTTTTTAATATCACTACTGTGAACTTTCCCGGAGCTTTGTATATTTAAAACGCTTGCATTGTCAATAATTCGTACTTTTATCAACATAAAAAAGCTGATGCATTGCTTGTAAGTCGAGTTTAACTTAAAGGCCGCATTCCTTCTCAGCAGCAATTTAGATGAATTGTCCGGAATAGTTTCGCGAGGCTGGCTATCGGCGGTAAAGGGGAAACATGCTTCAGCGCATTTCAACTTATTGGCCGAGCCACAAAAAAAGGAGTTTCTGTTGTCAAAATGAACATCTGTCATAATACTATAAATCTCATTTCAGATAAATGTTTAATCTTTCATGTTGCAACAGTCGCGCCAATCGCCGATCCTCTGCAAATGTCAGTCAGCGGTTAGTTGTCATTTCACTTGTTGCTTTCTCTCGTCTATTTTCTGACCGGCTTTAAAACAGGGCCAATTTATGTCCGCGGGGAATAATCAGCCCATTGAACAAAAAGCCTTCATTCACGGTTGGCTCAAGAGTAACGGGAGAGGAACTTGGTAACTCGGGAGAGGAACTTGCAACATCGCAGAAATGACATACCCGTGGGAACTCGGTTAAACACTTGAACATAAACTTGTAATCTCGTACATAACCACGAGTCTGTTTTTTTTCTTTCACTTGGGGTCACTCGTGGGTGGACTCGCACCGTGAGACAGGGCCATTAGAATAAAGGGGAGGGCATTTAAGACAGAGGTGAGAAAAACTTTTTTACCCAGAGAGTTGTGAATTTATGGAATTCCCTGCCACAGAGGGCAGTGGAGGTCAAATCACTGGATGGATTTAAGAGAGAGTTGGATAGAGCTCTAGGGGCTAGTAAAGTCAAGGGATATGGGGAGAAGGCAGGCACGGGATATTGATAGCGGACGATCAGCCATGATCACAATGAATGGCGGAGCTGGCTCGAAGGACCGAATGGCCTCCTCCTGCACCTATTTTCTATGTTTCTATGTAACCTTCTAAACTCCAGCCAGTAAAGGCCCAGTGCTGTCAAATGCTCATCATATGCTAACCCACTCATTCCTGGAATCATTCTTGTAAACCTCCTCTGGACCCTCTCCAGAACCAACACATCTTTCCTCAGATATGGGGCCCACATTTGCTCACAGTACTCCAAATTACTCACGGTACTCCAATTTTGCTCCGACCCAAAAATTACTCTCCAACCCCAAAGGATTTAATGGAACTGATTTAAGGAATGGGAAATGCGAAGGTCTGGGCGGACTTATTTGCTTGACCACTGTCCTAGAGTCAGATGAACGGCAGGGTTGTCCACCAGATCCACAAGACAGAGCAGGTCCATTTCTGTAGCAAGAAGGAACTGCAGATGCTGGTTGACAAAAAAAAGACACAAAATGCTGGAAGAACTCAGCAGTCAGGCACCATCTCTGGAGAACATGGATAGGCCGGGATCCTTCTTGGGACGTTTCGAGTCGGGTCTATTTCTGTCCCGACCCAGCATCCCAGACTAAGCCAACTGGCTTGGAACCCAGTGCCCCATTCAATCTGGATCTGATCCTCTGCTACCCACAAAGAGCTATCCAAACCAACGCTAAGATATTTAATTTGTCGAATTGTCTTTTACTATTTCTATCTCTCTGATCACTTGTCAGCATACAAAGGTCTCCGGACATCATGGCTGGCACACAGGGGATTGTGCTGCTTAAGTGTGGCATGGATCCAACATATTCTCAACCTGAAGCAAAACAAAAAGTGCTGGAGGAACCTAGCAGGTCAGGCAACACCTGTGGAGGAAATGCAAAGACAACATTTCCGGTCGGGACCTTTCTTCAGACTCATTGTATTGGAGGGGAAGAAACCCTGGAAAAGAGAGTATCCAGTTGGGAAGGACAAAATGTGTAGGAAGGAACTGCAGGTGTTGGTTTAAACCGAAGATAGACACAAAAGGCTGGAGTAACTCAGCGGCAGCATCTCTGGAGAGAAGGAATGGGTGACTTTTCAGGTCGAGACGCTTCTTCAGACTAGTCAGGGAAAAGGGGAACGAGAGATATGGACGGTGATGCAGAGAGATAAAGAACAATGAATGAAAGATATGCCACAAAGTAACGATGATAAAAGAAACAGGCCAGTGGTAGCTGATTGTTGGGTGAACGCAAGTAACCTGGCAGGTGATGGCTGAATCCAGATGAGGGACATGGGAGGGATGAATGGCAGATGGACCTTCACTTGAGTTCATTAACAAACACAGCAGCGAGGTGCTCTTGATTAAAGATTCATTTTCCGGTCAGCAGTTCCGTTAAAATCAACAAAATGTTTGATGCTGTGTTTCTCAATTTCCAAGGGCATCATCCACAGAGGGCTGTTAGCAGCTGAAGCACAATTCCCCAGTCAAGTAGAAAATTGAAAAATATAAATAAACACAATGCAATAATCAATGTTCATATTCACTCCACAAAAGATCTAGATTAAGTCACTGCAGTACCCTTTGGAATGTAAAAAAAAAGTCTCAACAGCCTGACCTGTCCAAATCAATATGAAGAATCATTCTTTTCACTTAGAATATAATGAAAACAAAAAATCACTTTAAAGCCTTTAAAATCATTTCAGTTACAATTTCTACCGTTCATCTCTGTGTAACTGGCTACGTTCTGACAAGCACATAAACATTATAAAGAGTACAGAAACAGATTCTTCATCCCATCCCGTGGGAACTGAAATGCTCCATCTAAGTTAGTCCCATTGGCCCACCTTTGGCCCATATCCCTCTAATATATTTGGAGGACTGCATCAAGATCTTGAGGAAGTGTTTGTCCCAACACTAACTTGGCTGGCCAACCGTACAGTAAATGAACAAATTTAGAAGGTGGCAAAAGTTTAATATCGCAGTGTTGCCTAACAGAACCAAGGAACTGTGATCACACAAGCTGTGAGGAAATGGTGAGAAAGAGACGAGAACAGGTGTGATTGCTGCTCTAACCATGCCCTTTCGTATCTGACCCCCTGATGCTTTTGATTGCCTGTAAGCTGAAATTTTCACATTACTGTCATAAAATAGATCCCTGTCACTTTTTTTGAATATTTTTAGAAATACTAACAAGTTCGCACAGACATTTCACGTTGCTTTATATCTCCCCCCCCCCCCAGCTTTAAATTTCACACCTTTTATCTCCAATCTCAAGGCCTTGACTTTATATCATCTCTTGCCTTTGGCCATGGTGGCACAGTGGCGCAGTGGTACAGTGGCTGCCTTAGAAAGCCAGAGAACCGGGTTCAATCCTGACTATGGGTACGATCTGCACGGAGTCTGTACGTCCTCCATATGACCGCGTGGTATTTCCTGGGTGCTCTGGTTTCCTCCCACACTCCAAAGACATACAGGTTTGTAGATTAATTGGCTTCAGTAAAAATTGTAACGTTGTCCCTGTTGTGTACGGGGATAGTGCTAGTGTATGGGGATCGCTGGTTGGCATGGACTTGGTGGGCAGAAGGGGCTGTGTCCATGCTGTATCTCTGAACTAAACTGAACAAAATTACCCTTGAACATCGTCTGCTTTGATCTGTCGATTTCACACCGCACCCTTTCATATCTCTAGTCTCCCTCTGCCCTGACTCTGCAGAAGGATCACGACCCGAAACATCAACCTATTCCTTCTCTTCAGAGATGCTGCCTGTCCTGCTCAGTTACTCCAGCATTTTGTGTCCATCTTCAGTGCAAACCAGTATCTGCAGCTCCTTCCTACACTATAAATCACCCAAAGGTCCCTCTGTATATTAATGCTATTGAGGGGCTTGGCATTAACTGGATATTTTCATCTTACATTTGACCTCCCAAAGTATAACACCTCACATTTGTAAAATCTACCGTAAATTTGGGTTGGCAAGGGATGTGCAAAAGGTTTTCTTCACCATTTATCTGATCCTGGGTTTGGCTGACCTTAAATTTGATTTTTCGTCAAGACAATCCACCCAAAGTCTGGCATTCTATTCACAGATGTACTCCAATAGAGCTTCATTTTTTTTTTGAATGATGAAAGATACTTGGAGGATCATCATTCATACACGAGGATGAAAAAAAAATTAAAAATGTGCCAATATAAATGTCCCGATGTGTGCAAGCTGCCCCAGTCTTGGAAATGATCAGTGAAAATGAAGAAAGCTGGAAGAGAGATGGGGGTAGGTCAAAACCGGGCAAGTGATAGGTGGGTACAGAGGAGAGGGAGTTTTGATTGGCAGGACAAAGGCAAGGGAAAAAACAAAAGCCACAAGATTAGAATACAGGTGAAATGTGAAGGCAGGTGGAAGGCAGCGGGATGGGGGGAAGGGAGAAATGGGTGCGTATCTAGGTGGGGCAAAGGGAAGAGAGGGAAAAGGTGGGGGGGGGGGTGGATGGTGGGGGTATCACTTCAATGTTTGGCTGCCTACTTCACGTTCAAAGAGGCTGGAACCCCAAGATACGCTGTGGGAAGATCCTTACAGCATGACTGACACATGTCTTAATGACATGTATGAACTCTTACATACAGAGACACAAAATGCTGGAGTAACTCAGCGGGACAGGCAGCATCTCTGGGGAGAAGGAATGGGTGACGTTTCGGGTCTAGAGCCTTCTTCACCAGAAACATCACCCATTCCTTCTCTCCAGAGATGCTGCCTGTCCCGCTGAATTACTCCAACATTTTGTGTTTCTCTTTGGTTTAAACCAACATCTGCAGTTCCTTCATACACAAATCTTACATACATATTTCATTGGGGAACAAGCTATTTCTGTCAGGTAACAAAGGAGATTCTGATTTTTATATTTGACTTGAATATCACCCATCAATCGTGGCCCCAAGTGGTCCCCAATGACTGAAATAAGATTCTCACCTTCTGTGTGAGTTAGGTAACACAAACCAGTGACTTTGAAGATTTCAAAGATCTAGGTTGAACTGTCGAAGGATAGCAAAGTAATCAGTGAGACTCCATTTCCCTCCAATCAAAACCTCCACCTTCTCAGCTCACCGCAACAAACACAGCAAGAAATATTCCACTTCATATTAAAATATTCCGTCCCTCACTTTTAAGAAACAGGAAAGGTTTTAACGCAGGCCCTTTTCAGTTCCAATCTCTTCTATAATGCATATTTTGAATGGCTACTTTCAGTATATTACAGTCACGTTCATCGAGGTACAGAGAAAAGCTTTTGTTTTCGTGCTATCCAGTAACAAAAAGACTACATAAATACAAACAAGTCATTCGCAGTTCAAAGATAAAGGATAAAAGGTACAATATTTAGTGCAAAGATGTAACATTGAAATCCAATGAAATCCAATTAAAGAAAGTCCAAAGGTCTTTATGAAGTACATGGGAGGTATATGGGACTGCACTGTGGCTGTCGAGAGCTCTGTTCCATTGCATAACAGCTGGGAAGAAATTGGTCCCGAATCTTCAAGTTATTTTAAATATTAGCTGCAAGCTCTATGATGCAAGTTTATATTTCAGCTTGTATCTCAGGTTAGTGAAATTGGAAACAAAAATCCTCAATAGACTAGATCCTGACCTTGAAAACCCTTCATCAAATGTGCGTGATTCAATTTGAAGTCTCACAAGTCTAAAACGTGCATCTCCTCCAAGCAGAAAATTCATTACAAGTTAAAATGAGTCATTTGACTTTTTTTTATTCAAGTCAGGTCCATTGAATTCTGTTTACTGCCAGAATTGTTGGTGTCACTAACTTTAATGTCTACTTTCATTTAAAGCTTTAATGCATTTGAAGAGATTCCACATTACTTTATCCTTCATTGTCAATATGAAATATAAAATAGTAATGCTATTCTATTATACAGACTATAAACTCTTCGAAGATAGACACAAAATGCTGGAGTAACTCAGCGGGACAGGCAGCATCTCTGGAGATAACGAATGGGAGACGTTTTGGGTCGAGACCCTTCTTCAGTCTTCATCTTGAAAATACATCGGTTCAGTCATTGACCGCATGTCAAAAACCTTGGCGCGATATTTGACTCCGCATTAAAGTTTGACAAGCAAGTCAAATCTGTGTTAACAGCTGGTTTCTTCCAGCTTCGTACCATAGCTAAAATCAAACCATTCCTCCAATTCGACGACCTTGAAAAAAATCATGCCGCATTCATCTCCTCCCGCCTTGACTACTGCAACTCCCTATACACTGGCATCAGCCAATCATCCCTGTCCCGCCGGCAATTGGTTCAAAACGCCGCAGCGAGACTTCTGACGGGTACCCGTAAAAGGGACCACATCACCCCAATCCTGGCCTCTCTCCACTGGCTCCCAGCACGGAACAGAATCAACTTCAAGCTCCTCTTATTCATATACAAAGCCCCTAACGGGCTTGCCCCCTCTTATATCAAAAATCTTCTAACCCACCATTCTACCTCCGGGTCCCTCAGGTCAGCCGACTTGGGGCTACTGACTATCCCGCGGTCTAGGTTTAAGCTCAGGGGTGACCGCACTTTTGCTGTTAAGCACCTAGACTGTGGAACAGCATCCCTCTGCTCATCAGAACTGCCCCCTCCATCGACTCAAAGAAGTTGAGGCTCAAAACCTATTTCTACTCCCTGGTGTTTTTGAGGCCCTCTGAGGGGGCATTGTAAACAGTTTATGTATGTATTGTTAGGTCTGTGTACCACTGTATGTAGCACATTAGTACCTGCACTGACGTACAGCACTTTGGTCAACATGAGTTGTTTTTAAATGTGCTACACAAATAAAATTGATTCATTATTTAGAATGTCAATGGAGGAGAATGAGTGAAGAGGAGACTGATGTAGGCTGAAGAAGGGTCTTGTCCCGAAGCCTCACACATTCCTTCTCTCCAGAGATGCTACCTGTCCCGCTGAGTTACTCGGTTTAAATCTTCGGTTTAAACCAACATCTGCAGTCCCTTCCTACACATTTTATGAACTCTTCGATCTCGGTTGCTGGTGTTGCTACCATGTGGAATATGATAGTGTATAAAAGTCCAATAATCTGTTGTCCAATTGTTCAGAAGTCCTGATGGTTCAGCACCTAGTTCATTGAGTGCTCTTTCCACATTCTCTTTGCACTCAAAGAGACCCTGCATTTCTGCACTCCCTTTAAACTGTCTGGATTCCCATTTCTTTCAAGTTTACCAGACACTGGAGATGTGATGATATGACTATCGTCAAAAATAAATGTGAATTACAACTCTGTGGGATATTAATTGGTGTTATATTCAATAAAATCTGCCAGTCTGACATGAACAATGTTGGATTATCAGTTTCACTGTATTATTCCTTGCAACAAAGATATCGAGAGAACAGACTGCGGCCATTTGGGCACGCTGCCTACACCAGTCTCTTATTCACTCCTTCGCCTCCATTGACATTATAAATAATGAACCTATGTATTTTCAAGATTAAGCTAATTGTGAAATGATCTTTCGTGACCAGTATTGATTTGCCTGCAGTGCATTGTGTGCAGCTGTTTGTTTCTGTCACTCCCATTTAGTCAAAATACTGAGAATGCCATGAGACAATACTGCATGCAATTATTTATTTCAAATCAGCTGCTCCTGGCATTGAAGTCACAGCCCATTCAATGTACCAATGGTGCTATTTGTGTTTGCAATCTGGAGTAAACAGCAATATCAATATAGCAGACTGATTTAAAGCTGCATCATTTTTCTCATTTAACTGATAACCTACAAACCATTGACACCGCTGACTAAAATATCAGATAACAAGCATATCATGCCGCTGCATTGAACATTCATTTAAAGCATCTTCCTAACTTGACTTTGCCCGCTGATTTGGCATTGACAATAATCCATTTAAGATAAACAGGCTCCTCCTGGGCAGAAGAATTTCACATAAATATTTTAGGCATTTATCTTAAACCAATGTCAGCAACAAGCATTTCTAAGATCACATCTAACCTAATTTCTAGGACTTCTATGAAAACAATGGTCTTAAAATTTACCATAACGCAATTTAAAAAATGTTGTACTGAAACTATTGTTCATCAATTATTGTACCTTAAATCACTCGTCTAATTTGCAGCATGAATCTCTATCAAATCATATCCATAGCATGAACATTAAAACAATGCTTAGTGTCTCAGAGTGGCTGTGACCGTTCACCTTACAGACAGCCTGAATGCTGATTAAAAGTGGTAAAGGTACTCTTTCCCACATATGCACAAAGTTTGACATTCGTTCATGCAAGGTCCCCAAATGTAATTATTCCAGATATCAGAAATAAGTGTCTCTCATCTGGGCGGCTCATGAAATGGGCAGCATAATGGTGCAGTGGTAGAATTACTGCCTTACAGCTCCAGTGACCGTGTTCGATCCTAACTATGGGTCTTGTCTGTACTGAATTTGTACGTCCTCCGTGTGACCACATGGGTTTTCTCCAGGTGCTCCGGTTTCCTCCCACATTCCAAAGATGTGGGCTTTGGTAAAAAGTGTAGTTGTCCCTAGTGTGCAGGATAGTGCTAGTGCATGGGGTGATCGCTGGTCGGCGCAGACTCGATGGGCCGAATGGCTTTTCCCACACTGTATCTCTAAAGTCTAAAAGTCTAAACTGCAATAGAAAAAAAATACAACAATGGACTGAAAATTCAAAAAATCCTGCTGCATTTCAACTGCACAATCACTTTCCTCATGTAACCTTGCATCCTATGTTTGTTACGGCACTGAAGGAGGCCATTCGGCCAACTAGCTCCTTGCCAGCTCCCTGGTAAATGATCCTATTTTTCCAATTCTACCTCTGCTCTTCATTAGCTGGGAGCAAGGCACTGTCTACCCATCGTAAGGTCAAGAAATTAAACATGTAATTCAACGGAGATGCTGCCCGGGTACAAGCTTCAGCAGTAAACATAATGAGGTTTATTGTCTTCAATTAGTGGGAATGGAAGTCTTACCCACACACTGAATAAAGTTAAACATAGTGTAACTCAACTTTTTGTTAGAAAAAGGGATAGTTCACAGGTATTAACCCAAAAGGTTGACACAAATTTGAAAATCAATGCCAGTGTTGTTTTGCTAGTGAAAATATTTACTGATGATATCAAAACTGCAAAATATTGATCAGCAGCAATTAAGGTCAAACTGATCTACCAATTAAGTAGCGAGAAGCGAGTACTAGTGACAAGACATTTACTAAATGGACAAAAACTGAGAGAGTAGTGGCACACAAGAACGAGGGAGAAAAGGATAAATCAAACCGTAACAGGAAGGGGCCGCAAATAAAAGTTAAGATGTTTGACAGAAAGTAAACCTGGAGGAAGCAAAAAGGTGAACAAATCAAAGGTTGAGGTTCTTTATCTGAATGCATGTTGCACTTGTAACAAGTTAGATTAATGTGCAGCACCATTAATAATATACTGTACATTATTAATGCATGCTAAAGTGTTGAAAATACATTTGAACAGAAGCATGGATAGGAAAGGTTCAGAGGGATATGGGCCAAATGACGCTAGCTTAGATGGGACATTTAGGTCAGCCCTTTTATCGACTGTACTGTAGATCTGCTTTGAATACCATTTTCCAAACCATTTTCAGAACCTTCCTCTGTAACTGGATCCTTGACTTCCTGGCCAACCGACCACAATCAATGAGGAGGAACTCAGCGGGTGCAGCAGCATCTATGGAGCGAAGGAGATAGGCAACGTTTCCGGCCGAAACCCTTCTTCAGACCCGAAACGTTGCCTATCTCCTTCGCTCCATAGATGCTGCTGCACCCGCTGAGTTTCTCCAGCATTTTATGTACCCTCGATTTTCCAGCATCTGCAGTTCCTTCTTTAACACAATCAATGAGGATGTGTGACAAATCAGCGTCTACAGTAATTCTCAACACAGGTGCCCATAAGGATGCATTCTCAGCCCCCTACTATGTTTCATATACACATACACACACACACACACACACACAACCGTGCAGCCAAATACCTGTCCAACTCAATCTACAAGTTTGCAGACGACACCACCAGAGTCGGCCGGATATCAAACAATGATGAGACAGAGTACAGGAAAGAGATTCAGAACCTTGTAACTTGGTACTAAGCCAACAAGCTCTCCCGCAGTGTCAGCAAGACAAAAGTGCTTGTGAATTATATCAGGAAGTGAAGCGGTACACACACCCCAGAAAACATTGAAGCCACCGAAGGAGAGATGATCGAACGCTTCAAGTCCCTAGGAGTAAATATCACCAGCAATTTGCCCCAGACCAGCAGTGTTATGGCCAGGAAAGCACACCAACACCTCTATTTCCTTGGAAGATTTAGGAGGATCGACATGTCCCCAACAACCCTCACCAACTAGTAGAGATGCGCCATAGAGAACATTTTATCAGGATGCATCACAGAATGGTTTGGGAACAGCTCCATCCAAGACCACAAGAAATTGCAGAGAATTGTGGACACAGCCCACACCATTAAGCACGCCAAATCTTCCTTGCATGGACTCCATCTATACTTCACACTGCCTCGGCAAGTCCGCCAGCATAATCAAGGGCCAGTCTCACCTCGGTCACTCCCTCCTCTCCAGAGATGCCAACCCTAAATTTAGTTCACAGTAACATTCAACCCATTTGTCAGTAACAAATGGGGGTAAACGCATTTCTCTCAGTAACATGTTGCGGCACCAGAAATATGCATGGCAACGACCCAAAATCTGCAACGCGCGTTGAATCCAACCTTCCTTTTTTCAACTAGTACTATATACAAACTCATTAAACACACATAAACATCCTTTAGTATACACAGTATCACTTAAAAGATGTACTTATATATATTTTGATGAGTCTTGAATGCTTTAGCCTTCAGGCACAGCTAACAATACTTTTCATACTTTCAGTTTCCTTCTCACCTGACTCTAGTCTGAAAAGGGGTCTCGACCCAAAGCATCACCTATTCATTTTCTCCAAGATGCTGCCTGCCCCACTGAGTTACTCCGGCATTTTGTGTCTATCTTCAGTGTAAACCAGCATCTGCAATTCCTTCCTGCACACACTATGTACATAGGTGTATACAATGAATGTTTTGTTGCTTAGTATGTGTTTTACAGAGTACTGTGCTTACATATGTTGCACTGCTGCAAGTAAGTTTCATTGTTCCCTTTCAGGACACATAAGTTCATAAGATAATAGAGCAGTGAGGCCATTCAGCCCATCAAGTCTATTCCGTCATTCAATAGTAGCTGATCTATCTTTCCCTCTGGACCCCATTCCCCTGCCTTCTCATAACCGTTGACATCCAAGCAAGAATCTGTCACTCTCCACCTTAAAAATACCCATTGACTTGGCCTCCGCAGCCTTCTGTGGTAATGGTTCCCCCAGATTCACCGCCCTCGGACTAAATAAATTCCTCCTCATCTCCCCCCTAAAAGGTACGTGACAAAGGTAAAGCGTTGTGTAAATGTCTGAAGAAGGGTCTCGACCCGAAACGCCGCCTATCTCCTTGGCTCCTTCGATGCTGCTGCACCCGCTGAGTTTCTCCAAGCCTTTTGTGTACCCCCAAAGGTAAAACATTGTTGACTCTTGGAGTGGTTTGAAGGAGGTGCCGAGCTGGGCTCCACTTACCTTCATGAAGGGAGCTGCCGTAGGACGAGGCGCTGGCGCTGGCCCTGCTGCTGCTCTTTAACATGGTGAGGACCTGCTCCTGGACCCTCATGCTCTTCTGCTGGCTGCCCTGCCGGTGCTCGCTGCGCTGGTCCAGCTGTCGGTCGGACGGGACGGCCAGGGTGGAGACCGGGGCGTACGACGGCAAGGCGGACTTGAGAAAGTGAACGTCCTGCATCGCTGCGTTCATTCTCGCTGGCTCTTTCCCCTCCCGAGGAAAGTGTGTCAAAGGTGCGCTGGTGTTCGCCCGACCTGGACAACGATGAAGTCCCTCTCCCTCCCTCCTCCGCCGGTGGCTATGATCAAAGATCCTACAGCGATCTTTGCCTGTGATCTCCCTGACGCCTTTCCGCGGTGGGGCTGGGCCCGAGGGAGGAGACTGGTGCCCTGCCCCGTCGCTGCAACGTGGAGCTCCATCTTCCCAGGTGAGTGAGTTCCCAGGTTGCACGTGTCCAACCGCCGCTCGTTCCCGTTCCCGCCCTTCCCGCTGCACGTGTCCAACCGCCGCTCGTTCCCGCCCTTCCCGCTGCACGTGTCCAACCGCCGCTCGTTCCCGCTCCCGCCCTTCCCGTTTATTGTTTTGATTATTTTTCGTCCCCGCCCTTCTCCGTAACAACATGTTTGGCTGCCGGAACACCGTAATAGAGTTATTTCGACGGGACAAAATACGGCGAATCCGGGACACTTGGCATCTCTGCCTCTCCCGTCAGGCAAGAGGTGCACTTTGAAAACGCATACCTCCAGATTCAGGGACAGCTTCCCAGCTTTTATCAGGCAAATGAACGGTTCTCTCATCAGCTAGAGTGTGGTTCTGCCCTTCCATCTTTCATTGGAGACCTTTGAACTATCTTTAATCGGACCAACTTGCACCAAATGTTGTACCCCTTATCTGTGTACTGTGGATGGCTCGATTGTCTTTGAATGATAGCACACAAATAACAGCTTTTCACTGTACCAGAGAACACGTGACAATTATAATAAACTAAATTAAACTAAACTAAGTATGGACTAGTTAGGCTGAAGAGCCTGTTTCGCCGCTGTGCGAGTCTGTGATCTAACAACTATTACAGAGATACAGTTTGAGGCCAACTAGGATTGAAGACTCAGTAGGGTACACAAAAAGCTGGAGAAACTCAGCGGGTGCAGCAGCATCTAAGGAGCGAAGGAGATAGGCGACGTTTCGGGTCGAGACCCTTCTTCAGGGGTGAAGACTCAGTATTTCAGCGCACTCAGCAATCCAAAAGAAAAGGCAAAAAGGGAAAGGAGGTGGGGTTACTTTATTAATCACGAAAGATATCAGCGCGGTGCTGAGTGAGTGCATTGTGACGTGGAATTTGGTTTGAGTGGTAATAATGAAAAGCAAGAGAAAGAAGACAAGGTGGGAGTGGTCGTTAGGTCCCGAATACATTGCTTCTTGAGAAGGGAAAAGCATGAATGGGAAAATATCAAAGACATGGAAGAGGGGAAATGCAATTACCTTATTGATTGGACTGTTCAAATTGGCAAGGAAGCCATGAAAGAGAAATGTGTGGAGTGCATGCAGGATTGTTTCTTCCAACATATTTTTACAGACCCATCAGGGAACAAACTAGATGAGATAAAGTAAAAAAACGTAAAGTATCCTTTCTTGTCATTCAGACATTTCAGTCTGAACAAAATTGTATACCTTGCAGTCATAACATAGAATAAAATAACAAAACACACACTTAACACAGTTTAACTTCCACCACAATGAGTCTACCAGGCACCTCCTCACTGTGATGGAAGGCAAAAGTCTTAAAGTCCGTGTCTCTTCCTCCTTGCTCTCCCTCTGCATTGAGGTGATCCAAGCTTCCGATGTTGGGACCCAGCCGGGTGTTGGTAAGTCCAGCGGCCGCATCCGAGCTCCGCGAACGGGCCGGTTCAAACTCCGCGGCCCGGGGCGGTCGAAGCTGCCGAAGCTGCCACCCTCCAGTCCAGCGGACGAAGCTGTCGTTGCGGGAGCTCCGGAGAACCGGTCACCAACCTGGGACCGGCGAGCTCCTGATGTTGTCGTCCACTGGACCCGCGGCCGAGTCCACTGGGCCCGCGGCCGAGCCTGCGAGGCTCCGGTCGGGTCGCCGCCGCCGCAGCGCCACCACAGCCACGAAGTCGGCCAGCCTCGCGTTGGAAAGTCCTGGCTCTGCCTCTGGAGCCTCGAGGTTGGTTCCAGTTGGAGGCCGCCAGCTCCGCAATTAGGCCTCAGCGCAGACGGAGACGGAGACGGGGGATACGGCAAGAAAAGATCGCATACCCCCGAAAGAGGAGACTAAAAACAGTTTCTCCCACCCCTCCACACACACATACACAACTAAAATAAACAAAACACTAAACAGCAGGACAAAATATTTTTTTTTTAAAAACAGACGGACTGCATGTGAGCCGCAGCTGCTTGGGCAGCACCGCCACTTGTGTAATGTGCAATGAGTAATGATGAATGAACCTTGCAGTGGCTAGACTCCAAAGGGAGTGGTGACCACAAGATAATAGAATCCTGGATATACTCCTGGGGCAGCACGGTGGCATAGTGGTAGAGCTGCTGCCTTACAGCGCCAGACCCTGGTTCGATCCTAGTCTGTCTGCTGTCTGTACGGAGTTTGTATGTTCTCTTTGTGACCTGGGTTTTCACCGAGGTCTTCGGTTTCCTCCCACATTCCAAAGACGTACAGGTTTGTAGGTTAATTGGCTTTGGTATAAATATAAAACTGTCCCAAATGTGTGTGATGGATAGTGTTAGTGTGCAGGGAGCACTGGTCGGTGCAAACTCGGTAAGCTGAAGGGCGTGTTTCCGTGCTGTACCTCCAAACTAAACTAAATTAATTGGAGGGCAAACACCAAGGGTCCATCATTGAAGTCCTCAACTTAAATAAAGGCAAACAAAATGGTTTGAAAGGAGAGTGGTCTGGTGTTGGATGTGGGTGAGATTTCAAACTGGTCTGGTGTTGGATGTGGGTGAGATTTAAACTGGTCCGGTGTTGGATGTGGGTGAGATTTAAACTGCTAGCTCATAATGTTCATCATCAGAAACGTATCCCAATTAAAAAGAGAGATCCCAGGAGAACGATGATCCAACTGTGGTTCACAAATGGGCATGAAGGAAGTTATTATATCAACGTAGAGAGCATACAAAGTGGAAAGGGCTCGTGGTCGACCAGCTAAGTGGATATTGAAACTGGAAAACAACTTAACATGGAGGGCAAAAAGTGAGTACGAGAGAAAACTGGTGAGTAAAATTAAATATAACAGCAATGATTTCTGTAGATGTGCAAAAAGGAAGAGGATAGTGAAGGGGAATAGTGGGACACCTAGGCAGTGATATTGGGGAAATAATCAAGGAAATGAGGATCTGACAAGTAAGTTAAACTAATAGCTTCATTGTTCTTCATGGTAGAAGATAGAAAAGTACAGCATAGGAGCATGTCCTTGTCCACAAGGTCTGTGCTGATCATGATGCCAAGATAAACTATTCTCTTATGCCTGCACGTGATCTGTATCCCACCATTCCTTGCATATTTGTGTGTCTATGTAAAAGGCTCCTAAATGCCACTATCGTATCTGCTGTCGTGAACACTGCAAATCTGTTGTTCCCAAAGTGGCCTCCTGTACATCGACATGAACAAGGGTAGACGTGTCGATCGTGTGGCTGAATACTTGCGCTCCGCCCGACAAAAAAGGCCCTTCGGTTCACCAAGTCCACACCGACTATCATTTCCTGCCTATTAACACTCTCCTACACTAGGGGCAATTCTTTACAATTATACCAAGGGTAATTAACCCACAAACCTGTAAGTGTTGGAGTGCGGGAGGAAACCGATGTTCTCGGAGAAAACCCACGCAGGTCACAGAAAGAACGTACAAACGTCCTACAGACAAGCGCCCAGAGTCAGGATCGAACCTGGGTCTCTGGCGCAGCAAGCGCTGTAAGGCAGCAACTCTACCGCTGCGCCACCGTGCCACCCATGCTGCTGATGAGATTCAATTCTGAATAATCCCTTGCAATAAAAGTCCAGTCTTACCAAGATTTTAAATCACTTTTAAAATGAATACACAGCTTTTCCAGTCACCCGGCATGAATTTTTAAGGGGTCCATTGGCCCAAGGATGAAAAAAAACAAAGAGAATTGTTCACTAGTCAAATTGAGAAAACACTTTACAGGATAAATGAAGGCGGACTCATTTTCATCCTGGTTAATGTTATCATAATAAATCATAAATTAATATTGATTAGTGATTTTCCACAAGCCATGAATGGGTTCATATTGCAGTTTGGATTTGGGTTGAAAGAATTGATAGGCCGAAATTATGTATGATTCTCCACTCAACTCAACATTAGAGCAACATTGCTAATAAATCTGCGATGACTGATGCTTAACAGGGATTCATATTCAGAACGTATATATTATTCAATTGATAGTACATTAGTAAGAACAACAGGATCATCCAATGATTAATGTATACCATTCCGAAACCAAATAAAAAGTCAATTCACTTACCAGCTTGATGCCTTTGTTTCAATTCGTACAATAAGTTGTTGATTGTCTTCCAGTCAGAATTTAGGTTGTCAATTTTTCCCTAAAATGAATTTAAAGCACAAAGCTGAATGAGCTGGTATTATAATGCAAGTATTGTAATGCTTCCTCACCTGAAAACTATAATTTGCAAATTATAAACAACAGTTACTTTTCCCTGAAATGAAAATTAAATAGTAGCATTGCAAATGATTAGTTTCAGAGAACCTCTAATTCAATAATTCCAGGTTTGCCGATATTGTATTCTATGGGAGTAGATTTTCACTTTCATCCATTTTACCTGTAAACACAACAACATGCCGCCCATACCACACAAAGCCCAAGAAACATGGTGGTCAATGCAGCCATCGTTTGATGAGATGGCAAGTGGCACACAATTATTGACCTCTTCTTTTCCTGTCCAGAATAATTACTTCAGGAAGCAATCTGCTTCTAAATACTGAATAGCAACAACACTAGTATTAATACCAGATTTGTGCAAATGTATTGCATACCATTATAAACGTTCTCAAGCCGTTGTCTTTGGATTACTCCAGCGATTCATTGGCATACGATAAATACTCAAAATACCATTAATTTGTTTTTTTTCTCATTCCAGATATATTCGTTAAAGTATTTCATTTATCCCACTTCATTCCTTTTTATTTTACCTCATAGTCTTCAAATTTTGACATGGAAATGGACATGAGGTGAAAAACAAAATCAAGGTTGGAGCTTTTCTCCTGCATTCGAAAAAAAATCAGGGTGTAAATCTTGCTGCTGTTTTGACAACTTCTCTTCCTTAATTTAAATGCACAGGTATGAACATCTTCAAGATGAGTTCTAAAAATATATCAATAGGCAAAGTGACAGCAACTGTCATTAGATATGCTGATCCTTATAAATGGCGGTGAAGAGGGAAGACGACAGCTAAACGATCTTGAACACAAAGGAAAAAAACAATGACTGAAATCTAAAAGCACATTCTTTTATTGTGCAAATACTAAAGAACTATTCTGAAGGTAACCTTGGTAATCTGTCACAATTACATTGATTGTTCCAGCTGATAATGAAGCAAATGCGAAGCTGAGGCCTCATCTGCAGGCAGGCATTTGATGCTCTTGACTTGTTTTTTCCCCACTTCATAGCTTTGAGTAGAGACTTTTGAAATGAATCCGTGAAATGCTCATTTTAGAAAATTAATTGAAATCTCTTTCCTGAAGGAAGTAACAGTTGGTGTTGCCTGATGCAGCTGTTCCGAGAGCAATGTGAAACATCTCCACAGGAAAATGGCATCAAACACCTGCTTCCAATTGGTCGGAGGTGACAGCATGATTAATCCACCTAATAACAGGCTGATGTAGTGTTGACGTGGTGAGAGGAAAGTGATGTTCAGGAAGGAGACACTGCATTAACGAGGTCTCACATTTGGTTCGCTGTGATAGAGAAAGCAATGCAAATTCAAGAATTGCTTCACGCTCTTGACTTGAATATAAGCCGAAACTTTGCAGTTACGGAAGTGAATATCCCAAAACTTAGCTTTGTTTGGAATACTTAACTGACAAGTACACGCTGAAAATACATGGTGGAAGATCATGCTCCCAATATCAGGCCATGATCTTAGAAACAGTACAGTCCTCACACCAAAAAAAAGAGGGAATCATAATTTACATGGCAACTTTCATGTCCCCAGAAGTTGGGCGGCATGGGGGTGCAGCCTGGAGAGCCACTGCCTCAGTGTCAGAGATCTGGGTTAGATCCTGACCTCATGTGTTGTCTGTGTGAAGTTTGCATTTTCTCCATATGACCTTCATCCGAGGACTCCGCTTACCTCTCCCATCCCAAAACGTGCATGTTTTTTGGGTTAATTGGCCTCTGTAATTTTCATGGAGTGGATGCAAAAGTGGGATACCATAGAACTAGTGGGAAGGGCTGATCGATGCTCGGTGTGGACTCAGTGGGCTGAAGGGCCCGTTTTCACACTGTATCTTTCAATCAATCATTGCCAATCCCAATGTGCTCCACTTGCCAATAAGCATCTTTGAAACACAATCACCATCACAACACAGGGGCACAGCACAAATAACATACAATCATTGGTTCAAAGCAGCATTGGTGTAAATAACGAGAGAAAGTAAATGCTGGTTGAGGCATAAATGATGTCCGTGTTGGTGGAGTGCAGCAAAGCAAACGACCTGATCATTCTCAAGTAAAATATTCCAACACTGTGTACTTTCATAATATTTTCACAAAGGTTGAGCAAATGAAACATTCTCCATTATCAACTGAAAGCACCGTGTTTGTTATGAGTGTCAATTAGTGTTATTGAAAGTGAGAAAAGTCGCTCAGATCATCGTCAAATTTTAGTTATAATTGATGTGGGTTAAGAGTGACAGATGGTCTTGAGTCATCGCCCTGCTCAATGTAAAAATGTGCTTCCTTTGTTAATGACTCCATATTGTCACAAAGTGTGTGTAGCCGTTACTTAGCACTGTGCATAAAGCAGCATGCAACAGTTTCCTTACTTTATCAGAGCTGCTTATTGTTATACTAATTAATTCAACCTTTCATTCATCAATACACTGTTATTTGCTCATTGGAATGAAGAATTCTTACATCAACAGATCATAATTAATTGCTTCTTCAAAACGCTCAGCTGATTATGAATTTAAAAGTGCATTAAATATATCCTGTATAACGTTGTTTTCAAAATTAGTGAATTAATTTATGTAGATGAAATGTTCTGACTGTGCTAATAACAGCCGCACATACGGGTTTAATACTGTGTCAGGTAATTTATTGAGCTGCTGCTTGAGGGAGATGGTTGTGGCTGCTGCATTTTATACATTACAACAGTGAATACATTTCATTCTGAACTATGGCCGAGTTCTCAGATCATGAAAATCACACAAAAAAAATCAAGCTTTCCTTTACATAATCGGACTTGCCTCACCCCAGCCATTCCTTCATCTTTCCGCTCATGGCGCGCAGAAAATACAGAACCTTGAAAGTGTGCACCACCAGACTCAGGAACAGCTTCTTCCTCCCACGTGCCCTCACTCGTGTCTCCTCAGTACTACGTACCTGGGCCCTTGCAACCCCTCCCCCTCCCCCTCCCCCAAGTCGCCACAGGGACAGAGTCCCCCCCGAGTCCTTACCTTTCACCCCATCAGCCGTCGTATACTACTCTGACATTTTCGCTACCTCCAACGTGGACACAACACTAGTCACATCTTCCTGTCTCCATCCCTTTCCACCTTCCGCAGAGACCGTTCCCTCCGCAACTCCCCGGTTCACTCATCCCTTCCCACCCAAACCACCCCCTCCCCAGGTACCTTCCCCTGCAACCACAGAAGATGCAACACCTGTCCCTATACCTCCTCCCACTCTGTCCTGGGACCCTGGCAGTCGTTTCAGGTTCACTTGCACCTCCTCCAACCTCATCTACTGTATCAGTTGTTCAAGGTGTAGGCTCCTATACATCGGTGAGACAGAACGTAGACTGGGCAATCCTTTTGCTGAACATCTTCGCTCAGTCCTTCTGCACCTTTCTGTTCTCCCAGTTGCCAAACACTTTAATTCCCCTTCCCATTCCCACAATGACCTTTCTGTCCTGGGCCTCCACCTCTGTCAGAGTGAGGCCAAGCGCAAATCTTTAGGAACAGCACCTCATATTTTGCTTGGGCAGCTTACAACCCAATGGTGTGAATATAGATTTCTCGAAGCAAGTAACCATTACAACCCTCCCTCTCCGTCTCTCCCCCACCCAAGTCATTGTACAACTTTCAAAGTCAGCTTGTTGACTCTCATTGTGTGTAACTCGTTCTCACCTCGCCTACAGGTAACTATAGTCTGTCTCCTTTATCATTGTTACTCTTTTGCATATCTCTTATTCATGTGTTCTATATCTCCCTATATCACCATCTATATCTCTTGTTTCATTACCCCCGACAGGTAGTCTGAGGAAGGGTCTCGACCTGAAACGTTACCTATTCCTTTTTTCCAGAGATGCTGTCTGACCCGCGAAGTTACTCCAGCATATCGTGTCGATCTTCCTCTCTGGTATCAGGCATCTGAGGGCCCTGCCATATTCTCTGCTACTATCAGATTCACCTCTCCCCCATTGCAGACATTGGGTTATGTCTATGGAATCATAGAATCATAGAAATTAGGTGCAGGAGTAGGTCATTCGGCCCTTCGAGCCTGCACCACCATTCAATATGATCATGGCTGATCATCCAACTCAGTATCCTGTACCTGCCTTCTCTCCATACCCCCGATCCCCTAAGCCACAAGGGCCAAATCTAACTCCCTCTTAAATATAGCCAATGAACTGGCCTCAACTTCCCTCTGTGGCAGAGAGTTCCAGAGATTCACTACTCTCTGTGTGAAAAAAGTCTTTCTCATCTCGGTCTTAAAGGATTTCCCTCTTATCCTTAAGCTGTGACCCCTTGTCCTGGACTTCCCCAACATCGGGAATAATCTTCCTGCATCTAGCCTGTCCAACCCCTTAAGAATTTTGTAAGTTTCTATAAGATCCCTCTCAATCTCCTAAATTCTAGAGAGTATAAACCGAGTCTATCCAGTCTTTCTTCATAAGACAGTCCTGACATCCCAGGAATCAGTCTGGTGAACCTTCTCTGCACTCCCTCTATGGCAATAATGTCCTTCCTCAGATTTGGAGACCAAAACTGTACGCAATACTCCAGATGTGGTCTCACCAAGACCCTCTACAACTGAAGTAGAACCTTCCTGCTCCTATACTCAAATCCTTTTGCTATGAAAGCTAACATCCCATTTGCTTTCTTCACTGCCTGCTGCACCTGCATGCCTACTTTCAATGACTGGTGCACCATGACACCCAGGTCTCGCTGCATCTCCCCTTTTCCTAATCGGCCACCATTTAGATAATAGTCTGCTTTCCTGCTTTTGCCACCAAAGTGGATAACCTCACATTTATCCACATTATACTGCATCTGCCAAACATTTGCCCACTCACCCAGCCTATCCAAGTCACCTTGCAGTCTCCTAGCATCCTCCTCAAAGCTAACACTGCCCCCCAGCTTTGTGTCATCCGCAAACTTGGAGATATTGCCTTCAATTCCCTCATCCAGATCATTAATACATATTGTAAATATCTGGGGTCCCACCACTGAGACTTGTGGTACCCCACTAGTCACTGCCTGCCATTCTGAAAAGGACCTGTTTACTCCTACTCTTTGCTTCTTGTTTGCCAGCCAGTTCTCTATCCACATCAATACTGAACTCCCGTATGCCGTATGCTTTAGGTTTGTATACTAATCTCTTATGTGGGGCCTTGTCGAAAGCCTTCTGGAAGTCCAGATACACTACATCCACTGGTTCTCCCTTATCCACGCTACTAGTTACATCCTCGAAAAATTCCACAAGATTCGTCAGACATGATTTACCTGTCGTAAATCCATGCTGACTTTGTCCAATGATTTCACCACTTTCCAAATGTGCTGCTATCCCATCTTTAATAACTGACTCTAGCATTTGCCCCACTACCGATGTTAGACTAACTGGTCTGTAATTCCCCGTTTTCTCTCTCCCTCCCTTTTTAAAAAGTGGGGTTACATTAGCTACCCTCCAATCCTCAGGAACAACTCCAGAATCTATAGAGTTTTGAAAAATTATCACTAATGCATCCACTATTTCTGGGGCTACTTCCTTAAGTACTCTGGGATGCATCTTATCTGGCCCTGGGGATTTATCGGTCTTTAATCCCTTCAATTTACCTAACACCACTTCCCGGCTAATCTGGATTTCACTCAGTTCCTCCATCTTATTTGACCCCCGGTCCCCTGCTATTTCCGGCAGCTTATTTATGTCTTCCTTAGTGAAGACAGAACCAAAGTAGTTATTCAATTGGTTTGCCATGTCCTTGTTCCCCATGATCAATTCACCAGTTTCTGACTGCAAGGGACCTACATTTGTTTTAACTAACCTTTTTCTCTTCACATATCAATAAAAACTTTTGTAGCCCGTTTTTATGTTCCCTGCCAGTTTTCTTACATAATCTATTTTCCCTTTCCTAATTAAGCACTTTGTCCTCCTCTGCTGGACTCTGAAATTCTCCCAGCCCTCTGGTAGGCTGCTTTTTCTGGCTAATTTGTATGCTTCATCTTTAGTTTTGACACTATCCCTGATTTCCCTTGTTATCCATGGATGCACTACCTTCCCTGATTTATTCTTTTGCCAAACTGGGATGAACAATTGTTGTAGTTCATCCATGCAGTCTTTAAATGCCTTCCATTGCATATCCACCGTCAACCCTTTAAGAATCACTTGCCAGTCTATCTTGGCCAATTCACGTCTCATACCCTCAAAGTTACCTTTCTTTAAGTTCAGAACCCTTGTTTCTGAATTAACAATGTCACTCTCCATCCTAATGAAGAACTCAACCATATTATGGTCACTCTTGCCCAAGGGGCCACGCACAACAAGACTGCTAACTAACCCTTCCTCATTACTCAGTACCCAGTCTAGAATAGCCTGCTCTCTTGTTGGTTCCTCTACATGTTGGTTTAGAAAACTATCCCACATGCATTCCAAGAAATCCTCTTCCTCAGCACCCCTGCCAATTTGATTCACCCAATCTATATGTAGATTGAAGTCACCGATTATAACTGTTTTACCATTGTTGCACGCATTTCTACTTTCATGTTTGATGCCATCCCCAACTCCACTACTACTGTTAAGTGGCCTGTACACAACTCCCACTAGCGTTTTCTACCCCTTAGTGTTTCGCAGCTCCACCCATATCGATTCCACATCCTCCAAGCTAATGTCCTTCCTTTCTATTGTGTTAATCTCCTCTCTAACCAGCAACGCTACTCCACCTCCTTTTCCTTTCTGTCTATCCCTCCTGAATATTGAATATCCCTGGATGTTCAGCTCCCAGCCTTGGTCACCCTGGAGCCATGTCTCCGTGATCCCAACCATATCATATTCATTAATAACTATCTGCACATTCAACTCATCCACCTTATTACGAATGCTCCTTGCATTGAGACACAAAGCCTTCAGGCTTGTTTTCACAACACTCTTACCCCTCATACAATTATGTTGAAAAGTGGCCCTTTTTGATTTTTTCCCTGGATTTTTCTGCCTGCCACTTTTACTTTTCACCTTGCTACCTATTGCTTCTACCCTAATTTTACATCCTTCTGTCTCTCTGCTCATGCTCCCATCCCCCTGCCACATTAGTTTAAATCCTCCCTGACATGGAACTGGTGTGCTGCAATGCTGCGAACTATATTCGGCACTCTGCATCTTCTCTTTTGCTCTGCCTATTGTATTCATGTTTAATTTTATTTTATATCTGTACAGTTATAAAATTATCCAATTTTATTGAATAGCATGCAAAACAAAGTTCACATGTGACAAAACCTAAACTTTCTTGCAATGATGAAATCCTCTTGCAGACGTCATAAGCATAATATAGAGCATTGTAAATCTGTATTTTCTTGGACTTTGATTGGACTTTTCCCGCCATTCTACTGCTATTTGCCTGAGGGAACACTTCGCATATATCCTTTGATCTTCAAAGGTTGGGAAATCCAGATCATTCATCTAGCTGAATTGGGCCATTCAGCCCATCAAGTCTATTCCACCATTTAATCATGGCTGATCCATCAACCCCATTATCCTTGCCTTCTCCCCATAACCCCTGACATCCATGCTAATCAAGAATATATCTATCTCTGCCTTAAAAATATCCATTGACTCGGCCTCCACAGCTTTTTGTGGCAATGAATTCCACAGATTCATCATCCTTTGACTAAAGAAATTTATCCTCATCTCCTTTCTAAAGGTACGTCTTTTTATTCTGAAGCTTTGGCCACTGGTCCTAGACTCTCCCACTAGTGGAAACATCCTTTCCACATCCCTCTATCCAGGCCTTTCACTATTTGGCAAGTTTCAATGAGATTTCCCCTTCCCCCCCCCCCCACACATCCTTAGAAATTCCAGCGAGTACAGGCCCAGTGCCTTCAGACACTCTTGTTTAGACAAAACTTGCAAGTGTGTGCTAAAAAAAAAAGTAGTGGCATAGAGTCAAGGGAAATGGCAGTGAGTGGGAATGGTGTTGTCTCCAGACATAGAATTGCAATGTGGGAGAATAACATTGACAAAGGGGCCACCCACTGAGAAATAAATAGCCGACAAGGCATTCTTAGAGAGAGAGGAGACACAAAAAGGTGCAGATGCTGGAATGTGCAGCAAAAAGATTGGTGGATCTGGCTGGAGGAATTCAGCGGAACAAGCAACATGTGTGGAGGCAAAGGGTAGGTCATGCATTCTCGGTTGCTCTCTGGTCAAGTGACAGACAGAATAAGCTAGGATTATGCATTCTCCATACCTGGATAACAAGTCAAGTATTGAAGGCACCAGCACAAAACTAAGATGGAAAATGGGGACTATGCAAGCACCTAGCGGAGGTGACAATAAGATTGAGAAACAGACCCACAGAGTAAGGAAGCAAGTTGGTGGCAGAATTAAAATAGGGTAATTACCCCAGAAAAAAATGTGTTTTCAAGTCTTTCCAATGGATCGGATGGGCTTAGGATGAGAGGGATCTTATGGAATCTCAATTCACGAGTCAAAAAGTCAAAAGTTAAAAGAGTTTATTGTCATGAGTCCCTGACAGGACAATGAAATTCTTTCTTTGCATAGCACAACAGAACATAGTAGGCATTGACAACAATTATATACGTAAATACACACATGACTGAATAAATTGATAAAGTGCAAATAGCAGATGGAGGGGTATTAATGTTCAGAGTTTTGTTCGAGCCAAGCTTAATAGCCTGATGGCTGTGGGGAAGTAGCTGTTCCTGAACAGGGTCGTTGCAGTCCTCAGGCTCCTATACCTTCTACCGGAAGGTAGCAGGGAGATGAGTGTGTGGCCAGGGTAGGTGTGGGTCCTTGATAATGCTGCCAGCCTTTTTGAGGCAGCGACTGTGATAGATCCCCTCGATGGAAGGAAGGTCAGAGCCGATGATGGACTGGGCAGTGTTTACTACTTTTTGTAGTATTTTCCTCTCCAGGGCGCTCAATTTGCCGAACCAAGCCACGATGCAACCGGTCAGCAAGCTCTCTACTGTGCACCTGTAGAAGTTAGAGAGAGTCCTCCATGACAGACCGACTCTCCGTAATCTTCTCAGGAAGTAGAGGCGCTGATGAGCTTTCTTAATAATTGCATCTGTGTTCTCAGACCAGGAAAGAGCTTCACAGATATGCACACCCAGGAATTTGAAGCTCTTGACCCTTTCAACCATCGACCCGTTGATATAAACAGGACTGTGGGTCCCCATCCTACTCCTTCCAAAGTCCACAATCAGTTCCTTGGTTTTGCTGGTGTTGAGGGCCAGGTTATTGTGCTGGCACCATATTGTCAGTCGGTCGATCTCTCTTCTATACTCTGACTCGTCCCCACAATAGTGGTATCGTCAGCGAACTTGATGATGGAGTTCGCATCATGACTGGCTACGCAGTCATGAGTATAGAGTGAGTACAGCAGGGGGCTAAGCACGCAGCCTTGAGGTGCTCCCGTGCTGATTGCTATCGAGTCTGACACATTTCCACCAATACGAACAGACTGTGGTCTGTGAATGAGGAAGTCGAGGATCCAATTGCAGAGGGATGCGCAGAGACCCAGTTCTGCGAGTTTGGTAACCAGCTTGGAGGGGATGATTGTGTTAAATGCCGAGCTGTAGTCAATGAATAACAGCCTGACATATGAGTTTTTGTTGTCCAACTGGTTCAGAGCGCAGTGGAGGGCCAGCGAGATCGCATCCACCGTTGATCTGTTGTGGCGGTAAGTGAACTGCAGTGGGTCCAGGTTTTTGTCGAGGTAGGAGTTGATTTTCGCCATGATCAACCTCTCAAAGCACTTCATTACCACAGGCGTTAGTGCCACAGGTCGATAGTCATTGAGGCACGTCACCTTGCTCTTCTTGGGCACCGGTATTATTGATGCCCTTTTGAAGCAGGTGGGAACCTCAGAAGTGAGAGGTTGAAAATGTCCGTAAAAACTCCAGCCAGTTGGTCCGCACAGGTTTTTAGAACATGACCAGGTATACCATCAGGTCCAGGCGCTTTTCGAGGGTTCACCCCTCTGAAGGATTTCCTGATGTCGGCCTCTGTGACTGAGACTGAAATACCATCCACAGCGAATGGAGGCTCGGGAAGGCACATCGGTGTTCTTCCTATCAAAGCGTGCGTAAAACGCATTGAGCTCATCAGGGAGTGATGTATCGCCGACATCCGAGCTGCCTCCTGGTTTCGCCTTGTAGGAGGTGATTGCATTCACTCCCTGCCACAGCTGCCGAACATCTGTCTCATCCTCCAGATGAGAGAGGATCTTATGGAAACATATAAAATTAAGGGATTGGACAGGCTGGATGCAGGAAAAATGTTCCCGATGTTGGTGGAGTCCAGAACCAGGGGTCAGAATTAAGAATAAGGGGTAAGCCATTTAGGACTGGGATGAGGAAATTTTTTTCACCCAGAGAGTTTTGAATCTGTGGAATTCTCTGCCACAGACGGCAGTGGAGACCAATTCACTGGGTGTATTCAAGAGAGATAGAGAAAGCTCAGGGCTAAAGGAATCAAGGGATATGGGGAGAAAGTTGGAACGGGATACTGATTTTGGATGATCAGCCATGATCATATTGAATGGCAGTGTTGGCTCAAAGGGACGAATGGCCTACTCCTGCACCTATTTTCTGTTTCTATTAAGTCCAGTGCCTGTGGCAGACAGTCCCCTCATGAGTAGTCCGAGTCAAAATTGTCACTTTGAGAGTGACCTAATACTTTCCGAACAATGGGACTGCGCACAAGCCTTAGGGGCAGGCAATTCAGAGGAAGAATCTGTCATCTGTTTGAACAGCATGAGAGAATCAGTTTGCAGATGTTAAAGGTAAACAGCAATGATAATACAGGAGTCCACAAACAAGATGAGAATCAATAGGCAAAGCATGAGGCACTGCAGTGAGTGGTATCAGTTTGGTCTGGCAGAGTTGGTGCAAAGAGAGAACTTGAACTGTCAGTTCTGGAGATAAGCTCCATACCTCTCCAGATTTGTTTATGTTAGCAGTAAAGGGCCTGTCACACTTGGGCGTCATTTGTGCGACACGCAGGTGGCATGCAAAGATTTTGTGAATCCCAAATCCTGGTGCGCCACGCGAGCGCCGTGCGTCGTGACATGTAAATGATGTCGCGTAAATGACGCGCAAATGACGCCCTTAACACAAAGGAACCAGGAGAAACTACACACAAAAAGATTGTATTGCCTTGTGTTTAACAACCTGGCTGGGAAGATATATGCTCAATGATGGATAATGCATTCACAATTGTGCGGCACAGGTTGCAAGGATCATGGGGACTTCCATGTCTAGCATTGTTTACAGATTTATACCCCATTCTAGGCCAACCCTTTACCCAGTCAGGTTTTAAACAGCTATTTAACTCCAGGAGCTCATCAGCTGAAATAATTCTGTTATTGATTTGTTCCAATTATCCAACATAAAACCCCTCCCAGTTTCTTACATCTTTATTTTAAGTAAATCAAATTCACATTGATCACGAATAGATGGTAAAACAGCGTAAACCTTCAGATTAACAGAAATACTCGCCCATGGTAGGTTTATGTGTAGGAAGGAAGTGCAGTTTACAATGAAAATAGGCACAAATTGTTGGAACCGCATCCCCTTTGGTGTCTTGTTTTCACACCTCACCCTTCCATATCTCTGTCTCCCTCTCCCCTGACTCTCTGAAGAAGGGTCGCGACCTGAAACATCACCATTCCTTCTATCCAGAGATGCTGCCTGTCCTGCTGAGTTGCTCCAGCATTTTGTGTCGATTTGCACAATAGCTTTATGTCCCATTTCATAGTCTTCCATGTTCCTCAGGGGAAATGTGCTTATTCATCAAGCAGTCGCTGATTTTAATCTGACACTAAATCATTCCCCCGAAGACAACCATGCCGACAATTCACTCATGGTCAGTCGCATGCAAAGTGCTACACTGCAATGAGAGTGCATTACACTTTGCTACCTAAATGTACCACGGTTTTCAGGGGTAAGAGCACAAATGCACTCACATCAGCACAAGTGCGTATGTGTGCAGTTCGCTGTGATGATTGCAGATGAATTTCTTGGCACATCTGTGATTCAAGTCCTGAATTCAATTGAATGAAACAACTTGTATTTATGGAGTACATAGAAACATAGAAAAATAGGTGCAGGAGTAGGCCATTCGAGCCAGCTCCGCCATTCAATATGAACATGGCTGTTCATCTAAAATCAGTACCCTGTTCCACAGATTCTCAACTCTCTGGGTGAAGTTTTACCTCGACTCGGTCCTAAATGGCCGACCTCTTATTCTTAAACAGTGACCCCTGGTTCTGCACTCCACCAACATCGGGAATATTTTTCCTGCATCTAGCCTGTCCAATCCTTTAAGAATTTTATGTTTCTATAAGATCCCCTCTCATCCTTCTACATTCCAGTGAACATAAGCCCAGTCAACCCATTCTTTCATCATATGTCAGTCCCGCCATCCCGGGAATAAACCTGGTGAACCTACGCTGCACTCCCACGATAGCAATATTGTCCTTACTAAAATTTGGAGACCAAGATTGTACACAAAACTCCAGGTGCGGTCTCACCAGGGCCCTGTACAACTTCAGTAGGATCTCCTTGCTCCTGAACTCAAATCCTCTCGCAATGAAGGCCAACATGCCATTAGCTTTCTTCATTGCCTGCTGTACCTGCATGCTTACTATCAGCGACTGATGTACAAGCACACACAAATCTCGTTGCACCTCCCCTTTTCCTAATCTGACACCATTCAGATAATAATCGCCTTCCTGTTCTTGCCACCAAAGTGGATAACCTCACATTTATCCACATTATACTGTATCTGCCCTCTCACCCAACCTATCCAAGTCACCCTGCAGCCTCATAGCATCCTCATCACAGCTCACACTGCCACCCAGCTTTGTGTCATCCGCAAACCTGGAGATGTCACATTTAATTCCCTCATCTAAACCGTTAATATATATTGGAAATAACTGGGGTCCCAGCACTAAGGCTTGCGGCATCCCACTAGTCACTGCCTGCTATTCTGAAAAGGAATAGCAGGCAGTTAATTCCAGCTCTTTGCTTCTTGTCTGCCAACCAGTTCTCCATCTATGTCAATACCCTACCCCCAATACCACGTGCTCTAATTTTGCACACTAATCTCTTGTGTGGGACATTTATCTTTCTGCCAGCTATCAGGATTCTGATGTAATTGCTCAATAATATTTATTGTGGTAAAATCTTGGCATCTGGATAAAATACTTAAAACACTTCATTAAGGCAATTACAATATTTCAACTCCAAAACCAAAATTTTAAGAGGTTACCTTTAATGGTTGTAAGATCGGTTTTTCCTTATAGAATTGCTGTGCCTTGAAAAATACGCCTTCCACATCAGCCTGTTTGGCTAGCACTCCTTCTTCAGTCTCCTTAAAACAGAAATAGATTAAAAATATACATCAGTGCGGGATGATCAATCCACACAGATTACTGAGGTTATTCCATTCTGAGTATGTTCTAACAATCTCCTTATGCTGACTTACTAATCAGCATACGTCAAACTTACTGAAACATACATCTGGGCATAGTCAACAAATCTTGCAATTAGTAACATTGTTGAAAATGTGGTTTCTACTTTCCTGTCAGTTCTCAGCAGCAGACAACATAGACAGTAATTCCAATACAATTTTACTTCGGAGTCACGCCAGGCGCATGCGAGTCATTACGTCGACGTATGTCGCATTGAACGGAGCTGGAGAGCGCAGCTCCACCAGGGTAAGTAAAAAACCTCGCAGGTAAGTTTTTAAAACTTCCAGCGAGACTTAAGCTCCGTAAGGCTGGCTTGTGAGTCAGCAGGAGCCTGTTCAGCGGGAGGAGCAAGCGTGGGTCACGCAGCATTGCGGTGCCATCGCAGCGATCGGCAAAATAGATAGGTGCGGTGTCGGTTCCGATACCGGTGGCCGTTATTCCGTAGTTAATACCCTCCAGCTGGTCTAGGTCGTTCGGGCTGAGGCCACAAAGATAGGGAAGCATACAAGGTCTGCTCTAAGTATGTGTTACCAGTTCTTTAGTTGATGTGTATGACCAAGATATGTGTCTTATAAAATTTCTCATCCCTGCTCTGAGAAAACAAGCAGGTTGAATACGAAGGGGGTTGATTCTGGGAGACCAGCAGAGGCAGGGAGATGGGTACAAAGTATTATACCCAATACAGCCACATCAACCCTTATATTGGGAGAACTGTGTGATACTGAGAGTAATATAAATATTCTGCAAGTAAATGTGCCTGTCAGAATCTATAATTCTAAACATCAACATATATGATTATGCACAAATACACAAGAAAATGTAAAGTTACTCTCCTCCAAGAGAGGACAAAATGTGGGGGAGACCAGAAATGGAGAACATGCTCCACACTTTACTCAGTCAAGGGTCTAAAGACCCAAAGATTCCCAGGCAGCCTCCAAAGGAGTTCCATACACTGTGTATGGTGCCTGTAAAAAATGGGAATCTGACTCTCCAGTGCCTTGTTAGGTCTGGATGAGATCTCCCTAGAGCAAGACTAAAATGCTCCAAACTTAATCAGTCAAGGGTCCAAAGACCCAGAGATTCCCAGGCAGCCTCCAAAGGAGTTCCATACACTGAGTATGGTGCCTGTAATTTTTTATTTTTTTTAAAATGGGAATCTGACTCTCCAGTGCCATGTTTAGGTCTGGATGAGGTCTCCTTAGAGCAAGACTCGGGAGCACCAGGGCAGGAGGAGACTGACCCTGAAGCTGGTGTCCCTACTTATGTGTATACACCAGAGAACAAGAGCCACGCTCCGGGTGTTCCCGATGTAGCATCGATGTAGACCCGAAACGTCGCCTATCTCCTTCGCTCCTTAGATGCTGCTGCACCCGCTGAGTTTCTCCAGCTTTTTGTGTACCCTAAGGTTGGGGATACTTGTATTTGTCTCGCTGAGAGACCTTATCCCTCCATCCTAGAAGTAGCTATGGGTATTGGTAAAATTGTAGCAGCATTCCTGCTGTCGAGTTTGGACCTCTGCATTATCAAAGTCTGCAAAGAGCCAGAGGACAAGCACCAAAAAAAATAAACTAAATAAATAAATAAAAATTAAAAAAATAAAAATTAAAATAAAATAAAAAGCGTGCAGGTAATTTGATAGGTCCATGCAGTTACCAACTAAAGCTTTAGCTGAATTGCAATGGTGGATTCTCAATGTTGCACAAGCTACTAGAAAATATTTTGGTTCAGCAACCTTCAGTGGTATTACAAACTGATGGGAGTGCTCTCGGATGGGGAGGCAAGGACAGCTCCACCAGTTGAGGTGGTTGATGGACTGTCCAAGACGATTAATTCTCCAAACACATGGTATCAATTATTTGGAGTTATTGGGGGCGTTTTATGCATTGATAGCTTATTGTTCTACAATGAATGACTTACATGTTCAATTATAAGTAGACAATACCACAGCTGTGGGAGAGACAAAATTATGGCAGACAACAGATCACGAAAGTTCAATGACAATACAGAATGGATGTTAAATCCAGAAGTTCAAAAAGATTGTCAGTCGGTATGGGTACCAAATATTGATCTGTTTGCGTCCAGATTAAATTCCAGTTGCCTAAATATATCATAGTAACCAGACCCAGGAGCAGTTGCGGTGGATGCATCCTCGTTACATTGGGAAAGTATAGTCTTCTATGTTTCCCCATTTTGCCTGATTAGGCAATGTCTCACCAAAATAGAGCAAGACTCCGCCGCAGGCGTTTGGTGGTTCCCATTGGTGCTCAGAATGATGACTCAGCCATTCATGACAATCCCCAGCTGTTGGTACATCCAGTACAGGAGGTCATCCATTACATGATCGTATTAATTGTTAATCTGCAGGTTCTGATGAACTGTCGGATAGGACAATGGATGTTATAACTGCAGCTTGGAGAGATAGAACTAAGAAACAATATATGTCTCATATAAGGAAATGGGATATCTTTTGTATACAGTCAGATATATTTTATCATACTGCAAACATATCGGATGTATTGGAGTTCCTTGCTATGTTGCACCTGAGATATAGTGCCATTAATAGTGCTCGGAGTACTTTGTCCTCCTATTTAGGACAATTTTCAGAACAACAATCTATCGGGTCTCATCCGTTAATATCCCGATTTATGAGAGGAATTTTAATAAAATCCTACCAAACCCAGATATACAGAAATCTGGGATGTCAGTATAATTCTCACATTGCTTCGCCAGTGGGCTCCAATTACGTCACTGTCTTTTCAGAACTTAATATTTAAAGTGGTTATGTTCATGCCATTAGTATCAGCACAATGAGTACAAGCATTACAAATGTTGCACTTAGAGTGTATGCACTTGTCTGTAGATAAAATTATTTTTTTATGTGTATGATCTAAGCAAGCAAAGCAAGCCAGGAAAGGCTGGAACCAAGGAAATATTTAAAGCATACCCTGTCAACCAAACATTGTGTGTGGTTAAGCATCTTACTCAATATATTAAAGTAACTAAGAGTCTCCGAGACACCAATGCTCATTACCCACAAAATAAAAAAATAAAAATAAATAAAAAAGTGACAGTACAAACTATTCTAGATGGTTAAAACAGGTTCTGTATTTAGCTGGAGTTCACACTCATGTGTTAAATCTCAACTCCACAAGGGCGGCATCATTGTCCGTGGTGAAGGCGCAGGACGTGCCGCTCGACCAAATTCTAGAGGCCGCAGGATGGTCTAAAGAAGTAACTTTTTCTAGATTTTATGATAAACCTGTTGTCATAGTGCCAGGGTTTTCACATGCTATGTTGTGTTCTGTTCAATTTGTTTGCTTTGTTTCATATCATTGTTTCATATCATTTGTTGTAATTTTCCCCTGGGATAGAGGGGTTATTACTTTCCTTGGTATTATTATTATTAATATAGTTATTGAATAATTTGAAGCAATGTTCAATATATTATTTATTCACTACTGTGTCAACTGAAGCAGTGTGTCGTATGGAGTGAATCTACGGCATGAAAATCACAGAGCTTTAAGATCTTCACGTAGTCACTCACGTGACTCCGAAGTAAAATAGTAGGATTAAATGAGAACTTACCTGTTCGAAGTTTGATCTTTATTTTATTAGGAGTTACGATGAGGGATTACGTGCCCTCCGCTCCCGACCCTCATAATCTAAAGGTCATCTGGTCGTTCTAGTCTTCTGTAAGCCTTACTATCTTACTTCGGCTATCGGTTTCTGTGTTTTTCACGCTGCTGCTTTGAAGTATGACGCGCATGCGCCTGGCGGGGCTTCTTCAAGTAATCCCTCATCGTAACTCCTCATAAAATAAAGATCAAACTTCGAACAGGTAAGTTCTCATTTAATCTTACTATTATATTTGATTATGCCAGTAATTGCGTATATCAGCAGTTTTCAAATTCAAGTCTCACTAAGATCACCAACTGTTGAGAAATGTACATAAAATATGGAATGACAAAAATAAACATCTAATCAAGAAAGAAAATGAAATAAGCTATTGCAATTATTCTCCCTGATCCTCAAAGGTCACCAACTAAAAAGTAAAAATGTTCTTTACTAACAAATCTTTTATTATAATGTGGACTCTCATACCGGCGAGACCAAATGCAGAATGGCCGATCATTTCGCTGAACACCTTCACTCAGTCCGCCTGAACCCACCTGATCTCCAGGTTGCTAAACACTTTAATTATCCTTTCCATTCCCTCACAGAGCTTTCTGTCCTCGGTTTCCTCCATTGAGTGAGGCTAACTGCAAATTGGAAGAACAGCATCTCTTATTTCGCTTGGGCAGCTTACCGCCCAGTGTTATGAATCTTGATTTCTCTAACTTCAAGCAATCCCGGCATTCACTCTCTCTCTATCCCTCCCCGACCCGAATCTCACTAGCTTCGCATTTTCACCTGGCAAAAGCTAACAATGGCCTGTTTCCTTTATCATCGTTTCTTCTTTGCATATCTTTCATTCATTGTCCTTTATCTCAACATCATCGTCTATCTCTCTCATTTCCCTTATCCCTAACTTGTTAGTAAGGAATTAAATTCAGTCCCTTGCGAGGGGTGACACAGAATTAGGAGATGTGGAGTTAGTATGGATAGAAATGAGGAATTGTAAGGTTAAAAATACCCTAATGGGAGTTATCTACAGGCCCTCAAACAGTAGCCTGGATATAGGGTGCAAGTTGAATCAAGAGTTTAAATTGGCATGCAGCAAAGGTAATGCTATGATTGTTATTGGAGATTTCAACATGCAGGTAGACTGGGAAAATCAGGTTGGTACTAGACCTCAAGAAAGGGAGTTTGTGGAGTGCCTCCGAGTTGGATTCTTCGAGCAACTTGTACTGGAGCCTACCAGGGAGAAGGCAATTCTGGATTTAGTGTTGTGTAATGAACTGAATTGGAGAAGGGAACTCAAGGTAAAGGAGCCATTAGGAGGTAGTGACCACAATATGATAAGTTTTAATCTACAATTTGAGAGGAAGAAGGGAAAATCAGAGGTGTCAGGATCACAGTTGAGCAAAGGGGACTATGGAGGCATGAGGGAGGAGTTGGCCAAAGTTGGCTGGAAAGAGACTCTAGCAGGGATGACAGTGGAACAACAATGGCAGGTATTTCTTGGAATAATACAGGTGGTTCTGGATCAGTTCATTCCAAAGAGGAAGATTCTAAAGGAGTAAAAGGTGACCGTGGCTGACAAGGGAAGTCAAGGACAGTATCAAAATAAAAGAGAAAAAGTATAATATAGCAAAGATGAGCGGGAAGCCAGAGGATTGGGAAAATTTGAAAGAGCAACAGAAGATAACTAAAAAGGCAATACGGGGAGAAAAGATGAGGTACGAAGGTAAACTAGCCAAGAGTATAAAGGAGAATAGTAAAAGCTTCTTTAGGTGTATGAAGAGGAAATAATTAGTTCAGACAAATGTGGGTTCCTTGATGACAGAAACAGGTGAATTTATTATGGAGAACAGTGAAATGGTAAAACGAGTTGAACAGGTACTTTGGATCTGCCTTCACTAATGAAGACACAAACAATCTCCCAGATGTGCTATTGGCCAGAGGACATAGAGTGGCGGAGGAACTGAAGGAAATTCACAGTAGGCAGGAAATGGTTTTGGGACTGAAGGTGGATAAATCCCCAGGGCCTGATGGTCCACATCCGAGGGTACTTAAGGAGGTGGCTCTAGAAATCATGGGCTCATTGGTGATCATTTTCCAAAGTTCTGTAGATTCAGGATCAGTTCCTGTGGATTGGAGGCTAGCTAATGTTATCCCATTTTTAAAGAAAGGAGGGAGAGAGAAAAAAGGGAATTATAGACCAGTCAGCCTGACTTTGGTGGTGGGGAAGATGCTGGGGTCAATTATAAAAGATGAAATAGTGGCACATTTGGATACCAGTAACAGGATAATGCTTGACTAATCTTCTGGAATTTTTTGAGGATACAACTCGGAAAATGGACAAGGGAGAGCCAGCGGATGTAGTGTACCTAGACTTTCAGAAAGCCTTTGATAAGGTCCCACATAAGAGATTAGTGGGCAGAATTAGAGCACATGTGATTGGGGGTAGGGTACTGACACGGATAGAAAATTGGTTGGCAGACAGGAAACAAAGAGTAGGGATTTATGAGTCTCTTTCAGAATGGCAGGCAGTGACTAGTGGAGTACCTCAAGGCTCGGTGCTGGGACCACAGCTATTTACAATTTACATTAATGATTTAGATGAAGGGATTAAAAGTACCATTAGCAAATTTGCAGATGACACAAAGCTGGGTGGCAGTGTGAACAGTGAGGAGAATGCTCTGAGGATGCAGGGTGACTTGGACAGGTTGGGTGAGTGGGCAGATGCATGGAAGATGCAGTTTAATGTGGATGAATGTGAGGTTATCCACTTTGGTGGCAAGAACAGGAATGCAGATTATTATCTGAATGGTGTCAAGTTCGGAAAAGGGGAAGTACAACGAGATCTGGGGGGTCCTTGTTTATCAATCACTGAAAGTAAGCATGCAGATACAGCAGGCAGTGAAGAAAGCGAATGGCATGTTGGCCTTCATAACAAGAGTTGAGTAGTGGGGGAAAGGGGTCCTTCTGCAGTTGTACAGGGCCCTAGTGAGACCACACCTGGAGTATTGTGTGCAGCTTTGGTCCCCTAATTTTAGGAAGGACATTCTTCCTATTGATTGAGTGCAGCGAAGGTTCACAAGGTTAACTCCCAGGATGGCGGGATTGTCATATGTTGAAAGAATGGAGCGACTGGGCTTGTATACACTGGAATTTAGAAGGAAGAGAGGGGATCTTATTGAAACATATATGATTATTAAGGGATTGGACACGCTAGAGGCAGGAAACATGCTCCCGATGCTGGGGGTCCAGAACCAGGGGCCACAGTTTAAGAATAAGGGGTGGGCCATTCAGAACGGAGATGAGGAAAAACCTTTTCACCCAGAGAGTTATGAAATCTGTGGAAATCTCTGCCTCTGAAGGCAGTGGAGGTCGATTCTCTGGATGCTTTCAAGAGAGCAAGGTAGAGCTCTTAAAGATAGCGGAATCAAGGGATATGGGGAAAAGGCAGGAATGAGGTACTGATTGTGGATGATCAGCTGAGATCACAATGAATGGCGGTGCTGGCTAAAAGGGTCGAATGGCCTACTCCTGCACCTAATGTCAATTGTCTATTGAGTCGCAGGTAGATAAGGTGGTCAAAAAAGGCTTTTGGCACATTGGCCTGCATCAGTCAGGGTACTGAGTATAGAAGTTGGGAGGTCATGTTGCAGTTGTATAAGATGTTGGTGAGACCGCATTTAGAATATTGTGTTCAGTTCTGGGCTCCATGTTATAGGAAAGATATTGTCAAGCTTGAAAGGGTTCAGAAAAGATTTACGAGGATGTTGCCAGGTGCGAGCTATAGGGAGAGGTTGAGTAGGCTGTGTCTCTATTCCTTGGAGCGCAGGAGGATGAGTGATGATCTTATAGAAGTGTACAAATTCATGTGGAATGTATCGGCAAGATGCACAGTCGGGGAATCGAGGACCAGAGGACATAGGTTCAAGGTGAAGGGGAAGAGATTTAATAGGAATCCGAGGAGTAACGTTTTCACACACAGGGTGGTGGGTGTATGGAACAAGTTGCCAGAGGAGGTGGTTGAGGCTGAAACTATCCCATCATTTAAGAAACAGTTAGACATGGATAAGACAGGTTTGGAGAGATATGGACCAAGCACAGGCAGGTGGGACTATTGTAACTGGGACATGTTGGCCAGTGTGGCGAGTTTCCACACTGAATCATGCGATGGCTCTAATCCTACCCCACCATTCAATCATGGCTGATCTAGTTCTCCCTCCTAACCCCATTCTCCTGCCTTCTCCCCATAACCTGACACCCGTACTAATCACAAATCTATCTATTTCTGCCTTAAAATATCCACTGAAGGCCTCCACAGCCTACTGTGGCAAAGACCTCCTCAGATTCACCGCCCTCTGACGAAAGAAATGTCTCCTCATCTCCTTCCTGAAAGAACGTCCTTTAATTCTGAGGCTATGACCTCAACTCCTAGACTCTTCCACTAGTGCAAATATCCGTGCCACATCCACTCCTTCCAAGCAACCAAATGGTTCCCAACTCTCCAGTTCAGGAATAAAAAGCCAACCTCTTGACAGAAAAATATTAGACATTTCGAATTGCATTTACTTTTATACTTTCGGCATCCATTCATTTATTTGCTGTCAAATTACCAGAGGCCAAATTAAAGATTGCTGCACTTTGTGGGGCAATGGTAAGACTGAGGAAAGGTGAGGCGAGTGGTAAACCCCATTGTGAGAAGGCTGCAACATAGCCAGATGCCCAGGTTTTGCCTGCAATAGGTAAAGAAACTCTAGTGCTAAACATTGAGGTTGCAATATTCAACACACGTCACCCCACAGGAATTCAGTATGAGCAAACACTTGAGTTCACAAACAGCAGTTGTAGTTACAAACAGCACTGCATAAGCGACAGCCATTTAGAAAACCACCTTTCACATCCATGGGATATCCTTGGCTTTTACAGCTAATTAATTAATTTGATTTTCAGATGAAGTGTCGTTATTTTGTTGGGTGGATGTCAATGACAAGCAATTTGCCACAGTGCACGATTCCACCTCCAGCATCGAGACAAACGACCAGTTTGTCAATTCGTGATGTTCGCATAAATTCTTCTTCCTGCAGTATTTGAGTGGTATCACGGGATCATTTATGTGGACCTGACGGGCCTGTCCCACTTGGGTGATTTTTCAGGCATCTGCCGGTGACAGTCAAGTTGCCGGCAGTCACCTGAAAAACCGGCACCTGGAATGGCGACTGTCGGAGTGGAGAGAGAACACGCACACACACACACACACCGCAAAGGCGGGGGACAGTGCAAGCAGGGGGAGCATTGAAATTCACACGCCGAGGTGCACAGCCAAGGTGATAGACACACACAACGATGAACAGGAAGGTTGGCGCTGTAATTAAGACGGCTAGCACAGGTATGTCCTTTAAAAGGGGGGGGGGGGGAGAAGAGGGGAGGGGGGGGAGAAAAAGGAGTGGAGACAACTTTTAAGAAGCCAGAGATACACGACTGTGAAGCTCGGGGGACATTAACACTACCAGTCGGTTATCCTTGGTTCTGCAAACTCCTGCTAACATTTTTTTTCCCCAATGAGCCAATGAAATTCACCGGTCAGTACCGGTTACTGCCTACGAGAACCTTCGACCTCCTGGCGACCCACCTACGGCACGAGAATCCTCGCTACTCTCCATGGCGGCTTCATTCTGGTCGCCGTTAATTTTTCAACGTTGAAAAATTCTCAGCGACCATAAAGAGGCCGCGACAAGTTCCCAGAACGTGGGAACTCTTCACGACCATGAAGGCGACTCCCCAGCAACCACCCGCGAACATGTGGCAACTATGTGGCGACTGAATAGTTTCCTGCAGAAGCCTAAAGAGTCGCCTAAGTGGGACAGGCCCATAACTATCCAAATCGGGCCTTGATTTCACATACAAACATGAAACTTTGGACAATATCATTCTTCTGCAGCAGTGAGTTGAAGGTAGCAATGATACTTTGGGAGTAGAAGAAAGATACTTCTGATCCAGAGTTGAAAATAAAGCCACAGAATCAAGATTCAAGTGTGTGCAAGATCATCGCACAATATTTTATCAGTAAAAAGGTATAACCACATCAAATATGATTATGATTATTATGATGGTCACTATGATGGTCACTAGTATCGGAGCAGAGAAATGTACTCCTGAACATCTAATATCATAGAACATGCATGGTGGAGGAAGAAAATCATGGAGAGATCTTGTTACATGAAAGATCATTCTTTATTTAAATTCCTCTTTGGAGGGAGATGGGCTGTTTGACACTGTAATGTAGGGGTTAAACAGGTTTTTCAGCTGGGACGGAGCTGTCTGCTAACATCACGTGTCAAGCAAGCACACGCGCTTAAAAAACAACCAGGTGCTTGGGAAAACAGCTGGGCTCGGTTGGAAGAACCAGTAGATTATCAGACCTCTGATTGCAGCTGCAAGGACGCCTCGCATGAAGATAAGATAAACTTTTATTTTGAGAATTTGAGCAGAGATTGCTGCGGGACCAGCTGAGTTACTCCAACACTTTGTGCCTTTTTGTTTAGATTTTCCTGAGTCACAAAGCCTTGCAACTAATTTTCCCTCTGATGTATGGAGAACGCGTTGGAATGATGTGCTTTCTAAACATGGAGCTTTGACCAATGTTTCAATGGGTTAGCTGAGTGGTTGCAATGCTCTGATATGTATATGTAGACTCCCCGTGTGGACATGCACCCAGCGTACTGATAGACAGGCAGTGGGGCCCTGCACTCTGAAATCAAATGTACAGATGCACAACAGGACTTCCTAGTGCTGCTATGATGGAAGAGAGAAAAATAGATCACCAATTAATGTGTAGGAATGAACTGCAGACACTGATTTACACCGGGGATAGACACAAAATGCTGGAGTAACTCAGCGGGGCAGGCAGCATCTCTGGAGAGAAGGAATGGGTCTCGACCTGTTACTCTGGCATTTTGAGTCTATCTTCTCCAATTAATGTGCCCAATCCTTCCTGAATACCATGGCTGAACATTTCCCCTGAATATTTTACTGTATTAAAGGTTGCATATTAATAGGCGGCTCTTGTTTCTATAGCTGACACTTGCCAAGGCAATGATTGCATAATTCAGAAATCAGCACAAACCAGAAATCAAACAAACCAATTCATAAATGATCGTACGTATCGACGTATTTACATTCACCCAACCTGGGCTCTGAGTGGGAAATTGTAACCAGCATCTTGCCTCCATGGAATTCATTGGGTACGGGACCATGATACGCAGGTACTACTAAGATAACCAACCCTGTCATCAGCAACCTGATAAATGTCTCTCTGCAGAGGTTGTATTTGTAGACCGGCAGAGCAATACATAATCAAATGGGATGTCCAATACATACAATTGAGAGTGTAGGAAGGAACTGCAGGTGCTGGTTTACACCGAAGATAGACATAAAGTGCTGGAGCAAGCGGGTCAGGCAGCATCTCTGGGTGAAAAGGAACAGGTGATGTTTCGGGTGGGAACCCTTGTTCAGACTAAAAGTAGAAAGGGGGGGGGGAGGTCACAATGTGACATTTTCATCAATACCAAGGAATCATTTGGTGGTAAATAGACAGCAATATTATATATTGCCTTATCAATCATTTATCCCTTATCTATATCTGTCTTTTAAACTTCCTTGTTACAGTGCTCCTAAAACTCTGTTCCCTTTAAGTGCCACAAAGCAATATTCGAAACAGAAGAAAAGATTGAAATTTTGATGAGAATTTTCCTTCCTCAGAATAGGGGAACACATTTGTGAATGCTGCAAGCCCTGTGCAATTCTGTGTCACTCCTAGGCAGCTAACTGTGATAATGCATGTGTACAGTTGCAAGCCTGTGTAGAAACAACCACGTAGTATTCTAAAAGCCTTTCATATTTTAAATGTTGCAAGTATCAACAATAAGGTGAATGCATTTAAAACTCGTAAATTCCTTTCTCAGCTAAATAAAAACATCAAAGAATTGTTAACTATACATACTTATTACACTTTGCACTACTCACATGGGATTCTCTGGAAGATTACAGCACATTGTATTTTTGCTGGTTTTTGAAGCATCTTTTCAAAACCAATCTCACTATCCCAGTAGCTTCTGCACCTTCCATTATTTCAAATGCTTACTGGATTTTTCTTTCAAAGATTTTTTGCATAGTTATCCCTGTCCCAATGCACTCAAAACGTCCAATCATAAAGATGTTTATTTTCCACTTTCCCCCCTTTTTTTTGGCAAATTTTGTCGAACAGATCCTCACTACAAACCTTGAAGCAGATGCATGTGTTGAGATGTGTCTTCGGTTGTTGAAGCTAAAAGGGTCTTCAGTGTCTGATATTAAAGTCAATGAAACTGAACAATAGGCAGCCAAAATGTACACTGACTGCTATAAGCTTGTAAAGTCTGACTGTTCACCTGATCATAACTTGGACAATCCAATTATTTATGAAAATAAAGATGATAGGAGTCAATAGGATAGTATAGAAGGGACAATACCAGTTCAGCTCCTTGGTCTTTGATATTTAATTCCATTCATTTTACTGAAAACAGGACATCATTAGCTTCCAAAATACACTGTAAAGTGGCATCTGCGGTTCCTTTCTACACATCAAAATATCAACTTAGAGCTTTTGGCATAAATTATAAGAGTTGGCTCTTGAGTATGGCAAGGATTAGTTTGGATTGGTATCACAAAATCTTTGAAAGAAAGATTCAGTAAACATTTGATATAATGGATGGTGCAGAAGCTGCAGAGAGAGTGCAGGATAGTGAGATTAGTTTGGAAAAGATGCTTCAAAAACCAGCAAAAATACAACGTGCTGTAATCTGCCAGAGAATCCTGTGCTAAGGGGCACACAATGTAATGAGTGTGTGCTGTTAACAATTTTTTTATGTTTTTATTTAGCTGACTATGGAATTTACAAGTTCTAAAAGCATTCACCTTATTGTTGATATTTGTCAATGTCCCCTTTCACGATCTAATTCACGACCTCTGCCGAGTTCGCCCTTGACTCATACTCGCAGCATGGTTGTCACGAGGTCGTAGGAGGTCATAGGTAGGTTGTAGCAGGTCGTGATGCTAGTCGTAGGTACTTGTGGCATCAAGTAGGCCGGGGCGTTTTTTTCCAACATGATGAAAAATGTCCACGAGTAAAAACGGCCGGGAATTAGGTTGTGAAAGTGGGACAGGGGTTTAACACTGATCTTCCAGAATGTAGAAAAGAATAGCACAGGAACAGACTCTTCGACCCACAATGTCTGTGCTGAATATAATGCGAAAATAAACTAATCTCATCTGCCTGTACATGATCAATACCCCTCCAGTTACAATGGTTAACATTGCATTCTGGCTGTTTCCAATTCTCTTTTCATCACTTATTGATGTTTAGCAATTTAGCATTTTGTTAAAGATGAAATTCAACTCCAACCACAGATACTAATCTAACTGTTCCAATTACCCAAATTAGCTGCATCTTGCATTTGGTAATGGAGCATCACTCTGGGCACTCTCTGGTCTCAAGATACTCTATGAGTTTAAACACTACTGACACGTTGGGTATAAAATTCCCTGGAACGGCACAAATAATGAACTGCGCCTTCAAATGTGTAGTTGTTTCAATCTCAGCAAAGTAAGTTTGATATCTTGCTGCAAGCTGTCGCAGATGAAGCAGGGCAGACAGTCCTTCAGCCCCATATGCATCAAGAACTAATTAAGAAAATCAATGTTGGGATGACCTGAGTAGTGGAATTCTGCATTTCATATATTTTCACCTTGCTGAATGAAACATATACCTGCTGTGTTAGATTTTTTTTTGCAGCATTTCATATATTGAATCTGCGTCTCAATTCGTTTGAGATGAGAGTTTCTGGTTAATAAACCTGGATGAAAATGAACTGATTATGGCCATTTCTAGAATGTACAACAAAGCCATAAAATGATTGAGCCATGACGTGGGTGGCATAGTGGTAGAGCTACTGCATTACAGCGCAGAGACCCGGGTTCGATCCTGACTACGGGTGCTTGTCTGTACGGAGTTTGTACGTTCTCCCCGTGACCAGCGTGGGTTTTCTCCGAGATCTCCAGTTTCCTCCCACTCTCCAAAGACGGACAGGTTTGTAGGTTAATTGCCTTGGCATAAATGTAAAAATGTAGAATTGTCCCCAGTGTGTGTAGGATAGTGTTAATGTGCAGGGATTGGTGGTTGGTGCGAACCCGGTGGGCCGGAGGGCCTGTTTCTGCGCTGTATCTCTGAACTAAACTAAACACTAACATATTGGCACCATATCGCTGGAACGTGTACTTTGCTCCCACAAGACAATCAATGTTATAAACTTTTATCCCGGTTGAAGATACCTTGATCTGATAAATCAAAATTTATAGCATTTCAAAACATTGACCGATATTACCATGCAAACATATTTTACCTTAATATCAAAGATGTCCGGTAATGGTACTTGTTTGTAGGATTCCAACTGATGCTTTGTAGTAGAAGCCCAAAGACTCAATAGGTTCAGCTGCTGCTGAAATTGTGCCAAGTCCTTCAAAGATTCTTCTATTTCTTTTTGTTTATCAGGCAGATTTTTTGAGACCTGAAAAAAATAAAAGCACAGGAGAAGTGAAGCAGCATCTTTCACTCTTAATGTTTAATGGAACATTTACTTTGCAGTTATGTTTCAGAACTCAAAGGACTTTTTGTTGAAAATTTACGTAGCATTGAAATAATCAGTTCTTCCTCATTTCATTTATATGCATGTTCCAGTCTGTATTAATGGGATATTATATCAGCCTGTTTGAGTACAATTTATTAATGATAAATCCAGCCATCCTAATCCCTGGTGATGAGCCATTTGCAGGAGACAATAAATCTAAAACCACAGGAGGAGACCTCAGAAATAACTGTTTCCATGGCAACAGCTGCTGAGGTGCAGCAAGATTTGACAGACTGGTGATGTTTAACTGGCTGAATGCTGATGAGACTTAACATTTATGAACTGCTTTATTTACCGCACACAGAACGCAGCACTCCCACGTAAATGTACAATTCGTTCTGGCATGTACAGCTTTTTTTCACGTCGAAGCCTTGTGCACGTAGGTTTTATGTATAAAAAAGAATTACAGATGCTGGTTTAAATCAAAGGTAGACACAAATTGCTGGAGTAACTCAGCATCTCTGGTGAGAAGGAACGGGTGACATTTCAGGTCGAGACCCTTCTTCAGACTGATATCAGGGGGGTGGGTGGGACAAAGATAGAATGTAGTCGGAGACAGTAAGACTGGTGGGAGAACAGGGAAGGGGGAGGGGATAAAGATGGAAAGCAAGGGCGATTTGAAGTTAGATAAGTCAATGTTCATACCGTTGGAATGTAAACTACCCAGGCAAAATATGAGGTGCTGCTCCTCCAATTTGCGCTGGTCCTCACTCTGACAATGGAGGATGCCCAGGATGGAAAGGGCAGATTGGGAATGGGAGGGGGAGTTGAAGTGCTGAGTAACTTGGAGATCAGATAGGTTAGGGCGGACTGAGTGGAGGTGTTCAGCGAAACGTTCGGTGAAACTGTGCTCGCTGATGTAGAGACGTTGACACCTGGAACAGCGGATACAGTAGATGAGGTTGGAGGCGGTGCAAGTGAACCTCTGCTTCACCTGGAAAGACTGTTTGGGTCCTTGGATGGAGTCGCGGAGGGAGGTAAAGGGACAGGTGTTGCATTTCCTGCGGTTGCAGGGGAAAGTGCCTGGGCAGGGGGTGGTTTGGGTGGGAAGGGATGAGCTGACCCAGGGAGGTTCGGAGGGAACGGTCTCTGCGGAAAGCAGAAAGGGGTGGAGATGGGTAGATGTGGCCAGTAGAGGGATCACGTTGGAGGTGGCGAAAATGTTGGAGGATTATATGCAACGGCTGATGGCGTGGAAGGTGAGGACAAGGGGGACTTGTCCTCACCGTGTCCCCAACCGCTCACAGCATCCGGAAGGGGACGTGTTTCCCCCGTCCCCCCCCCCCAGGATTTCCGCCCATGCCTGAAACAGTGATTGATCAACATGCCCTACACGTAGGTTTTACTCGGGTTAGCTTCCACTGCAGGGGGCCATCCTTATCTGAGTCAGGAAGTCAGATATTAAGTAAAATATCTCAGCATCTACTCCAGCTTAGTCCTGCAGGGACTACCATTGTTGCGTGAGACTCAGACGTGGGTGCAGTCTTTAGTCTCAATGGGCATGTCCCAACAAATACACAGGAGGACACAAAGTGCTAGAGTTACTCAGTGGGCCAGGCAGCATCTCTGGAGATCGTGCATAAGTGATGTTTTGGATCGGGGACCTTTCTTTTTTTCCAGTGTACACATTTAACACCCCTTCAATCCAATGAAAATCGATGACATGGTCTTAACCTCATTGTCATTTTTTTCTGGAGTTTGCCGTTCACTAATCAGCTTCAATGGCTTTGAACCATTTCGCATTATCCGGAGAATCGTTGCCAAAAAACACATTATTTTTCCGATCCTCGTGAGTACTTTCCATCACTGCTGTTGGAGGACTAACGGGTAACAATGAGTCAGAGTACAGGAGGGAGATTGGTCGTCTGTTTGAATCATGCCAGAAGAACAACCTAATGACTCTGTCCCACTTAGGAAACCTGAACGGAAACGTCTAGTGACCTTGCGCCCCACTCAAGGTTTCCATGAGGTTCCCGGAGGTTTTGGTCACTCTCCCTAATGGTTGAAAGTGGTTTCCGTGTGGTCGAGGCTTCTTCTATGTTCATTCGATTATTTCAACAAAATCAAATCCGGCCTCGACTAAAAATAGGTTGCCGTTTGGTCGAAGCCAGAGGAGTGGGGTCGCTATTTACTTACAGACAGTCGAAGGCAATCGCCTTCGCTGAGCAGCCATTTTGATTGACTCATTGGCGTTTTGAGGATATAGAAGATCCGTCGGAAAGTAAAATGCCCGCTAAACATGATTAAACTTCTTAAGACTGGCTCCACTCCTTCTGTCTCCCCTTGCTCTCTAAAGGAGTGTGTGTGTGTGCGTGTGTGCGTGTGTGCGTGTGCGTGTGCGCGTGCGTGCGTGTGTGCGCGCGCACGGAAACCTCTGGCGACTCATGGAAACCTTAAAAATCGACGGGTTGTTTGTTGACTTCAGGAAGGGAAAGCTAGTGCTCTATGAACCTATCTTCATCGATGGGACAACGGTGGAGAGATTCAACAGCTGCAAGTTCCTAGGGGTACAAATGTCTAAAGGTCTGCCCCACATTGCCACAATCACGAAGGAAGTATGTTGATACCTCTGCTTACTTAGACGATTGAGGAGATTCAGTATGTTGCTACACACTCAATGAACCTTCTACAGGTGTATGGTAGAGAGCATATTGACTGATTGTACCACAGCCGGATTCAGCAACAAAAACACCCCAGAATGACGGAGACTACAGAGAGTGGTAGACATTAATCAGCCTTTCACTGGCACTGACTGCCCCACCATTGATCCTCCGGAGGCACTGCCTCTAAAAGACAGCTGATATCAATATCAACAAAACCCACACTACCCTGGAACGCTCTAATTTCACTTCGGGAAGAAGATACAGGAACCTGCAAACTGATCTCCAGGTTCATGAACAGCTTCTTCCCCTCAACCATCAGGCTCTTTCACACTTCACAACACCAACCACCATCTCAGCTATGATCTTACAGAATCATTGAGACAAAGTCACACAGCACGGAAAATGGACCTCAGGTCAATCGTCCACACTGATCAATATTCCCTATCGAAGTGACTCCCATTTGCCCATTTTTGTCCCATATTCCTCAAAACCTCTCCTATCTATGTATCCGTCCAAATGTCTTTTAAATATTGTTATTGCAACTTTGTTAACTATTTTGCTGAAGATAGACACAAAAAGCTGGAGTAACTCAACATGACAGGCTGCATCTCTGGAGAAAAGGAATGGGTGACGTTTCGGGTCGAGACCCTTCTTCGGATGGCGGTTTGATACCTAGTATTACTGATTATTAATTTACAGTATGTTTTATTGATTATTGTTTATATATCTGTGTGTTAATGTGCTAATGGCCAAGTTGTGCTGCAGCGAGTAAGAATTTCATTGTTTTGTGCCGATACATATAACATCTCGACTCCTGACTAATCATTGCTACGTCAAGACCACTGTGTGCACGAGGGTTCAGACTAACTTTTCCCAAGACAAAGATGCAGTGGGTGAAAATGATGGTTCCCCATTGTATGGAGGCAACAGCAGAGCAACTTAAAGCTGACAAAACTGCAGAAACAGAATCAATAATCGGCAAGACACATCCAGTAGTCATTCAGATTAGAGATGTGGCACTAAAGCCCGTGTCTCACTGTACAAGGTCATTCAAGAGTTCTCCCGAGTTTTCCCCTAATTCGAACTCGGAGAATGTCCATAGAGGGTCCGTAGAAGTTCGTGGATGTCTCGTAGCGGCTCGTACGAGTAAAAGGTAACCACTTCTTTCATCACGAGTCTGTTTTTACTCGTAGATATTTTTTGCAGGAATGAAAAAACGTCATGAGTTTACTGGATGTCCCGAGTACCTACCGTTAGCATTACAAGCCATTGCGAGACATCCATGAACTCCTACGGACCCACTACGGACATTCTCCGAGTTCGGATCGAGGGGAAAACTCGGGAGAACTCTTGAATTACCTCGTACAGTGGGACAGGGGCTTAAGACTGTGTACATTCATAAAAATGTGAATGAAATTACTTGCCACTCACTGACAAGATGCGGAGGATGAAATAGAGTCATTGTCTCATATATATATATGGATCACTTAACATTAATTGTTACCATTGAGAAGGTAAATTTACAGTGCTGTCATATCCTTGTGCACAATCATGCCAATTGCGAGAATGCTCAAGGGAAAACTTTGAACATCATTGAAATTTTAGATGTCAAAATTTGCAATTGAGTTAGAGAAGAGGAGGATCAACATAAGCACATGATTCCCATTGCAACAATGCCCTCCAAATAATCTACCCTTATTAGAAAAAAAAGGAATTAAAAGGCCGAGTTTATTTATCTGAGACGTTCCAAGCATAGCTCTAACTCAAGGCTATATCCAGGTGGGGTTTAGAGCGATGCGTGAAAAAAGTAAGACATAGAAAATTAGAATTTTGACATCAGCATTGGCCTAAAAGCTCTCATACGAATCCATATCTAGTTATATATTGGCAAACTGGTTATGAAGTCATAGGGTCATACAGCGTGAAAACAGGCCCTTCGGCCCAACTTGCCTAAACCGGCCAACTAGTCCCAACTACACTGGTCCCACCTGCCAGCGATGGACCACAACCTTCCAAACCTGTCTTAGCCATGTATCTGTCTAACTGTTTCTTAAATGTTGGGGTCTTCCCTGCCTCAACTACCTGCTCTGGCAGTTCTTTCCATGCATCCACCACCCTTTGTGTGAAAATGTTACCCCTCAGATTCCTATTTTGATTTTGAATACAACTTCCTGGGTACACATCTCCCACTCTATCTTCACTTGTGGACACCCATGTTCTCCCTGTTGACTCTCTCCTTCCCTGAACCAATGCCATCCTACCCAGTTTTCACTGCACCACTGCTGAAGACTCCACAACTCAAAGTAGATTTTATTCTGATCAACCTACACATTGTTTATATTTTCCTTAGCACATTATTTATCTCTCATTTTTTTTTTTGTTCTAAGTTTAATATATTTAAAGGAAGGAAGCGAGCCATAATGACCACCATCCAGTAGCTCAGACATCCAGCATTACAAAGTGCTGCAAGAGACTGTTCAGGACACACATTACCTCCTCCTCCCAGGTAGCCTTGATGCATGTGTAGGAAGGAACTGCAAATGCTGGTTTATTTCAAAGATAGACACAGTGTTGGAGCCACTCAACGGGTCAGGCAGCATCTCTGGAGTAAAGGAATAGGTGACATTTCAGGTCCGTCTGAAGAATGGTTTTGACCCGAAATGTCACTTGTTCCTTTTCTCCAGAGAAGACCCGATGAGTTGCTCCAGCACTTTGCGTCTAACCTTGATGCATTACAGTTTATCTATAGTCACAAAAGGTTCATGGCCTGGCTCTACACTCATCTCTGGAACATTTGGATAACAGGATACGTTTGCCAGACCCCTAGTTATTGATTACAGCTCTTGCCTTCAACACCATAATCCTAACCAAATTAATTTCCAATCTCCGATCTAGGAGTCAGCACACCCAAATGCCACTGGATCCTGACCTGAAGACCAAGATCAGTGAGGATAGATCACAAAACATCCTCCACAATAATTCTCAACACTAGTGCCCGCAAGGATGCATGCTCAGCCCCTCACTATTCTTCCTATGCACTCACGACTGTACAGCCAAATTCTGCTCCAACTCAATGTACAAATTTGCAGACAATATCACCTGGTCATTCACAGGCCCGACACTAGATTCCCAAAATAGATAGTTCAAGCTTTGTTGCAACAGAGATTACCAGGTAGACAGAGAAAGTGATTCATTGATATATGTCCCAGATAGAACAATGAAATTCTTACTTGCAGCAGCACTACTGAATATGTCTCCATGCCTACAGTAGGTTGAGAAGGAGTTTCTTGCCAGAGGCCATTAGGACTGTAAACTCCTATCTCACCAGGGACCTACTCTACTGTACCTCAACACCACCCACAATATTTAATATGTAAAAGAACATGTGATTCTGTTTGTAGTCTGTGGTTGTTTGTTTGTTTTTTTTGCACAAAGTCCGCGAACACTGACACTTTTCATTTCACTGCACATCCCGTATGTGTATGTGACGAATAAACTTGACTTGACAAGATGCAACATGCCCACTGACTTGTGGAAATCCCAGTTGCTCAAATTGGAGCAGTACTTGATCTTATGAAACCCCTAGCCCGTTCATTGGGAGTCCACAGAAACTCATTGTAGATGACAGGAGGTACATATCACCTCACACTGAGCAAAATAATTTCACTCTGCTGCGTACACATGACAATAATGAAACATTGAATCTCCCTTCCTGTCAAATACCTTCTGCCCATTGGTGGCAGATAGGTTTCATCAGTCACCTCAGAAACCACAGGCCTGGTCTCATCAGTCACCTCAGAAACCACAGGCCTGCTGTGAAACGGTCTCTTCTTCAAACCCAAGAGGCTGCTTGATAACAAGATTTTGCACATTCACTCCCAACCTCTGGTTTCACTCCATGTACCTGCAGGTCTGTGTCAGATGGGAAGGATGATTTCATGTGGTTAAAGTGCACATTGTCAGATTCGAATAAAGGTCATTTTTATAAATTTTGGTTTCACCATGTATAAATTACAGCAGTGTTGGGGGCTAGTCCCCTTCAGTTTTCTCTTCAGTATATAAAAGGCATGCTCAATTGGGTTCAGATCGGGTGATTGACTTGGCCATTCAAGAATTGACCACTTTTTAGCTTTGTAAAACTCCTTTGTTGCTTTAGCATTATTTTTGGGATCATTGTCTTGCTGTAGAATGAACTGCCGGCCAATGAGTTTTGAGGCATTTGTTTGAACTTGAGCAGATAGGATGTGTTTATCCACTTCAGAATTAATTATGCTACTACTATCAGCAGTTGTATCATCAATGAAGATAAGTGAGCCAGTACCTTCAGCAGCCATACATGCCCAGGCCATAACACCCCCACCACCGTGTTTCACAGATGAGATGGTATGCTTTGGATCTTGGTTCCTGCTCTCCTCCATACTTTGCTCTTACCATTACTCTGATATAACTTAATCTTCGTCTCATCTGTCCATAAAATCTTTTTCCAAACTATTACCTTGCCATCCTATGTTTGCAGTTAATCTGTGGTTTGCATCTTGCAGTGTAGCCTCTGTATTTCTGTTCATGAAGTCTTCTGCGGACAGTGGTCATTGACAAATCCACACCTGACTCCTGAAGAGTGTTTCTAATCTGTCAGACAGGTGTTTGGGGATTTTTCTATATTATAGAGAGAATTATTCTGTCATCACCTGTGGAGGTCTTCCTTGGCCTGCCAGTCCCTTTGTGATTAGTAAGTTCACCAGTGCTCCCTTTCTTCTTAATGATGTTCCAAACAGTTGATTTTGTTAAGCCTAAGGTTTGGCTGATGTCTCAAACAGTTTTATTATTGTTTCTCAGTCTCATAATGGCTTATTTGACTTTCATTGGCACGACTTTGGTCCTCATGTTGAGAAACAGCAATAAAAGCTTCCAAAGGTGATGGAACGACTGTGGGAAAGACGAGGTGCTGAGAGCTCTCTTCCACCTGCATTAAGGAGGCAATTAAACACACCTGAGCAATTACAAACACCTGTGAAGCAATGTGTCCCAAACATAATGCCCTGAAATGGGGGGGACTATGTATAAACACAGCAGTAATTTCTACACGTTGAAACCAAAATGTATAAAAATGGTCTTTATTAAAAACTGACAATGTGCACTTTAACCACATGTGATTTTTTTTCTATTACAAATCTCAAATTGTGGAGTACAGAGGCAAATAAATAAATAATGGGTCTTTGTCCCAAACATTATGGAGGGCACTATATATTTAAAAATAAGAATACAGTCTGAAGAAGGGTCCCAACCCAAAATGTCATCCATACATTGTTTCAAGGGATACTGCTGACCTGCTGAGTTCCTCCAGCATCTTGTGTCTATCATTACTCTATTCACCTCCATTGCTAGACTAATTAATCATGGATTCAACTCTGAACAATTTCTCAATGATGTACTCAGGTACAATATGAAAACAAGTGAATTTACGATCAACAGTTTTGAAAATTTCATTCTTTAAAGCATCAGTAAATTTATTGGTCAGTTCTCCATTTTTCAATTAAATATGAGTCATGGAAAAGCTTCAGATTTAAACCAATTGATGATTGTATGCATACATGTCTGGTCATTAATGTACAACTCAGTGTGGCCATGACAAATGGAATAGAAAAATGTTTAGAAAAAGATGGAATGCACAGCGATTGAGAAGAGACATAATTGGTAATCAGTCCCTGACTCTGCCTGAAGAAGGGTCACGACCCGAAAATTCACACATTCCTTTTCACCCGAGATGCTGCCTGTCCCGCTGAATTACTCCATCATTTTATGTCTATCGTCGGTGTAAACCAGCATCTGTAGTTCCTTCCTGCACATTTTGTCTGCTCCACTGCAAAATCTCTTCAAGGTATGCCTACTTTGAAGAAATTATCTTCCTTTCTCCGACGAGAGGTCTGCAACACCGTCTCTCACTGCTCCCCTCTGTGATTCGAGCTATGTCGCTTTCACACCGTACCCCTCCATATCTCTAGACTCCCTCTCCCCGGGTCTCAGTCTGAAGAAAGATCTCAACCTGAAGACCTGAAGGGCATGTCACCCATGCCCTTCCCTCCAGAGATGCTGGCTGTCCCGCTGAGTTACTCCAGCATTTTGTGTCTATCTTAGGAATCTCACTGTTTCTCTGCTTGGTCACACACATTGGATCACTCAAACACGATGCCTCGTTGGAACACATGATCGAGTTACTGCTAAAACGCCACAAGAAACCTCCCGAGCACCAATCAGCAATGAAAATATCAAGTGCAATTATTTCACTGCTGATGGTAAATTCTGGTCATTCACTCAGCTCGCATCAACCTGGATGACCCGACACAACACCGTCTGCAAACCCAAATGGCATTCACTCCTTGATTTAAGCTAAGCAGTGAACTCCAGATACATCAATGAGTTAAGGTGAAATAAGTTTATTTTTCCCAATATGTCATCACTTGGTAGGATAGATTTCAGGAAATAAAAGAAATCAGGAAACAAACAGATAGAGCTATTCATCATGGAGTTGATTTAGTTTAGTTTAGAGATACAGTGTGGAAACAGGCCCTTTGGTCTACCAGTCCATGCCGACCAACATCCTGTACATCCAGTTCTATCCTAAATAATTTACACAAGCCAATTAATCTACAAACCTGCACGTCTTTGGAATTTGGGAGGAAACCGGAGCACCCGGAAAAAACCCACGTGGTCCCAGGGAAAACATGCAAACTCCATACAGACAGCACCCTTAGTCAGGATCAAACCCGTGTCTCTGGCGCTGTAAAGACACAAACTGCGCCACTGTGCCACCTACCAAGTTGTGTCGTATTAATGAAGAAACTCAACTTGGTGAGTAAAAGGCCAGTAACCTGCTTGTTTTAGCTATTCACAACAGTGATGTTAAAGATGCTCCTTGTACTGGGATGGAAGAAGTTGGAGGCAGAGGTGACGGGAAAACTTTTAGTTCAGTTTGGTTTAAGGATACAGCATGGAAACAGGCCCTTCAGCTCATTGAGTCTGCGCCGACCAGCAATCCCCACACACTAACACTATCCTACACACACCAGGGACAATTTACAATTATACCAAGCCAAATGGCCTGCATTAGGGTTAGGGTTAGGAGTGTGGGCAGAAACTGGAGATCCTGGAAAAAACCTACACAGGTCATGAGGAGAACGTACAAACTCCTTTCAGGCAGCACCCGGAGTCAGGATCGAAACTGGGTCTCTGACGCTGTAAGGCAGCAACTCTGTGTCACTGCCGTGACCACTAACATCAATGCCGTCCGTCACTGCCAGGAAAGGTTGGATTCAGATATCCTTGCAGCAGGTGTCGTGCTTCACTGTTTGCCAGATCATGCAATGGGCAGCTGCCCTTGATGGCTGGCACGCCTCCAGATACAGTAGGTGCTGTAATAGCAGTGCGAACAGGCAAGCACTGGTGCTAAATGAATAACCCACCTGGCTTTCTTTCATCTGGTAACAGTTCAACTTTGCAATACCGCGCCTGGGATTCTTACAAATGCCTCCTGTTAGCACCTGTAAACCGTTGTGCTGACCAGCAGAAGACTCCACCTCTCCTCTTGCTGATTCCAGTGCTGGCGTAGAGAAGTGTGCAGGAAGCAACTGCACATGCTGGTTTCAACCAACGATTGACACAAAAAGCCAGAGTAACTCAGCGGGACAGGCAGCATCTCTGGAGAAAAGGAATAGGTGATGTTTTGGGTCGAGACCCTTCTTCATGCATAGAGAATTTGTGTTGTTGGAAATCTTTTACCATGCATTTGATTATTTTATTCTTAAATACCGATATCTTGTGTCGGAAAGAACTGCAGATAGGGGTTTAAATCGAAGGTTGACACAGAATGCTGGAGTAACTCAGAGGGACAGGCAGCATCTCTGGAGAGGAATGGGTGACGTTTCGGGTCGAGACCCTTCTTCAGACTGATGTCAGGGGAGTGGGCGGTACAGAGATAGAATGTAGTCAGAGACAGTAAGGCTGTTGGGATAAATGGGAAGGTGGATGGGGATGGAGAGTGAGAGAGAGAGAGAGAGAGAGAGAGGGGGAAAGCAAGGGCTACTTGAACCCCTTTACATGGGGGACCTGGGGTGGAGAGTGTTGCATAGAGCGGTGGTATGTAATAAACTTTTGAGTCGGTTCACGGGCTCGTCTGCCGCATGTATTTTCTGCGGCGAGCAAGAGACCGTGTTCCACGTGTATATGGAGTGTGAGAGGCTACTGCCCCTGTACCAATACCTGAAGGGATTGTTCCTCAAGTTCTGGTTGCATTTTAGTCCCACGATTCTAGTGTTCGGACACAAGGCAGGGAGTGGGGAGAGCCGAGTGGGGGGGGGGGGGGGGGGGGGGGACTTCCCTGTCGGTTTGCTCCTGGGCCTGGCCAAGATGGCCATTCGTGGGTCCAGGCAGCGGGCGGTCGATGGTCAGGCCAGAGTCGGCTGCCTGCCCCTTTTCCGGGCCTACGTCCGTGCACGTGTGTCCTTGGAGTGGGAATATGCGGTGTCCACGGGGACTCTGGAGGCCTTCCGTGGGAGCTGGTCACCGTGTGGGGTTCAGAGTATTGTGAACAATGATTGTATTGTTGTAATGTTGTAAAAATGATTTTTTATTTTTTTTTATATAGTGCAATTTTTGATTATGGTTAGATATGTATTCTATGATTGTGTCGAATAAAGTTTTTGAAACATAAAAAAAAGGGCTACTTGAAATTAGAGAAGTAAATGTTCATACCGCTGGGGTGTAAGCAACCCAAGTAAAATATGAGACACTGTTCCTATAATTTGCATTGGACTTCACTTTGGCAATGGAGGATGCCCAGGACAGACAGGTCAGTGTGGGAATGGGAGGGGGAGTTAAAGTGTTTAGCAACTGGGAGGTTTAGGTGAACTGAGCGGAGGTGTTCAACGAATCGATCACCGAGCCTGCGTTTGGTCTCGCCGACATACACCTGGAACAGCGAATACAATAGATGAGGTGCAAGTAAACCTCTGCTTCACCTGAAAAGACTGTCGGGGTCCTTGGATGGAGTCGAGGGGGGATGTAAAGGGACAGGTGTTGCAACTCCTGCGGTTGCTGGGGAAAGTACCTGGGGAGGGGGTGGTTTAGGTGGGAAGGGAATGAGTTGACTAGGGAGTTGCGGAGGAAACGGTCTCTGTGGAAAGCGGAAAGGGGTGGAGATGGGAAGATGTGGCCAGTAGTGGGATCCCGTTGGAGGTGGCAAAAGTGTTGGAGGATTATGTGTTGTATATGACGGCTGATGGGGTGGAAGGTGAGGACAAGGGGGACTGTCCTTGTTACAAATGGGGGGAGGGGGAGCAAGAGCAGAGCTGCGGGATATCGAGGAGACCCTAGTCAGAGCCTCATCTATAATGGAAGAGGGGAGACCCCCTTTCCTAACGAATGAGGCAATCTCCGATGACCTGGTATGGAAAACCTTATCCTGGGCACAGATGCGATGTAGATGTAAATTGGGAGTAGTAGATGTCAGTCGATAGTCTGTCTCCTGTGATGTGGACGGTGAGATCTAGAAACGGTAGGAAGATGTCGGTGATGGTCCAAGTGAATTTGAGTGGAGGATGGAAATTAGTGGTGAAATTGATGAAGTCAGTGAGTTTTGCATGGGTGCAGGAGGTAGCACCGATGCAGTCATCAATGTAGCAGAGGTGGAGTTCGGGGATAGGGCCAGTGTGCGCCAAGAACAGCGATTGTTCGATGTACCCTACAAAACGGCAGGCATAGCTGGGGCCCCATGCAAGAGCCCATAGCTACGCCTCGGATTGGGAGGAAGTGGCAGGAGTCGAAGGAGAAGTTCTGAAGGGTAAGGACCAGCTCTGCTAGGCGGAGGAGAGTGTTAGTTGATGGGAATTGTCTGGTTCTGTGGTTGAGGAAGAAACGGAGGGCTTTAAGACCTTCCTGGTGGGGGATGGTGTGTGTAGGGTGACTGGAAAGCCATAGTAAAGAAGAGGTAGTGGGGGCCTGGAAAACAGAAGTAATTGAAGAGACGAAACACATTTGAGGTGTCTTGGACATAGGTAGGGAGTGGTTTGACCAGGGGGAATAGGATGGAGTCGAGGTATGTGGAAATTAATTCAGTGGAACATGAACAAGCAGAAACGATGGGTCTGCCAGGGCAGTTTTGTTTCTGGATTTTGGGGAGGAGATAAAATCGGGCCTTGCAGGGCTGTGGAATGATAAGGTTATGAACATTGACTTCTCTACCTTCGTAGCCCTTGCTTTCCCTCTCTCTCCATCCCCTCCCCTTCATCCCACCAGTCTTACTGTCTGAGACTACATTTTATCTCCGTACCGCCCACTCCCCTGACATCAGTGTGAAGATGGGTCTCGACCCGAAACGTCACCCATTCCTTCTCTCCAGAGATGCTGCCTGTTCCGCTGAGTTCATCCAGCTTTTTGTGTCTATCCTGTATACTTTACAGAGTACTATGTTTATGTATCTGTTGTTCTGCTGCAGGTAAGAATTTCATTGTTCCGTTTCAGGACATATGGCAATAAAACACTCTTGACTATTTTTTAAAAAAAAAAACCCTGTAAATAGTTTCAATTAAGGCAATCAAACCCACCCTGATTATTTTACCAGCACTGTGCAATAAAAGCAAAAAAGCTACAAATGCTGTAAATCAGAAATCAAAGGAGAAAGTACTGAAAATACTCCGCAGGTCAGGCAGCTTGTAAGGATGTTGCCAGGACTTGAAGGGCTGAGCTACTGGGATAGGTTGGGCAGGCTAGAACTTTATTCCCTTGGAGAGCAGGAGGCAGAGGGGTGAAGGCAAGAGAATGGGGTTAGGAGGGATAGATCAGCCACAATTGAATGGTGGAGTAGACTGGACGGGCCGAATGGCCTAATTCTGTTCATATCACTTGTATGATAGAGGTGTATAAAATTATGAGGGGAATGGATAGGATGAATGTGCAGAGTTTGTTACCCAGGGTTGGGGAATCAAAAGCATGAGGACATATGTTTAAGGTGATAGGGGGAAGATTTAATACAAACCTGAGGTGCTACTTTTGCACACAGTGTGTGGTGGAATATGGAATGCGCTGCCTGAGGAGGTAATTGAGGCAGGTACTATAACTGCATTTAAAAGACACTTGGATGGACTGGGTACATGGCTAGGAAAGTTTTAGAGGGATAATGTCCAAATGCGGGCAAATGGGACCAACTTAGATGGGACATCATGGTCAGCATGGACAAGTTGAGCTGAAGGGCCAGTTTCCATGGTGAATGAATCTATGATTCCATCGGTGAAAAGAGAAGCAGTTAACATTCGACGAGGTTCTGCATGAGAGGCTCCTCAGAAAGGTTAGATCGCATGGGATCAAAGGAGAGATAGCTGAATGGATAGAAAATATGCTTCACGGAAAAAAGCAGAGGGGATGGTGGAAGGTTGCTTTTCGGACTGGAGGCGTGTGACTAGTGGTGTGCCTCAGGGTTCGGTGCTGGGCCTGTTACTGCTTGTTATCTCTGACAATGATTTGGATGAGAACGCACAAGGCTTGATTAGCCAGTTTGCAGATGGCATTAAAGTGGGTATCTTTGTAGACAGTGAAGATAGTTGTCAAAAATTGCAGCAGGATCTTGATCGGTTGGCTGAGGAATGGTTGATGGAATTTAATACAGAGAAATGTGAGGTGTTGCATTTTGGGAAGTCTAACAAGGGCAGAACTAAGACAGTGAATGTCAGGGCAGAGAGGTCGAGGAGTGCAGGTACGTAGTTCCATGAAATTGGTATCATGGGTTGATAGGGTGGTCAACACATTGGGCTTCATCAGTCAGAATATTGAGTATAGAAGTTGGGAGGTCATGTTGTATGAGACCTTGGTGAGGCCACATGTAGAGTATTGTGTTCAGTTTTGGTCATCATACTATAGGCAAGATGTTATCAAGCTGGAAAGGGTGCAGAGAAGATTTACGAGGATGTTGCCAGGACCGGAGGGCCTGAGCTGAAGGGAGAGGTTGAGCAGGCAAGGACTTTATTCCTTGGAACACGAGGATGAAGGGCAATCTTATAGGGGTGCACAAAATCATGAGAGGAATAGATCAAGTAAATGCAGAGTTTTTTGCCCAGAGTATGGGAATCAAGAATCCGAGGACATAGGTTTAAGGTGAAGAAAAATATTTTATAGGAACCTAAAGGGCCTGTCCCACGAGCATGCGACTTGCATGCGGCAAGTGCGACCAAACTGGAAGCGGGGGCCGCGCGGAGGTCGAGTGATCCCCGTACAGGGCCTGTCCCACGAGCATGCGACCTGCATGCGGCGAGCGCGAACAAACCGGAAGCGGGGGTCGCGCGGAGGTCGGGTGAATGGTGCACAGTGGCGCGAAGTTGGAGCGAAGTCCGCGGTAAGTTCGTAAGGACAGAGAGGGACACACAGAGGGAGATCAGAGGCACATAGGGAGAGACACGGAGGCACACAGAGAGGGTCATGGAGGCACATATAGAGAGGGACATGGAGGCACATATCGAGGGTCACGGAGTCACACAGAGAGGGTCACGGAGTCACACAGAGAGGGTCACGGAGTCACACAGAGAGGGTCACGGAGTCACACAGAGAGGGTCACACAGGCACGCAGAGAGGGTCACACAGGCACGCAGAGAGGGTCACACAGGCACGCAGAGAGGGTCATGGAGTTACACAGAGAGGGTCACGGAGGCACGATGTCGAGGCGGTGCGTAATGTGTCGAGACAGCTGCAGGCCGACGGGCCGTTGCCGCGCAGAGGTTTTGAACACGGTCAGTTTTTCTGAGCCCCGCACGATGTCGGGACCAGCTCTGCACAACTCCATACGGCTCCGGCGATCGAAGTGGGACCGGCCCCGCGAGGCCGTACGGCTCAAGCGACCACGTTAGGTCGCGCTCACCGCATGGAGTTGCATGCTGGTGGGACAGGCCCTTAAGGGGTGACTTTTTTTTTTTTTACAGAAAAGGGTGGGGGGAGCGGGGGGGTGGTGTATGGAACAATCTGCCGGAGGAGGTAGTTGAGGCAGGTACTATCATACCATTTAACAGACAGTTAGATTAGCACATGGATAAGATAGGTTTAGTGGGTTATGGACCAAGTACAGGAATGTAGGACTAATGTAGACTGGGCATATTGGTACACAGACATACACATGATATAGACACACGCACATATACACATACATATATACACACACACATAAAACAAACAATAGTAGTGTAATAATAACAAATAGTCTATTGTAGTCACAAATTATGTAAAAATGCACATTCTGCAATGATTGAGGTATTGAGTAAAACGCATTAAGTTTCTCCCGATAATGTGTGAGCATCGTCAAGGCAACTGCCCAATTTCTCATATCCTGTGCTCTGAAATTGTATCAATGGAACAGCAACTTCCAGCTGGGAATTATCTGCCCATAAACTAGTATGGCTAATTAGAGATGGATGCAATCATAGAATATAATACCCAGACAGCTTAAATTGCAGAATGCTGTGCAATAAATCATAATTTGATTTCCTCATTGTACAATAGTGGCCTGCTCATGATTAAATCACAAATGCTTAATTTGACTGTATAATGGTATTAAACTAGTCTCATCCTGTAATCATTGGGATTTGGGTTAACTATGATTCAAAATAAATATTCCTGTTAACTAAAAATTACTTGGGTTAAGGTAAATTGCCTAGGCTTAATACATGTACTTTGTATTGAGGAAAAGATTTGAAGTTATGTTTTCATTGATCTTCCCTCAGCATCCTAATGATCTGCTAATAAACAAAAATATTTCCACCACCCTGCGGTTTACATAGTGAGACAAAGCCATTTCAAAGATATCTTTCTGATTAAAGCTGATTTCACTGCTTTATGTAATTTCAGGAAAAAAAAGGATGGTTCACGGGTGAATCAATTCATGTTGCTGTTGAAAAAACCTTCTGTGAATAATTACTCAAATTACTCAAGAAGGTACAGGCAAAACTCTTTTCGTTGTCAGTTAAAAATAGGTCAAACTGGTTGGGAAGATTTTCTCAGCGATGCTTTCAATTAAATAATATTAATTACCACACAATAATTCCTTTCTCAGATCAGTGAGCACATTGTTATGGCTAGACAATCAAAACTAACGCTTCAACGCACATAAATAACCACTGACAAACGTAGTCATCGAAAATCTTGCACGCTTCTTTGCTTTGGAAAAGGGTAGCCATACTAATTAAATACGAGAATCCCAAAGTTACTTTCTGCCAAATTCTGTATAACACTGGCCCTGATTTTAAGACGGTGCACAGGCTGAATGAGGACTGACTGCACTTTCTCACCATTTATTTTCTGTGATATACTGTAATTAATAGTGTGTAAGTCCAGTTTGAATATTAGTAATAGGACTCTGGTCCGAGGGAAGCATTCGATGATGTTCAAGAGTCAAGAGAACCATGAATGTTTTATTGCCAGATGTCACGAAATGAACAATTAAATCTTCCTGCAACAGGTATGTAAACATAGTACTCTGTAACAATGTTAAGAAACAAAAAAAAGTCTGGTATAAATATAAAATATGAACGAACAATAACAGTTCTGAGAATAATAGTCTGTCCTGAGATGGGAAGTCTGGAGCAGAGGAGACCAACTCCTTCACATGACCAGACGAACAATCCTGTATGTCCTGGCACCAACAGAACAAGAAACTCATCGATCTGTTCGCCCTTCTCCTGGACGTTGATGTTCCTTGGCACCAAGATCATTTGCCAAGACTGGACAAGATTAAAATGTCTTCATGTCCAAACCTGTATTGGCCCGCAATAACCAACCCGACCTCCCGGTGGCTCATCACTTCAACTCCCCCTCCCATTCCGTATCCAACCTCTCTGTCCTGGGTCTCCTCCACGGCCAGAGTGAGCAACACCGCAAATTGGAGGAACAGCACCTCATATTCCGCTTGGGGAGTCTGCATCCTCTTGGCATGAACATTGAATTCTCACAATTCTGTTGACCCTTGCTATCTCCTCCCCTTCCCACCTCTCCCTCAGCCCTCGGGCTCCTCCTCCTCCTTTTTCCTTTCTTCCCCCCCGCCTCCCCCCATCAGTCTGAAGAAGGGTTTCGGCCCGAAACGTTACCTATCTCCTTCGCTCCATAGATGCTGCTGCACCCGCTGAGTTTCTCCAGCATTTTGTGTATCCCTGTGTTTGATAATCTCTGACAAACTATCCAAAATTCACTCATTAAATTAGTGCGTGGCACATCTGCCCATGTGTACCGCACATTTAACTGTCTATGTTTTCTGTCTTCATTGGGGGAAAAAGGGTCAAAATTAAGCTTGTGTGTCTAAAAGTCTTTCCTCAAACTAAGATTGCCTGCCCCCCACAGTGTTGATGCATTGAAGTCATACATAGAAAGCATTTCATTCAACATGGTGATCACAATTTCTAATGCAGCAGCCCTGTGAATTATGGTACTCCATTTTCCACATTATTTTCTTTAAAACATTTGCTCCTGAAAATGTAACGTCTGTAAAAATGGATTGTTATGCATTGAGCAATTGTGGGAGTTTTGTCTTTACACTTCAAAGGAACAATCTGTAATGTATGTGAACACAAGTCAAGAAATAGCAAATAAGACACTCATAATCCCAACTCATCCAATTGTTTCTGCACCCACTTCGCATTGAAGATTACATTTCCTTCTGCCGGCAAAATATTCCTGCCACTGGAATAACATGATTTATACCCTCATCTAATTCCTATCTCCTGTTTTCAAAGATTGGGGCTGCGGACCAGAGAAGTGATGGATTTGTATGTATATCAAAAAACATTGCCGCAGCTCCCAGAGGTAGGAACACCAGTAGTGCCCCATATCTTCTAAAAAAAAAATCAGATATTAATCATTTCAGAATAAGTTTCATGTTACAAAGCTGACAAGTGTAAATAAAATTTGAGATATTCTACACAATTTAAACTCTGCCAGGCCGGAAGAAATTGGGCTGGTTGGCATTTATACACTGATGCAGGCTTCGACCTGAAGCATTGGTCGTCCCTCTAACTCCACAGATGCTGCATGACTAACTAAATCCCTCTAGCAGTTTTGTTTTTCTTCAGATTCTAACATAAGAGGTGGGAGCAGAATTAGGCCCGTGGAGTCTATTTCACCATTAGTTCATGGCTGATCTATTATTCCTTCTCAAGTCCATTCTCCTGCCTTTGATGCCCTTACTAATCAAGAAGCTGGTCAACCTTATCAACAACATCTGTAGTCAACTGCAGACACAGAACTATTAGCAGCGCTGATACCCATTGATGGGTTTTGGTTGCTTCCATTTTAACCTGCTGTTCTCAGTGGGTAACAGACACAAGCCAGCAACTCCTCCCATAAACCCAGTCCAAAGATGTCATCTGAAACCTATCGGAACTCTAGTTCTAACTTCCGCAGGGAAGCATTTTTCCTTCACCAAGTCGACGAGCTGACATTAGTGGGAAGCAGTTCTGGAAAAGAGGAAGCCAGCTAATATTAATTTTCCCTGCAGGGGCTCGGAAAAGCAATAATTCACCCTGCCATATACAGTACCTACCAAGATCATTCATTTGGAGTCCTTTGGCCGCCTGCTGTTCACATCTCTGCACCATCCTCCAGTGAGCTGATGCTTTTCCCCACGTTTCATGCAGGCAACTGTCTGGCACATTATAGGCGGAGGGCCTTCAAAATGACCATGCTACTATTGCAAAGATCAGGAGCAAATGTGGCAGTTTCCTGAATCCTGCTTCAAGCTCAGATGTATTGAATGCTACTTTAGTAATACTGTGTTGCAATGTTCATTTATCCCTTACAGCAGAGGTTCCACCTTTCGAAGAGGCACGTTACATGTTAGCTCTGAAAGAAGGAAGCCCTTGACCTGGACCAGGTTTAAGTCTACAACACTTTGAGCAACAGGGTTTCGGCCCGAAACGTTGCCTATCTCCTTCGCTCCTTAGATGCTGCTGCACCCGCTGAGTTTCTCCAGCCTTTTGTGTACCCCCAGTTGCTGTTCATTAACTACTCTGGCCCATTGCTGGACTCCACCTGGAGTCACAGTCTTGCTGGGCTCTCCAACGTTAGCTTGCAGAATCCAACAATACACTAATCAGAGGTAGCACAGGAACAAAGATCCCATTCACTTCAATGCAGAACCTTGGCTCATGGAATGGGGACAATAAGTTTTGATTTAGTTTAGTTCAGCGGATTTATATGGATTTGTTGTTGTGGACGCAGGTCTTCAGTTAGAGAATTGAGCATAGAGGTTGGGAGGTCATGCTGTACTTGTATAAGAAGTTGGTGAGGCTGCATTTATTGTGTTCAGTTTTTGGGCACCATGTTATAGGAAAGATGTTGTCAAGCTGGAAAGGGTACAGGGAAGATTTGCAAGGACAGGTTTGGTGGGATATGGACCAAACGCGGGCACGTGGGACTCGTGTAGCTGGAACATGTTGGCCGTGAGGGGAAGGTGGGCCGAAGGGCCCGTTTCCACATTCTATCACTCTGTGACTTTATGACTCGCTGACAAGGCGAGAGAAGACTCCTTCCACAACTTTGCCTCTTGTTGAAGGTGGGCAGCTTGGGATTGGGGTCTCAGGAGGATGCTTCCTATGGCCGTCTCACCATGGTGGCCACTTGATTCCCCGTAGTTTGACCTTTGGGTACAGAAGGCAAGATTTCTCCTTCATATTTGGCCAGGTAAATGTGGGCCAGATCTACAATCAGTGAGCTACGATTAACATGATCCAACTAAATTCCAAAGCACAGAAACTGCAGATGCTGGTTTACGAAGAAAAGACACAAAATGCTGGTGTAACTCGAGGGTCAGGCAGCATCCCTGGAGAACATGGATGTGATGTGTCGGGACCCTTCTTCAGTCTAAGATCTGTGTAAATTGGGTGGTGAAGATCACCACTGTTGCGAACCTTGGTGCTCACAGCAACAATTCAGTTTTGATTAAAATTGTGCCAACTTTATAGCCATCTCATTGGTCGATTTATAAGTACCTTGTCAAAAACATGGCTGATTTGTTCATTTATATAAAAGTACAACCTTTATTGATTCCTGAAATAATAACTGGTTTTAGGTAATGCTAATTCAGCACACAGGTCAAGAATTTCTCCCAATCACTTTATGTTCATTGGCATGCGCATAATCAAATTAATAACTTGTGGCGTCAGCCTATACACGGGCCACTTATGCTCGAACCCTCATCAGGAGATACGAGGGCGGGCACGGGGCCTCATGGGCTAGAGGGAGTGTCCTGGTACATAAGGGCTCTCACATCGAGACCGTCGAGGAGTCAACAGGCAGCTGAGCCCGAGAGCACAACCTCGCTCAGCTACAGCAACATTGTAATATGGTTAGCGCACCAACTTAATGTGTCACCACTGAATAAACAACAGTTTGAACCGGCCTTCGTCTCACTTTTATTCACCACGTTTGGTGCCGCTACAAGTTACAATTAAAGCAGAAAATTATGGGAATATCTCGCAAGCCAGATGCAACTGCTTAGATGGGCTAGATTGTGTTGCTTTCCAGCCAGTAGTTGCATTGAGAACCACTGGATTGCTTAGTTTAGTTTAGAGATACTGCGCGGAAACAGGCCCTGCGGCCCACTGAGTCCGCGCCGACCAGCGATCCCCGCACACTAGAACCAGCATTTGCTTGAGCATTCATTACACTGCATTCTGGGCATCTGTCCCTGCGCACAGTTGCATGTCTGGAATGCACTGGAGGTCAGGAGCCGACGAACTTCGTATCTGACCACATCAGGTTTACGCCAGCCAAACCTCACACATCCTCTGTGGCCTTATTTATATGAATCGAGTCACAGATGAGATCAGGTAAGTTCATGTCATTTTCTTTATTTCATTGCGCTCTTATAACTTTAATTAATAAAATTGGACCGTGAAGTGCTTAAAAGAAATATAGATTTTTAAAGTGGGGTTTAGTTAAAAAATATATTTTAAGTGGTTTTAAGTGTTTTTAAATGGGTTTAAATGTAGGTTAGTTAGTTCAGAGATACAGTGCAGACACAGGCCCTTCAGTCCACTGAGTCCGCACTGACCAACAATCTCCGCACACTTACACTATCCTACACACTAGGAATAATTTACAATAAGCCAATTAGCTTACTAAAACGGTATGTCTTTAGAGCATGGGAAGAAACTGGAGATCCCGGAGAAAACCCACGCTGTTCACGGGGAGAAGACTCTGTACAGACGGCACCCATATTCGGGATCGAACCTAGATCTCTAGCAAAGAGACTATCACTCTGTGCCACCCCCTAGTGAAGAGGATTTTTGATGGCCCTGCTGTATAAGGGTGAACCACAGTCAAACTGCCAGCCATACAACATGTTACATCCCCTTCAGTCAACGTGCACAATTCCAATGGTGAGGGATCAGTAGATTTCTGAAAAAAAGACATTCAATGGAAAAACAATCACATTGTGAGGTTTGATATGACAATCTCCACACCTGCACCATGGGACTTGCACGGTTCATTTGCGTAGATGTGTTTGAATCAAACAATATTTAGCATGTGAACAAAGCAACCAAATGCCAAAAGGGATTCCAGACAACTTCTGCTTTGCATCTTCAGTGGCTACCAATATTCTCCTGGTATAAGATGATGTCAGGATTATCACTCTGACTTTTTGCCAGAATAATCCTTTCGTGCTTGTGTTGTAAATTACAGAGCAAATCTATGGTCTCGTCTGTAAAGTGCAGTGAAACGTGTCCCAGGAATCAATGGGATTTCACGTTGACTGAGCTTCTTATAATAGCTTTTGACAGCAACTTCAAAGCTGTTGCCAAACTGTCTAAGACAACTAGACATTATTAATGGCACTGAATGCAGGGGGGCACAACCTGAAGGGTGGCTCTGGCCATATGGTAGCCACCTTTCTCTGAAGGTAGCATCAACAATAATTAATTGTCAAGTAGGACAAGGGTCTACCCAGGTTAGGGTTTCCTTCAAATACAGCCTATTGTTGAGATGCCATACTCCAGATAATGATTCATTTCTTCATCAATGACTGGTCTTGCAGAAATATGATTCCCAAGATATGGAAAGCGATCCATGTGTGCAAGGAATTCACCGTGGATGTTGATTGTTGAGACACAGTGGTGGGACTTTTATTGGTATAAGGCCTTTTGTTTTCCTTCTATAACCCCACCTTCACATATTCGTCCATGAAGGAATCTTCTAAGACACGGAACTTGGCTACATATTTTCCATTTACTTTATATTGAAGTCTGAGTTTGGGATGATCTTTGAACTGGATTGAAAATGTCAAGCGTTGAGCAGTTTCTCATCCGTCCTGTACAATTAATCCACTCCACTGAGCAGCATGTTGCAGGTGAGGTGCAGTACAGCAGTGAGGAAGATTGTGAGGATTGGCAGGATGACACAGAACTGCGTGAATCCAGTTTGGGTTGGGATTTGGGTTGAGCGGGACCTTGGCGCCCAAAACTGCTCACAACACTCCAAATGCCATCTGACCAGTGCCTTATGAAGCCTCAGTATCACATTCCAGTTTTCGTACTCTAGCCCTCTTGAAATAAATGGTAGCAGAAGAGAGAATAAACGGTCAGACATCATGTCAGGATCACCTCCATTACTTATTGGCTGAATGCGTGCTGTGGTGGTAGATGACGGGGAGAAGAAAATCAGGGTTCATGGAAGCTACTTAAAGACAGCCAGCACCTTTCAAAGTGAAGGTGACGGGAACAATCATGTGGCAACGGGTCCAGAGAGGACATAATGCAAGTTGTTTGGAGCACTGTTCCTCCTAAATTGGAGTAAGCAAATCTTATCCCAACTGGAGGGTTAAAACAGTGTGCCCTGAAGGCACTCATTTCATAAATAGCATAGAGATATTGAAAAGATCAATGCTCAGAATTAAACTCAAAGGCAAAAGCTTCAGTAGACAAAAAGGATCCATGACCTCTTGTGTGGGAAGAAACTGTAGTGGCTGGATTACACCGAAGATACTCAAAATGATGGAGTAACTCATTTGACGGGTCAGTCTGCAGAGAAAATGAATAATTCCGACCCAAAACAACATCACCCATTCTTTTTCTCCAGAGATGCTGCCTGATCTGATGAGTTAGTCGATAGTGTCAATAACCAAGAGTCTTTTTTATTGCTTCTTATGTTAATTGTAAACAGAGTGAAATTATTTTCCTGACAAACAGTCGAGTATCCAGTATCACTCCCGCACTTTGAGTCTATATTCAATTCATGGCCTCATCTGAGTTAACTACCAGATTAGCAGATGCACTTCAAACTCTCCCTTGTCAATTTCCTGATTCGATCGATCAATCAATCAAGTTTTATTCGTCACTTGCACATAAAGTGCAAGTGAAATGAATTTGCCAGCAGCAGTACAATAAAAAAAGAACACACAATACACAGTAAAAATTTACACAAACATCCAGTCAATGGTAGGCAAAACAAATTGGCCAGTCCTCCTCCATTTTTCCCCATGGTCGGGACTTCAACCCTCCGCAGTCGCCGCTGCAGGTGTCCAGATGTTCAGACAAGGTAAGTCCAGGTAAGTCCCGAATCGGTGCCTCCCCACCGGAGACCGCGGCTTCAAATTGGTGTAGGCCGCAGGCCGGCGGTCGGAGATTTAAAGTCCCTGCCGCGCCGCAGCCAGAAGCACCGCAGGGCCAGCGGTCAGAGCTCCCCTCCAGGGGTCTCCAGCGAGGGACCCCGCTCAGGATGGTAAGTCCACGCCCCGCCCGCGGTAGTTGGCAGCGGGCCGGCTGTCGGAGCTCTTCTTCTCCCGGGCCCCCAACGAGGGATCCCAGGCCCAAGACGCCGCCAGCTGGAGCTCCACAGACCGTGGCTCCACGCAGTCAGCAGCTGAGGTCTGGACTGAACCGGGCTCACTGCAACGTCTCTACCCACTGCACTGCCCCCTTCCCTCCACCTGATCCTTAGAATGATGATGCGTCTCAACCACTTCATGAGGCCACCTGCCTTCCTGGAGGCGCAGTGTGGCACCGTGAGACCAGCTCCCAGACTGGCAGATCCCAGATGATGCATCGTTTGACCACAAGTTGGTAGGAGCTCCAGCTGGGGGACTTGGGAGCTACAGATGCTGGCTCCACAGAAGGCAAGATGACATGGTTAGTGGGATGCTGAGGCACTCAAATAATGTTTCCTTATTTCTCTCTGCACATAATGTGTTCTTCAGCAGCCACGGTTACAGCGTAAATAGGAAATGGCATTCAATTCGTGGAAAGCAAAATTCAGAATCTCTCTAAGGGACCAGAAGCTATTCATTTTTCTTACATTCTCTCATGCTCCTTCAAATTTAACTCTGTCCTAATGTCTGCCTCTGTGCTTTTTATTATTGGTTGGAGTCCTTTACTGTGACATTGCACGTTCTAACATAAACCAAGTTGAAAGCATAATTTGACACTGTAATCATTTAATTTGCTTTACAATCCATCACCTTGATTAACTGTTGTGTTCTCACTCTGCAAGTGTTCTAGCATGCATTAGCTTAATGTCCGACACGTACAAAAAGAAAACACTATTTTTCTTTATGTTGTGTATCGAGAAGAACCCGGGAGGAATAATCGGCAGCAAAACACCAAGGAGGCAAATAAATGTAAGACATCTACACCAAGTGCAATTGTTTTTGCAAAGAATTCCTCCTCAGTACAAAGCGGCCTCTGGAGAAAACGTGATCTTGGTAAATCAGGAGATATAACACCAAGTCCTTTACAGAGCAGCGAGCTATCAAACATCCCTATGTGCACAACAAATGTCTGTGGAGATCACAGATATATTAATAACTGAGATTTGCTGTCAATGCACCTGCTTCTAAAACAGCTTCTATCATGACAAAATATTTTGACATTTGAAAATCACTCGTTTGGTGATCAATATGAATGGCAGATACAGGACATTTTATCATTTCCCTCTGAGAATGAGTCCAAATAAACCTGGGAAACAAACAATGTCATTCTGTATATCCTCAAAATACACTTGATGCCTCTACACAGTTTTCATACGGTTCCCTAGTCACTGGTTTGTCTAAACAAATATCTATTTTTGTTGAATGTCTTTGAAACCAGGTCAACAATGGACTCCGAACCCGCAGATAATCCATGTCCATTAGGAGTGACTTTGCAGCCTGGATTTCAGTCAGATCCATTTTGGCCTTAACAGCCTCACTGGGTGATTAATTGTTTTCAGCTAAACTGTGAACAATTCAAAGTACTTGGTGTTGCATTCATCATTTTTAATTGAACTAGATAATTTATTTCAAAAATGACCAAATTGACACTCTCACGTTGACCTTCTCAGTGGGTAGATTACAAAATGCTGCTTTGTCATTGAATATATAATAAAAAGGTTCACATGGATATAATGTGTAGGAAGAGTAACTCAGCAGGTCAAGCAACATCTCTGGATAAAAGGAATAGGTGACGTTTCGTGTCGAGAACCTTCTTCAGACTGAGAGTCCGCGGAGAAGGAAACTAGAGGTATGAAAAGATTCCGAATAAATCAGAGCCGGCACCGATGACCAAGGAAATGTGGAGCCCACAATGGTCCATTGTTGGGTGTGGTAGAGGTGATAATGAAAGGATAGGGAGGCAAACAATGGAACAGGCAGGATGATTCGGGCGGGGGAGGGATGGAGGGAGGGAATGCAGGGATTACTTGAGAAATCAATATTCATACTGCTGGGTGCACACCTCCAAGAATGTGGATAAAATACAAAGTTTCAATGATCGGACATGAGTCATGGAGCCAGAGGCTCATCGAGTCATACAGCTGCACAGCAAGGAAACCAGGCCCTTCATCCCACCTTGTTCATGTCAACTAAGTTGACGTATTGGACTAATTCCATTTCCCTGCTTTGGTCCATATTCCATTTGACCCTTCCATATAGAACCCATTAGTAACATAGAAGCATTTAGGAAACATAGAAACATAGCAGGAGTAGGCCATTCAGCCCTTCGAGCCTGCACCGCCATTCAATATGATCATGGCTGATCATCCAACTCAGTATCCCGTACCTGCCTTCTCTCCATACCCTCTGATCCCCTTAGCCACAAGGGCCACATCCAACTCACTCTTAAATATAGCCAATGAACTGGCCTCAACTACCCTCTGTGGCAGAGAGTTCCAGAGACTCACCCACTCTCTGTGTGAAGAAAGTCTTTCTCATCTCGGTCTTAAAGGATTTCCCCCTTATCCTTAAGCTGTGACCCCTTGTCCTGGACTTCCCCAACATCGGGAACAATCTTCCTGCATCTAGCCTGTCCAACCCCTTAAGAATTTTGTAAGTTTCTATAAGATCCCCTCTTAATCTCCTAAATTCCAGAGAGTATAAACCGAGTCTATCCAGTCTTTCTTCATAAGACAGTCCTGACATCCCAGGAATCAGTCTGGTGAACCTTCTCTGCACTCCCTCTATGGCAATAATGTCCTTCCTCAGATTTGGAGACCAAAACTGCACGCAATACTCCAGGTGTGGTCTCACCAAGACCCTGTACAACTGAAGTAGAACCTCCCTGCTCCTGTACTCAAATCCTTTTGCTATGAAAGCTAACATACCATTCGCTTTTTTCACTGCCTGCTGCACCTGCATGCCTACTTTCAATGACTGGTGTACCATGACACCCAGGTCTCGCTGCATCTCCCCTTTTCCTATCGGCATTTAAATAATAGTCTGCTTTCCTGTATGCAAATGCCCTTTAAAAGTAGTAATTGTCAGCAAGGTAGATGATTGCAATTTTCAGATCATGGCATGAGCTCTGAAGGACCACTCCTACTTTTCAGCCAGTTCTCTATCGTAAATACCGTATTCTAATCTCTTATGTGACCTTGTCGATTTGGAAGTCAGAGGTCTTCTTATGAATTTGCGAGTCAGCCACCAGCACTCAGTGAGCAGTCGTCAATCCTTCCATTCTTCTGACCTGCCTCACCCTCACTTGGATAACACAGTTGCGATCCTCACATCTGCTGCAGGTTTCCATGCTGCAGGATATTAAGCAGCACGTACAGTATTGCAAGTAGAGCTATTATCTCACAGCTCCCATACCCGGGTTTAACCCCGACCTCTGATTATCTCTGTGGGGAACTTGCACCTTCTCCCAGCGATGCATGGGTTTCCTCTGGAAGCTCCGGTCCCATTTCCTCCCAAATCACAAACATGTGCGGGTGAAAGTGAATTGACCATTGTAAATCTTGCATTGTGTGTAAGGCGAGTAGTAGTTGAGTTTAATTTAGAGATACAGCGTGGAAACGATCAGTCTCTATGATCCACCGAGTCCTCACCGACCAGCGATCCCCACACATTAACACTATCCTGCACGCACTAGGGACAATTTACACTTACACCAATCCAATTAACCTTCAAACCTGGTACGTCTTTGCAGCAACTCTACAGCTGTGCCACCATGCCAAACTAAGTAGATGTTAATTAAGCAGGGAAAATGGATGGGAATATGAGGATAATGCAGGAGCAAAGGAAGAAAGAGTTGGCATTGTGCTGGGTTAGGCCTATCGCAACTCCATTGATCCAGTGTCACCAGGACACAAGGCCTTAAAGTGAGAATATAAAGAATTGCATATCTCCTTGGGCCAAGAATGGACTTTTTAGTGACTTACAAATTAGAAGGTAGACACAAAATCCAGGAGAAACTCAGTGGGTGAGGCAGCATCTATGGAGAGATGGAATTGGCAACATTTCGGGTTGAGACCCTTCTTGAGTCTGAAGAAGGGTCTCGACCCAAAACGTCGCCAATTCCTTCTCTCCATAGACGCTGCCTCACCCGCTGAGTTTTTCCGGCATTTTGTGTTTACCTTCGATTTTACCAACATCTGCAGTTCGTTCTTAAATAATTGCAAGATGGAGCCTGTTGTTGAAAATTTGGAAATTATTAGGAAGATGAGGAGATCTGTTTAACTCTGGAGCTCACGTACTGTGGAGGCATGATGAGAAAAATGACCAACATAGGATGTTAAGAAGGGAATAAATAGATGTGTCAATGTATTTAGCTTTCACAGCACAGCTCAATTAAAATAACTAAAACTAATACACACTGCTGAGAAGCAGGCATCCTTATCTAGGGGGGGATGGTCCAGAGGAGGGCCGGCGGTATCGCTTCTCTTCCTCCTGCACTCCACCTCTTCTTCCTCCTTGTGTTCTTCAGCTATTTTCTCCACAGCCAGTGACAGGAGTTGTTGCTCCATAATGCTGAGATGGCGCATCGGGCAGCTCACCACCACAATGTAGGTATGTTACAAAACTTACCTTCAGCGGCGCTGCAGTTCTGCCGCTGGCCGTGTGCGCGACTTTGGCGCCTGGGGGGGGGGGGTTAAAATGCGTTTTTTCCCTTGCCACCGGAATTATATTTTCTCGGAGTGCAAGCTATTTCTGGATATTCGTACCGACTGCCGGTAAGTTAATTTTTTTTTATTTTTTTTTTTTTTTATTTATAAATTGCCCGACTATTTCAACTCTGCAGTAAAATAAAAAATAGCTCCTAAAGCCGTGAACGCCGATAACGGGGACGGATTTTACGTAGGGGACAGGTAAGTGAAAGCTGTTTATTTTTTCATATAAACCTGCTTGTTTAGATGACTTTAAACAATATTTCACGTTGCGAAACGGTGATTCATTCCCCATACGAACCGGCAGTGTTTTCCAGCCGATATTGGGTTTAAATTCACCACAACCGCAACGTTCCAATACATCGCGTTCCATAAAATCCCACTCGCAAGCTGTTTAAAATGCCCATTAATTTATGGGCATTAAACACTAAATTCCTTCAATTTGGCCTATAAATTCATAACTGTGAGATTTAAAAATCATGTTATATTGTGAATTCTTGTGTGAATGTTATTTGGACACAGGCTTTAAAAAAAAAGTTAATATTTTCTTAAGAAATGGATTGATGTTTAGATCTAGTAATTAAATTTTGTAATTAGCTACAATTGGGTAACTAACTAATTATATGCTTTAATTTCAGGTCATCCAAGTAAGATTGTTTCATATTAGTTTCAGAATGCTTCAATCTATAATAACTGAACATTTCTTTCAGTTCTCTTAATTTTTAAGAAAGTTATGGGCTTTTGACTGTCCTCGATCACAACTTTTGTGTTAAGTCAATGGAAAGGCAATGGGGAACAAGATGCTAATTTCCGAGTATGAAAATGGCCATAACTTTTTTAATACTGAAGATATGAAAATGAATTAGGTGTCAAATTAAACTTCTTTGTATGCTTTATCTGATGGGATAAATTGCAGACTTGATTTTTAAAATCTCAAAATTTTGTAACATTGCTACACAATGGTGGCACGGTGGTGCTGCTGGGAGAGCTGCCGCCACACAGCATCGGAGACCCAGGTTCGATCCTGACCTCGGGTGCTGGCTGTGTGGAGTTGGTACGTTCTCCCTGTGATCGCGTAGTCTTCCTCCGGGTGCTCCAGTTTCCTCCCACATCCCAAAGATGTGCGGGTCAGTAAGTTAATTGGCCTCTGTGAATTGCTGCCGAGTGTGTGAGAAGTGGAGGAGAAAGTGGCATAACGTACAACCAGTGGGGAGACACAAAATACTGGAGTAACTCAGGCAGCATCTCTGGATAGAAGGGATGGGTGACGTTTCCGGTCTCTTCAGAGATGCTGCCTGTCCAGCTGAGTTACTCCAGCATTATCTATCTTCAGACTAAACCAGCATCTGCAATACCTTCATACAACTGGTGGGAATGGGTGATTGATGGTCAGCACAGACTCAGTGGGCCGAAGGGCCTGCTTCCATGCTGTGTTTCTCAACTATACTAAATTATAAATTACCCATCAATGACAACTAATTGCCACTCCTCTGTGCAGTGGAAGTACAGCTCAAGGCTGCCAATGGATTACTCAGCAACACTGATGATGATAAGATGCCTCTCACATGCTGGGAGGAGTAATGAACTATATCATGTCATTTAGTAGCTGGCCTTTGACTTCTCCTGGAGTTTTAACTACGGGTGACACGGAGCAATACTGCAAAATGAAGGCAGCATGACTGCTGCTGGCATGGCGGAGATTCAAGATGCACCATGTGTGGCCACACATTACCTACACACTGCGTGAGAGCAATCACTTTCTGCTGCTAATTGTGAGCCAGCATAGATGAGGCAGTGCATGCGCATTCAATGGCACCTTTCCCAGTGGGGAAATCCTGCAATCTTTGTAAAAATCCAACACGGTTCTGGCAACTAGTAAAATGATGAATGTGCATGTCACAGCGTTAAGAGCCACACTGACCTCCCTCGTGAAAAAGGGCACAAGAGACTGCGAGACATTGCTCATCTCTCCAGCCACGGCCAGTAAGAAATCAGATGCATATCAATATCCACTGCTGCAGGCAAAGAGGCCCTTGCCTTATCTCAGTTGACAGATTTCACTCATGACCTCTTGCGAACTGAAAACGTCTTGAGGCATTCTCACTAAAGTGGAGCGAAGATAATATTTCTTCCCAGTTTTACCGTGTGTACCTGGCCACCTGCCAAGAACCCTGCTCCTGGTGTACTCCCTCTCACAGCTAGTTCCATGCTTAGTCACAGCTCGACATTCCCTCTACGATCACCCCAGTGTGGAAGCTCCACAATATCAAGCCTGGCCAACACGCATCCTGCAGGAGCAGCCTCTGCTGCCGAAGACGACAACATCTGTAGCCACGTATAGGTGTCCTCCAAAAATGCATGCAACTCGAGTTATCCACTTGCCTGGATTAGTGCATCTGCAACAACACCCACAGAGCTAGATACCACCCAGCGGTCTTCTAGATTGGCAACTTAATCATCAGCCTAAACATCCATCCGGGCCAACAGCTGTGCATCCTGACCTCAGCACCATCTGCAAAACGACTTCAGCAGTTTATCAATGCTTTTTTTTTTAACAGTGCTTTGCAAGTCTATAATCTGTATGTCAAAGGATAATGGCAAGTCATGCGATGCGTGCGAATGCCAAAGTCTGCAAACTCTTTCTTTAAGAAGGAACTGCAGATGCTGGAAAATTGAAGGTAGACAAAAATGCTGGAGAAACTCAGGGGGTGAGGCAGCATCTATGGAGTGAAGGAAATAGGCAAAGTTATGGGCCGAAACCCATCTTCAGACCGCAAACCCGCTTCCAAGCCACACACGACGATAAACTGACTTGCAAATATACAGCTGTACCATCTTGATCACTGGGTTAAAATACTCAAGCTCCCAATAAAGCAGCACTATGAGAATACCTCGCCACAACACGCGATACGATATGATTATTATCCCACAAGGGAAATCAATCTGCCAATAGTTATAAACACAAGATACATGAAATTAAAGTGGCGAGTGGAAGGGACTGGGGATGTGCAAAGATTGAGGAGGGGGGAAGGGTGGTCAGTCTACCCCATGACAGAAGGGGGAGGAGTTCTACAGTTTGATAGCCACGGGGGAAAAAAGGATCTCCTGTGGCGTTCTGTACTGCATCTTGGTGGAACTAGGCTGTTGCTGAAGGTGCTCCTCAGGCTGACCAGTGCATCATGGAGGGGGTGAGCTGTATTGTCCAAGATGCTCCGCTGTTCAAGGAGCATCCGCCCCTCCCTTGAATCCAACTATGCCCCCAGGACAGAACCAGCCTTCCCGGCGAGCTTGTTAATCCTGTTGGCGTCCGTGGTCTTCGCCCTGCTACCCCAGCACACGGCGGTGAAGAGGATGGCACTGGCCACCACCAATTGGTAGAACAACTGCAGACATTGAAGGAGCAGAGCCTTCTCAAAAATTACAGCCGGCTCTATTCCTTAAGGAGGGAGGAGGGTTGAATATTTAATTGAATCTCAGAATTCCTGAGCCCAGAGAGCAAATACTGAAAGTCTTTGTCACTTCCATGGTGCAGTGGCAATGGTTGGCTCCAGACTAGCCTACCATGTGGGACCTTGTCAAAGATCCTGCTAATGTCCACATAGACAACATCCACCACCCTGCCCTCATCAATCCTCTTAGTTAGCTCTTCAAAAGACTCTACAAGATTTGCGAGGCTCAATTTCACCCGCACTAATCTGTGTTGCCTACCCATCTTCAGTTCTTGTCACCCCACCACTATCTTGGTTTCCCAGGCTCTTCTTAAATAACTGTCCCACAATAGCCACCCTCCATTCTTCCAGAGTTATACCGGTGGCTAAAGATAATACAAATAACTGCATGGGTCTCCACAATTTAGTCCATCACTTCCCACAAGATTTGAGGATACACTTGGTCAGGTCCTTGGCCAGGCTCCGCTGTCTGATCGTCTTAGCGTTTCCAGCATCTTCAGCTTTTAGTGACCTATCTTGTATCATCAGCAACTTGAATATATTTGGCCATAATGTTCCCACATTGGTCCATGTTTATAGTCTGCCTTGTTCAAAATGACTTGTTTATCCCTGGATTTTTGTTATCCATTAACTAATACTTTATCCATACTACTGAAGATTTAACCTTATTAGCCATTTATTCCACTTTAATGTTTTCAGTAAGATCTTACTAAGTGCCTTTGGGAAATTCAAATGTCCTTTGCAATCCACATCTTCCAACCTTCACCATTCTGTGAGTTATATCCTCAAATGACTCTAAAAGTGCTATTAATTACACCTCCCCTTTCATAAAACTAAGGTGACTCTGCCTAATCATGTTATGCTTTTCTAAGTGCCGTTATCGGTTGCATAATAATGGACGATAAAATCTGAGTGGATCGATCTGCACACATTTCGATTTCCGATTGTCTGGATTTCCGGCAAGCATAAGATTTATATATAAAAAAGAGCATTATGTGTCCATCCTCTGCGCAACAACTTTTTAGGGCGTCACAATATAACTTTTAGAAACAAGGAACCGCAGGTGCTGGTTTACACAAAAAGTTTCTCAGGATTCGCAAAAAGTTAATTTGCAAGTAGAATTAGTAGTGAGGAAGGCAAACCCAATTTGTTTCAAGAGGGATAGAATACAAAAACAGGGATGTAATGCTGAGGCTCTATGAGGCGCTGGTCGTTTGGAGCATTGAGAGCAATTTTGGGCACCATAACTGAGGAAGAATGTGCTGGCCCTGGAGAGGGTCCAGAGGAGGTGCACAAGGATGATCCCAGGAATGAGGGGGCTAACATATGATGAGTGTTTGACAGCCTGTACTCGCTGGAGTTTAGAAGAATGAGGGGGGGGGGGGGGGGGGGGGGGGGGGGGAGGCTCACTGAAACGTACCGAATAGTGAAAAGTCTCAAATAGAGTGGATGTTTCCACTAGTCTTGGACTGGAGGTCATAGCCTCAGAATTAAAGGATGTTCCTTTAGGAAGGCGATGAGGAGGAATATCTTTAGTCAGAGGGTGGTGAATCTGTGGAAGTTATTTGCCACAGAAGGCCGTGGAGGCCATACTTCAAATGTCCATAGTTGCAGCCTGACCAGACAAGTATTACCAGGCTTTTCATGTTTTCATTTCAGGTATCCAGTATCTGCAGGATTTTGCTAAAGCTTAACTGTGGTAGAGCCAGTCTCATTTGCATAGGGTTTCTCACAATTTGCCAGCTTTATGATTCTTGTTGTGTCAGTCTGCATGGCTGGGATTGGGAAAAACATGGTTTCTAAACTTGGATGGGCCCGGATACATTTGGTGTCAGTGAAACCTGATTGACCATTGTCAAAACAAGTTGCCAAAGATGAACTGTGACCTTGTTGAGACGCTCCATGTGAGCTACCAGGCAGTACAAAGGCGAAAAGCTTCTCTCTGTAGCCAGTGTTTACCAAAGAACAATTTTATTTAACCTACATCCTTTATTTTTAGTAACTATATGGTGCACGCACACAAAATCTACAGTGAATCTGAGGCACTGTTGGAATTAACAGTGGATTGGCTTCCTTGACTATGCGTCTGACTCCATTATTGAATATCCACATTTAAACTTGTGCTAGGTGAAGCCACCATCTGCATTGTGCACTAACACATCACACGCACAGTTCGAGAGCCTATGCTGGATGAACGAGGCAGATGGGAATTCTGGCATGCTGGCTTACTGTCTAATAATCCGGCTCATCTCTTTCCACTGACAACAGCCCAGGAATAACATTGAAGTGTATTAAATTCCTATAGCAAACCTCCAATGCCTTGATTCACTGGTTCCAGGCCTAATCTATCAATCCATTTACTGCACAACAAAATGTGCAAAACCGATTATAAAACTGTTTTCCCAAACTGGTCCAAATGAATAGGTACTGATAATATTGGCAAGCAGAGCTCTGCAGCCAACACAGTTCCCTGTGTCGATTCGGCACCCGAGTTTGAGCGCATAGGCAATTGAAATACTTCTATTGGCAAGATGATTAATGTGTTCAGCTTCCTCCAAAGAAAAAAAAGGGAGCTTCAGCAGAAATCATTTACAGATTGCTCAGAATTAAGTACGAATAATGAAATGAAGTCGACCTGATGCATAAGGTGTGGGGTTTACACTCTCCCTGGGCAGTTCATGCCTATTGAAGAGAATCTGTGCCATTTGAATTGTGTGCGGAGAATACTGAGGTGAAAATTTACCCTATTTCTGTTGATTTTGAGTTGTAAAAGTTGAGTAACAAGATCCAATGCCACTCAGTATACATTTACTAACACATCATCTTTAAGTTTAGTAATACATGGCTCCTTGAATATGCCAATGAGAGCTCTTCCTTAAATTGGTCAAATGAATCGACACTTGCAGCACGGGGGCGCAGCGGTAGAGTTGCTGCCTTACAGCGCTTGCAGCGCCGGAGACCCGGTTCGATCCCGACTACGGGTGCTGTCTGTACGGAGTTTGTATGTTCTCCGCATGACATGCATTAGGTTTTCTCTGAGATCTTTGGTTTCCTCCTACACTCCAAAGACGTACAGGTCTTGATAGAAGTGAAAATTGTCCCTAGTGTGTGCAGGGATCGCTGGTCGGTGTGGACTCAGTGGGCCGAAGGGCCTGTTTCAACGCTGCATCTTTAAAATAAACTAAACTTGCTTTGGCCAAGGTTTACAAAAGTGCTGGAGAAACTCAGCGGGTGCAGCAGCATCTATGGAGCGAAGGAAATAGGCAAAGTTTAGGGCCAAAACCCTTCTTCAGGCTGATGTAGGAGGGGAGGGGGGGGGGGGGGGAAGAGAAGAAAGGAGAAAGGAAGAAAGCCAGAGGGCTGAGGGAGAGCCGAGAAGGGGAGGAGACAGCAAGGGCTACCGGAAATTGGAGAAGTCAATGTTTAATCCGCTAGGGTGCAGACTGCCCAAGCGGAATACGAGGTGCTGCTCCTCCAAGGTTTGATTAGTTTGACCAAGTATGCAGCAGCTAAACCAGTGGACCTTATCATTCAGCAGAGGACACTATAGATATGCAAGTACTGTACATTTTTCATTCAGTCTCCATCCCACCCTGCTTCCAGCATCATTAAAATACTGCAGCTTGCTGCTTGGTACAGGAACATCAAGAACCAACACCTCCTCTCAACTCCACAGGTAACTTTCAGTGATGGATCAGGAAACCATTTAGTATGTAAGCTTTAGTTTTTGACAAAAGCCTTGTTAAATTACTCAGTTGGCAGTCCAGTTCATTAGTTTCATGCTGTAGAGATTCTCAGGCTAAAATCAGATGAACCTTGCTGTGATGTCCTCATAGCCATGGCTTGTTTCTTCTGCAGATTCCAGCACTATCCAATTTCTCCTTGATAGGTTTTAGTAAATTCCCAGCTAGGCAGCCAAATTGTCCTTACACTAACTCGTGGACCGGCTAAAGGGAACTAAATAATTGACACACTCCATTTGACCTATTTGATAAACGTGTAGCATAAAAGAGAAAGTAGTTCAGGGAATTAAGGTGATGTGAACAAAATAATGGTCCAGATTCAGCAAGTATAAGGTAGACACGAACTTCAACTAACATACAAGAGGCCCAGGAGCCGTTGGAGCAAGAGGAGGAGTCTCCGGGCGGTGAGTTTAAAAAT